>CM065715.1:109967062-109977062 GCA_033310375.1 Conus canariensis | reverse complement strand
CAAGGCGGGGAGGAATGTATAGCAGTGCACCCATAGACTTCTGTTCTCACATAGGCAATTGTATTGGCTTTGACGTGACAAGTTACGTAGGTGGGGCAGAATGGCGTCTCTAACACCTTAAAAACTCCAAAACATCCTCAGTTGAAGGGGAGCTTTGGGAGTGGGAGGAAGGGGCGGAGAGGAGGAAGAGGGGGGGGGGGGGGAGGAGGGAGAGGGAGACAACAACGAGTCCAAACTTCTGTGAGTGGAAGAAATTACTTAAAAAAACTACAGCCAACAGACTGCGTCAGCCCTGGAGTTGTATGAGTTCTTCGCGGCCAGAACTAACCGATGGAAGACTGCACATTGCAGACCGTGCAAACTTTAGGTCATATTCTACGTGGAGTGGTCAGGGGGATTCGGCACACAGTAGAAGCCATCTGGTCTTCCTTAACAACGACATTCTGCGTACGGTGATATATCGTTTAAACTTTTTTCTATTCGGATCAAATTAAAAATTTGTTATCAAGTCATATGATGATTTCATTGACATGGAAAATAACAAGAACAGAAGTGTAACAGACCATAAAACGAATACTTAAATATCACAAAGCCAGAAGGAAGAAACATTTTAAAAAAAACGTTAGGACTAACCAAATGGGTTGAATGGATAGGCAAAACGTGATATACTGACGTGCTTCAAAGTGAGTAAATGAGACATTCTGGGCGTTGTAATCCTGCGAGACCAAAGTGTGTGTTTCTGGAATGTGAGGAACAGGTTACGTGATGTGATCCATAGTACGGCATGGTATAATGTACACCTATCTATTGCACGAGGTTACCTGATATGGTGTCATAACGTGGACGTGTTCTTGGGTTCAACAGATACCGACGGAGGCTACGGGCAGCTACAACATCGGCATTCGGTAGGATTTCATCCTTGACATTTTGATCAAAGCCTGACCTTTGTCAACGCCTCTGTGTGGGCGTACGTGCGCGCGCCTGTAAACAAGTGTGTGTGTTCGTGAGCGCTCGCGCGCGCACGCGTGTATGTCCTCACGTGCATACGCGAATGCACGTGTGTGTGTGTATGTGCGTGTGTGTGTGTGTGTGTGTGTGTGTGTGTGTGTGTGTGTGTGTGTGTGTGCGTGTGTCCCTGAATTGCGTGTGCATGCATGCATGGATATATATATATATATATATATATATATATGAACAATATAAAAAAGTCCTTAAAAAATCTGAAGGTGCTCAACACTTCATTTTTAAAAATATTTTTTAACATATATATATATATATATATATGTTTATATATATATCTATAATATATTATATAATGCTGAACAATATTATATGTATGTGTGTGTGTGTGTGTGTGTGTGTGTGTGTGTGTGTGTGTGTGTGTGTGTGTGCGCGCGCGCGGGCGCGTGCATATACCTCTGTTTGTGGGAACTGACATGCCTACGTGTACAAGTGAACGCACATGGCTTATACAAAGAACGAAAGAAAGTTTAGTCGGTCGCGATGACTTATTAATTCTATATATGGAATCATGTTGCAGTCTCTTCGAAAAGCATGCCAACCAACCACATTCCACCCGGGACAAACAAATACTTCACTTCGTGAGTGCTTCTCTCTCTCTCTCTCTCTCCATCCCTCTCTCTCTCTCTGTCTCTCTCTCTCTCTCTCTCTCTCTCTCTCTCTCTCTCTCTCTCTCTCTCTGTGTGTTTCATAACAGCGGAGTAAGCAAGTCTCTATATTAATTATCTACGCCTTTCGGTTACTTTTGTGGCTAATTATAGTATAGTGACATCATTAGCTTCCCTTACTATATCAAAGAGATGTCTGTTCATTCTGATGAACACGACCAGAGCTAGTTCAAATACTGTTCAAGCCGCAAGACTAATAAGGGAGTCTCTTACAATTGAGTCTCATCGTGTCAAAAAAATGGATCTTCAAAATAATGGGTGTGTGAAATAATTCAGACTCTACGTGTATGAAGTGAGTCGCACCAATCGTTTTGTTCAGGTTGCCCATGTGTCTGTGTGTATCTGGAGCAAAATTCAACATTGGCATTTTTCCGGCAACAGCTGGATGGTTGAATGATAGATAATGATGACGTGTTTCCAGTGACCGCCACTGTAAGGCTTTGCACTTTTAGGACAACTAGGCAAACACGTCGAAACCTGACCACCCGGCGTTTGCCGATCAGGGCTGATGAGTATTTAGATGAAATCAATTCTTTCGGAGCGTAGATGTCACGACTGACAATAACTTTAAAATAGTTTGATCACGGTGACAACGTAGTTAAAAATAAGTGTTGAATAGCTTGACCGAAGTAACAACGTAGTTGAAAATAACTTTAGAATAGCTTGATCACAGTGACAACGTGGTTAAAATGTGTTTTAAAAACCGCACCAGTTGTATGGCTTTGAACAGTTCTTGAACTTAATATATCACAAAAGTATTTCTGTACTCAGTCATCACTCGTATTACTTACCGACCTAAGCGGTTCGACTCCTCAAGAGCTAATTTCTTGAAATATGCATGTATGTATGTATGTGTGTATGTATGTATGTATGTATGTATGTATGTATGTATGTATGTATGTATGTGTGTGTCTGTCTATCTGTGTCTGCCTGTCTGTCTGTCTGTTAAAAGATCATTCATAAAATTATTAAATCCTTTGCTTTCTACTCCTTGATGTCCGTGGATGGATTCAGTAGAAAATTGATATTTTTTGGCCTTGCCTCTCCATTCTATTTGGGAGGTTTCATACGGACATGTAAACGTTTGCTTTTTGTTTGTTTGTTTTTTGTTTGTTTGTTTGCTTTTTTTCATATTCTCTTCTACATTGTTTCAATTCACGTGCTTTCATATGTTTTCAGGGAGAACCCACTGTTTGGAAAAGACATGAAAGCAAACGAATTTCACAGAGCAGAGTAAGTAACGCAATGTTACCTCAGTAATGGTGGGGTCACCGTCGAAATTTATTCTTGGAGGAAGGTTTGAACAATGAAAGACAACCAAAACAGACAAACTTTATTTCCCCCATACTCTTCTCGCCTGCATTCTCCAACTATATACATGCTAGCAGTTTTTCAGTGAAATTGTAATCATTGGGAGATCAGTCATTTTGCTACTTTTCGTTCCTAAGTTGAATGCTAAGGAATTTGCAGATTCATTTAGTATTTAGGTTGAGTGGGGGCAGAAGGGGAGGGTAATAGATTGGGGGGGGGGGATAGGAAAAGCGGACAGAATGAATACCAAACAGAACAGACATTCTTTTGTGACCTCTAGCTCTTCGAGACAACATCGACCTTGCTCACATCGAAGATGACGTGGATGATCAATGGCAGAAAGCTAAACCAGAGACCGGGCTGTTTCAACCTCATTTTGTTTTCATCTGTAGCGACTTAAAATGTGACCCCTTCTCATCTGTCCTGCTCTTTTTTCTCCTGTCTTTGCTCATCTGTTCCGGTGTGCTCATTTTCTCCTGTTCTGCCTCATCTCTTCTACTCTATTCTTTTTGTCCTGGTCTGTTCTGTTCTTTTTGTGCTCTTCTGTGGTATTTTTTCTCTCCCCCCCCTGTCATGTCTGCATGGTCATTTACTGCATATGTTTCTATCCTACCCTCTGTGCTCTGTGTCGTTCTTTCAATCCTGTTCTTTGGGTCTTGTTCCTGTCCTTTCCTGTTGTGTTCTTTTCTCGTATAGTGCCCTATCTTTTTGTTGTTGTTGTTGTTGTTTGTCCTGTTTTGCTCTTTACCTTTTTGCTGTTCATTTTGTTTAGTCCCCTTTATCTAATTCTGCTTTTTTGTTCTTTTCTCCCTCTCTTTTCAGTTTCGTTTGCCGTGGCCCTGTTCCGTCTTCTGACTGTTCCTGTGTCGTCATTCTTTCACATCTTTCCAGCTATGCTCTGTCCCACCCTGTCCCACTCTGAATTTGATACCATTGAGTCCTGGTACTTTCTGTTTGTTTGCTGAGGCCCTGTTCTGTCTTGTCCTGACTGTTCCTGTGTCCTTATTCTTTCACATCTTTTCCGCTATGCTCTGTTCCACCCTGTCCCATTCTGAGTTTGATGCCATTGAGTCCTGGTACTTTGTGTTTTGTTCCGCTCTACGTTGTTTCTTGTTTTGATATCTGTTCTGCTCTGTTACGTTCTACTGTGTTTTTGTCAATTTGAGTGGATTTTGGTCATTTCTGTCCCGTCATTTTCCTTTTTATTTCTGTGAGTTTCTGTTCTGTTCTTCTGATTTCCCACTGTCCCATTGATTTCTTTTTTGTATTTTGTTCTATTCCCTTGAGTTTTTTTTTCATGACAAATTCTAATTTATAGAACGCAATCTTATTCTACTCAAAAAGATAAGTAAAAGAAGCCATCGAAATCAAGACCAGACGCTTCAGCCTGAACAGAGATCAAGGCTTTGAACTTCCCCCCATCTACAAACAGATCCTGACAACCGTTCACCCCACACAACAGTCGTCCCACCAGGCCTCGCTGCCACAACAGCAACAGTGAGCTGACGAAGACAGGGCTACCCTGTCGAAATATTCTCCAAGTAAGTTTTTGATTCTGAGTCTTTAACTACTTTTCTGATAATATTCTACTTTATTCCGCTCTGTTCCTTCAGGGACAAGGACAACGACTCTCTTGACGACAATGCCGTGGACCCGGCCTCCAGCACAGCGGCGTCCAGGGAGGACCCCGACCCCGAGGAGGAGCAGGAGATGTACCTGGACATGTATGACGACGACCTGGGCCACGGGGCCCAAGCCAACCACCTGGCCATGGTGCTGAAGGAGTACGACTCTCAGAACGCCCAGGCAGGCAACACCCAACCCTTGTCTGACCGCCCCGACCTCTGGGGGCCTGCTACCCCGGGGAGTCACCACGCCAAGTCCGACAGTGGCTTCGGCGAGCACAACGCCTTCGATCTGGACAATCTGCAGCACACCGATATCTAAAAGGCTGGGTTTCTTCTTGCAGGCTCAAACTTTCTTTACCCAGGTCTGACTGTCTGCCATGGTGTGCATGTCTGCCTCATCCAGAGACCCCATACCTATACTTGACTGGCTGCCATGTTGTGTACGCGTTCATGGTGAGGACGCTCCGTGCTACCATGGTTAGGACGCTCCGTGCTACTATCTGATGGGCAGCTGTGCTGTGTATAGATATCTAAGACTTTCTCTATCCTAATCTGAGTGGCTGTCAATACGTTTATCGCTGTCTTCTTGGGAAGCTCAGTGACCATTGATGGATGTCTGATCTAACTGGATGTCATGATGTTTGTAGAAGTTTGATTCAGGTTTTCTGTACCCATATCTGACTGAATGTCATGATGCTTGTGGACGTCTGATTCAGGCTTTCTGTACCTATATCTGATTGAATGTCAATGCTTGTGGACGTCTGATTCAGGCTTTCTGTACCTATATCTGATTGAATGTCAATGCTTGTGGACGTCTGATTCAGACTTTCTGTACCTATATCTGATTGAATGTCAATGCTTGTGGACGTCTGATTCAGGCTTTCTGTACCGATATCTGATTGAATGTCAATGCTTGTGGACGTCTGATTCAGCTTTCTGTACCGATATCTGATTGGATGTCAATGCTTGTGGAAGTTTGATTCAGGCTTTCTGTACCCATAAATGATCAGACATACTTTATCCTTTTCTGATTGGCTGTCATAGTTTTTGTTGATGTCCAGTTTAGAGTTCAGATTTTTCGCCTGATCGTACGTCATCATGTCCACGGATATATAATTCGGACTTTCTCTATTCATATCTTATCAAACGTCATGACGTTTGTGGATATGTAATTTGGACGTTCTCTTTTCATATCTTATCAAACGTCATGACGTTTGTGGATATGTAATTTGGACGTTCTCTATTCATATCTTATTTAATGTCATGACGTTTGAGGATGTGTAATTCAGACTATCTATATACATCTCTTATTTGACGTCATGGCGTTAGTGGATGTGTGATTCGGACTTCCAGTTATGATGTTTTATTGGACGTCACGACGTCTCTGGATGGGTAATTCTTATCTCAGTATACGTCATGACTTTTATGGATATGCGATCCAAACTTTCTGTATCTGCAATGATTGCCTGTCTTGATGTCAAGGCAAGTCTGGTTGGACGCCCTGTATTCACATCTGATTCTCTGTCATGCTGTGCGTGAACAGACGACTGAACCTGTTACTATCAGGCGGAGGCAGTTACAGTGATTTGATTTTGCAGTCAAACATTTTCAGTTGCTCAGTGAGACAGAAACTTCGTCTGCGATGCGATGCTTACAGTTAGCAATAATTTGTTTATCTGGATGGTTGTAGTACCGTTGTGTGTGGATGTGTCGATGGTATGGAGTGATGGTAACTGGGGACGTTGACAGGAGACTGGGTGAATTACGAGTTTAGCTGGCAGCTCGTCATCAAGGGATTGTTGTTTCTGGTGAACACAGGGACTCTTGGAAATCCTTGGTGACCCAACCGCTAATCACGGTTCCAGAATCACTTAAGTGGAGTGACTGAATGTGCCCGTTCCTGTGTATACACGATAAACAGACCTGCTTGGTTACTTACCATTGTCGCCCGTCACATTAGCATCCGGTTGCCTTCCTGACAAACTGGCGCGCAACTTGTGCTATGGGCACTAGACTGGAGTGAGATTCTGATGTCCTGTTGGCTGCTGTTTTCTCCATGTTCATGTTTCTGATGCTGATGTAGACGTGTTGTTGAATGGTAACATCTGAGTGAATGCTTGAACGCACAGTGTGCTGATGACAGTGAAGAAAGCCTGGCCTGTCATGGGTGATGAGAACACGAATCATCGTGAAGCTGGCAATCATCACCGGGATAATTCTTTTTGAGAAAAAGAAAGACTACACTTTAAATATTATTTATCAGTCGGACACCAGAGGCATTGCATTAGATATTTGTCTTGAAATAGTTGGACACAAGAGCGTTTCATTCGAGCTGAGCCAGTAAGACAAAGACATTTTACTGGACATTTTATCTGAACAACCAGGTGAAAGGCAATGTCTGGATGGACATTTGAGCTGGACATTAGGACTGAACTAATTCGACAAAGACAGCATGTAATCAATTACTTTAGCGGAAACAACGGAACACAGCCAGTGTTGAATCTGACATTGGAGCTAACCAATCAGACAAATCTGTGTTTGTCTGGATATAATTCTAGACAGCAGGACATGGTAATAACCGAATATTTGATCTGATACAGTCAGACAAAGACTGAATTGACCAGACATCTGAATTCAACCGATAGGGTTTGACTGCACATTTCACTTAGTCGAAAGAAGACAGCACTTGATTGAATATTTTACCTGAGACACACGTTTGATGACCTATTGAGGTAAACCAGTTAAACGAAAACACTGGACTGGACATTTGAAGTGGACCCAAGGCACAAGGACGATACCAAAACAATATTCCATCATCCACGTGAAGTAAACTAGTGGACAACGACAGCATTTGATTAAAGATTTGATCTGAACCAGGAATACACAAACAGCATTTAATTCATTTTTCGATGAACTCAAAGAAGGAAAACAGCATTTTATTGTACATTTGAGCTTAACCGATAGGACAGAGACAAGTTCTGTTTGGGCCATTGAAAAGTACCAATAGCACAACGACAGCGTTTGACTGGACATTTGAAGAGAACCAACCAATTGCGAACCATGCCGAGCAACACGAGGGCTGGTGACCCATCGCACACCTGCGAGTGCAGCACACTCTTACGTCACCTTTTTCTTTCTGGCATCATTACGCCCATAATGCAGTTTGTTTGACGTATGAGTACCACTGTGACGTCACTGACATACAGGCAGTGTAATTGACGTAGAAATACCCCTGTGACGTCATTGACATACACAATGATAATTGATTCGTTCTGAGTACGAATGTTTATCGGACATACTCAAATATATTGATGTCATTGGAGAACACTTTAAACGTTCAGGATAACTCTAGGACTGTGTTCATGATTCAGTTGTGTAATGATGATGTAGACTGCGATGCTCAATCCAGATGATATTTGTTACTTTTTGCTAACCTCTGATTCATGCTATTCGGACGGAATATACTTATCATCTTTGTTGTTACACGGAACTCTATAAAACAACTAGATCATACTGCTTGGTCTCAGTGATCAAAGATGCATCATTTGTTCGTTCTGTCATCATTTCTGAAGGTGGTAAGTGCAAGTGATGATAACAGACGGCGTACTTCAGTAGCCGGTCACGTGGCTGACAACGAGAAACAGACGGCTGTTGTCACGGTGATCGAATAAGGCTGACTTTGATGACTTTGAGAAATAGGTGGCTGACTTGAGTTCAGTTTAGAAAGAGAGGGGGTTAGTTACCGCCAAGGACATAGACAAACAAAGTACAGGACAAGACACAATGCATTTCGACCTCTTGGGTCTTCTTCAGGCAAAAACAAATAACATTCAAGACAGTGAAAATGAAGAACGAGAAACCTCTTATCTTGTCATGCTGGGCACACTAGGGTGTGCTAGGGGGGTGCCCAGCATGAGAAGCTAAGTGGTTTCTTGTTCTTTTTTTTTCACTGTCCTAATGTGGTTTGGTTTTTACGTGAAGAAGACCCAAAAGGTCGAATGCATTACGTCTAGTCCTGTGCTCTGTCTATGTCCTTGGCGGTAACTAACCCCCTCTCTTTCTAAACTTTGCTTCATTTTCCGCCCCCAGTCACACTGTTTTGAAACTTGACTTGACTTCAGTAACATGTGAAAAAAAAAGGCACAGTTGTACGCTATGATACATAAAGGAAGATGCACAGCGAGCACATGAGACCCACAGTCAGTTTGATGCACAGCGAGCACATGAGACCCACAGTCAGTTTGATGCACAGCGAGCACATGAGACCCACACTCACTTTCAGCTGTTGCCTGAAGAGGGCGCCATCGTGTGCCGACGCTGCACCGGCCCCTGCTACACCACGAAGCGACAATGCGCGGAGTTTGGACTCGACGAGAGAACCCAGAAGAAGAGAGTCGGGAAGAGAGTGTCATGGACCAGACTCAGCACTCGGCCTTATCCGTGCATTAAAACCCAACGCGCCAGACCGTGAGAGTCTGATTAGTTAATTTGATGTCTGCTCCGCTGTTGCAGTTGTCCGTGTGTGTGTGTGTGTGTGTGTGTGTGTGTGTGTGTGTGTGTGTGTGTTAGTTAGAGAGAGAGAGAGAGAGAAAGAGAGAGAGTGTGTGTGTGTGCGTGCGCGCGCGCGCGCGCGCGTGTGTGTGTGTGTGTGTGTGCGCGCACGCGCATGTATAGGTGTGTGTGTGTTTGCACGTGCACACCTGGAGATATGCATGCATAAGAGCAGCTGCAGTGGAGAAGATAACTGGATTTGCTACATTCTTACTAGTAGTCATTTTGTCCTGATCATGCTCCTCTGTCCCTGTCTCCCCCCCCCATCTTCTCACCCCTGTCTCTTGGTTCTTCCCCCGCTCAGCGGCTACCAGATGGGTAAACGGAAATAAGATTTTCTCTTCATGGAAATATAATGCCATTCGTTTGTGATTTTGTTCACTGCTTTTAACGTGAAACACAAAGTGTAGGTTGCTTTCTCTGAACGCTCATTCTACCCGCTTCCCCAATTTGTCCATACGTTGATGTAAAAAAAAAAAGAAGAAACATCATTGTGATTATGTTGAGCATTTTTGATGGCAAATATTAATTATGATATTTTTTAACTTCTGATTTTCATATTGTTGTTTATGCATTAAATGCAGTGCTTCACTGAAATCCATTGCTGATGATGTGATTGGTTATTGGAACAAGAGGAGGTAATTGTTCAGGACTACAAAGGTGCACTCCAGCAAGCACCAAACGTGGCACTGTTGTTTTCTCACTGTCAAAATTTGACTTTTGCGCGAGAATATTCAAACACTTAACATTCACTTGAAAGACAAGTCACACACACTCACACTCATATACACACACAGTCACGTATGCGCACACTCATGCATA
>CM065715.1:109954562-109959562 GCA_033310375.1 Conus canariensis | reverse complement strand
TCTCCACCCGTCCTCCCGCGGTTCCAAAAGTTCAGGGATAAACAAAGATGGCGTCTTTGTCAAAGGCTTTGTCAGTTCACGCTGCTCCTCCCCTCCCCCAAACCCCGTCTCACCTCCCTCCTCCCCTCCGATGTAAAATATCCTTCCATGCCATCGGTGGAGGTGAAGATGTGGTTGTAGTTTACACGACAGGTCAGCGATGGACAACGTCAAAGATACAGGTTGGTGACCTGGGATTCTCTTCAGAGAGCGCGTAAGACTTCATGGTGAAAGCTTGGCCATGTGTGGAGTTGTACTGTCTTCACCTGTCAGCAGAACAGCAACGAGTGAGGCTATGGGATGCACACGGCAGTTACTTGATGGTGGCGTTTTTTGCCGGTGGGCTCTGCAGTCATGAAATATGGACTGCTCCACCCATGGGAACGCTCTCGTGGAAGTTCTGTCGTGTCACATCCAATGGCCATCACACAATGCCATCTGCCAGCGAGCGTTTATGTCCCTTGACGTTTTAATGGCATGCCCTGTGCGTGCCTGCACCCTATGTGAACACAGCGCAGGCTTCCAAGGGTGGTGCAGGGTTGCTCCCAGCTGGTTTGTTCGGCAGTTGAGGACAGTACTTATCTGGATCCGACCCGCACCTTCGGGTGTATCTTTTTCTTTTCTTGGTAAAGTTTGTGTTCAGCGGGAAGAAACATCAGGATGGGAAACAGAAGTATGAAGGATAAGGAGAAGTCTATAGAGATGTTCACTTAGGGTGACCTCAGGAGAAGTGTGAAGGATAAGGAGAAGTGTATAGAGATGTTCACTTAGGGTGACCTCAGGAGAAGTATGAAGGATAAGGAGAAGTGTATAGAGATGTTCACTTAGGGTGACCTCAGGAGAAGTATGAAGGATGAGGAGAAGTGTATAGAGATGTTCACTTAGGGTGACCTCAGGAGAAGTATGAAGGATAAGCAGAAGTGTATAGAGATGTTCACTTAGGGTGACCTCAGGAGAAGTGTGAAGGATGAGGAGAAGTCTGTAGAGATGTTCACTTCGGGTGACCTCAGGAGAAGTGTGAAGGACGAGGAGAAGTCTGTAGAGATGTTCACTTCGGGTGACCTCAGGAGAAGTGTGAAGGATGAGGAGAAGTCTATAGAGATGTTCACTTAGGGTGACCTCAGGAGAAGTGTGAAGGATGAGGAGAAGTCTGTAGAGATGTTCACTTAGGGTGACCTCAGGAGAAGTGTGAAGGATGAGGAGAAGTGTATAGAGATGTTCACTTAGGGTGACCTCAGGAGAAGTGTGAAGGATGAGGAGAAGTCTATAGAGATGTTCACTTAGGGTGACCTCAGGAGAAGTATGAAGGATGAGGAGAAGTCTGTAGAGATGTTCACTTAGGGTGACCTCAGGAGAAGTGTGAAGGACGAGGAGAAGTCTGTAGAGATGTTCACTTAGGGTGACCTCAGGAGAAGTGTGAAGGATGAGGAGAAGTCTGTAGAGATGTTCACTTAGGGTGACCTCAGGAGAAGTGTGAAGGATGAGGAGAAGTCTGTAGAGATGTTCACTTCGGGTGACCTCAGGAGAAGTGTGAAGGGTGAGGAGAAGTCTGTAGAGATGTTCACTTCGGGTGACCTCAGGAAAAGTGTGAAGGATGAGGGAAGTCTGTAGAGATGTTCACTTCGGGTGACTCAGGAGAAGTGTGAAGGATGAGGAGAAGTCTGTAGAGATGTTCACTTAGGGTGACCTCAGGAAGTATGAAGGATGAGGAGAAGTCTATAGAGATGTTCACTTAGGGTGACTCAGGAGAAGTTGTGAAGGACGAGGAAAAGTCTGTAGAGATGTTCACTTCGGTGGCTCAGGAGAAGTGTGAAGGATGAGGAGAAGTCTGTAGAGATGTTCACTTAGGTGACCTCAGGAGAAGTATGAAGGATGAGGAGAAATCTATAGAGATGTTCACTTAGGGTGGCCTCAGGGAAGTGTGAAGGATGAGAGAAGTGTATAGAGATGTGCACTTAGGGTGACCTCAGGAGAAGTGTGAAGGATGAGGAGAAGTGTATAGAGATGTTCACTTAGGGTGACCTCAGGAGAAGTAGTGAAGGACGAGGAGAAGTCTATAGAGATGTTCACTTAGGGTGACCTCAGGAGAAGTGTGAAGGACGAGGAGAAGTCTATAGAGATGTTCACTTAGGGTGACCTCAGGAGAAGTGTGAAGGACGAGGAGAAGTCTATAGAGATGTTCACTTAGGGTGACCTCAGGAGAAGTGTGAAGGATGAGGAGAAGTGTATAGAGATGTTCACTTAGGGTGACCTCAGGAGAAGTGTGAAGGACGAGGAAAAGTCTATAGAGATGTTCACTTAGGGTGACTCAGGAGAAGTGTGAAGGACGAGGAGAAGTCTATAGAGATGTTCACTTAGGGTGACCTCAGGAGAAGTGTGAAGGACGAGGAGAAGTCTATAGAGATGTTCACTTAGGGTGACCTCACAGTGATCTCATGGTACGCCGTTGTTTTCATTTCTTTAATTTTTTTTAAAAAGTGGATCTCGATTGAATCGGGATTAAATACACCTGTTGCTTGCTTTCATCAGCTGCTCTGGAGAGAGAGAGAGAGAGAGAGAGAGAGAGAGAGAGAGAGAGAGAGAGAGGAAGAGAGAGAGAGAGAGAGAGAGAGAGAGAGAGAGAGAGAGAGAGAGAGAGAGAGAGAGAGAGAAAAGAGAGATCAGGCTATCGACCAATAGGATTCTGCCAAGCGGCAAAAAGTAGTATGTTCTCAGTTTGCTTTCTTTCCTTTGTGTCATTATTAATTAATGAACCAGAAAAGAAGCCCATTATCAGCGCGAGCGATGCCAGCTAACAAACAACCTTGGAGAGATTATTCCTGGCAATACCGATATTGATTTTTTTGTCTGTTTACATGATACCCTGTATGAGAACGGTTTTGTTTTTAACTTCTGTGTTTTGTGGTTTTTTTTTTTTTTTCAATGGCGTCACCTGATTCTCGTCTCTGCGATCATTTTAGAACACGTACATTTGAATAGACGGACGCACATTGCTGGGATCCTCGGATGCAGCGCTCACGCGCGCGCGCGCGCGTGTATGTGTGTGTGTGTGTGTGTGTGTGTGTGTTGTGTGTGTGTGTGTGTGCGCGCGCGCGCGCGCGCGTACGTGCACGCGTGCGTGCAACATGCGTGCGTGCGTTTTGTTTGTTTGTTTATGTGTATGTGTGTTGTGTCGTATTTTGAGAGAGAGAGAGAGAGAGAGAGGAGAGAGAGAGAGAGAGAGAGAGAGAGAGAGAGAGAGAGAGAGAGTAATATCTTCAGATGTGGGAAAAAAAACGAAGTAAGCACCAGATGGTCTTTTTTCCATTCGAGCTCATGAAAGGGATAGAGAAACTAAATTACAAAGACATGACACCAAATATGCAGAACAAAATATCTAGATAAAGGAACTTTCAGAAACAAGAAAGTACACAGTGGAGAGAAAGTCAAGATTAATCAAGAAAGAGAGAGAGAGAGAGAGAGAGAGAGAGAGGAGAGACAGACAGACAAGACAGACAAACCGGGCAGACAGACAGACAGACAGAGAGAGATGAGAGAGAGAGAGAGAGAGAGAGAGACAAGACAGACAGACAGAGACAGACAGACAGACAGACAAACGACAGACAGAGAGAGAGAGAGAGAGAGAGAGAGAGAGAGAGAGAGAAGAGAGAGAGAGCAGAGACAGACAGAGAGTGAGAGAGAGACAGAGACAGAAGACAGAGGGGAGAGAGAGAGAGACAGAGAGAGACGAGAGCAGAGGACAGAGAGAGACAGAGACAGAGAGAGAGACAGAGATTGGAGGTTTGAGGGGTGAGGAAAGCGGAGGTGGAAGATCACGTGATACAGGACAGACGACACATAAACAAAATCGCCGTGAAAGTCAACACTCCCTCATCACGTCTCCTGTTCTTCAGACAGTCTCCACTAAGCCCAGAACTTGCCGTACATGTGTAGTGCGTGAATGAAACAAGAATCAGACTTATTCGCTCTCTCCCAATCACATTTCATTCCGGATTCAGTTTTACAACAATCTCTCTCTCTCTCTCTCTCTCTCTCTCTCTCTCTCTCTCTCTCTCTCTCCTCTCTCTCTCTCTTCTCTCTCTCTCTTTTAGGGTTGTTCTACGTGAAGATATTTCTGTCAAAGTTTGCTGTATGGATGGTTGCTGAAATACTGAAATGGGTAGAGACCTAACTGTACCTTCAAAAGCGGCTAGTATGTCTTGATACGTCTACTCTACACTGAATGGATCATAATACTGTCCTCCCCCTCCTCCGTCCTTCCCTGTCTGTCTGTCTGTCTGTCTGTCTGTCTGTCTGTCTGTCTCTTACATTCTTACATGCATACACATACATGCGAGCGCTTGCGGCGCGCGCGCCTCACACACACACACACACACACACACACACACACACACACACACACACACACACACACACACACACACACACACACACAACACACTCACACCACACTCACGCCAATAGACACACGTTCTCTCTTTCTCTCTCTTTCTCCCCCTTCCCCTCTCTCTCTCCCGCACACACTCTGTTGTCTGTGTGATTGTCTGTCTATGTGTCTGTCTGTCTGTCTGTGTCTGTCTGTCGGTCGGTCTGTCTGTCGGTCTGTCTGTCTTTCTGTCTGTCTGTCTGTCTGTCTGTCCGTCTCTCTCTCTCTCTCTCTCTCTCTCTCTCTCTCTCTCTCTCTCTCTCTCTCAGTTTTCTGCCGTTTCTGTTATCAAGTTTCATGCATGCCTTTGTCAACGTTGAATGGGACTGTCTGCCTGCCAATGGCACTGTCATCAATATTTCACCACATTCCACCAGGCACCACCCCCACCACCCTGCTGTGTGGATAGCCAGCACTGGGCTTCCACTGGACAGGTCCTGAGTCCAACAGACCTGGCACTCAGGGAAGGGACACGTCCTCCAAACCGATCCTCCCCACCTCATGCAGAAAACACAAAACGTTATTGGGCAGAGTG
>CM065715.1:109942062-109944562 GCA_033310375.1 Conus canariensis | reverse complement strand
ACGTGGAAGACCACAATGACACGTCCCACGGAGAGTACCTGACTCGCACGAACGAAGTGGTTTGTCTTCTGTCATTAGCTCATCAGCTGCATGCAAGGTGGAAATTCCTTCCTCTTCCAGAAGGCACCAATTTCCCCACTGAGGTTGGGTCAGATCTGGCCAGACGTGAACAACATTCAGACACTCAACGAATAGACTAAGAACAAATGACACAATATTTTCGTGGAGCGTGTAATTAGGTGACGTAAATCCTATTCCTTGAGGTTCAAACCCTGATTTGAACTCTCATCACTGGTAGTCAGATCTCTGTGATTTCTTGGAGAGCTGGACAAATCTTTCCCGACCATTCCAGCCGTTTTCCTATCTTTAATATTCCTTGTAGAAATGAGGGGAATGTGCCAATGTTAACACCCCCCCCCCCGCCCCTGGCCTTTCTTCTCCAGTGGCCAGGGTTTGCTGTATAATAGTCAGATTGCAATACAGAAGCTGTCAGATGGGTGTATACACTGTTGTGAAACGTTTTATATAAAGCAACTGTTATAAGCGCGTGAAGCTGTTAGTCGTTCTGCAGTGCTGTTAAGCTGTTAGTCGTTCTGCAGTGCTGCCTGTCTTGTATGCGGCGTTGGCCATTTTAGCTATGTCAACACGTTGTTGACGTTCCAGATTGATTTCTGATCGCTCAGGACAGTTTACAGTTCTTGTGTACCTTTCTGAGTACATTACATACATGACCTGTAACTTTAACTCCCACCAAGAAAAAAATATTGGAGAAAACTTTTCGATCTCTAATCGAAGTAAGCACCAGTAACATGCACATACCAAATATGATTCATCGGTATGAAATAGTTTCTGAAAACAAACAAACAAACAAACACAACAACATCAATGGCAAAACTTGTCCCCAAAGACTCAGACGTACCGACGGACGAAGGAGCTCGATCCCCCAGCCCCACTGCTACTGTGGCAGTGTGATGAAGATATGGAGGGCCTCCTGGATCTGTCAGTGATGCGGTCAAAATGGACATATGGATTGTTTTTCATATTGGGCCACCCTAACTACATTAATGGACAAGTTATGCTCAGTGTAGAAATATTCCCCCATCCTAGTCTAAGCAACAACAACAACAACAACAGCAGCAACAACAACAACAACAGCAACAACAACAGCAACAGCAACAGCAACAACAACAACAACAACAACAAAGGAAACGGGTGTCTAAAGTTAACTAGCACAACAATAACAACAACAGCAACAACAACAACAGCAACAACAACAACAGCAACAACAACAACAACAACAACAACAAAGGAAACGGGTGTCTAAAGTTAACTAGCACAACAATAACAACAACAGCAACAACAACAACAGCAACAACAACAACAACAGCAACAACAACAACAACAACAAAGGAAACGGGTATCTAAAGTTAACTAGCACAACAACAACAACAACAACAACAAAAACAACCACAACAACAACAACAACAACAACAACAAAGGAAACGGGTATCTAAAGTTAACTAGCACAACAACAACAACAACAACAACAACAAAGGAAACGGGTATCTAAAGTTAACTAGCACAACAACAACAACAACAAAGGAAACGGATGACTAAAGTTAACTAGCGCTGTTTGTAAGTAACTGCATTAGGGTTCGTAAAGTTGCCATTAAGATACAGAGATGGTGACCTGGTCGAGCAGAAAAAACAAACAAACTTAGATCAATACGGTCCATTATTTTTCCCCAACAGATGATTTATATCACCTGTCAGAGTAAATCTGAGACACGACTAGAACAGTAAATGTCAAATATTTCAACTCGCCGCTGTCACGGCTTGTCTGGCTCAGATGTGGAGAAGGGTGTTCACTTGTGGCGGGAGACAAATCGGGGCATGTTCAACGTGATTCGTCCTACAGAAAGGCTCAAGATGGGGTGCCTCAATTTCGGAAGAGGCCCAGTATTAGCACATCTCCCCTAACCAAATCAATGACACACAGAAACTTATTTACGAAGACACTGCATTTTTGGATTCAAGGGAGTGATTAATAATTTTCATTTCTTCTTTTCTGCCGTTATTTCTTTTTCATTCCTCTTTCTTTCTGTCATTTTCATCATTTGTACTGTCTGTTTTTTTTTCCTCTCTCCTTACTTTCACTTTCATCTATCTTGCTTGACTATTCATCAGAAACCCCAATTAGCATTGTCTCCCCTTTCCACTGTCTTTCATTCATTTCACTGTTACTTGACTTACTTCCTCACCATCTCTTGTATCTCACCTTCCACCTCTTCTGCTCTTGGTTTTTTTTTTGTCTTGAAAGGAAAGTGCGCTGACGTTTCTTTACACCAAGCAAAAAAGCAAAAAACAAAACAAAACAACAACAACAACAAAACACCTTGAAAATATTGACTCACGAGAACATGCTACGTCTGCAGCGGGGCTTGCGTTTCAACGGTTCATGCTGGCATCAACCCATCTTGCCCTCAGATCGTAAATCGTA
>CM065715.1:109897062-109937062 GCA_033310375.1 Conus canariensis | reverse complement strand
GGCTACACTGTATAGCACTGCATTGCACTTTACTGTGCCATTTTGTCTCTATTGTCTGTCTCTCTCTTTCCTCTCTCTCTATATGTCTATATGTATATATTTATGTATGTATGTATATATATATATATATATATATATATATATATATATATATAGAGAGAGAGAGAGAGAGAGAGAGAGAGAGAGATCTATATCTATCTGTCTCTCTGTTCTTGTGTTTTTATTCTTGTATTTTACCGTCTCCGTATTTCAACTACAGTTTATTTTACTAGGTTCGGAGCTCATGACATCAAAAGAGCAATATTTTCGACTATACTTAATATATATGTTATTTTTGTTTGTTTGTTGTCTTTTGCTGTTGTTGGGCACTATATTGCACTTTTTTGTGCCATTTTGTATCTATCTATCTACCTACCTACCTATCTATCTATCTATCTATCTATCTATCTATCTATCTGTCTATCTATCTATCTATCTTCTTGTGTTTTTACGCTGGTATTTTAGCATCTCTGTGTTTTCATTACAGTTTATGTTACAAGATGCGGAGCTCAGGACATCAAGACAGCATCATTTTAAACTATACATATGTATACACATACATTTTTGTTTGTTTCTTTGTTGCGTTTTGCTGGTGTTGTTGTGCACACACCATCGCACGACACCCATTCCCCCCAGGCCCGCTGCCTTAACCACCTTGGCCCTGTGTGTGTGCTGCTTGCAGTGGTGTACAAGCGGAACATCAAGAAGCACCCCAAGTACCTCTCCGGCCAGTGGACGGAGGAGCAAGCCCTGCGCTACTTCCTGACCTCGCTGGAAGCCCCGGGCTCTTCCGACGGGGTCGTGACACGCGAGGAGTTCCACCGCTACTACGCCGGCGTCTCCGCCACCGTGGACGACGACTGCTACTTTGACCTGCTGATGAGGTCGTGCTACGGGCTCTATAATTAGAGGAGAGGTCGTGCTACGGGGGCTCTATGATTAGGAAGCGAGTTCTTCAGGAGCCAGGGTCTTCGTTTCGGGTCACTGATCAGCAGTTTCTTTCTTTCTTTCTTTCTTTCTTTCTTTCTTTCTTTCTTTCTTTTTCTTTCTTTCTTTCTTTTTGCTCTTTCTTTCTTTCTTTCTTTTTTTTTTTTTTAAAAGAAAAGTGTGATTGGAATGGAGGGGTGGGGGTGGGAAGTGGGGGTGGGGTGAGGGTGTCCTTTGCTCAAAATTTTGCTCAAAATTTATTTTTATTTGAATTTCATGTAAGAAAATTCTTTACTGTATTTCTCGTCCATTTGTCACTGTTGTGTTCACCTTTTTGTTTTTGTTTGTTTGTTTGTTTGTTTTTTTGCCTCATCTATTCTAGTTCATCGTTGTACCTATTGTTCTGTCGTGTTCTATTCCGTTAGGTTATATCGAAGTATCGTACAACATCTTATCTTTTGTGATCTCATATCAAAACGCCTAGTATTCTCTCGTGTTCTGTATCTGTTGAAATGAATTAATTGTTGACTGTTTTTGGACAGCGGCTACTATTTACAACTCAAATGGTATATCTTGCAGCCTACAACATGATGTTGATTTTACTGATCGATCTTGAAATTTTATTTGTACGATATTTGACCAAGTTTTGTTTCGTTTCCTTTTCAGTCTATCTTCTTAACACCTCAGCCAACCAGTTCTAAGATTGAAAATGATTGATTAACGAGAAAGTGATGTCCTAGAAGTTTATGTTTTTTTTTGCTTTGCATTTTTGCACCACTTATTTCATGTGTTTATTTATTCACTTACTTACTTATTTTTTAAATTTATTTATTACTTACCTATTCATTTATTTTATCAGTCTATTAGCTTACTGATTCGTGTATTTAGATACGTATATTTCATTTCTTTATTGTTTACTCTGATGTGACGCATTTTATTCACGTATTATTTAGTTTCACAATCTGTATCCTTATTCAATAATTTACGTCTCTCTCTCTCTCTCTCTCTCTCTCTGGGTGTGTGTGTGCGCGTGCGTGCGTGCGTGCGTGTTGTGTGTGTGTGTGTGTGTGTGTGTGTGTGTGTGTGTGTGTGTGTGTGTGTGTGTGTGTGTGTGTGTCTCTGCTGCACGGGCAGTTGCGTTTCTGATGTGATGTTTGCGTCGAATTCAATCCTATTAAATTTGTCTGTCTCTTCATGTCGTGTCACGACAATTGTTTGGCTGTGTGTGTGTCGCCTTTGTCCTTCCATCTCTCCATGACGAAGTGGACAGGAATGGTGTGCACCTCACTCGGATCACTGCCCTCGGCTTTTGTTTGTTTGTTTCTGGGATGAAGGTATTTGCGTGTTCTTTGCAAGTCTCTGTGTTTTGAAATGTGTCTGTGTCAGTGATTTCCCCCTTCACAATGAATTACAGTGCAACGTTTAGTTGCTCCTTCTTTCGCACATGAGGGTGTTTATATAGCACAGGCACGGCTAGCTCCCCATTCTCTCACCCCCCCCCCCCTAAACACACACACACACACATACACACATACACACACTCACGCACACAAACGCACGCACGCACGTCCCCTCCACCCCCCCCACCGCACACATACAGGCAGAAGCGCACGCAGACGCACACACAAATACACTCCGTACACTCACAGACACAGACACACACATGCACGCACGAAGGGCAGGGTCTGTGCTGTTTGGACAGTAATACAAAATTATACCGGGTAGTCCATATTGACATGTATACAGTTTGAAAGTCTTGACATTTCTGCAACTTTTGCGGAGGTCTCCCCCCCCCTCTCTCACACACACACCACACACACACACACACACACACACACACACACACACACACACCACACACACACACACACACACACACACACACACATACACACACACATACAGCGCGCACGCGCGCGTGGAGTTCGAATTATAAGACATTTGGAGAGGAATTGATTTAAAATCGGGTAAAAACCATACAGGCATGCACACACTTTCAATGAGTATGACAGTTTTGCAAACATTTGGCACCGGCCTCTTTGGCCCAGCTTATGACACCCAGAACTTATTCTAACAGCTAATTCAAGTTCAAGGAAGACGTTGACTGTTTGTTTCTGTTTCTAATGAAATTTGTCTCCCCCCCCTCCCCCAAACCAGGGAAATGGTTTTCTGTAGTAGCAAAATGTTTGATGATGTCAACGTTAAGTAAACAGTTCACCAGAATCACTTTATGTGTAAGAACATGACACATAGCTCGGTACCGAATGGAAGAACAGGCCATAAACAAGGTCACTGTCTTATTAGAATGAAACATCATAAGATTGTATAAACTAGCAAGGAAAAAAGCGAGTGTACACACATGGGCATTGATATCATGTTATTTCATCAATGAGGCGAATGAGACAAAGAAAAAGCTCCGTGTAGTATGCGTTTTGCGCACCTAAGGAGAAAAACATTGCTACGAGAGTATTGTCTCCGACAAAATGATGTGTAAATTCATCCTGACAGGTGAGAAAAAAAAAACACGCGGGAAGAACAAACGATAAGTTGTGCCGTACTATTCGGACATCAGTCTGAAATTCGCTGAGTGAAATTTTGTTCAATAGCAGTACAAAGAAACTCTAGCGAGAGCTGGGTAGCAGCATGTCTTCAGAGAGGACAGTTCCCTCAGACAGGTGTATCGGTCCTGAACTCCTCACGTTCTGAGGGGCCTGGACCGGGTCCAGGTGAAGACTCCTAGATGTCCTTCCGATGTCCAGACTGTTTTGGGCGCTGCCAGGGTTGGAGCTGCATCGCTTGGAGTAGCATCCCATATAATGTTACAGAACGTCACACACCACGCAATACCATACTACACTACACCTTACCAGACTACACCACACCATACTATACTACACTACACGATACCATACCACACCACACCATACCATACTACACTACACCATGCCATACTACGCTACACCATACCATACCACACTACACAATACTATACTACACTACACCATACCATACCACACTACACCATACTATACCACACTACACCATACCATACTACACCACACTACACCACACCACACCTCACACACCACACTACACCACACCACACCTCACTACACCACACCACACCACGCACACAATAACACAGTACAATAGTAGGAAAAAACTCTATGGAGACTTGAACAGCAGAGGGTTATTTAGAGGGGAATCCCCACCCCCACCCCCTCCCCTACTCCCGTTCCCCACGTCATCTACGCTTTTCTATCTCTCCGCGTCATTTAGGCCTCAAACGATGGACTGTAAACCACTCCCGTCTCTACCCCCCACCCTTCCCCCTCCGCCTCCATCTCCACCCACCCCAAATCCCAGAGCAGCAGACCAAACCCCGCCGTGTTGCCCTCGTCTTGCCAACCCCCCCCCCTTCCCCCCTCTCCCCACCGCCTAGAGGACAGACTGTGCACACGAAATATCTCAGGGGAAGAGTGTTGGGGGTCATCGTGGAAACGGTACCTTATCAAGCACCTCGTCCGCTCACTCTGGAAACACCAGTCCTGTCTTTTTGCAATTGTGTATGTTGATGGTTTAAAAAAATATTCCTTCTTTTCATTTCACTCTTTGAGTTGATGTTTGATCTGTTCACTTCTTGTGTTTAGTCTGAAGGCACGGGTGTGACATGTCTCCCCTGAGCTACCAAAGGAAGGAAGGACTCAAGGGTGAATCCATCGCCAATCTGCACGTGTGCTTCCTCGGTTTAAAAAAAAAAAAAGCGTTTGCGTTTTGTTTTTGTTTGTTTGTTTGACTAAACAGTGAAGGTCTCAGTTTATCAGATAAAAAAAAGAGAAACGAAGCGCTGTGAATAACTGTCTTGTTTTCTTCGAAGTCGTCTGTTTGTGTTGTTTGTATTAATAAGTCGGTGTTATACATAGCCCTATGGTATGACATGAGACGAGTTGTGTGTTACGCCGGTTGTTCTGGTGTTGCTGCACCATCAGCGTTTCTGGTGTTGCTGCACCATCAGTGTTTCTGGTGTTGCTGCACCATCAGCGTTTCTGGTGTTACTGCACCATCAGCGTTTCTGGTGTTGCTGCACCATCAGCGTTTCTGGTGTTGCTGCACCATCAGCGTTTCTGGTGTTGCTGCACCATCAGCGTTTCTGGTGTTGCTGCACCATCAGCGTTTCTGGTGTTGCTGCACCATCAGCGTTTCTGGTGTTGCTGCACCATCAGCGTTTCTGGTGTTGCTGCACCATCAGCGTTTCTGGTGTTGCTGAATCATCAGTGTTTCTGGTGTTGCTGCATCATCAGTGTTTCTGGTGTTACTGTACCATCAGTGTTTCTGGTGTTGCTGCATCATCAGTGTTTCTGGTGTTGCTGCATCATCAGTGTTTCTGGTGTTGCTGCATCATCAGTGTTTCTGGTGTTACTGTACCATCAGTGTTTCTGGTGTTGCTGCATCATCAGTGTTTCTGGTGTTGCTGCATCATCAGTGTTTCTGGTGTTACTGTACCATCAGTGTTTCTGGTGTTGCTGCATCATCAGTGTTTCTGGTGTTACTGTACCATCAGTGTTTCTGGTGTTGCTGCACCATCAGTGTTTCTGGTGTTGTTGCACCATCAGTGTTTCTGGTGTTGCTGCATCATCAGTGTTTCTGATGTTACTACACCATCAGTGTTTCTGGTGTTACTGCACCATCAGTGTTTCTGGTGTTGCTGCATCATCAGTGTTTCTGGTGTTACTGCACCATCAGTGTTTCTGGTGTTGCTGCATCATCAGTGTTGCTGATGTTACTGCACCATCAGTGTTTCCGGTGTTGCTGCATCATCAGTGTTTCTGGTGTTACTGCATCAACAGTGTTTCTGGTGTTGCTGCACCATCAGTGTTTCTGGTGTTGCTGCACCATCAGTGTTTCTGGTGTTGCTGCACCATCAGTGTTTCTGGTGTTGCTGCATCATCAGTGTTTCTGGTGTTGCTGCACCATCAGTGTTTCTGGTGTTGCTGCACCAGCAGTGTATTTGCAGTATCATGCTTCTCTCTCTCTCTCTCTCCCCTCTCTCTCTTTTACACCACACACACACACACACAACACACACACACACACACACACACGCACGCACGCACGCGCGCGCGCGCACACACACATTCTCTCTCTCTCTCTCTCCCTCATACACACACACACACACACACACACACACACACACACACACACACACACACACACACACGCATACACACAGACACAGACACAGACACACAGACACAGACAGACAGACAGACAGACAGACAGACAACAGACACACACACACACACACACACACACACACACACACACACACACACACACACACACTAATCGTGTCGTGTAAAATTTTGATGTATTAGATACGAATATGTCAAGAAATACTGTATTGTGTTGTTTTAACGTATGGCATAGTGTTATGTCGTGTTGTATGAAATCCTTCCTCATCTCTCTCTCTCTCTCTCTCTCTCTCTCTCTCTCTCTCTCTCTCTCTCTCTCTCTCTCTCTCTCTCTCTCTCTCTCGCTGAAACGCAGCTTACTGAATATGGTATTTGTCACAGAATGTAGTCGACCTACGATGAAATATAACAGATGTGGTTTCTATAGCAGGGGAACAAAATCAATTCTTGTGTATTGTTTGTTGTACATCAATCACCTCAATCTCTTCTATGTAAAAAAAACCCAACAAACAAACAAACAAAAAAACAGTTCATGCACACGCATAACAACAGAAAATCCCTGGAGGATTGTTCGGACGAATTCATCATTTATTCCTTCACTTCTTCGTTCCTTTCGTTCATTCGTTTCTCGGTGTCGTTACTTATGTTTATTTGATGTGTTGCTTTTGTTCAAAAAGAAGAGAAAGAAAGAAAAAAAAAATCAGCGTGGGTTTTTCATGTCATTATTTCATTTTTTCCCCTACAAAATTATTATTGTAGTAGTAGTGGTAGTAGTGGTGGTGGTAATAGTAGTAGTAGTAGTTGTAGTAGTAGTAGTAGTAGTAGCAGCAGCAGCAGCAGCAGCAGCAGCAGCAGTAGTAGTAGTAGTAGTAGTTGTAGTAGTAGTAGTAGTAGTAGTAGTAGAAGTAGTAGTAGTAATATTAGTAGTGGTAGTAGTAGTAGTAGAAGTCGTAGTAGCAGTGGCAGTAGTAGCAGTAGTAATGGTAATAGCAGTAGCTGCAGCAGCAGCACAGAAGCGTCAGCAGCAGTAGTAGTAGCAGCAGTAATTAATCGTCGGTCAAAGCAACATGTAGCGACAGCAGCAGCAGCAGCAGCAGCAGCAGCAGCAGCAGCAGCAATAGCATTAGTAATAGCTTTTGGCTGAAACGACAAGAATAGTAATGGTACAAGTAGTAGCGCATCATCATCATCATCATCATCAAACATCATCATCATCATCATCAGCAGCAGCAGCAGCAGCAGCAGCAGCAGCAGCAGCAGCAGGAGTTGTAACAAGAAGTGGTGCTACTAATTAGAATCCATTCTCTTCATGCTGACAATTCGCGAAACAGCTGCATGTACGTAGAGATGTCAACAGACGATATACATGAAAACGACGAGTCCTGAACGCGTACAATGGATAGTTGTATTGTGGAAGACCACTATTGTTTCATTGTGTTTTCTTTCACGAGTTGTTAAAGTCATCCAAAGTGCACTGTGGCAGGGTGGTGATGGTGGTGGTGGTTACTTTTGTTGTTTTTATTGAGTATTGACAATCTTGGTGATGTTGGCGCGGGATAGACGAAATACAGCAGGTTGTTCGTCTTGTGATTTGGACTCTCTCTCTCTCTCTCTCTCTCTCTCTCTCTTCTCTCTCTCTCTCTCTCTTCACTGTACACTGCAGAGGTATGGGGTATTACACAATACAGAACTATCGAAGCGGTCCATCTGTTTGCCTGTAAAAAGAACTGTTAAGTGTTAGTCCTAAAACACCAAATGCAATGGTCTACGGAGAGACTGGTCGCTATAAGTCTTTATATAGACAGCACACTAAGAGACTTAGCTATTGGTTCTCTTTACGACAGGTGGAACTGAATAGAATACCCGAACAAGCATATCCTTCCTTTATTAACAGCTTTATGAATAGCACTGACGACAGAACGATAACAAATAATTGGGCATATGATATAAAATGTTGTCTTGATAGATATGGATTTTCTGAAGTGTGGTTAGTGGGTGGGGCCGGAAATGTTAATATGTTTAAAAAGATTTTTAGGCAAAGTATGGTAGACTGTTATCAGCAAGACTGGGTTAGCAAATCAAATTCAAGTGATAGCTTCAACACTTATTATTCATTTAAGTCTCTCTTACAACCAGAACCTTATGTAACCTATTTAACGGTTAACAAATTTAAAATGTATTTCACGAGATTTCGTCTTGGCTTAAACAACCTTAATATAATAATAATAATAATGTATGGATTTTATATAGCGCAATATATAAATAGCAGATACAAAGAAAATGTCAAAGCATGTCCTTTTTGTAACCAACTTGAGAACGAACTCCACTTTCTATTGAGATGCAATGCTTTGATGCCTTTCAGAGAAAAATACATACTGAAGCACAGACAATTTCAGAACGTGAACTCTATTGAACTAAAACAATTACTTGCAAACGAAAATGTGCATATTACAAGAGATATTGCTATGTATATTTATTATGCACTGAAAACAGAGAACTCGTATCCCACACAGTATGAATAATTAGTTACCCTCATAAATTAGCATTATTAGTACATCGAAAAATATACTTTTGTTGTCATTTCTCTTTTTTCTCTTTATGTGTGCACTGCACCTCACATTGTTATAGGCCGGAGGCCTGAAACATTAAAATTGTGTTTAATTGTGTTCAATTGTTCAATTGTGTTCAATTGTTCAATTGTGTTCAATTGTTCAATTGTGTTCAATTGTTCTCTCTCTCTTTTTTTCTCCCCCTCCCCCAATCTTTGCCTTTGTCTATCTGTGTGTCTCTCTGTGTCTGTCTGTCGTTCTGCCTTTGTCTGTCTGTTTGTCAGTCTGTCTTTCGTGTGTGTGTGTGTGTGTGTGTGTGTGTGTGTGTGTGTGTGTGTGTGTGTGTGTGTGTGTGTGCTGTGCGTGCGTGCGCGCGCGCGCGGTACGTGCAGGGTGGTGTGTTGTGTGTGTGTGTGTGATGTTGTGTGTGTGTGTGTGTGTGTGTGTGTGTGTGGCGCGCGCTAACAAAATCAAGGGACATGCTTCACAGAATTCATAGAAAATCCGCAACGGGGTTGCTTCTTTACTCTTGGAACAGTTGTTTATGGTCAAATGTTTCAACAATACCAAGGCACCGTGCCATAATTCGGGTCTGAGTCTTGCCGTGTGGTTTGCTGACTTACAAATCACACGATCGAGGGGTCGAACCCGTTGACTGTATGTCGTTTGGGTGTTGTGCAACAATTCAGTGTTTGTCGTGTAAAGATAATTTTCTCGACCTCCATCTATATTGTTAGGATGTTTGTGAGTATGTGCGTTGTCAGTTTTATCACATCATCATCATCATCATCATCTCATCATCATCATTGTTATTGTAACTATTTGTATTACTAGATCGTGAGTGGTCAGTCGGGTTGTTATTGAATCAGAAAGAATGCAAGAAAACATTCGTTCAGGGTAAAAGTATAGTCACAAATTCTGTCACATTCAGATAGCCAGTTGTGTGGCTGACTTCACGTGAGTGATATTTGTTCAATAATCGTTCTCTGCCTCTATCAACGCTCTTGCCATGTCTGTCATTTTTTGTGTTGTCAATTTTCATCCTCATAGTCGTCGTCGTCGTCATCATCATCATCATAATATCATCATCATCATCATCATCATCATCATCATCATCATCATCATCATCATCAAATCATCATCATCATCATCGTGTACGACTGAATCAGAAGGAAGGCAAGAAATTCTCTGCTTACGACAAACTTGTCTGGCGGAATCCTTTGTTAGGACTATCACCATTAAGTAAACTCAGTTTTCTGCATTGAGCAGTCCAGGCAGCCGCCGACTGACAGCTCTGAAGGTACTATGCAGGAAGCCCATCATAGTGCCAGACTGGGGGAACGTTTGTTCAGCTGGCATCAGCAGACAGAAACAGTTCCACTGACCCTCTGCTGTGCGGACATGTACGGCACTTCCCACCTCCACACACCATCGTCAAGGGTCCCTGTTCACTCTTTGCTTCCATCACTGATTAATACACAGTTACCTCCCCTCTCTCCAGCTCTCCCCAGCCCCCTGGATCTAGCCTAAATTTGGTTTCTCCTTCGTGTATATTATTATTATTATTATTAATATTATTGTTGTTGTTGTCATTATTATAATCATTATTGTTATTATCGTTATCATTACATTATTTGTTCTTTATCAATTTATCTTATTGAATTTATTCATCAGCAATGACTTCTTTCTGTTTACTTATCTTACGTTTTTGTCATGCATCTATTTGTTTATTTACATTTATTTCTAATTTAATGATGTTCATGTGTTTATTTATATGTCATCATAGTGAACAGATGAATAGTCGGTGATAACGAGTGCATTAGAAATTCCTCGCTCATTACCAGAATGATTTTACAATGATCAATCTATCCATCTATCTATCCATCTATCTATCTATCGATCGATCGATCTATCTATCTATCTATCTATCTATCTATCTATCTATCTATCTATCTATCTATCTATCATAACCAACTATACGAGTAAAAAAGCGAATCTTGTGTTTCCTGTTTTCTACAAATACTTAACTATGAGAATTTTCGAAGATTCATGCTGAAGATTCCAGCTGAATTCAATGAAATTGATGTTTTTTTTAATAAATAAGAAAACGATCACGGCGTTCCTACTTCAGATTTTAAGTGTTATATATTGTACAGTCTTGTAGTTTGTGAGTTAACCACGCCACAGATTTCACTTAGAATGGAAATCTAATCTGTTATTCTGCGAAAAACCAGGTGACCAAGAACACTCCCACCAATATTTCAGTGCATTTGCCCCCCCCCCCCCCCCCCACCAACAGACTAGATTGTCAACCGACTTAGTTGACTAAGGACAACTTGCTTGTTGTCCTGTTTTTGTAGTTTTTTTTCCCCAGAAGGTCAGAATGCGTGTTGTGACGTATGTTTACAATCTCCTTGCAAAGACTAGCCCTTGGCTAAGATAGTGGGGAAAAGAAAGAAAGAAAGAAGGCAAGACTCAGCTCGAGCTAACTCGAACCATGACATCGTGTTAACTCTTCGTTTTGCAGGCAAGTGCATTGGGCCGCTTTCGCCCTGCATGCTTCAGAATGTCCCACGTCAGACGAATTAAGTACTTTGCTTTCAAACTGCACGCGTGCCTGTCACGTGACTGTCTTCGTGCACACTGTACGCATGTCTGTCACGTGACTGTCTCCGTGCACACTGTACGCATGTCTGTCACGTGACTGTTTCCGTGCAAAGTGCACGCATATCTACCAAGTGACCGTCACAGTGCAGACTGCACGCATTCCTGCCAAGCGATCGTCACAGTGCAAACTGCACGCATTCCTGCCAAGCGACCACCACAGTGACAGCTTCTCCTATGCCTGTCAAAGTGACGGTCACGGTGCAGAGCGCATGCAACAGGGAAAGGAGCTCTTGATTTGCACCAATCGCAAGACACGTAACAAAAGTCGGCGAATACCTGCCCCGGCGCTTACAATTCTTTATAGAAATCAAAGAAAATGACATGACAAGCACAAAGACTAGCTTTATACAAGTTAGTATCTAATTTCCCTTCCGTTTGCTTGAAAGCCTCTTGGTGATTAACGAAGACAATAGAAATGTTGTTTTAAACGGTTAGAAGTGAGAAAAGAATCTTGTCTGATTTCCTACTACGTGATCTTCTCCCCACCCATGTGGAATGTTGAGATTCTCTGATTGGTCTTTTGATTCTGGACATGTTCATACTCTCAGACGGGGGCCGGAGAAACAGAGGTACTGTTTTGTTTCATAATCTGTTTTTGTGTGTGTGAATGTGATGGAGCCGATGTGATGATGATAATGATGATGATGATGGTGATGTTGTAATATATATATATATATATAATAAACTAATAAATTCCAAGGATAAGTACCGAGCACCATTCCAGCAACTTACAGAGCAGCTAGGTGTTGCAATGACTGCAAGAAATATTCAATTATAAACAAAGCTTGCTCTTATGTCTTAGATTGAAGAAATAGGGGGAGATAAGCATTCATATCTGCAGTGGTAGATCATTCTGCCAACCAACAGTATGTGCTTGAGTGGGTGAATGGGGAAAAATAAAATATATGCTTCTCAAAATGAGCCTTTAGCAAGCTTATAGTCTCCAAGTGAGAGACGATCTCCAATGGGGAGAAAACCCACTAACATATAACTCCTGGTCAGATACCGATATTTCGAAACCTGATTGTTTCTCCTCAGTGACCGCGGAAAGTGGTAATTTGACTCCTCTGCCTTTTCGGTTTTAAGAAGAATGCTATCCCAGAAAAGGCTGGTGTGCAATACCGTAGTATGTTTGTTGAGTTTTCAAAAAACCAACCAAAGGTGCCACCTAAGAAGCAAAAGAAAATCATGAAAGAGCAAAGCAAGCTACATTTTCTTGCGAAAAGTAGAAAATATAAAAAGATAACCTCTCAAGACACAAGTGCTATATATATATATATATATATATATATATATATATATATATATATATATATATATATATATATGTATACTGTGACTTTTGTGGTTTTTATAAGATGTTTATTACCTGTTCATCGTGCCTGAAATCAAGCTTGAGATCTACAATTAACGTACTATGACTGAAGTAAAACAAAGAGCAAAGCAGACAAACTCAAGTATAAAACCTTGCAACTTTCTAGTCTTGCACAGAGTAGTGTTTTGTTCTACTTGTCGTTGTTGGTCAGTGGTGAATAACAATAAAAGTGGACAGTTTGTATAATGCTTGGAAGAGTTTTCATTTTCTGCATTGATGGTCTCTCGGTTTTTGTCTCTGTCTCTCTGTCTCTCTGTCTCTGTCTTCTGTCTGTCTGTCTGTCTGTCTGTCCTCTCTGTTGTCTCTCTCTCTCTCTCTGTTCTCTTGTGTGTGTGTGTGTGTGTGTGTGTTGTGTAGTACTCGGGATTTGAAGGTAATAAAGTCAACAAAAAACAGGAAGTATCCAGATAGAGACGCAACAACAACAACAACAGCAATAACAACATAACTGCAACAACGACAAGCGTAAAAAACAAACAAACAAAACAGTAACAGCAACACCAGAGAGAGAGAGAGAGAGAGAGAGAGAGAGAGAGAGAGGAGAGAGAGAGAGGAGAGAGAGAGAAGAGAGAGAGAGAGAGAGATGAAAAAAAAATTACTGCTATTTTTTCTACACGAAAACCTCAAACTAAGACAGTAACAACGAGACACAAATCGTAAAGACAGGTCGGTGAAGACGGTGAACTACCCAGTCGATCCTTTCCCATTCTATGGGAGCATTTTGGACAGTCTTTTTGACATTGTATGACCAACACCGCAGGTATTTGTACCCCCCCCCTCCCCGGCCTGGATGACGCTAAGGCAGAGCATTCTATGAGAGGAGGAGGCGTTCAGTAATGTCTTGTCAAGTAGTCTTGGACCAAAATAAAACTTCATAGCGCCATCTTGATCATCCTCATAGTCAGGAATGAGGAAATAAGGTGTGCTTGCCTCTGATCCTGTGGTCCTTCATGCTAAGATTCGGCAGTGACCTTACCTCATCCTCAGTCGGTCCCATTAACGTGATGGCTGTTCTCTTTGTTGTTGTGAAGAGTCCTGTCTCACTGTGACCAGATGATTTGTATTGACAGTCACAGGACAGTGATTGTCTTCAGTGTAGGGCTGTGTAGTTGGCGTTCTGCATGTGTTCTAGCGGATCAGGCAACAGCCAATACCAGTCATGTAAGAGGCGGCATAGCATTTACTCAAGACGACCCGATGATTATGGTAGCTCATGGATTAATGGCATTAGCTCTGCGGCAGGTTAAGTTGCTCGTTAGGTAGGGTGGAACTCTAGGGAGAGTTTGACGGCAGAAGGTCTTCAGAGAAGACCTAAATTAGCTCTGCGGCAGGATCCTGGGTAAGTTTATGAGATTCGTGGTCACATGACATACTATGGGTCGTTTGACTATAGATTTACGTCTGAGTCATTGCCAATCGTTCTGGTTTATTGATCTTTCACATCATCCTGGGTCATAATGACTGGAGACCTGGTTGTAATGTGAACCTTGTGAACATAGATCTGGGGTAGCATTGACCTACGACAACACAGGTGTAGGCGCAACATAGGCGGAGGGACACATAGACCTAGGAAATATAGACCAGAGGGAACAACGACTTAGGGGAACAAAGACCTAGGATCCAAAAAGCGACACCTTGGGTAGCCCTGGGTTACACCATTAGGACCCCACGTCCATATTTCCCCCGATAATGGTCCCTTTCCTTTTTTTTTTTTTTTTTTTTTTTACAAAATTACCCCCCCCCCCCCCCCCGCCCCAGGTTAAATTTTTCTCGGAGATATGTTCCTCCGGCTCTGTTCCCACGAATCTGTAGTCATAATGGATCTTCCATATGCCCATACTCCTCCATGTCTAGATTTTTTAAATAGCGTCTTCTTGTCAGAAAGCACAGGTCATTCTCCGAGTTGTGGAACGCACGCATCGGGGCATTGATCAGAAATCTCTCCTCCACCTTCACTGGGCTTTGATCCGCTCCAAACTGGATGACGACGGTGTTGTCTGTGGTTCTGCAAGGTCTTCTTTCCTCAAACCTCTGGAGTCTATCCACCAACGAAAGCTTCGACTTTCTGGGGGCGTCCGAGGTCGGAGAACCATCCTCCAACCGTCGACTCAAACTTTCTCTGAACTGACAACTTGCCTGGGGTATGGTAGCAGGTCCTTGAGGAAGAGGTGGATGAGGGCGCTTCGGTTTAAAACCTTCTTTGCTCAGAGGGACAAGTGGGAATGGGTGACAGTGGGCAGGGAGAAATGGGGAAGTGAGGGAGTGAGCACTGCCAAAAAGCTGAAAAGTGAATACTGCTTGAAGATGAAAAGTGTTCAGCAAGGATTGAGGGGGAAGGAAGGAGAGAGTTGGAAGGGATGAGGGGGGGGGGTATAGAAGGAGAGGGCAGGGTGGGGAAGAAGAGAGAAATGGGTCAAGAGCAGAAGGACTGGGGGGGGGGATAAAGTAAATAAAAATAGTAATAATAATGTTAAGAGACAAAATCAAGATAAGTAAGAACAAAGGGCTGTTATAGAGGAAAGTCAGTGTTTGATATTGATTCCATTTGGGTGGATAGTGCCAAGTTTGTGAATAAGGAGGGACTCTTGTTCTTTACGTCTTATAGAGGAAGATGAATTTTGCCAGACTGCAGCAATCTGCATGTGGGAGAGGTTGTGGCCGGAAGAACAGAAATGGTTGGCAATTGGTGTATTGTAACCGAGACGGACTGCTCGTAGGTGTTCTGTGAAACGGTCGTTGAGGGTTCTGTAGGTTTCTCCAACATACAGGAGGCCACAGAAGGAGCAAGAAAGAATGTAAACTACATTGTGGGACTGACAAGTGAAAGGGTTGCGTATGGAAATTTTGCCTGAGGGGCCACAGATGGTTGTAGAAGAGTTTAGGTGAGGACAGGTTTTGCATTTGGGTTGCTTGCATGGAGAATTGCCAGGTGGTGAGACTGTGTTTGTGGACAATTTTGAATGCACAAGAAGATCTCTGAGGTTGGTGTCACGTTTGTAGGCAACTAGTGGAGGCTGGGTGAAAATGTGTTTCAGGGAAGGATCAGTCTGCAGAATGTGGTAGTTCTTCATAAGGATGTTTTTGATGGCGAGATTGTGAGGATGGAAGGTGATAGCAAGAACAGGCCTGTCGTCTGATGAAGGAGTGATCTTTTGCTTAAGAGCAGTGTTTCTGGGAATTCTAGAGGCCCTTTGTAGGGCTTCTTGGCAAATGGGTTCAGGGTATCCACGTTCAAGGAAAAATGAGATCATCAGGGTAGATTGTTTGGCGAAATCGTCATCATCGCTGCAGATGCGTCGCAAACGAAGTAGTTGAGAGAAAGGAATGCTTGTTTTGGTGGAAGCAGGGTGACTGGAGGAGTACAGAAGGTATGAATGCGAGTCGGTGGGTTTGTAATGAACAGATGTGGTGAGGTAGGGTGATTGGGACAGATAGAGATTTTGATGTCAAGGAAGGAAATGGTAGTCTGAGTGATTTCAAAGTGAATCTAAGAGCTGGATGAAATCCACTGACGAAGTCAATGAAGTTTTTCAGATCTTGGATTGGACAGGAGGCTGCACCGAGGCAATCGTCAATGAAGCGACGGAAAAAGTCTGGGAAAGTGCCTGTGTATTGTGAGAAGATCTTTTCTTCAATGTAGCCAACAAACAGGCAGGCGTAACCAGGACCCATCCTGGTGCCCATGGCAACGCCGCAATTCTGTTGGAAATGGTCAGCACCAAACTGAAAGTTGTTGAGTGTGAGAACAAGCTCAGCAAGATGGAGAAGAGTGGTGGTGGGTAGATTTCTGCTGTCTTTTGACAAGAAGTGTTTAAGGGCTGAAAGCCCTTCATGATGGGGAATGCTTGTGTAAAGTGCACAGACGTCCATGGTGAAGAGGTGACGGTGTTGGGAGCCAGGATGGAAGGAGAAATTTTGCAGAAGATCAAGAGTATGGTTTGTGTCCTTAAGAAAGGTGGGGAGGTTGGAAACGATAGGCTGGAGGATTTTGTCGAGAAACTGAGAGATCTGGACAGTGGGGCAGGAACAGGCAGAGACAATGGGGCGGCCTGGGTTATTTGGTTTATGTATTTTGGGAAGCAAGTAGAATTGGGAATCTTTGGGTTCAGAAACGACCAGGGAATGGGCTTCATTTGGGAGGTTTCCAGCGCTAATGCACTCGCGAATGGATTTTCTGATCAGGGTGTTATTGGTTTTGGTTTGACTGGGCTGTGAAGAGGTGTAGAATCTGGTGTCTGAGAGCTGGGAGAGTGCCTCGGCGATGTACAGGTCCCGCCGCCAGACAACAATAGCGCCACCCTTGTCAGCTGGTTTGACTACAATGTCTTTACGCTGGCGTAGTTCTCTGAGAGCTTGAGCTTCTGCTGAGGAAATGTTGGAGTGTCTGAGGGGTTTGGGTTTTAGAGCAGCGATTTGATGAGAACAGGTTTGGATGTAAAATTCTAGAGAGGGAAACTGGTTTGTGGGAGGGGTCCAGGAGCTGGGGAGGGAAGGAAAGGGAGGGAGGTCACTGTCAGGATCAGATATAGATGGGGTGGTGTTGGTAGTGTTTTCAAAATGTGCCATGAGGCGTAGTCGCCTGAAGAAACGCTGACACTGAAAACAAGCGTCAGAACCATTGGCCTTGGGTTTGGTGGGTACGAAGTTCAGCCCACGATTGAGGACTTGACGCTGTGTGTCTGTCAAATGGAGATCAGCGGGAATGGTGACCACAAGGTTTTTGTGACATGAGGTTTGAGGGGGCTGTGGCTGAGGTTGACTGGAAAGCAGGTTGGATAGTTTTTTTGATTTGGTCTGTTTCAGGCTATTGTACAATTTTTCATTTGCTGAACGTACTGTTGAAATGATGAAATGTGTCATAGAGGGAGTGCAAAGGTCAGATATTTGTTTGCGAGTTTGTTGCAGTTTTTTGTCTGTTTGTTGGATAGATTGTTGGTGAGATCTGACAATGTCCTTCATGAGTCGGAAAGAGGTGCTTTGTAGAGTAGAATGGACAGAGCGGAGAGCAGGAGGTGACAAAGTAGAGGATGAAACTTTAAACAGAAACCTTGGGGGATGACTTTTTTGTTGATGCAGGTGCGGAGAAAGGAGAGATGACTGCAGGTACTTGTCTTGTGAAGGACAGATTTACAGTAGAACATACCTGCAGAGCGAGGAATGGTAGGAAGGAAGCGGAAGGCAGTGCTCACTTGTTGGAAGAGGGGAGAAGAAACAGGCATGATGGGGAGGGAGCAGTCGTTGGTAGCTTGATGAAGAACACAAATAGTTGGTTGACTGCAGGACCTGGATCAATAAGACAACTTGCCTGGGGTATGGTAGCAGGTCCTTGAGGAAGAGGTGGATGAGGGCGCTTCGGTTTAAAACCTTCTTTGCTCAGAGGGACAAGTGGGAATGGGTGACAGTGGGCAGGGAGAAATGGGGAAGTGAGGGAGTGAGCACTGCCAAAAAGCTGAAAAGTGAATACTGCTTGAAGATGAAAAGTGTTCAGCAAGGATTGAGGGGGAAGGAAGGAGAGAGTTGGAAGGGATGAGGGGGGGGGGGGTATAGAAGGAGAGGGCAGGGTGGGGAAGAAGAGAGAAATGGGTCAAGAGCAGAAGGACTGGGGGGGGGGATAAAGTAAATAAAAATAGTAATAATAATGTTAAGAGACAAAATCAAGATAAGTAAGAACAAAGGGCTGTTATAGAGGAAAGTCAGTGTTTGATATTGATTCCATTTGGGTGGATAGTGCCAAGTTTGTGAATAAGGAGGGACTCTTGTTCTTTACGTCTTATAGAGGAAGGTGAATTTTGCCAGACTGCAGCAATCTGCATGTGGGAGAGGTTGTGGCCGGAAGAACAGAAATGGTTGGCAATTGGTGTATTGTAACCGAGACGGACTGCTCGTAGTGTTCTGTGAAACGGTCGTTGAGGGTTCTGTAGGTTTCTCCAACATACTGTTATCTGAACCTGTTTTCTGAACATTAAGGTCTCGCTTATCACTGTGTTTTTGACCCGAAGTTCTTCAAGAAACCTGAGCTCCATTCCACCTTGGATGTTCAAAACATTCCCCATCTGAACAGTGCTGACAGGGACTTTAGAGTCGTGAATGATTCGTCCGAAGTTCCTGACGACTCGCCATGGATTCTCCACACCTGGAAGTTCGGTTTGATCTGGCCTCTTACCGCAAAGACCCCATCAGCTCCCTGGTAAACACGACATTGTTTTTTTTAATTTGTTGAAGTTTGCTCTCGATTTCCATTCTTTTGAAGTATGTTTACTGATGGCTCTTAATCTGACAAGGTGTTTACCTCCGTGTAGCTCAACCGCTCCATCTAACACATTCCTCGGACAGCTCCATCTACACTGCTGAGCTCCGGCACTTTAAATGGTTAAACAGACTCAAAATCAAAACAGTCTTACCTATACTCTGAAGCTCTCCCTCTGTTTTGGAGGCAATTGCTGCCCGTAACCTCAAGCACCCTTAATTCCTGACTTTGTTTGAAGTGCACACCTAACTGAAATATGATGGTTACAACAGCTTTTGCTTGGGTGACATCGGCATTCGAGACAGCGAGGTGGTTGATCATCCTGCCAAGAATGCAACAGCTAAAGAGCTTGACAGATTCTCCGTCCATTATACCGGTCTGAAACTTCACGCTCTGACTTACGTCAAAGACCTCTGGCATGAGAGCTGGAACACGCAGACGGACAACAGATCCTTTCAGTCTGAAGGTTTTTACCATGTGATACTAATGGCCGTAAAGGGGAAAACTTTTCTGCCGATTTCACACAGAACACTCATTTTATACTCACTCGTATCTTTTAAAAGATGAGGATTCTCAGTGGAGCATTCCAAGTGATGTACCACTCGTCATAAAACATTTTCTCAGAGTCAGGATATTTACATGGGGACAAACCCGCATTCCTTTTCATGGAATCTGTTAGTAAAATGTTTATGTCTGACATCAAGATTTCACAAATGAAAGATTTTAAACAAATCTTAAATAAATGTTAACGAACCGCCAAGAGAAAGGTGGACAAACGAGTCACAAGACAAAACACGACGCGTTTCGACCTCTTAGGTCTTTTCAGGCAAGACACAAACTAATAGGACAATGAAAATGAACACATTTGTCACTTAGCTTTGATCTCTTCAGCGCAAGGTAGGCGTTGAATGAAAACGAGACTGTTAGAAGCAGCCTCTAAGCAGCCTTCTGCTCTCCTCTCTATGTCTCAACATCTATGCTGAAAACTGAGTTTGATGAAGTGACAGCCCTGATTTCTTCCTTTGCGGTCCCCTGGTCTATGAGCAAAATGAACTGAACATTCCAGAAGTTTGTACACCCCGGGTCTCCAATTTCCCCACTCAATGTTCTAACTAGATCTACTTTTCCCCAGGTCTGTATCCTCTATGCCTATTCCCAGGTTCATCTATCTCCTCTATTCCGTGATCTTTAGTTACTTTGACCGAGATTACCCAAATCACGCATTCCTTCGTGTCTGTTCGTATGGGCCTTTGTTCCATCTAGGTCTGCGTTAATCCAGTTCTGCTTCACCCATACTTCTATTTTCGTAGATCTCTTTTCGCTCCGTGTGTCTGTTTCTCTGCAGGTGTTATGTTCCCCCAGGTCACTAGTACCCTTAAGTCTGTTTCCCAAAGTGTTCGTGCTGGTCTATTTCCCCAAGATATGTAACTTCCATTACTGTTTCCCTAAGTCTATAAATTTTCTTTCACAGTGTTTTGTTTACATGCATTGATCTTATTCTGACATGGTGCCGGGAAATTCAAATCGGTATTTTAATGACGAGCCAGCAATAGCCCCATCCTGACAAAATACTGGCACATTCTTAATGCGTGTACCAACATTATGCCAGAATTGGGACAATAGTGGCAGATCGTCAATACTTCTGCCAGACTTCTGCCAGAATTTGCCCATTTCTGGCAAACACTGGTCAGCATTTGCCTTAATTAGCCTTAATGTTCTCAACTGTCAGCCAGTGCTGGCATGCTCATAGGGAAAGTAAAAGACACTTCACTCTCCTTCAATTAAAAAAAAAAAGACGACAGCAACTTCTTTCAGTTTCAACCCATGCATACTTGTTCGTCTTTGATGCTGTCTCCCTGTCTATACCAGCATACTGCATGCACATGTACTAGAGACTTTTAATCACATCCTAGAAGAGTTACAAGACAGATTGTCCTGTTCTCCTTCAGGGAAGACATTTGTAATCATCTGAGCGGAGTGATCATGGGATTACGATTGCCCCCATGCTACCTTGGGCTGTGCTGATGAACCACTGGTTTACAAACACGTCAAATCCATCTCTGTATCGTCTAACCTGTGTATTGATCATTGCATTGCGTCCGCCTCAACATCCCACAGTGAGCTCCTGTGTTCCACTGACCCCTCTTCCATCCAGCCGTTGAGTTCACTTCTGTCGTCATATACTGTACCATGTCACGCTTACATAATCTAGAGCCAGTTTGCTGGCTCTGTTTGGTCAGCTTCTCGTGCCTATATCAGAACCAAAACTCCACGCAGAAAGTCTCCACTTTCGGTACACAGCGTGCCGTCGCTTCGTGTCCATTCCACGACCACACACAGACAGAGAGAACAGTGCAGACACGGCTTTGCCACACATAGACAGAGAACAGTGCAGACACGGCTTTGCTGCGTCTCGCCTGTCCACATGTTGAGTTTATGATGTGTCGTTTCTTCCTTCCTCTTCGGAGCTCGTTCCCATCCTACTGTAACAACAATAGTGCTAGTAATAAATTTGATAATAATAATCACGATTTTAATAATAATAACAATCATTCATGGCGCTTAATCTTACATTATAAGCCCTAAGCGCTTACAAACACAGAAAAGGTTTAAAAAAATAAACATAAATGAAACCAGTAGGAAGATGAAATTGTAATAAGTACCATACACCTACAAACAAGGGTACATATTCACACACACACACACACACACACACACACACACACACACACACACACACACACACACACATTCAACACACGATCCCACACACACTGTCTCAGTCTGACATAGATCTCATACATCCCATCGCTGAGGAGCTGAGGGTGCTTTCAGAAAAGATAAGAAATAATGATGAAAAAAAAAAAATCAATGTTCAGACACATAAGTACATTCATTCTCACCAAATGCTCATGAAAATGCACACCATACATTAACATTCCTCAATCCGGCTAATCTCATTACCCATCTCCTCAGATCAAGACGCCGTACACCCGTACAACAATACACACACGCACAAACACGCACACACTCATACATACGCACGAGCGCGCGCGTAAACACGCACTACTAAAGCACACTATAGATATTCTCACGATGTAGCAATGATACTACTTGCATGGTAGAATATGCGTGTTTAGATCCAGTGTGATAACCTGGGATTAACTGACTATTATTTTTTCACTTTCTCTCAGGCTGCCTTTCTTCCCTGCCGACATGAATCCCCCACACTGCTCGCAAAGAATCGCCAGTCCAGCGCTGATGGTAGGAAGAACAGAAGAGATGTTTCTCCTGGCGATGATAATCCCACCTTGCATTCTGTTTTACCTTCTCCCGAAAGCGATCAAAAGGAGGAAACAGGTGCTGAAAGGGACTGACTCTGGCATCATGAAGCCAGCGAGTGTGTCAGCACTGGAATCTCTCTCTGACAACTAGTGGCTGGCATTAATGCTTCCATTTAGTCCTTAACTGTTTTATCCGTGAATGTTTATAAACGGGTGCAGGTTGTTCCCATTTTCACCGGTAAAATCAGCTGCTATCCTAAGATGCCAAGGACGTTTCCCGGCTATCCTCGTGCTGCCAGTGAGTTAGGAGACTCTTGACTGGATCTCTGTGTTTCCACAAAGAAGTTCTCTCTCCCAGACGCCTCGTTCGATGATCGAGGGAGAATCAGCATTGATTCTTTTTCTTTTTTTTTGTTTGGGGGGGGGGGGGGGGGCGAGAGGAGGGGGTCGTTCTTCCGCTTTCCTTTTCAGCCAGCCGTCATATGGTCGGAAGAAGAAGAAGAAGGAGGAGGAGCAGGAGGAGAAGGAGGAAGAGGAGGAGGAAGTGAAGAAGAAGGAGAAGGAAGAGAGGGAAGCGAAGGAAGACAAGAAAAAGAGAAAGGGAAGGAGGTAGGAAAAGACAGAAAAAAAATCAGAAGATGACAAAGAAGAAAAGAGGAATAAGAAGAAGGAAGAGATGGAGGAGAAGGAAAACAAAAAGGAGACGAAAAAAAGGGAAGAACAAAGCAGATGAACACAGAAGGGGAGAAAAGCACACACACACACACACACACACACACACACACACACACACACACACACACACACACAAGAGAAACGAATGAGAAATAAAAGAAAGGATGATGAAGTAGAGACAGAGGAGTTACAGGAGAAAAACCAAAGAAAACTGAGATGATGTGATAGGTGTACAACAGAGAGGACCAAACGAGAAGAGAGCACAACGAGGCCAGGGAGCACACTGTTGATGTTTTGGAAACCACAGGAGATGACAAATCCTCCATGAGATATTGAACTGGTTTCATTGTGTCGGAGGCTACCGGTAGATACCATTTGTGAACACCTTGCTCAACCTGTCCACAGGTGTGTCCGAATTTTACTGAACAGCAGCGCAATTGAAGTTGTCCGCACATGGTCACGTCTTCCTTAAGACGTGATAGGATGTAAGAAATAAGAACGGTTTCATTTGCTCTCAGGGTTAAATCCAGGTGCATAACTCTGAGTAAACACTAGTTACAGTCCCCAGTCACGTAATGCAGGAGTAGATTAAAGCATTGCTAACTTTTACACCCGTACTGAAACACAAAAGAAAAGGGGTATAACTCCGAAGCTGTGCTTCTTTCCGGATTCGTTCATCAAGCATACACTCCCTTTGTAAATCAACTTGTATCTCCAGTGGCGCCTGGTAAATACCGCAAACAGCCTTTGCTTGGAGTTATGTGTCTGTAATAATCTGCTTTGAGAACGAAAGAAAAACCTCTTATTTTTCTATTGAGTGTGGTGACAGTTATTTTGAAGATGATTCTGCTATCATTCTGTGCAGTGTCTGCCCACATTTCCAAGAAGGGGAAGGTACAGCAAATGTTTAAAGTGCAGTTACACAATGATAACTTTCTTACCCCCATCCTCCTCCCACCTTTCCTGCATGTCCAACAGCCTCCACTATCTCTTTTTTTTTTCGTTCTCTTTTGCCCTGTGTGTGTGTGTGTGTTGTGTGTGTTGTGTGTGTGTGTGGTGTGTGTGTGTGTGTGTGTGTGTGGGGTGTTTTGTGTGTGTGTGTATGGGCGCAAATACATTCATTGTAACATCAAAGAATTACAACTGCAACCCAGATTAAGGTGAGCAGCCAGCTGAATTATGAATTAAAGAAAAGGTAACTTCGATGAAAAATCAATATCAGAAAAAAACATCAGTCACAGACATACCTGATAAGCGTGCATGGTAAACGTACCCTGAAAGGTATGCAATTAAACAAAACAAATGGCCCGACGATTTTTGTTTTACCACATACACATTCAGTTGTACCACTATATGTAGATCTGACAGCCTCTGGTTTTGGTCCCCAAAACGTTGAGCCGAAACGCCAATATTCAAATATATGATTTATTTGCAGGTGGGGGTTGGTTTGAAGTTATCAAAGCTAAAAAGCTGATTCTTTTCTATTTTGACAAGTGAAATATAAACGTTTCAGTTCTAAGTCACAGGGTTTAATATTTGCTAACTTTCTAACAAAGTGAAAGGTATAGCAAATAGCCGTACACGAATGTCGCAACTTCCTTTACAGGTCTGTCAATAACGAGTTCATTAACGAAAATTACATAGTGTAAATGAATTCAAAAGAAAGTTAAGTCTGTTCCTTTACAAATCAGAATATGAACTGGATGATATATTTCCTTTACAATAAAAAAGAAATCAGATTTAAGACCGATGAATATAATGTACTATGGCACTGACATCGAATCTACATGAAACAACGCCTGAAGGATTGACTGTTGTAGGTCTGTTAAATATGCCAGAACCATCAGTGTAGTTATTATTTCAGCAATAGCTATAATCGACGTTTCCCAGTGGAATATTTTTTCTACTTAAAGTGATGGGATAATAAAGCAGACCCTGTGTCTTCGTTTCTTGTTAGCGAGTCATTCACATAAACCTTCAGGTGGTTGGGATATTTGTTTTGTATGTGTATCTTTGCTGAATGAGAAAAGATGAAGATGGCTAGATTTCACTACATGAAAGGATCACGATTGAAATTAGCCCAGTACTTTTCCCAGCCTGTATGGGATCCATGTAATATGTCTTTGCCAATGTTTCAATATTCAATAAGTTTTCGTGTCTTGTTTAGAGTTAATCAATGTGAAAATTCCTTGTCGGTTTGGATGTGAAATATATTGAGATTTTAATCAAGTGTGCATTCTCAAATACAATCCCATCCACTTTAAACAAGATGCGAAGCATATAAACGTACTCCCAGTTTTCCAAACCGCTTATAAATCGGCCAAGTGCTTTGTGAGATAAGAAATAAAGACAAAATAACGGTTTTAACGGTTATTTAACCGATGTACACTTTTGAAAACTGGTATTTTAGTCCATCACTGGGCTAAAGGCCTGTGTACAATACCAAAATTTCATCCAAATCGGAACAATATGGTAACTAAGAATTATAACGGTTTTTAACGGGTACCAGATTTTGAAACACTACATGGAAGTGCCATTTGTGTGTGATAACCTTTCTATATACAAAATTTCATTAAAACCCACCAATATTTATACAAAAATAACGGCAAAATAACGGTTTAACGGTTATATAACCGATGATACACTTTTGAAACCGGTATTTTAGTCCTCACTGGGCTAAAGCCTGTGTACATATCAAATTTCATCCAGATTGGACAATATGTCAAGAATAACGGTTTTTAACGGCCAAATTTTGAAACACTATATAGAAGTGCCATTTGTGTGTGATAACCTTTCTATATACCAAATTTCATTAAAATCCACCTATATGTAAGAAATAACGGCAGAATAACGGTTTTTAGCGGTTGTTTAATCCATTTTCAGCATTACATCACTTACATATGGACAGAGGCTCCGATTTGTCACAAGATCATCCAAACCGCTTATAAATTGGCCAAGTACTTTCTGAGATATTCCATAAAGAAGAAAAACCGTTACAACCGTTAGTAACGGCTATAATGGGGCAAACTAAAACATCGGGCATCATCCGTGACCCATAATGAACGTAACTGCTCATTTTTACAAAGATCGGCCAAGGACTTTCTGAGATATTCTGTAAAGAAGAAAAACCGTTACAGGCCGTTACAGCCGTTAGTAACGGCTATAGCAGTAAACTAAAACATCGAGCATCATCCGTGGCCCATAATGAACATACCTACAAATTTTCAGAAAGATCGGCCCAGTAGTTTTGTCTGGAGCGAGTGGAACACATTTTGACCACGGACACACACACACACACACACACACACACACACACACACACACACACACACACACACACACACACACACACACACACACACACAACATTTCTTCGTTCCCATTCTAAAGTACTCCCTGTTCTATAAGAACTGGGAGTGCAAAAAGGGCGGATCAGAAAGATCATGACTATCGTTGAATTAAACCAGCAGGGTTTTTTTTTCATGGGAAAGTTTCAGACCATTTGTAAATACGTACTTGCTGAGGCTATGGTAAAAATTTCTGAGGTTTTCGATAGCTCTTTTTTGGTATGAGCATTTATCTACTTACACACGTTAGCTACGTTCTGTGCAGCTGTAGGATATTAAGTTACATGTTTTGGATGATCACACAACAAAATGTTCAACAACATTGGAGCAATTACAGAACCTTGAGGAATGCCAATTTCCGACGATTTATAAATGTAATAATTTTTTACTCTGACTGATAAACTTCTTTCCGATAACAGCTCTCTGACGTGACGTATTGTAAAATTTACCATATATGCCATTTATTTTCTATTTCTAAGTCATATATCAGTCTAGCGTGCCAAAATTGTCAAAAGCTTTCGTAATATAAAAATTGTTGGGAGACCAGGTCTAATTCTAGGTAGCAATATAAAAATTGTGCCTAATTGATACTTGATTAGTGTTGTCAATTTACCAGCACGGTCAATGGTTGATCTTCCTGTCCAAAAAACCTACTTGACTGATAGGCGATATGTTACTTTCATCGCAAAATTAACAAATAAAAACTGTTTAGTATACATATCTTTGATAGCTTTTGAAACATGAGGAGTCAGAACAACGGGGCGGTGGCTGGTGATATCTGTGGCAGACTATCTTGTTTACAACAAAAATAATCACTCACTGTCTCCAAACAGCTTTCAAAATACTGTCTGTCCATTTGATTAAAAGACAGTGTGTGTGTGTGTGTGTGTGTGTGTGTGTGTGTGTGTGTGTGTGTGTGTGTGTGTGTGTGTGTGTGTGTGTGTGTGAGAGAGAGAGAGAGAGAGAGAGAGAGAGAGAAAGAGAGAGAGAGAGAGTGTGTGTGTGTGTGTGTGTGTGATGAGAGAGAGAGAGAGAGAGAGAGAGAGAGAAGAGAGAGAGAGAGAGAGAGAGAGAGAGAGAGAGTGTGTGTGTGTGTGTGTCTTTTGCGCGGGCGCGTGTGTATGTGTGCACGCGGGTGTGCGCACGAGCGCACGTGTGTGTGCATACGTGAGTGTGTTTTACGCGCGCGTGTGTGTTTTTACTTATGTGTTCGTCTGTGTATATGTCAAAGATTACGTTCTGTGTCTTTGTGTATAATGGGCACGAGTGTACGTTAAAATGTGTGTGTGCGTGGTGCTTGCGTGCATGCGTGCGTGCATCGAGCGCTGCGCGCGCGCGCGCGTGTGTGTGTGTGTGATTGAGTGTGCGAGAGAGAGAGAGAGAGAGAGAGAGAGAGAGAGAGAGAGAGAGAGAGACAGAGACAGAGAAACAGAGGCAGAGACAGAGAGAGAGAGAGAGAGAGAGAGAGAGTAGAGAGAGAGGATGAGTATGTATGTATGTATGTATAGACATATCCATACATACATACATAGATACATATATACATACACCTGTATCAATCTCTCTCTCTCTCTCTAATATATATATATATATATATATATATATATAGTTGTGCGTGCTTGCGCGCGCGCGCGCGTTTTGTGTGTGTGTGGTGCTGGTGTGCTTGTGTTGTGTGGTGTGTGTGTGTGTGTGTGTGTGTGTGTGTGTGTGTGTGTGTGTGTGTGTGTGGTGTGTGTGTGTGTGTGTGTGTGTGTGTGTGTGTGTGTGTGTGTGTGCGTGCGTGCGTGTATGTGTTGTGGTGTGTGTGCGTGCGTGCGGCGTGCCTGTGTGTGCTGTGTGTGGTGTGTGTGTGTGGTGTGTGTGTGTGTGTGTGTGTGCGTGCGTGTATGTGTGTGTGTGTGTGTGTGTGTGGTGTGTGTGTGTGTGTGTGTGCGTGCGTGCGTGCGTTCGTGGTGGTGCGTGTGTGTGTGTGTGTGTGTGTGTGTGTGTGTGTGTGTGTGTGTGTGTGTGTGTGTGCTAATATAGACGTAACATCATGCAGACTGATTTTCATTCAACGCCAGTTACGTACAATGAAGTCCCAGTGTATGAAAACAGACTAACGAAACTGAAGAAATCGAAAAACACCTACAATGAATCGATTTCTGTGCACGCTAATTACTCTCTCTCTCTCTCTCTCTCTCTCTCTCTCTCTCTCTTCTCCTCTCTCTCTCTCTCTCTCTCTCTCTCTCTGTGTTAAATTTCGTATTCGTATTCGTATCTCTCTGTATGTATCTAAATCTATAAAAGAGTCACTGTTGTCTTTCAAATTACCATTTACCTGAGGATCATTGTGCCGATGATTATCGTAAACTTTGTATTACATTTGCAGCATAAGGGGAAGGTTGTTGTCTTTTGTTTGTAAAGTACATGCTGCGAGAAAAGTATGGTTATCTATGCATGTAAATGGCCAAAAATTTAAACATCGACTTTCCAAAAGTCAGTATGGAAACCTTAAAAACATGATGTTTGTTCTGGAGTTTGTGCGAATTTTTTCCCCAAATGTAGGTTGAGTAGTTCATTGCTTTGGTGGAAGAAACCTCATTTTTAAGAGATAGGTCTTGTAGTTTTAGTCAATGCGTATGTAAAACGACCATATCCAGATTTTTCACTTTTCACATCGAGCTTTGACTGATCTGAATGATTTGTAACGAAAGAACAATAGCCTTTCCTTCTTTTAAAATTCAGCTGAATTTTTGTTACCCTATAATGCTTGGTCCCCCCCCCACCCCCACGCCCTCTTCGCCCTCCCGATATCTATGTACCATTAGCTGCTTTTTCAGCTTATAAATTTCTATTTTTCTTTTACTTAAAGATAACTTTTTACAAGATCACACGACCTTTGACCTCATTACATCATATGATGTATATAATTATATTCTGTGGTTTCAGAAAATCGCAAGGTGAATTTTCCACAGTCAAAGAAAACATCCAATGATATCATTAAGCCACATGAAAAACACTAAAAACATATTTTTCATACTTTAATTGATCATATAATACCTATTTCATAGTCATGCAAAATACATTTATTGCATCATTAAATCACACAACACACATTCCATGATTAACAGTGTCATTAAATCTTAAGAAGTGTCTGAAGAAGACCTTAGTTTATAAGCAAAGGCTGAAGATGACGTTCCCTAGAATCAGAGCTCGAAAGCAGAGGCAGAAGGAGAACTTAATGTAAAATCTGGCTAAACCACCAAGAGCAGGGGAGAGGGAGAAGGCCGTCCATGACAAAAAGAAACTCTGCTCTGGGCGTTTTGAAGAGCTGTTTACAACTTCGGCTCTTTTCTCTTTGGGCGTTTCAACGCAAGGCATGTACAATGTCTCCAAATGTGACTTTTATTTGCATGTATTCAATTTGTAGATTTTTTTTTTCATTTAATATTTGCCCATTCCTCTTTTTCGCTTGCGGGTGGCAAGTTAGCATTCTGACAATTGACATGAAGAGACTGTACAAAGTCATGGTGTGAATAATAAGTGTGGATGTTCGTGGATCTTGGCTTGTCCTCCGATGCCTTTCCAGTTGGAATGCAATGCTGATGGCTGATTTCATACAGCCCCTTTTTATCTGTGGATCTTTGTTTCACAATCAGTGGAGAATTTCCTTCCAAATACTCAACAGAAATCCACTTCTTCACAGTATCCAATCCGTTGCAGATGTTCAGTCAGGTTGGAACTGACAAATGCATCGTTCTGTCCCTCTTTCGCTGAATCTATGGCCACCCTTTGTAAATCGCATGTCAATTTGCTCTCAGGCCGTGGTTTGCGATCTGACATGTATTTATGTGGATATGCCAGATTTCTTTTCATTTGTCTGTAAACTTCATCATTTTCTATCATTTTCAAAATCTTGTATTTACTGGTTAATGAACTAGATCGCATGTACATCCATAATTCAAAGTAAATAAGTATTATCTCTCCAATTTTCATTCAAAAAGCAATTCATAGCGTATTAAATCCACAGGAATATTGCTTCGAACGTTCTAAATAGGCATATTGAGACTGCGATAAATTTGGCACTATAGCAGAATCTCTTATGAGCAAACGATCTTATTCTATGCTGTGGTCTCTTCAGGCCAGGTCGACAGCCATTGACTATGGCACAGACATATGAGCTGTGGAACATACTTTCCGACGTTGCGCTTCGCAACCCCAAAACATCTTAAGCGAACGTTATTCTGTAATCGACCCGTTATGAATGTATTTCAAATCCATAACTTTGCTATTCAATAGATTTCTTTGTGAAATTGAATGTATTTCTCCTGCAGGCTCCGCTCCCTCCTGCAAATTTTGAATTGTCAATGTGTCATTTAGATCAAACAGTTTTTTATGACTTACCCTGATGGGCAAAACTAGATCAGAGTGGCGGAATTCTGTTCATAGGCACTGTAGTTCATTTTTGTTTGTCTGTTCTGCAAGTTTACCCTCTTTTTCCTGACAGGGTGTTCTTCATCTGACAGAAATTCAGGAAACAAGGCCTTTCAGTCACGTTCTCACGGTCCGAGAGTGGTGAACATCTGTCAGCGTGATCCCTTGGATATAAAAAAAAACAAGATTCTTGCTTACTTGCTGGAGTTCACATCCGTTGGAACACCCACAGTTTCTGAGAAGATGGAAAATCCCACTTCTGATGGTCAGACTTGGTCTCACACTGTTGTTCAAACTTGAACATGGTGAATGTGACAGTGTCTGCAGAACCCCCTGAAGGATGTGTGGTGCTGTCAGTGAAGCCTGGAGCCTTCATTCCCTGGGACAACCCGGACAACCTCATCAGTCGACAAGTGGAGGTGGCCATGGACACAGCTGTGGCTGTCGTTTTCCTTCCCATCCTCTTCTCCATCAGCCTTCCCTGCAACATCCTCAACATGATCGTGTTCTGTAAACAGGGGCTGAAAGAACGTATCAACCTGTGTCTCTTCTCTCTCTCCCTGGTCGATTGCATATACATGCTGCACTCCTTTGTCTACAACGTTGATAAAATCTACTCTCAGTTCACTAAGGTAGTAGGGGTAGGAATGGTGTTCGAGTTTGTGATCAGCAATCATCTGATGTTCTTCCGTGGCATGAACTGGGTGTCTGGCTTTCTGACCATGATGATCGCCTGTGAGAGATGCTTCTGTGTCTTTAATCCACACCGCTCGCAGCAGATCCTGAAAACCCAAACCACTGGGGTGATCATTGTTGTTGGTGCCGTTGTAATACTTGGCCTCAATTTCATCAGTACCACTCGTTGGAACGTGGCCTGTGTCTTCGACCCTCGGACCCACACCGTGACTAAGACTCTCTATCCCAGTCAGTTCTACTTGCAGCATCAGAAGTTCATTGATGCTGTGGGAGGACTTGTGATCAGCTGGGTGTTGCCGGTCATCTTCATATCGGTCGTGTCCACCACCACTATTCTGACATTCGTCAAGCTGAGGAAGATAGTACAATGGAGGGAACAGACCTGTTCCAGCACGCTGTCGTCACGTGAGATTGTTTTAACACGCATGCTCATCGGTGTTTCCGTTCTGTTTATCATATGCTTTCTTCCGGTCCTTGTTATAGGCGTGTGCGTGTTGTTTATTCCTGACATGAGTCTTCAAGGCCGGTACCACAATACATTAAACTTCTTGACCAGCTTCTTCGAGTTGTTCACCTACATTAATACGTCCTTCAACTTCTTCGTCTATTGCTTTTTGGGGACCAAATTCAAGGAAACCCTGAAGGAACTGTGTCTTCAATGCTGTATGTCAGTGAAGAAAACAGGGACAGAAAAGATAGGAAAGTGAAGAGACTTGTCATCAGAAAAGCTTTGAACAACTTGAGGTTCACATCTACCACGTCTTGAAATAGATAGCTAACTACACTCTTGTGACTGCCCGCGCAAACATTATTATTTGAATGAAAAGCAATAACCCTCTATAAAACGTTGTCAGTAAAAGTGTACGCGCATGGTGTTTTTGGGTTTAAGATATTTTCAGCGACTTTAATTCTATTACAAAATGATCCATTATTTCAGAATCTGTTGGGTATGCTTTTATCTAATTCAGTTGTGTGAAGGATGCCTTTGATTATTTTGGATTCTGATAGGAACTCTTCCACATTCTGAAAACTGATAAGTACTCTTCCGTTACCTAGGATTCTGTTCAGGATGCTTTTAGTTCTTTTGCATTTTAAAGAATATTTGATATATGTTGGATTTTGATAGGACCTTCTGTTTCTTTTATAAATTCTGTTAAGGACTCTTCCAGAGGAGCACGAAAAGCCCAATCTCTCAATGTATGGGGATCTCATCAGCGGATGTCATGAAGGACAAGATTCTTGGGGGTCTTCAGGTTTCTGGGGAATGCAACTAGGTCGCCGTCAGATCATTAAGTTACTGATTGTGTTCACTTCTTTGATCTGTTTCGGAAAATGAAATAGGGAAAGAGAACGCCTGGCTTTCCATTGCAAACAGATTAATCTTAAATCAGTTTGTGGGTCAAAAAAAAACAAACAAACTTAAGAGCCAAACGTCGGATTTGAAGCGCCAGTCGGAATCACCATTGTGATACTGACTGCCACCAATACAGGCGCACCGTTTCATATCCGTGTTTTGAGGTTTTTTTATCTGTTTGGTGGTAAGCCTACTGATGGTTCAATCCTTCTTTAGGCGTGTCCATCAGCGGCGTCTGTCCCATGACTGATGGTTCAATCCTTCTTTAGGCGTGTCCATCAGCGGCGTCTGTCCCATGACTGATGGTTCAATCCTTCTTTAGGCGTGTCCATCAGCGGCGTCTGTCCCATGACTGATGGTTCAATCCTTCTTTAGGCGTGTCCATCAGCGGCGTCTGTCCCATGACTGATGGTTCAATCCTTCTTTAGGCGTGTCCATCAGCGGCGTCTGTCCCATGACTGATGGTTCAATCCTTCTTTAGGCGTGTCCATCAGCGGCATCTGTCCCATGAAAACAGCGGGTAACTCTTACTTACTTACTTAGACTTAGATACTCCCGTGTCGTGCGACGCATGACGCAGTCAAGGGCTCACTGTGCACGGTCCGCAGCCAGTTTGCTGGTGACTCCTTCCTCTGTCAACGAGTCTGAGGTCTCTCTCACTGTCTCTCTCCACGGTAAATCTTGCTGAACATAAATTACTACCATACAGATTTCCGAACGTCGTTTATTACTCACATTGCGACGCTACTTCCACTATGATATTTATCATCATCATCATCATCATCTTCATCATCTTCATCATCATCATCATCATCATCATCATCATCATCATTATTATTATAACTGTTGTTGTTGTTATCATCACCGCCACCACCACCACCACCATCATCATCATCATCATTAATGTTGTTATTATTGTCATTATTATTATCATTATTATTATTATTATTATACCACCACCACCACCACCACCACCACCACCACCAACCACCACCACCACCATCACTTACACGTGGATGCTCTATGCACTTACATTAACAAACACAAGACATGAAACTACGAAACTGCTCACCAAGAACCACCAGCAACACGGGACTGACACACCGCAAACAGACCGCCACAGTGCATCCACCAACAACCCGCCCAGCCTGAGCTCTCTCTGCTTCTGTCCACCCCGTCCGCCTTTCAGACAATAGCGATCACTAATGAAGGCAAATAATGCACATGCACCAGCCGCCGTGGCGAAGTGGTTAGCGTCGCGACTCCCGGCTGGGAGGTCGTGGGTTCGAATCCCATCAGAAGTCATGTGGGTTTTTCTGCCCCGACCGGCTCCTACCCAGAGTTGAGTTTGCTGCGGACTCAGTTGGGAAGACTGGGACCACACAGTCGAGTTTCATCCACTTAATGGATGCGTTTCTGAGAGTGTTGCTCAAATTTCCTGACCAACACTGCAGGTGCCTGTATCTCTCGGGCCTGGTTGACGCCGGGATATATTATGAAAGGAAGCGTAGAGTACAGCCCTGTCATGTAGTCTCAGACCAAAATGGAAATCCGTAGCATCATCTTAATCATCCTCATTCTCATTGATCAGCATTAAAAAAAAGTAATGCACATGCAATACGCAGAAACAACACATGCAGAAACTGAATGTATCAGACAGAAGGGACAACAGTGTTTTCAGGTTTGATTTGAAAGAAGACAGCCAGGAAGAATACCTAGGGTCGGGAGGTCAATCAGCTGTGTCACGAGGTCACTAGAGTGTGTCAGTGAATCAACTGAGCTGTCACCAAGTCACTGGGATAGATCAGTGAGTCAACGGAGCTGTCATTAAGTCACTGGGATAGATCAGTGAGTTAACTGACCGCCATGAATATTTGTTTAATCAGTGAATGAATGATCGGTGAAGGTCATTGTTGCGTGCTTTTGTGGTGTGTGTGGAAAAAGGAGAGGGAGAAAATGTGTGCGATCACAACGTTATTTTATTTCAACGGACAAGATGTCCACAGCATTTGGGAAGAATGACGATCTTCACAAGGGCGAAAGTCGTCGTTAGCCATGGCGTATTACTGAAAGACAGAAAAACACATAAAAAAGATAAAGGAAATGAGCAATAACTAGCAACAGCATACAACAGCTGTGAAATCTTATACAAACGCTTGACAAAGGGGAAATACTCAGAATAAGGCTACTGCCACATAACAAGGTGTGACCCCCGCGCTGTGAGCTGCGCTGCAGTCAGGCATTGAAAAAGAGGACAGCAGTCACTGCACTGGCTAGCCAACACTTAGCGACAGCCACCACAGTGGTGGTGATGCCAGCGGCGAACGACGGTGATGTGACCAACGTTTATCATCAGTCAGCACTGGCATCACTCACCACGGCTAGTGCTTGTGAGGTGGTCGGCTCTGCAGTCACTGCTGCCATTCCATTCATTACACAGCGGTCACTGCTGGCCAGCATGGCTGTCGGATGGTCACCCCCCCCCGCCCCACCGGTTTACAGCTGATGGTCATCCACCCACACCGGTTCACAGCTGATGGTCATCCACCCACACCGGTTCACAGCTGATGGTTATCCACCCACACCGGTTCACAGCTGACGGTCATCCACCCCCACTGGTTCACAGCTGACGGTCATCCACCCACACCGGTTCACAGCTTGCCCACCGCCCACTCCATCCAGCATTCATACCGCAGCCTGTACTGTGCCCAAAGCCTGCAGCTGCAGCCACTATTGTGAGCTGTACAGTAAGCTGCGGTCTAGCTGCGCTGTATCTGCACTGTATGAACAGAAAGGCAAAATGATTTTCTAGACGGTCAGATAAACGAGTGGTAGACGCGTGGGTGGTGCTAATGGCCAGTGCTGATATTGTTTGCCATATTTCTATCATTGCTTGGCGCTAGCGCTGTCTGCCTGGCTATGGAGAGGCAGTGAGAGAGAACACGTGCGGCCGTGTATGTTGTGCTTTAGCTTGAGGGTGTTGTCTGTGGTTGGTCAGGTTGTCGTCCTAAATACACTTCAAAGACACTCTGCAAGGAAACAGAAAAGCAGGCCACAGAGATACACTGTAGAGAGAGTTGTTGCAAGCATATTCTAGTGGTATTCACTTCCCCTGGAAAATGTTTGTTCACCTTGAAACGTGTTTTTGCGTTGTTGCAGTGGATGTAAAGTGTTGTCACCATTGAGAACTTTGCCAACAGACACATCATGAACGTGAGAAAAGGTAGGGGAGATGGTGAAGTCCATGGCTGGAGCTAATCATCAGGCATTTTCCAGGATGTCTCCCATCAAGGTATCTGGAGCAGGAAGAGGAAGGGAAGGGAGGAAGTCGGGCATCGGGAAGAGGTGGGCTGGGGGTGTAAAGGTGGGCTGGGGTGTAAAGGTGGGCTGGAGTGTAAAGGTGGGCTGGGGTGTAGAATCAGTACAGATAGTCTCTTGTGTTATTCTCGCGGAACCGGAAAGAGGTGCCAGTGACGGTAACGCCAAAGGTTGTCAGCAGCAGCTCACAAAGGGTCAGACTCGCCGGAATGATCTGGTACCATCATTCCTCCAGCACCCAGTCTCAGGCTACTGGCCTTCTCAGGAATCCTCGTGGGAAGGCGAAGGAGGACAAACAGAGCGAGGCGAATGAACAAACAAGGTAAGCTTGAACGCAGGCAAACGCACCTGTTTCTCGGGATCAGTGATGGAAATGATCAAAGTGTTAGTGTTACAGGACTCACAGAGAAGCTACAGTCACACGCAAAGGCATACATCGGCCACACCACACTCTGACAGGGAAGGTTCTAATCGGTAACAGTTCAAACTCTGGCGAATGTCACCGTGTCGCGGACCAACCTCCCGAAACATGGGAAGTACTAAAGAGGGGGAAAGAAATACACACACAGTAAGATAAAAGCAGGCACCCTAGGTCACCAGCCTGAAAGACTGAGACAGGCACAGTAGTGTGTGAACTGGCTTCTTAAGTCTTTCCTGAGTGTAGGCAGTATTTAGCACAACCCATGAAACCAAGAACCCGAGCAACACCTCCTCTCAACCTGAACCCTGCGTGCAAGTGGGAACAAAACAATAGTCAGGTGAAACCCCTGTGGCATGCCAACTCCACATTTAACAGAAAACATCGCGGAAACAAGAAAAGTCTTTTTCCCGAGGATCTGAAACAAACAGGTAGGAACAATACTTCAAAAGTTTGCAGTATTTTGCGCAAGAGAACACTCAGTAGTACACCTCTACTCCTGTAAAAACTTGGAACAACAGCTAGTTTAACAAAACCATCACCGTTCCATCATTTCTCACATTCAGTGGTTTTGACAAGGTTTACCAGACCACGAAAAGGTAACGCAGTTGAATCCACCTACCTAAAAATTTTGACAATGATCAGAAGCAATGAATGGAACCCGTACGACGCCGTCTGAACGAATAGCCAGGGATCCCTAACAAAAAAAAAAAAGAAAAAAAAACCCTCAACCAACCCAGCCAACAAAAAAAAAAGAAAGAAAAAAACACAACAAAACGCTTGCAGGTTGACTGACAGAAGCTGCGTATTAAGAAAAAAACAAACAAAAAAACAACAAACAAACAAACAAAAAAAAACTGTCGGGAAACTGGCAGATCTTTACAAGCACAGTCAATAAGAAAATCAGGAAGGGAGTACATTGAAGAAGGATGTATCCGTGACGCTTTGAAGGAAGGGGAGTATATTGAAGAAGGATGTATCCGTGACGCTTTGAAGGAAGGGGAGTGTATGAAGAAGGATGTATCCGTGACGCTTTGAAGGAAGGGGAATGTATTGAAGAATGGTGTATCCGTGACGACTTGAAGGAAGGGAATGTATTGAAGAATGGTGTATCCGTGACGACTGAAGGAAGGGGAGTGTATTGAAGAATGGTGTATCCGTGACGACTTGAAGGAAGGGGAGTGTATTGAAGAATGGTGTATCTGTGACGACTTGAAGGAAGGGGAGTGATATTGAAGAATGGATGTATCCGTGACGGCTTGAAGGAAGGGGAGTATATTGAAGAAGGATGTATCCGTGACGGGTTGAAGGAAGGGGAGTATATTGAAGAAGGATGTATCCTGACGGCTTGAAGGAAGGGGAGTATATTGAAGAAGGATGTATCCGTGACAGCTTGAAGGAAGGGGAGTATATTGAAGAAGGATGTATCCGTGACAGCTTGAAGGAAGGGGAGTATATTGAAGAAGGATGTATCCGTGACGCTTGAAGGAAGGGGAGTATATTGAAGAAGGATGTATCCGTGACGGCTTAGAAGGAAGGGGAGTATATTGAAGAATGATGTATCCGTGACGGCCTAGAAGGAAGGGGAGTATATTGAAGAAGGATGTATCCGTGACGGCCAGAAGGAAGGGGAGTATATTGAAGAAGGATGTATCCGTGACGGCCAGAAGGAAGGGGAGTATATTGAAGAAGGATGTATCGTGACGGTTAGAAGGAAGGGGAGTATATTGAAGAAGGATGTATCCGTGACGGTTAGAAGGAAGGGGAGTATATTGAAGAAGGATGTATCCGTGACGGTTAGAAGGAAGGGGAGTATATTGAAGAAGGATGTATCCGTGACGGTTAGAAGGAAGGGGAGTATATTGAAGAGGATGTATCGTGACGGCTTGAAGAGAAGACCGAGAACTGGGGCGTCCTTTCTGGACGTGTCCTGTGTCACGGTGCACAGAATTTACTGTGTACATGAACCTGTGTCACGGTGCACAGAATTTACTGTGACATGAACCGTGTGTCACGGTGCACAGAATTTACTGTGTACATGAACCTGTGTCACGGTGCACAGAATTTACTGTGTACATGAACCTGTGTCACGGTGCACAGAATTTACTGTGTACATGAACCTATGTCACGGTGCACAGAATTTACTGTGTACATGAACCTGTGTCACGGTGCACAGAATTTACTGTGTACATGAACCTGTGTCATGGTGCACAGAATTTACTGTGTACATGAACCTGTGTCACGGTGCACAGAATTTACTGTGTACATGAACCTGTGTCATGGTGTACAGAATTTACTGTGTACATGAACCTGTGTCACGGTGTACAGAATTTACTGTGCGCATGAACCTGTGTCACGGTGCACATAATTTACTGTGCACATGAACCTGTGTCACGGTGCACAGAATTTACTGTGGGTATGAACCTGTGTCACGGTGCACAGAATTTACTGTGCACATGAACCTGTGTCATGGTGCACAGAATTTACTGTGTACATGAACCTGTGTCACGGTGCACAGAATTTACTGTGTACATGAACCTGTGTCACGGTGCACAGAATTTACTGTGCAATGAACCTGTGTCACGGTGCACAGAATTTACTGTGTACATGAACCTGTGTCACGGTGCACAGAATACTGTGTACATGAACCTGTGTCACGTGACCAGATTTACTGGTACTGAACTGTGTCAGGGCACAGAATTTACTGTGCACATGAACCTGTGTCACGGGGCACAGAATTTACTGAGTACATGCACCTGTGTCACGGTGCACAGAATTTACTGTGTACATGAACGTGTGTCACGGTGCACAGAATTTACTGTGTACATGAACCTGTGTCACGGTGCACAGAATTTACTGTGTACATGAACCCTGTGTCAGAGTGCACAGAATTTACTGTGTACATGAACCTGTGTCACGGTGCACAGAATTTGCTGTGATTACTGTGTACATGAACCTGTGTCACGGTGCACAGAATTTACTGTGTACATGAACCTGTGTCACGGTGCACAGAATTTACTGTGTCATGAACCTGTGTCATGGTGCACAGAATTTGCTGTGTGCATGAACCTGTGTGCACGGTGCACAGAATTTGCTGTGTACATGAACCTGTGTCACTGGGCACAGAATTTACTGTGTGCATGAACCTGTGTGATGGGGCACAGAATTTACTGTGTGCATGAACCTGTGTGACGGGCACAGAATTTACTGTGTGCATGAACCTGTGTCATGGTGCACAGAATTTGCTGTGTGCATGAACCTGTGTGACGGGGCACAGAATTTACTGCGTGCATGAACCTGTGTGACGGGCACAGAATTTACTGTGTGCATGAACCTATGTCACGATGCACAGAATTTACTGTGTACATGAACCTATGTCACGGTGCACAGAATTTGCTTTGTACATGAACCTGTGTCACGGTGCACAGCATTTACTGTGTACATGAACTCCCGGCAGTAAAAGCTGTGCCCGAACAGAGGTCCTCTACGCAACTTC
>CM065715.1:109878411-109896962 GCA_033310375.1 Conus canariensis | reverse complement strand
AGTAGGCAATAACTATGTTTAGAACCTTTGTATAAAAATACCTTTGAGGAAAAAACTTAGAGACTGGAAAAAGGAAATGTCTCCTCATAGAATCCTATTGCTAAGGAAGTGGGAATAAGAGGAAACCATTTATGCTGCATGTATTATTGAGAAGTTATAAGTTAAACATTGTCCTGCAATGTCTTTATTGACAACTGGAAATGCATGCTTTTCATGTGGTGAAAGGACAAAACTGAGTATCTGACACTGAACTTTCTTTTTTTTAGGTGGGGGGGGGGGGGGGGGGGGGTCACCATTATTGGTAATTAAAAAAAGGAGATAATGTAACTTGTAATCTGTCTCAATGACCTGTGAGGTTAAGTATAGGTTTTTTAATGCTTTTTTCTTTCTTTCTTTCATCTTTCCTTAATTTGAAGCAGGAAAAGGAGTTATGTTGTAACGGGAAAGCTTTGTGGTCAGATTTCCATCCAGGCCAGATGAAGGCCATCTTTCTCTTATGTTTTCGTAAAAGTTTGGTCAGAATGATTCCCGTGTGGGCTAGATGGACAGGCGATTTTGAATGACAGGCTACATGAGTTAAGAGGGTGCTGCATTCACCATTAACAAATTAGAAAACACCCCACTTTTAGACTTGGCCTGAGATAACTCCATGTGAGAGAAAGGAGCTAAAGGAAATGTAGCCCAGTGAGGGTTGAAAGGTGTATTCCTGAGAAGGCTGTTCTCCTTCGTTAGGAGTGCTTTCCTGTTCACTCCGAGTCTACTTATAGCTGTGCAGTGCATCCCTTCGGTCTCAACAAGAGTGTAATTTTATCTGTGGTTGAACGGTGCTTACTGTTCTTCTGTGAGTGGCAGGCGGTGAAGTTCAGTCGTTACTTGGTTTTCTTCTATTTCTTTTTCAAAAGAAAGTATCTGTGACGTTGCTGCAAGTCACTAAGATTTACATGTGATGCCTTCCGGGAAACGTAGACCCCCAGTGCTCCCTGACAGTCATTGGTCATTCCGAGGTCCACTTCTCTGAATCGTTTTGTATTGTAGATAATTGTATTTTGCGAGTTGGTGGAGCAAGTGGATGTGAGTGCCAAGAGTTTATACTAAACTTAGACTATACTTGACATTTGTACTGGAACTTAGATTTAATTGATATTTGTACTGCCAGGTCCATGTTTCTGCGTCCTAGACCTACTTGTCAGGCCCAGGTTTCTTATCTCATAGCCTTGTCCATAACATGTCTACAGACGGCCAGAAAGACAGTTTGTACAGCCAGACATGCTCAGACAGGATGTCGTCGATGCTGTTTTTGAAGGGGGTGTTGGCGGTCAGGCTCACGCTCTGTGGCCAGGATGAAACCCAACCAAGAGGAAGTTTTTTTTTCCTGACCTCAAGAAGCATGTTAGGAAAGGTCAAAGACTTCGAAGGAGGTCAGCGAAATTTTAACGTGTTCTGATAATTATGTAAAGGATCAAGACTTCAAAAAGATGTATGAAACTACAACACTATAGACGTCCAAAAGGTCAGAGACGCTTTAATTTGCCTTTGAAAATCGTGTGATAGGTTCATGACCTCACAAAAAAACTTATGAAACTAATCAAATAGTGTGACACTTGACTGTCAAAGATCTCCCTCCATTTGAGGGTGAAAGCTTGATCTTAACCGGCGCTCAGAGTACATCCACACTGGTCACGATTTCTCCCTGTGTGTTTGTTTGATTTCTAACGAGCAGGTCTGAACATGCTCAGACAGGTTGCTGACGACGTTGTTTTGAACAGGAAGCATTGAGAGTCAGGCCATTTGAACTCGTCTTTGGTGATCACAAGGGAGTTTTAAGACCCCAATCGTGTGGAAGGTTCGCGAATTCACATTAATTTATGGAACCACCCGTTAAAATCAAGGGTCGTGAAGGTGATGGCCCCTTAGAAAGACGTTGCATTTTGAATGTGAAGGGTGTTCACATGTAGACCAGGGTCATACCAACAAAACTGTACCTACAGGCAAATTACGTAAGAAGGCCACCTGGGTGAAAGTTTCCACTGACCCTGGAAACCAGGCTAAGTGAATTTCCCAAGACCCTTGAAGTACTGGCAATATCAATTTTCTTCCACTGTTTCAAAACGCGGACTTCAGTACGATATGTTCTGTGCACATCAACGGTTTGTTATGTAGTAGTTTCAGCTTTTATTAACGGGACATTTTTTGTTCGAAGAAAACTGATTGTGTACAAACCATGGGTGGGTGAGTTGGGCATCTACTCTTTCTTTGGCTGCCAGACGACAACCAGCCCTCTCCATCATCACCATGGCCAGCACCACAGAGCCAGCACCAACTCGGCAAAACGTGTTGATGGCTGAAGTCTTAAACAACTTTTTATTTGGCTTTGTACATATGCATGATAAAAATAAGGAGACTAAAACAAAAAGAAAACAAACACACAATTAAACACACATGACAGACGGTAAAAGAAAAGGTCAAACAAAACAACGCAAATTCACATATTCACACAAACGGTCTGAAATGGGGGAGAGGAGAGAGAGAGAGAGAAGAAGAGAGAGATGAGTGAGAGAGAGAGAGAGGGGAAGAGAAAGAGAGAGAGAGAGAGAGAGGAGATCAGTACACTTGACGAAGTAGACCTAAAGATTTTTAGGCCTTTGAATAAAGCACAAGCATGCATTCATTCATACACGACATCGTAAAAGTCAAACAGTTAGACGGTATCACATAATGGCTTGTATGACAACAATCTAGTTAAAATCCGCACGTTTTAATGTTAAAGATGCGATGTGATCCTCAATTTTGTATCGACATTTTAATTTGTATAAGAATTCCCACATTTGTGGCAGTGTGTTGCTTATTTTACAAACACAAATGTGTAATGTTTTGCGATTAATATCACGAAATCATGTGGTGTCACTTCTAGTCATGTCACCATGGCCGAAGCAATACAAAGACTTCAGCTAAACGGATGTTTTCAGCATTCAAAATCTGCCTTTGATCAGACCAGACAGCGCAGTCCCCAAAACCTGTAATGGAAACATTTCGAAAACATGTGGTCAACACGTTCTGTGGACGCGCCGCAGACACTGCAATGATTACTTTCAACAGTTCCAATCTCCTATAAAATAAGATTGGTGCATGAACACCTGTGTAATATTTTGAGTTGAACCATCGCAACTTTTTGCACTATTTATCGTATCAGCTTGCGAAAAGCAGGATTTCCAGTCATATGCTTCAATAGTTGTGTTGTTGTGTGTTGTTGTTGATGTTATTGTTGATGTTGCTGTTGTTGTTGATGTTGTTTTGATGTTGCTGTTGTTGTTGTTGCTGCTGTGTGTGTATGTGTGTGTGTGAGTGTACATGCGTCTGCGATTGAGCGCGTGCGCTTGTGCGTGAGAGAGAGAGAGAGAGAGAGAGAGAGAGGAGAGAGAGAGAGGGATGTGTGTTTTGTGTGCAGTGCATTCGTGTGCGCGCGCGCATCTGTGTGTGTGTGTGTGCGCGCGCGTGTGTGTGTTGTGCGTGTGTTGTGTGTTGCTGAGCATTTACTGTGAAGTGTTCATGTATCTATCCCCTTCTATTTATAGGTCGTGAGCATTGACGCTATCTACTCGGATCATGCTTATCTTGAAAATGTTTATTTATCGTTTAGTTTGTGTGATTCCAGTTGATGATTTCAGTAATTCTCTTGAAAAAGCACAGTCTTGAAGAGCTACGTTTTGTTGTTTTCAGAAGTCTAAGCATGTAGATTCTAATTTCTTTTGTTTTGTTTTAGATAAAAAAAAAGCATGATTACATGATACCGAATAGCAGCACTAGTTCTCAAAATAATAGTCTCAGCACCCTACAATGTCAAAAGCAAATTCTAATTTCCAAACGTTTCGCCAAGCACGTTAATCTGCACTTTTAACATGAAATGAAGCACGAAACACAGGGAGACTGGTGGTGGGTGGCATTGCTGAAACGAGGTGATGTAAATGATGATGACGGTACTCTCAGTGCGGATTCTGTCACCAGCACTGTTGGGGGTGGTGTTGTCGTCATTGTCTTGCTCACCATCAGCATCAGTGAGGTGCCAACCCATGAGCGGGATGACAGAAGACTAGTTGGATCTGAATGTTGGGTTGCTGATATTGCGTGATGTAGGTGGCTTACTTCCAATGACGTAGAACCTGCCACCTGGACTGTCGTGGGTGACGTCATTGTTGTCTGGTCATCATCATCATCATCATCATCATCATCATCATCATCATCATTGTGGAGTATTGGAAGGTAGCAGGGCGACTGAAATAGAGTGATGCTGGTCTCTCCCTAGCTCGACAATGGCGATGGTGGATGGAAAACAGCAGTGTCAGACGCGCCCACTGACAGATCCAATGTTTCCAGTAACAGTCTGCCTCTAGTTTTTTTTGTCCTTTGACTCGTCGTTGAAACTCCTTTGAGCCAAGCGCTAATGCTCATTGTGTAAGAGCAGGACGCACCCCCCTTCCCTTACCTGATGTCAGCAGTTGCCCTGCGATAAGGCAAATGGGATTTGACGACGCCGTGCCAAGTCTTGACCGTAGACGAAGATGTTTTGACCCAGAGTACTAGTGTTCTTCATTTGAAGATACCGTTTTCTTTGAGAAGTTGAGAACAATACTATTTCAGTAAAGTCCCCACTTACATAGCCTCCCTCCCACTCCACAGCGTAGCACTAATTCACAATGGTTTGAAGGAATTGAAATCGAATGTTTGGAGATGGAAACAAACAAAACACCCGTTTTTTTTCAATCCAATGAAATGCTGATTAAATCGGTACATCCATTCCACTCTCCTTTCGTCTACTCCTCTCCCAGCCTCGTCAGTGATACACATGAAATCTGACCCTGTCTGCTCTATTCAGATGACCAGTGACAAACTTGGAAGCTGACAGAGGAAGGTTGTTTTGGACGGCATTCAGATTGCTCTCTTTGAATAGCAAAGGCCGTCTGAACGAATCTCTTTAGAGGATACATGCACTCATCCTTTCTTATTGCTTTTATGTGAGCCAGGGAACGAATCTCTTTAGAAGACACGTGCATTCACCCTTTCTTATTGCCTTTACGTGAGCCAGGAACGAATCTCTTTAAAAGATACACGCATTCGTCCTTTCTTATTGCCTTTATGTGAGCCAGAGAACGAATCTTTTTAGGAGATACGTGCATTCATCCTTTCTTATTGCCTTTACGTGAGCCAGGGAGACAGCCGTGTTCGGTGTCACTTTTCAAACAAACAGGGAAGTGTGGTGATGACAGTTTTAAAGGAGCATCCACACTTCCATCATGAGCCACCAGGGTAAAGGTTTTAGGGGAAGAAAGGAGTCTGATCTTGACATTCCCTGGGTAGATGACGTAGGGACTCCGGGGCATAAGATCCGAGTAAAGTCTCCTCATGGTAACCACTTGTCATGACGTCATCTCCAGCCTGTCATGACGTCATCTCTAGCCTGTCATGACGTCATCTCCAGCCAGCCATGACGTTATCCTCAGCGGCCAGCCTGTCATCACGTCATCCTCAGCGGTCAGCGGAGTCTCCTCCAGTGGCCAGGGAGAAGCACGTTCACTGTTCTGGGTACGTCCGTCTCTGAGCCAAGGGAGAAGCACGTTCACTGTTCTGGGTACGTCCGTCTCTGAGCCAAGGGAGAAGCACTTCACTGTTCTGGGTACGTCCGTCTCTGAGCCAAGGGAGAAGCACGTTCACTGTTCTGGGTACGTCCGTCTCTGAGCCAAGGGAGAAGCACGTTCACTGTTCTGGGTACGTCCGTCTCTGAGCCAAGGGAGAAGCACGTTCACTGTTCTGGGTACGTCCGTCTCTGAGCCAAGGGAGAAGCACGTTCACTGTTCTGGGTACGTCCGTCTCTGAGCCAAAGGAGAAGCACGTTCACTGTTCTGGGTACGTCCTCTCTGAGCCAAGGGGGCACTTATGTAATCTGTAAGCTGCATTGAAATGGGGCAGTGTCTCTCCTAAAGACACACAGTGTGGAATTATCCAAGTGTTAAATAGCTTCTACACTGATATGCGACCAACATTAGCTTGGGAGATGATGATGACCGGTGAGCATGGCCCATGGATGCCACCAAAAAGCATTATTCTGGAAGTGTTCTGTATCATAACGATCATGGTCATTCTGTAACTTGCTTGTTTTTTTTTTCACCCGTGTCGTAGTATCAACAGTGTTGTAGTATCAACCCGTGTTGTAGTATCAACCCGTGTCGTAGTATCAACTGTATTGTAGTATCAGTAACATTGTGGGCTATTTATGAATCTTTCTGTGGTAACTTCATGTCGTTGTTATCATAAGAATTTAGTAGCGACTAAAAACGTTAACTGTTGATGGTTTTTGTTTTCACCTTGGCTTTGTAGTGTGTACTGCTAATATTGTGGAAACACCAAGGTCCATGAGAATCAGTGTTTCGTGCTTTGTGCAATTAGTTTTGATAAATTTGTAATTGAATAATGCCTATTTGCAATGAATTTGTTTACAATTTAACATGAAAAATCTTGGGATCGCAAAAGAAAGAACAGAGAAAAAGGCATGAGAAATCCTACAGGATTATTTTGGTTTTAGCTTTCTTAGTCATTGGTCCGTTTTTTTCTCTCTAAAATTCGTTTTACTAGAAAAAAAAATCAAAAGCGCATCATAACTTATGACCAATGTAACGAAAAGGAAACATGAATTCACGTATTTTTTGATTTTGATGCTAATTTGTCCAAGGTAATTGCAATCTTTTCAAAATTCGTATTGTAGAAAAAAAATGAAAAGGCGCATCAGACTTAGTTTTAAAAGAATAAAAAAAAAAAACCCAACAACAAAACTGAATTTATGTATTTATTTGTTTTGATGCTAAATTGTCAAGTTAATTGTAATCAGGACAAATCGACACGAAGAGTCTTCTATGACGACCGTCAGTGAGTGAAAAAGGAGCAAGTTCATTGCCTACAACCTTCCTCACTGTGTAGTGTCAGCGGCATGGTACCTGACACGCCCCTCGTTCGTTTGCTGCTACACAGGCCGTGCAGAGGTGGTGCATGGAATCCCCAATGCTGTGTAGAAAATCCTGGGGCAGGCCGTTTCATCTCTGAATCAGCGCATGACCAAGTTTCTGCACGGCCTATGGTAGCTATCAGCGTACAGGCACTAGACCAGATGGTGCCTCGAGCTGTGTGGGATGTCGTCCTGATGGGGGTACTGCAATCCAGGGAGGTTCTGGAAGAGAACAGCGTGAGCTTGAAGCACTTCAGTGTAGACTGCGGCGTTGACTGCATCGTTGAAGACGTGGAGACCAGCACAGTGGCCGTCAGTGAAAGTCCCCCGCACCATGGCGCTGCCCTCCTCCCATCTGTTGGCCTCTGGCATGCATGCAGCAGTCAACCTCACCCTTGCCTTGCCGTCATAGCGCTCATAGTTGTTCCTCAGGGTGTGAGAGGGTGAAGAGGCTGTGGTCAGAGAATAGAGAACACAGCGCTCTGCTGACTGACTCTGGTGTTGCTGTGCCCACTCTGTGTTGCTGTGCCCACTCTGTGTTGCTGTGTGCCCACTGCAGATGCTGCTGGCGCTGTCACCTGTTGGGGACTGGGCCAGGCTGAGGACGAGGGGCAGCCAGTCCAGCAGACTGCAGTCGACGTTACATTGTAGTAGTAGTACTTCAGTTTTACGTCTGTTCACATATGTGATATGAGAGAGGAGAGAGAGAGAGAGGAGAGAGAGAGAGAGAGAGAGAGAGAGGACAGAGAGCAGAGAGACAGAGCAGAGACAGAAGAGAGAGAGACAGAGAGAGATGCATAAATGTCTGTGACTATGTAAGTGAATGATAATGGGGTTATCTAAGTGCATACAAATGTCCCTCTAAACATCCCTACAACATACCTGCAAATAATCTTCAAGTAAATGCTTATAACTGGACTACAAATTAAAGAAAAAAAAAACATTGAAGGCAAACATTGTGTTCTCTGACAGACGTTGAGGGAAGACGGTGAAGGGGAGAAGGAGGAAGAGAAGAAGGAGGCAGACTGCGGGAAGAAGGGAGAGACGTGTCAATTTTATTTCTGTTCACGGTATGTAATGAGTGCGAAGCAGAAGTTGACCGTCAACAGGCGGCTCACGGGTAAAAGTGTCTTTACTTTTACGACTCCAGAATCTTTCCCTGCGGAGCAAGCGCTCCAAAGTTCTGGAGCGCACCTTCTCTACTGCGATGCATTTCATGTTATGAATGGTGTGACTTGTCAGGTTGAAATCTCTAGCGACATGCGTGCCAGTGTTTTTGTTGAGGTTTGAGCGGTGTTGGTAGAAGCGTGTCTGATTTTCAACTGCCATGAAGAACAATGGAACATAGACCAGCAGGAACCAGGTCTGGGTGGGGTGGGGTCAGAGACCTGAGAGCAAGATAGTAGACCCGGGGATAATATGAACAGTTTAAACATAGACCTGAGGATATCACTGACTTACAGAAACAAGATCTGGGGGCAATGTAGACCCAAGGGAACGTGGATCTGGGGAGAACATAGACCCGGGAAAAGATGAACCTCGGAGGGGTATAGGGGGATACAGGTCTGGAAAAATATAGATCAGATCGGGGCAACACAGACCTAGGATCCACAAAGAGGCACCCTGCATAGGCCAGGGTGATGCCATTAGGATCCCAGGACCACATTTCCCAAGTTCACGTCCCTCGTCCCTCTCTTTCAAGGATATTCCCACTCCCCTTCACCGGATCAGTATTGTCGCAGACCTGTCTTCCCCTGGATCTATTCCTACAGATCTACGTCCATCAAGGATCTATCCTAAGCATATATACCGGAATGTCTACTTCTCGAAAGCTTGTATACCCTGGGTCTGTCTTTCCCAGCTCTTCATAATAATCTAGGTCTATGTTCCCCCACGTCTTTGTCGCCTGTGTCTATGTTTTCAAGATCTATGTTCTTTTCATATACTTATTTCCATAGATCCATGGTCACTTTTTGACTCACATTTAAAACAAGCGAGTCTGTATAATCAGACTGTTTTGGTTGTCTGTGTGTATGAGTTTGTATAATTACACTATTTTGGTTGTGAGTGTGTGCGTCTCTCTCTCTCTCTCTCTCTCTCTCTCTCTCTCTCTCTCTCTCTCTCTCTCTGCAAGTAGACGAGCATCGTGTGTTAGGGTTAACGATAGATAAAGAATTGAAATGGCAATCTCATCTCAATAACGTATGCAAGGTAGTCTCAAAACACCTTTTCCTGTCATCTCAATTAAAGCGCTACGTCAACAGTAATGTGCTTAAACTTTCCTTCAATGCACACATGTCACGTATCAATTACGCCTCAGCAGTGTGGGACGGCAGTAGTGACGTCCACCAAAAAAGGCTGAATTCTCTCCATAGAACCTGTCTCTCCCAGGACAATTGATCCCTCAATCATCCTCTCCCAGGACAATTGATCCCTCAATCAAGCCTGATTCTCGGGTGATTGAACCCTTTCAGTCTACCCCCCCCCCCCCCACACACACACACACCTCCCAGATACGCGTTCCCTCATGTTTGGTTACTCAGATCTGTAGATGTTCCCTTCGTATGTTGTAATAATGTTCTGGCATTACATGAATCGAAGCCATTTTGGCACAGTGCTGGCAAACTGAATGTGCAGATTGATGACAAGCCAGAGGTAGCACCAGACAGGCACAATACTGGCAAAGGTGTCATGTGTACGCCAGAATTATGCTTGAATTGGGTCAAAACTGGCACATCTTAAATGCATTTGCCAGAATTCTGTCAGAATCGGCCCTTCTCTGGCAAACACTGCCAGTTTTTGCCTTAATTACCCCACCCCCACCCTCCACCCCTGTTGTGGGTCAATATTGCACTTCACATGGTCTCATTACCATAGAGAATTCAAACAATAATCGTCAGTGGCGGCCCATGTATATTTGTTCATTTTTTGCCAAAATATTCCATGTACAAGGATAAAGGCTCACAATCACTGCATGGAAAAGCGTGGCACGAAAGATTTCCCTATTTCTATTCTCCTTCGGGGAAGACCTGTTTGATCAGTCGAGTGGACTCCCCATGGGCATTCAGATTGGTCCAAACTATAGCAGCATGGGCTCTCCTGAACATACACTGCTATCCCAATGAACCAAACCCATGCCTGAATTGTGCTGATTGTTTATTGATTATGGCATTACCTTCCTCTCTGCGTCCCACATTAAGTTTTTAGATTTTTTTATAACTTGACTTCCACTCAGTCATTGAATTTTCTTTTGTCATCATATGTTATACCATGTCAAACGTATGCAAACTATAGCTTTTGTTGCTAGCTATGTTTGGGCGTTTTTGTTTTTTTTTATAGTTAACACAGTACCAAGATTCCCTGTAGACCGTCTCATACTATTGACCAGTCCTGCACTGCAGCTTTCATTTTCGCCTGTTGCAAGGTCGAACACATACATTAACAGCTCTGTTTGCTGCGCCTGGCTTGTTTGCATTTTGTTTCACGATGGTGGCCAACACAGCCACAGGTGCCACCAGGACTTCCCCTTTGGTTTCTCAGGGTGATGGTGGCCAACACAGCCACAGGTGCCACCAGGACTTCCCCTTTGGTTCCTCAGGGTGATGGTGGCCAACACAGCCACAGGTGCCACCAGGACTTCCCCTTTGGTTTCTCAGGGTGATGGTGGCCAACACAGCCACAGGTGCCACTAACACTTCCCCTTTGGTTCCTCAGGGTGATGGTGGCTGACACAGCACAGGTGCCACTAACACTTCCCTTTGGTTCCTCAGGTGATGGTGGCCGACACCTGTCGTGAATCTTCTGTGCCATCCGTCTATTTATCACGTGCGTAATACCTTGATATCAGATTAGTTCTCGTTACAGAATGTGGTAGACACTTTTACACAGCTCATGTTGATTCGTTGTTAACGTGACATTGATGTCCGCGATTTGCTCGTACGTTCAACATCAACCTGCCAAACTACAAGATCCAGGCAAGGACATGTCTTGCCAGAGCCCCAGCTGAGGCTGTGTACCTTTGTTGGCACAGTTACAATGAGTTCAAAAGCACCAGTTTAGGATATGTACCACTACACAATTCACCCGCCACCCGATAACATTTTTGTGATGTTATTCGTTGCGTCAAAAGCGTGAAAAAGAACATTTTTCTGAACTTTGCGCACCACGAACCATCATTTCCTTCAGCCAGACCATTCTGCATCAGATGTTCATGTGAAAGAATTGTGACCAACGTTCACAAACAACACCGATGTCAGAAAGGCCAGTGAGTCAGACCTCACGGACAAGCTGGGATGCAGGAAACAGTAAGATAAGCCATAGACGGTCCTCGGTCAGATCCATAGACGCAGCCATCATTGACACATCTGAAATTGGAATGCGTGCCTGGTTATGTGGTTGAGTGTGTGTGTTCGTGAGATAGCACTGAAACACATTGTGATCCGCTCAGTGATGTGCATTTCTCCACGCAGAAAACTTGTAGACTTTCGTGACCAAAAGTTCAGCTCCCTTCTGGATGATCGATCTGTTCCATTCATTATTGAGAATTAGATAGTAGGATAAGTGCCTTAGACTTCATGTTCCATTCCTTATTGAGAATTAGATAGGATAAGTGCCTTAGACTTCATGTTCCATTCCTTATTGAGAATTAGATAGTATGATAAGTGCCTTAGACTCCTCTTCATGTACGTACTTTTTGATTCATTGATTCATGTGTATTCTTTCTTTCTTTTCTTCCTTTCTTTTTTTCCTTCTGTATTCATTAATTTTTCACATGCATGTATGTATATAATGGTATGTGTATGCGTGATCTGTTCAGGTACTCGTGTACATCATGAAACTTGGTGATGATATCTACAAATTAAAAAATGAGTTAGAGCATCTCCCAGCATAACTATACTCTTCATATTCATAACATCTACACCTTTTCTATTGCACTTCCATTACATTGATATCATTGTTGCACCTTTCTAATCACCAGGGAAACAGATTTCATGTGAACTAACCTCACATTAATATCTTTCCGCTAGTCTCCTTTCCCTCCCCCCCCGCCCTTCCCTCCTTCTTATCATGTCTGCCTGTATGTTATCATTTATTTTGTGTCGAGGTGTAGACATCCTGGTTCCAGCAATATCACATCCCCCCATCTCCCTTTTATGTATGGTTTGAAGGGAAGCATCAAGCTGTCGCCATCTTACTCGGGCTTGAGACACGACGGTGCAGATTGGTGCTCTTTCGTTTTCGTTTTCAGCCCTCGGTGCTAGGATGGGAACACCCGCCCTTGGTCACACCCTCGTTGGCTGCTGTATACCCCAGTGACCTTTCCTTTGCCTTCCTTTCAGCATGTATGTTTATCATAATTAGCCATGCTGTCATATATAACCACTTGCCGTGCATCTTTGTGCGTGGAGAGATCAAACTCACTTCTTCTCTCCCCCCCCCCTCTCTTTTTTTCCCCTGGTTTCTGCTCTCCGGTTTTAGCAATGCTGTTTTAAATGATCTAACCTGTCGACTATGTAACAGAGCAAGAGAAGATGAATGACAATGTTTGTTTTGCTGTCCTGCTCTGAGTGATTTAAGGATAAAACTTATCCAATCCAAATATTACACAGAACCGTGTATCTTCAGGCTCATTCTTTTATTATCGACAAGTAATGAGAACACACTATTGAATTTAGCAAAGTATGTTTATGAAGCAAACAACAGAATTCAGACTGTAATATCTTGAGGTTTGTTTGTTGTTCGTTTATTTTAACTTACCGTATTTCATCATTTCATTTTGTATCGTATTATTCATGACATATATTATGTTTATGAAACCACCTTCAGTACGGGGCTTTGGCCTTAATCTGAATTAAGATTCACATTCGCATTCGCATTGCTCTCCGTTTCTAAGCTGTCATATCTCCGCTTTTCTCCGTCAGATTGCCAGTCTTTTATCATCGACTGACTGTATTATTTTAATGTCTGTTACCTATGACTTCTGAAGAAGACTTATTTGTCGAAAATTCACTAATCTGTCTCTCTATTGTATGTTATACAAGTATTGCTTTGTACTCTTTCTGTGGGTTTGTTTGGATTTGACCTATTTACAGCATAGCAGCAGGATGTTTGCTCAATTGAGATCTATCTATCTATGTATTAGCTTATCTATATCTATCTATATCTATCTATCTATCTATCTATATCTATAAAGTTAATGTAATTAAAATCCAATATATTACTTGGTACAATTCCCCCACCCGACACACACACACACACACACACACACACACACACACACACACACACACACACACACACACACACACACACACAACACAATCTCTTGGGGTAACATTTGAAATAAAACGAGAACCACCTACGATTCTAGTTTCCTGATATATTTTCCAGACTCACTGACCGCAGTGAAAGTCCTGTTGACAACGGGAAAGACTGTAACCTGGGATTCTCTTCAGTGAGCATGTAAGACCTCATGGCGAAAGCTTGGCCGTGTCTGGAGTTATACTGTCATCACCTGTCACCGGAACAGCAATGAGTGAGGCTACGAGATGCCCGTGGCAGTTGCTTGACGGTGGCGTTTTTTGTCGATGGGCTCTGCAGTCATGAAACATGGGCTGGTACGCCCACGGGAATGCTCCAGTGGAGGTTCTGTCGTGTCATATCCAGCAGCTATTACACAATAGGCATCTGCCAGGGAGCAATTATGTCCGTTCACGTGTTAATGGAGTGCCCTGTGCGTGTCTGCATCCTAATAGAACACAGCACTGGCTTCCAAGGGTGGTGCAGAATTGCTCCCACCTGGTTTGTTCGGTAAGTTAGGACAGTATTTCTGTGGGTCCTACCTTCACCTTAGGGTGTATCCTTTTCTTCCATCTATCTATCGAGTTAATGTCATTAAATCTAATATTTTCCCGGTGAATATTCGCTTTCTCACAAGCTCCACAGAAGTTGTGTATTTGTGTGTGTGTGTGTGTGTGTGTGTGTGTGTGTGTGTGTGTGTGTGTGTGGTGTGTGTGTGTGTGTGTGTGTGTGTGTGTGTGTGTGTGTGGCGCGCGCGCGTGTGTGTGCGTGTAGAAGAAGAAGAAGAAGAATATGACTATGAAGGAGGAGCAAGAGAAGGATGAGAAGAGGAAGAAAGAAGAAATTTAAAAACGCAGAGAACAAGGAAAAAGACAGAAGACCGAGTGAGAAGACGAAGAAGGAAGAAGTAGAAGAAGTAGGAAGGAGACTTACTTAATCCTCTTCATCCCGTGTCCCGGGATGTAAGGCGCCAACAAGCTCCCTCCAGCCCTCTCTGTCATGGGCAAGCCAGCTCAGTTCATTCTAGGTTTTGCCTGCCTCTCTCATCTCCTCCTCCACTGTCCTCCTCCAGGTGCCGAGTGGTCTGCCTCGCTTCCTCTTCCCCGGTGGTGCCCATCTCAGCGCAGTATGAGGGAGTCTGGTCTTGCCCATCCGAAGGATGTGTCCCAGCCACCTCCACCGCCGCTGCTTCACCTCGGCCACAATGTTGTTTATGCTGGTGCGCCTTGACACTTCCCTGTTGGTGAAGTTTCAGGATTCGGCGAAGACACCTTCCTTCGAAGGCCTCTGAGCTTACTCTCAATCTTCTTGTTGGTTCTCCATGCGAACGAGGAAGGAGAAGGAGATGTTAAAGACAATGGAGAACTGAAAAACTAGGAGTGACACAGAAAACAATATGAAACAAGGAGAACGATGCAAAAAACAAACAAACAAACAAAACAAACAAACAAAAAAAAAACCCAAGTTGTTGATGCTTTGGAAACAAAGATGATGACGAATTCTCCGTTAGATAGATGGTGTATAAACTGCTTTCATCATGTCCACGGATACCGATAGATCAAAACAGCCTTGTATATTACACTTAACCTGCCAGACATTTGGGGCACCTTTGGCTCAACAGTGGTGCATGTAAAATTGCCCTCACTTTGAAACATCCTCTTGTAGAAACTGAACTTAGACCATGAAATTAATCACAGTAAAAGTATTTTTCTCTCATTTGAAACAAAGAAAGGGGCATAACTCTGAGCTTTCGATGTTGCTTCCGGTCCCCATTGACTTAGCCTACACATAAAAAGAGGAGCACAGACCAAACGAGGAAATTGTTCCATTGTAACTCCACTCCCCATCCCTATACTAAAAGCTACTGTTGCTTTCAGTACCTTTTTGTCTGAAACATAGTTTTCCAAGTGTCTTTTATCTACTTGAGAGCTAGGTGAACGGGATACTTAAGAAGGATTAGTTTGGAGTTATGTGTCTGTAAATGCTTTACCGATGACTATTAAAGTCTTGAACTTCTGCATTTTCTTTTTTTGAAAAGTCTTAGATATTTCTGAGTTAAAAACGTATTGTCTGCTGTGAAAAGTCACAGAATTTGATGTACATGTTATTTCTTGTAGAACATACAGAGGTGCTACCAACCAGAGTGCGTGGACACAGTTCAGTGCCTTAGTTTTTAGCTTGACGCGCTTTAGCAGTGCGTGGGTACAGATGAGAGTCGTGTTCTATAACTGAAATAAACACAGGTTGAGACAAAGATGCATGTTGCATTTCTTCTGGTCATACGAACACAAACACAGTCAGTTCAGTGTGAAGCAGACCCGCTCATCGCTGCTCAGTGTGAAGCAAATAGACTCACAGCTGTACAGTGTGAAACAGCCAGACTCACCGCCCTGCAATGTGAAGCAGACACAGTGATCACTATACAGTGTGAAGCAGGCAGACTCATTACTGTACAATGTGAAGCAGACAGACTGACTACTGTACAATGTGAAGCAGACAGACACACTACTGTACAATGTGAAGCAGACAGGCTCATTGCTGACAATGTGAAGTAGACAACTCATTGCTGTACAATGTGAAGTAGACAGACTCATTGCTGTACAATGTGAAGTAGACAGACTCATTGCTGTACAATGTGAAGTAGACAGACTTCTTGTACAATGCGAAGCAGACAGACTTCTTGTACAATGTGAAGCAGAGACTCATTGCTGTACAATGTGAAGTAGACAGACTTATTGCTGTACAATGTGAAGTAGACAGACTTCTTGTACAATGCGAAGCAGACAGACTTCTTGTACAATGTGAGGCAGACAGACTGACTACTGTACAATGTGAGGCAGACAGACTGACTACTGTACAATGTGAAGCAGACAGACTCATTGCTGTACAATGTGAGGCAGATTGACTCATTGCTGTACAATGTGAAGCAGACAGACTGACTGCTGTACAATCTGAAGCAGGCAGACTGACTACTGTACAATGTGAAGCAGACAGACTCATTGCTGTACAATGTGAGGCAGACTGACTCATTGCTGTACAATGTGAGGCAGACAGATTCATCGCTGTACAATGTGAAGCAGACAGACTCATTGCTGTACAATGTGAAGCAGACAGACTCATTGCTGTACAATGTGAAGCAGGCAGACTCATTGCTGTACAATGTGAGGCAGACAGACTCATTGCTGTACAATGTGAGGCAGACTGACTCATTGCTGTACAATGCGAAGCAGACAGACTGACTGCTGTACAATGTGAGGCAGGCAGACTGACTACTGTACAATGTGAGGCAGACAGACTCATTGCTGTACAATGTGAGGCAGACTGACTCAATGCTGTACAACGTGAGGCAGACTGACTCATTGCTGTACAATGCGAAGCAGGCAGACTCATTGCTGTACAATGTGAGGCAGACAGACTCATTGCTGTACAACGTGAGGCAGACAGACTCATTGCTGTACAATGCGAAGCAGGCAGACTCATTGCTGTACAATGTGAGGCAGACAGACTCAATGCTGTACAACGTGAGGCAGACAGACTCATTGCTGTACAATGCGAAGCAGGCAGACTCATTGCTGTACAATGTGAGGCAGACAGACTCATTGCTGTACAATGTGAAGCAGGCAGACTCATTGCTGTACAATGTGAGGCAGACTGACTCATTGCTGTACAATGTGAAGCAGCAGACTCATTGCTGTACAATGTGAGGCAGACAGACTCATTGCTGTACAATGTGAGGCAGACAGACTCATTGCTGTACAATGTGAGGCAGACAGACTCATCGCTGTACAATGTGAAGCAGACAGACTCATCGCTGTACAATGTGAAGCAGACAGACTCATCGCTGTACAATGCCAAGCAGACAGACTCATTGCTGTACAATGCGAAGCAGATAGACTCATTGCTGTACAATGTGAAGCAGACAGACCCACTACTGTACAATGTGAGGCAGACAGACTCATCGCTGTACAATGTGAAGCAGACAGACTGACTACTGGAGAATGTGAAGCAGACAGACTGACTACTGTACAATGTGAAGCAGACACAGTACTGTACAATGTGAATCAAACAGACTGACTACTGTACAATGTGAAGCAGACAGACTGACTACTGTACAATGTGAAGCAGACAGACTGACTACTGTACAATGTGAAGCAGACACAGTACTGTACAATGTGAATCAAACAGACTGACTACTGTACAATGTGAAGCAGACAGACTGACTACTGTACAATGTGAAGCAGACAGACTGACTACTGTACAATGTGAAGCAGACAGACTGACTACTGTACAATGTGAAGCAGACAGACTGACTACTGTACAATGTGAAGCAGACAGACTGACTATTGTACAATGTGAAGCAGACAGACTCATTGCTATACAATGTTAAGCAGACAGACTCATTGCTGTACAATGTGAAGCAGACTTCTTGTACAATGTGAAGCAGACAGACTGACTACTGGAGAATGTGAAGCAGACAGACTGACTGCTGTACAATGTGAAGTAGACAGACTCATTGCTGTACAATATAAAGTAGACAGACTCATTGCTGTACAATGTGAAGCAGACAGACTGACTGCTGTACAATGTGAAGCAGACAGACTGACTGCTGTACAATATGAAGCAGACAGACTCATTGCTGTACAATGTGAGGCAGACAGACTCACTACTGTACAATGTGAAGTAGACAGACTCATTGCTGTACAATGCGAAGCAGACAGACTCATTGCTGTACAATGTGAAGCAGGCAGACTCATTGCTGTACAATGCGAAGCAGACAGACTCACCGCTATGCAGTGTACACCAGAGTGTCTCCGCTGTATTATGTGAAACAACAGAGTCACCACTGTGCTGTGCAAAATAGGCCCACCGCTCTACAGTGTGAAGGAGACAACCCCACTGCTTAGTGTAAACCTGTCCAGATCCGTCCAAACCTTAAAGAGTTCCTCTCATCTACCTCTGGTGGTCGCAAAGAAGAAACGGTTTTATGTCGGCTGCACACTAGCCATACGTTTTTAACTCATTCGTGCCTTTTGAAAATTGAAGCAGCTCCGTGGTGCATTCCATGTCATACAACACTCACAATGAAACATGTTCTTTTAGAGTTTTGGAACTTGCATGATGTGAGACATAAACATTTTACGGCAGACTCCATGAAAACCTTGTTCAGAGATGTTCCACCTGATGTGATTTTTGAATTTCTGAGAAGACCAACATTTTTCATCTGATCAGAGATTTAACAGTAGAAAGATTTTTTAAACGA
>CM065715.1:109815911-109875911 GCA_033310375.1 Conus canariensis | reverse complement strand
TTATTCTCTCTCTCTCTCTCTCTCTCTCTCACACACACACACACCACACACACACCACCACACCACACTCACACACACACACACACACACTCAATATTGATCTATAAGATTCTTTGTTGTCTCTTGTATTGAGCATTTACTAGCGTGAGAGCGTGCCAACGATTGTGTGAGCTTTGTTTCATTTCCTTTATCCTGAAGTTTCAGTAGATCGGTAAGGTTGTTGTCTGTGACATACGCAATGTACAGTGCAAGAAAAATGTGGTTATTCTATGTAAGTAAAGGGCCGAAAGTCTTCGCATTTTATTAAAAAATTCCTGTTAAACAAAACTTAAAAAAACCCATCTATATGCCGGGCTAGTGTCAATAGAATTTGTTTTTCTTCCAATTGTAGAATGAATGATTTATTGCTTTTATTGAACACGTTTCCTCTTTATAATTAAGAAATCATACTTTTATTCCGTTCTTACGTGAAACGGACAAATCTGGGTTTGTGTTTGCTGTATCACGTTTGGACTTTTCTGAAATGAACCTAGAGGAAATGACAATATCTTTTCTTCCTTTCCTAACTAATTTGTATTTTATCTTGGTATGTTTGATTTGTTTGATTCCTCTGCATAATAAGTATATGTTTTTGAATTTGAAGTTACAAACCTCTGTGCTTCCTTTATTTTGGATCTCTTTCTGCATGATCATACATTCTATATAGTAATGAAATAATATAGTAATACTCGATGGTGTCAGTAACACACTGAGCATATATTTTTATAGCAGATAACACACATTCCGTAGCATGAGCAAATCACATCGAATACATTCCATCTTCATGTGATACGTATTTCGTAGTGTCACTGTAGATAAAGCATGTGTTTCGTAGTTACGCAGTTTATATTGTCATTGAATATCATGATACATATTCCATAGTGACACAAAACGCATGCCATGGTACTGTTTAATTACACGAGGCACATCCAACAGTATCAGGAAATCACAAATCAAATATCCTTGATAACACTCAACACATTCTGAAATGTCATTAAACCATACCAAACACATTCCATGGTCGACTTAAAGGGGTGACAAATAACACATTCTGTAATGTGAAATCGTGTCATAGATATTCCACGGTCGAATTAAACAGGGTAACATATAACACATTCTGTAATGTCGTGAAATCGTGTCATAGATATTCCACGTCGAATTAAACAGGTAACATATAACACATTCTGTAATGTCGTGAAATCGTGTCATAGATATTCCACGGTCGAATAACAGGGTAACATAAACACATTCTGTAATGTCGTGAAATCGTGTCATAGATATTCTACGGTCAGATTAAACAAACTGCAAACTACCATTTAACTTCGTTATGCACATTCATCCGTATCAATCATTCACACATTCCTTAGTATCATGGCATCAAAAGTAATTAAACAACACGTTTTACAGTATATCTAATCACATATTCCATAGTATTATTAAATCACACATTCCACACTGCAGTTAAATCACAAATTCCATGGCGTCAAGAAATGAGACTTTTCAAAAATCATACCTTTTATAGCATCACTGAACCACAGATTTCATAGTACTATAAAATCACACGTTCCATTGCATTAAATCATACATTCCATGGCATTTCCAAATCACTCATTGCAAAGTGCCACTGAATTACACATTCCATAGAATCACTAGTAGAATCACAAAATTACACATTTCATTGTATCATTCAATCATGCATTTCGCAGAATCATGAATTTACACGTTTTTTAATATCATTAAATCACACTTCTCCACAGTATTGTGAACTTAACAACCGCACGTGTTATGTAGAATCATTAAATAACAAACTCCAATGTGTCAGTAACTCACGCATTGTAAAGTAATACCAACATTTCCGTTTCATCGAGGAATCAACATTTCACGGCTAACCTGAAAGCTGACTAAGCTCAGAAACAGATTGAGGGGGTTAGTTACCGCCAAGGACACAGACAAACAGAGTACAGTGGAGAAGTTACAATCTATTCTGTCAGAGATAGGAACGAGTGAAAACAGTGAAGGACTGAGACACATGCTTGAATTTTGAAAGTCGGAAAATTACGGGAGTGCGCAGCTATCAAGACGATATTTTGGGATGTCAGGAAGAAGCGAATGACAGTAGTCCATCCTGGAAATGGCAAAGGCATATGTCAGAGTCTTGGTTGATTCCAGATCTGGGTAGTTCAAGACAGGCTTCTCTGCAGATGCTGGAGACATGGTAGTTGAAAGTTAAGCCTTGTCAAAAGAGTGACCCGTAGAGTGTGAACAGCTGGTTAAAAGGAGGAACCTTCATCAGAACAGAATAAAGGAGAAAGGATTTCTCAGAAATGTTTACAACAGGCAAGTATCAGCTCAGTTTTGGCGTCATTTAGTCGTAGCTTGTTGTAAGTCATCCATGTTTTAAGGTCAAAGATGCACCCCTTTGTCCGAGATATCAGTTCATCATTTTGCAGCATTATTATATCGACATTTCAAAGTATTGTTCATTTACACAGAAAGCGTAAATCGTCTGACCTGCTGACTGACATCGCACTACTAGCGTTTTGACAGTGGAAATGAACGGTAGCAACAAAGTTACAGCACTTGAATATCTTTAATACACTGAATAATTCATTGTTTTAAATTACGGTTTCCGTCATGGTATATGGAAATGAAATTCATCTCAAACCAAATGCTAACTGCTCTGAGCTATTAATCAATTTAAATGAAATTATTGTCGCAAATCGATATTTTTAAAAAAATCAGAATTTGCAACTTTTAGCTGATAGATGTGCTTCTTTTGAAATTTCAGCTTGTTTGCCTTGCTTGCAAATATTGTTCACTTGCATAATTTCCGAGTTCTGGAATTTGTGTTTAGATTCTGAATGAAAGCAAGCTCAGTATCTTACACAAACAGTTCTGATTGTCGTCCGAATATATTCACCTTTTTGCAGCACATCAGACGAGTTTTCAAATCTTTTAAAAAATTCAAATTACAACGTATTCCAGAACGTCTTTTGCTCTAAATGCAGTACTCATTTCATATAATTTTCGAAAGCAGCTTACTTGAAGCTCCTAACAAATGCACTAAGTCTCAACGAGAAAGCAAACGTGATAAAACTTACAATAACAAACTGATAACAACAAGGTATCTTTTAGTATGGAACGAAAGGTAAAACATGTACGAAAGTATGTTCAGAAAATTAACTGGCTTCCCAATTGTTTTCTGACAAGGGATGCCACTGTAAAGGTAATTACGGACATATAAGATAATGACTTGACCATATCTGTAAACGATTGCTGCTTTTGACACCAAATCGCCCAGCACAAATGCCAACACAGAGCACACGATACAAACAGGGTGACATCCCCCCCCCCCGCTACCCCCAAAAGGATGCTCCATGCTTGCCTGTGTATCTTGCATCAGGCACATGTACACAGCAATACCAGCTGCCTGTGTATCTTGCATCAGGCACATGTACACAGCAATACCAGCTGCCTGTGTATCTTGCATCAGGCACATGTACACAGCAATACCAGCTGCCTGTGTATCTTGCATCAGGCACATGTACACAGCAATACCAGCTGCCTGTGTATCTTGCATCAGGTACATGTACACAGCAATACCAGCTGCAGAAATGAACAAACACAAGCTAAGATTTATTCAGGACTGGCCTTGTCATTTTGATCTTGAGTATAGGGCAACAGAAAATACAGACGAACAGAAACAAAATATTGGTAACCTTAGTTTTGGCCGAGAAGAAAATGGTGGAAGAGTGCACTCGCCAGGGTTTGAGTATGGTGATCGGGGGAACAAGAAGGAAACCAAGCAAGCCTTCTGCTCATAGAGCTGTCATCAGGCTTAGAGTTAGTGGGTGACAGAGACAGATCTTATATGGGGACTGACAATAAAAAGAAGAAGAAGGAATGAACAGAGCTCAGAGACAAAAGGAAGTTAATTGGGGCTAAGCAGTGAGTAGGAATCATGAACAAGTTCAAGTGGAAAGCAAGAAGGCCTGTTCAAAAGGGAAGGAGAGAAAAAGAAAAAAAAAAAAAAAAGGGGGGGGGGGGGAGGTTAGTAGAGAAGGGGGAGGGGGTGCCTGAAGCTCAGCTGCTGTCACTCTCTGGTTGAACACCAGACACGGGCGGACATGAAAGGAAATCTTCAAGGAGGTCGGGAACAGTAAACAGCAGATAACAAACAAGAAGGGCAATTCGTGCTCCAATGAGAAGATAATTATACGTCCATAACTTCAAACAAATGCTGCTTACAATACCAAATCGTATGGCACAAATGTCTCCTTGTGAGCATAAGTTTGCTGAAAATCTTTGGCTGAAGAAGAGTGTAGCTTGAATTCATTAAAGAAGAGATTCGCTTGAAATCAGTGGCTGAAGAAGAGCTCTACAGGAAATCAGTGGGTAAAGGACAGTCTGGCTGGAAATTAGTAGCTGTCAAAAGAAATCAGTGAAAAATCAGTGGCTGAATAATCTTTGCTTTGAATTAGTGGCTGACTATCCCGAACGGAGCGCCACGTTTGGTAGGATAGCTCCTGTGTGTCAGTGGCCCCTTGAGCTATGCTGGTGGGAGATTGATTTCCTGACAGGCCGGATAGGTTTGAGGATAGACACCAGACAATGAGCGATCTTTGGTCCTTCAGGTTGGGGGTTGGGCACGGGGCTAACAGCTCAGTTCTGTAGAAACAATCACCTCTCACAGACACCTCAGCAACATCGCCAAATAACAGCTTGATTCAGGCGGATACTTCAGTAGATTCTACGACGTGCAATGGTGAAAGCCTTCAGGAAGCCAGAGCGTTGACAAATCTTATGACGACCAGGAGCAAAACCAGGATATAGTCCTGGAACACCCGAAGCCTATACGAGCGTGGAAAATCAGCCCAAGCGTGTAGCGAAATGAAAAGTTACAACTTCAAAATCCTAGAACTGTGCGAGACTAGATGAAATTGTGCATGTCAGACTAAGAGTCTAAAGCGCGGAACACCTACGTCCACTGTGGATCCCCAGTTCATCCATGCATCTACGGAGTTGCGCTAATTTCGACACTAGCGACACCAAGAGTTCTTCTGTCATGTGAACCAATGTCACCAGGAATGTCAAGCGGCAAGGGTTAACTCCAAAGTTCAAAACAAAAATTGCCATCATTCAGCGCTATGCATCGACAAATATGTCAGATGAAGAAGAAAAGGGAGAGTTTTACAATACACTCCAGACAGTGTTAGTTTCAAAGTGAGGTAACTGCTGGCGGAAACTGAAACAGGCTTAAAAAAAAAGATTCACTGTTTCGCCGAACGAAAGAGACAAATTACAAGATAAAACACGACGCGTTTCGATTTCTTTAGTGTTCTCCAGGCAAGACAAACAACATTCAAGACCATGAAAATAATTTTGCGCCCGATTTGAGGAGATACGTGATTGTTCGTTCTTTGTTTTCATTGTCTTGAACGTTGTTTGTCTTGCCTGAAGAACACCAAAGAGGTCGAGACGCGCCGTTTTTTGTCTTGTAAGTTGTTTGTCGCTTTCGTTCGGCGGAACAGTAAATCTTCCTTTTTTCCACTCCAGAAAGCTTTGGCAGATCCCCCCAGAAGAGACATGGAGATCCTCATGGGGGATCTGAAGGCCGTAGTGGCTACAAACAACACAGGCAGACAGTTCACCATGGGGAGACATGGCGCTAGTACACGGAACAACATCAGAGAACTTTCCACGGAGTTCCGTTCTTTTAACGATTTAGTAATTAGGGGCACCATCTTCCTCCCACAAGAAGATCCGTAAGACAACTTGGACTTCACCAGATGGACAAACGGAAATTCAGATTGACTACGTTTAATATCAAAGTGACATGGAGAAGACACTTACCTGATGTCAGAGTATAATGTGGTACAGATGCCGTTTCAGCCCACTACCTTGCCTTTGCACCTCTGAAAACCATGCAGACCTTGTCCATATACCTCTGAAAACCATGCAGACCTTGTCCATGTACCTCTGAAAACCATGCGAACCTTGTCCTGTACTCTGAAAACATGCAGCCTGTCCGTACCTCTGAAAACCATGCAGACTGTCCATGTACCTCTGAACTATCAGACCTTCCATGTACCTCTGAAAACCATGCGAACCTTGTCCGTACTCTGAACATGCGACTTGTCCGACCTGAACCATGCAGACCTGTCCATGACCTTGAAAACCATGGAGAGAGCTTAAAAAGATCAGGCTGGAAGACCATACCACTGTATGATATATAAGGCTTGAAGACCAACGGAAAATCTCAAACACTCCAGTGCGAGATAAAGAACAAGTTCGAGGGGCTCTCTTAGCTGATGAAATAAACAATTGAAGACCACAGGCAGGAGTTGAAAAATACCAGGACAACCCACATGCGTTAAGGAAAGGGACCAGATAACACAAGGAATGGTTGACAGAGAACACTTGGGCCACTATCACGGAAAGAAAACAACTGAAAGAAAAGACTAACCAGGCCCGGGAACAAGAACAAAAACAACAGCAAGACCCGCAAGCGCAATACTGGCAAAGAAATCGCCGAGAGAAGAAAAGTGCCAGAAAAAAACAAAAACAAAAAACAAAGGCACATTAATTAGTGAACTCACAAAAGACGCAGAAATAATTGACGGACAAAAAATGAAAAGAAAATGAATTTACTTTATTATTATCTGGCAAGAAGAACAACCCTACACAGTCTATGAAAAACAAAGACCGAAAGAACATCAACGAAGAGGCTGAGCAGAAAGCAAGATGCGCCAAACACTGATGAAATTCTGAACAGGCCTCTCCACTTGAGGCTCCACACATACTGCCAGCAATCATGCCTCTAGACATCCACACCAACTCTCTAAGGAAGATGGAAAGTGAGGCGACAGCAGGCGGAGATCTAAACAAAAAAAAAAAAAAGTGCTGTATCCGCAAAAACATGAACAAATTAATCACAAGACAAAACCGACGCGTTTCGACCTCTTAGGTCTTCTTTAGGCAAGATAAACAACACTCAGGACAACGCGTGAAAGAACGTCAGCCATTGGAATTTGCTTTCCAGGAACATGGATGATATTCAAGTCATATTTCTGTAGTTGCATGAACATGCGCTGAAGACGTGGTGGAGCATTAGCCAAAGGCTTTTTGGCAATAGATTCCAGTGGTTTGTGATCTGATTCTACGGTGATTTTCTGTCCATAGATGCACTGATGGAAGCGTTTGCACCCAAACACAATTGCAAGAAGCTCTTTCTCAATTTGAGCGTAGTTTTGTTCATTTGGGCTAAGAGATTTGGAAGCAAAAGCAATAGGTTTTCCTTCTTGGATTATTGCAGCACCAAGCCCAGACTTGCTAGCATCGACTTGCAGAGATGTTGGTTTCGCTGGGTCGTAGTAGACAAGAACTGGATGATTGATGATAGCTGCTTTTGCTTTGTCCAGTGCTTCTTGTTGAGATTTGTCCCAGATGAACTCAGTGTCATCCTTCAGTAGATCACGCATTGGTTTGGTGATTTCTGACAATTGTGGTGCAAATTTGGCAAGATAGTTTATCATGCCAAGCATGGTTTGAAGTTCCTTTTTGCTGGTTGGTGGAGGCATGTCTTGCACTGTTTTTACTTTTCAGGGATTTGGTTTCAGTCCGTCAGCTGATATGACGTGTCCAAAATACTCGACTTCTGTCTTCCCTATTTCTAGTTTCTCTGAATTCAGCTTCAGATTCTTTTCTTCAGCTTGAAGTAAGGCTGCTCTCAGGTTTTCATTGTGTTCTTCAGCAGTTCTTCCACTGATGATGACATCATCAATGAGTGGAGTGACACTGGGAATGCCTTCAAATGTCTCGTCCATTTTCCGTTGAAACTCATCTTGTGCACATATGATGCTAAATGGTAGACGTTTGAAACGATATCTGCCAAATGGTGTCAAACGTGGTCAGATAGGATGACGTCTCATTTAGTTTCAGCTACCAGTAACCGGACTGGGCATCCAGTTTTATGAAATATTTTGCACCTGTTAGTTTTGCAAAAGCATCTTCCTGTGTTGGTAATGAGTAATGTGTTCTTTTCATAGCTTTATTCAGGTCCTTTGGATCCAAATAAATGCGAAGTTTTCCATTTGGTTTTTCTACAATTACAAATGAATTAACCCATTCTGTTGGTTTGGTGACTTTGGTTATCACTCCAGTTTTTTTTCCATGTTGGAGAACTCTTTTTTGAGTCTTGCTTTAAGTGCGTGTGGTACACGACGGGGTGGATGAACAGCTGGGACAGCGTCTTCTTTGAGGTGTATGTTGATTTCACCTTCAAGTTCTCCTAATCCAGTGAAAACTACGTTGTGCTCTTTGATGACTTCTTCTTTTGTCATTCCACAGACATGACAATCTTGATCAGTTGTAGTTGCACTGATGCCTGTAGTCCTAGGACTGGTTGAGAATTTGTACTGGCAATGTAAAAAATTCTGTGGTAGGTGTTATATTTGTAACTTGCTTTGAGTTTTACACAGCCATCAATTTTCAGAGGTTGACCTGTGTAACTGATCAGTTTTTCTTTGCAGGGTGTTATTGCTGGGCGACGTGATAGTTTTTCAATTACTGATGATGGGATAACATTCACTTGCGCTCCCGTGTCAATTTTGAATTTTATTATATTTCCCGTTTCAAGTTCAATATCAGCACTTACAGTATTGGGAATTTCTTTGCATTTGTTGATAGTGTTGACATAAAACTCAGGTTCACTGTCATCCTCTTCAATGGAGTGCAACTCCCGGCCATTCTTCTGTGATCTGTATTATTTTGCTTTGGCAAACTTTGGCCCAGTGATTTTGTTTGTGGCAGTAACTGCATGTAGTACCAAAAAGCTGGACATTGTTTTGGCTTATGTTTTCCGCCACAGTTTCTGCATGTGACAATGTTTCCAGGGAATCCAAAATTTTGGCGCTGTTTGTAATCATTTTTTTTGTTTTCACAGCATCTACTTGCTGTGGATTTGTTGTCGCCATTGATTTCAGTCGTTCTTGTGTTGTTTCATGTGCAAGACCAATGTCTACTGCTGTTTCCATTGTGAGTTTATCTCCTTCTGTCAGGAGTTTTTCTCTTATTTCTCGTGATGCAACACCTACAACAATGCGATCACGAACCATTTCATTTTTTAGATCTGCTTGGTAGCTGCAAGTTTGAACTAAGTTGCGTAAGTCTGTGACAAACTCAGTGAAGGTTTCATTTGATTTTTGCATTCTTTCATGAAAAATGTATGTAGCAAATACTCTATTTGTTTTTGGTTCTGTGTGCTCTTTGAATTTCTGAATCAGTATTTGAACATTCTTTGCATCTGTGTCAGAGGGTCCCCAGGAGTTAAAAATATCTCGGCCTTTTTGACCAACCCAAATTAGGAGGTAAGCAGCTCTCGCCTCTGCTCTGGTTTTTTTCAATGGACCTTGAAACATGAGGTTTGCATGTTGCTGGAAGATATGCCATTCTTCTTGTAAGTTTTTGACATCCCAGTTCATTGTTGGATTGGCTTGTGATAAAGCCATGCTTGATTTTCCGTGCACTCTTTTTTATTTTTTTTAACGCCTAATATACCAGTCCTCCAACCGCTTTCAGAGCCGAAAGAGGGTCTGTTACATATTTTTTCTATGCTGTTGACGCGGTGCGTGTGGCAATAAAAAAAAAATCGAAATCTGTAGTTTACTACAAAGCGTTGTGGTCGTATCGTAACGTGTACGCGGCAGCTGCAATGCTGCCTTCGGTTGAAATAAAACAAGATGCGAAGCATATAAACGTACTTCCAGTTTTCCAAACCGCTTATAAATCGGCCAAGTGCTTTGTAGATAAGAAATAAAGGCAAAATAACGGTTTTAACGGTTATTTAACCGATGTACACTTTTGAAACTGGTATTTTAGTCTCACTGGGCAAGCTGTGTACACCAAATTCATCCAATCGACATATTCAAGATACGGCTTTAACGTAGATTTTAACACTACTGAAGTGCCATTTGTGGAAACCTTTCTATATACCAAATTTATAACCCACCAATAAAAAAAAATAACGGCAAAATAATGGTTTAAGGGTTAATATAACCGATATACACTTTTGAAACCGTATTTTAGTCCTCACGGCTAAAGCTGTGTACATATCAAACTTCATCCAAATCGACAATATTCAAGATAACGTTTTTAACAGTCAATTGAAACAATGAAGTGCCATTTGTGTGTGATAACCTTTCTATATACCAAATTTAATTAAAACCCACCAATATATATAAAAAATAACGGCAAAATAATGGTTTAACGGTTATATAACCGATATACACTTTTGAAACCGGTATTTTAGTCCTCACTGGGCTAAAGCCTGTGTACATATCAAACTTCATCCAAATCGGACAATATGTCAAGAATAACGGTTTTTAACAGTCAAATTTTGAAACTATATAGAAGTGCCATTTGTGTGTGATAACCTTTCTATATACCAAATTTCATTAATATCCACCTATATATAAGAAATAACGGCAGAATAACGGTTTTTAACGGTTGTTTAATCATTTTCAGCATTACATCACTTACATATGGACAGAGGCTCCGATTTGTCACAAGATCATCCAAACCGCTTATAAATTGGCCAAGTACTTTCTGAGATATTCCATAAAGAAGAAAAACCATTACAGGCCGTTACAACTGTTAGTAACGGCTATAACCGGGAAAACTAAAACATCAGGCAACATCCGTGACCCATCATGAACATACCTGCTAATTTTCGTAAAGATCGGCCAAGTACTTTCTGAGATATTCCATAAAGAAGGAAAACCGTTGCAGGCCGTTACAACCGTTAGTAACGGCTATAACGGTAAACTAAAACATCGGGCATCATCCGTGACCCATAATGAACGTACCTGCTCATTTTTACAAAGATCGGCCAAGTACTTTCTGAGATATTCCGTAAAGAAGAAAAACCGTTACAGGCCGTTACAGCCGTTAGTAACGGCTATAACGAGGTAAACTAAAACATCGGGCATCATCCGTGACCCATAATGAACGTACCTACTCATTTTTACAAAGATCGGTCAAGTACTTTCTGAGATATTCCGTAAAGAAGAAAAACCGTTACAGACCGTTACAGCCGTTAGTAACGGCTATAGCGGTAAACTAATACATCGGGCATCATCCGTGGCCCATAATGAACATACCTACAAATATACAGAAAGATCGGCCCAGTAGTTTTGTCTGGAACGAGTGGAACACATTTTGACCACGGACAGACAGACAGACAGACAGACAGACACACAGACAGCATTTCTTCGTTCCCTTTCTAAAGTACTCCCTGTTCTATAAGAACTGGGAGTACAATAAAAACGTCAGTCGTTCGATCGGGACTTAGTTTGATCCGTAGGCATTGTTTGTTACATCCCACTTCTGACACCATGTTTTGCATACGCACTGATTAAGTTAAAGGATCGTCTTGAGTATGGATGGTTAACGTATGTTGTTGGAGCCAAGATGCGGTCATTCCGTTGATCTCTGTCGGGAAGTGTTACCCTGGTAACCCTCAAGGGAAACCAGTCTATTGCCGGAAATGAGTAGAAATGTGCGCGACGTTTCTTAATCTTTACAGGGACTATGTACTATTATACATACTATCCACAGTGGACACCAACTCTTCATTCTGTTGTGTCTATTTGCCCATGTGGCTTTTCCAATGTATTTTTTTTTTATCACATTCAAATGTTTTTGTTTTTATGTTCTTTTTAGAAATATAGGAGCGACGAACAGAGAGGAACGCCCGGTGCTCTCAGCACGGCCTGATTTTATATGCCACGAGAGAGATCCGCAAAGGAAATCCTGGTAACTGTTAATGTTTTTACGATTCTAGAAAAGAAAAGCCAAAACGTTAATAAAAACGCGATAATTTTGAAACAGGTTTGGGTTTGATAAAATACTGATCTAAATTCATTGCTCCTCTGACGAAGGATAGGTAGACAGCGCAAGGGACTGGACTGTTTTGTGAATCACACACGTCTGTGTTCCGTGAACATTCTTCACAAGGTCCCTTGTGCACACAGCATAATTCATTTGCTTTTTTATTTAAAGAAATGTACAACAAAACCCCACATAGGCCAGAAAAGAATACAAACTGTGAGGAAAGTAACCTAACAGGATTCCAGTTACTGACATTTAGGCCTGCCACCTTTCAAATCTCTCACAGGTTCTTCTGTCACTGTTCGAATGACTTGACTAGACACAACGAATGTATTGTCTCAGCTACTTTCCCCTACCAGAGTGAAAGGCTTTACGATTTTTGTTTTGTTTTGAAATTCATCGTGGATAAGTCCATTGCCCTGTCTAACTGCTTCAGTACTTTCCTTTGTCTTTCCTGGTGAAAAGAACTGTTGCTGTCAGAGGGGGCATGTGCTGACCATCTGTGTGGTCTGCTGAACGCATGCAACTCATTGCTTCTACAAGAACACCTCCATCGCCAACACAAACAATTAATTGCACTTCCCGTTGCTATGCCATCTATTAGATTGATCTAGTCTGTTGGGTATTCCTTTCTGGAGAAACTCCCTGAAAACGCATGGATATACTTCTATTTTTTTAAAATGTTCTTTGGCATGACACATCTTTAAGGCCATTCCAATCATCTTGTGTGAGGCGGCTTCATACTCATTTGACAGTTTGCTTCCACATCAGCTCTTTTTTTTATCAATTCTCAAATCATTGTGGCATGTTCTACGCAGCCAGATATCCTCGGGACGCTCCTCTCTGTACTGACATATTCAGCTACTCAGTTTCTATGAGGTATTTTCGCGGCCTTGCTGCCATGACAGAGAAGAAGATTTTTCCCTTAATTTTCAACGCGATATTTACCTGAACTGACTGATGTAGCTAGAGCTCTGCTCTTTTGTAATGGACATTCCATCAGCTATGATTAATTAGTTAATAATTTGTAAACTTCTCCATACTCATCTTATCAGTTTAGTTTGAGGAATCACTGAAGGACATGCAGTCCACTGTTAGTATCCCACATTTTGGTTGCCTGAGTAATTTTCTTGCAAAATGGACTGTATCACTAAAGAAACAAACATGCTGCTCCTCTTATGATGCTGTTTTTCTTAGGTTCCATGCTTAGCTTTCAAGTCATTCCAGAGCTTATATTGTCCTCGAGTCTCAAGTTCTCAAAGGTCCTTTTTTCATTTTAATTATCTCTCTGTCGCTGGAATCAGAATCTTTGCAGAGGTGTCGTCGACTTTGCCTAGTTTACTCCATAGGCATTCCTAGAGTGTACATATTAAATGTCTGCAAATGTGAACAATTTGTATTGTAGTGTGGTTTTTACTATCAATAGGTCCGATATGCAGTTTTGGTCTAATATTTCTCATGTCTCTCTTCCACTTGCAGATGGAAAGATGGGTTTCTAGCGTTTGACATGAAGATCCAGCATAAAGTTCTCGTCTGAATACTCAGCGTGGATGTCCTTGGATCTTGGCATGGTTTCCTGACGTCTCATAGGTTTGCCCAGTGCATGGCTGCTCAGTTACCAGAGTCTTGACAGAGCCATTTTTTCCCTGTGGATCTTCATGTGCACTTGTTCGAGAATCTCCTTCCACACAGAGACATAAAAATCCTACTTGTTCTTACACCTAGTCCGTCGCCACTTTCATGACAAGGTTGCGCCGGACAATCATTTTCTCTCCATTTCGGTGAGTGGAATTATTTTTCGTTGATTGACTGCATGTCTGATACGTAACTTTGCATGAGATATGCTGCTTGACATCTGAGATGTATATGTGTAAAGACCAAAGTTCTGCTAACTTTTCATTTAATCGTTATGGACATAATTCTTCTTTATCCTTCCAAAATTCTGTATTTCTTGTTTACTGAAATTGATAGCGTATTTTTCCATAAAACAAAGCGAATCATCTTCATCTCTCAGTTTTCTTTCAGAGAATAATTATAACAGATCAACTCCAAACAAATATTACTAATCTTTAAACACCTGTCTTCGTCCTTTCCGAACACTTTATAGACGCATGTTGATAGTGGCAACAAAGGTCGGAGTACAGCAGAGACTCTCCACTAAGCTGAGGATCTTGTTGTGTATTGTGACCGCTGAAGACCTGGTTAACACCTTCTGGCTATTGTACAGACGGCAGTCCCATAAACCATACTTTGAGTTAGTAAGGCTGCATCACACCAAAACATCCAAAACGAATGATATGCTGCTCTCAAACTCTTTGGAATGCTATTCAAATATGTTGTTTTAAAATCAATGTATTTCTTTCTCAAACTGAATGTATTTTTTTCTTCCAACACTTCTTCTAGTTGCATTTGAATTGTCCATGTATCGTTTCATAAAAGACACAATGCTATTTTTAAACATTTTTGGTATGCAAGATTAGATCCTTCTGTTTCAGATTAAACTTGAGAGACATCTATTTATTGTTACTGTAAATCTGTGTTAATGATTTGTTCCTCATTTTTTCACTCTAATTTTTTGAAGGTCAGAGAGAGGCTACTGTCAGTTGGGGTGATTCCTTTGGAGATAAGGAAAAAGCTTCTTGTTCACTTCATCAGTTTTTATCTACTGGTGCTCCTACAGTTTCTGACGAGATGGCTGTAGCAACTTCTGATGGTCAGACCTGGTCTCAAGCCACCATTCCACATCTGACCACGGAGAACGAGACACTTTCTGCAGGACCTCCTGAAGGATGTGTGGTGCTGTCAGTGAGGAAACCTGGAGCCTTCATTCCCTGGGACAACCCGGACAACCTCATCAGTCAGCAAGTGGAGAGAACCATGGACACAGCTGTGGCTGTCGTTTTCCTGCCCATCCTCTTCTCCATCAGCCTTCCCTGCAACATCCTCAGCATGATCGTGTTCTGTAAACAGGGCTGAAAGAACGTATCAACCTGTGTCTGTTCTCTCTCTCCCTGGTCGATTGCATATACATGCTGCACTCTTTTACCTACAACGTTGACAAAATCTACTCCCAGTTCACCAAGGTGTCAGGGGTAGGAGTGGTGTTCGAGTTTGTGATCAGGAACAAGTTGATGTTTTTTCGTGGCATGAACTGGGTGTCTGGCTTCCTGTCCATGATGATCGCCTGTGAGAGATGCTTCTGTGTCTTCAGTCCTCATCGTTCACAGCAGATATTGAAAACCAAAACGACTGGGGTGATCATTCTTGGTGGTGCCTTTGTAATACTTGCCCTCAATTTCATCAGCACCACTCGCTGGAGCGTGGCCTGTGTCTTCGACCCTCGGACCCGCACAACGTCCAAAAATCTCTTTCCCAGTCAGTTCTACCTGCGGAATCAGAAACTGATTGATACCATTGCAGGACTTGTGATCAGCATGTTGTTGCCTGTCACCTACATATCCGTCGTGTCCACTACCACCACCCTGACTTTCATCAAACTGAGGAAGATAGTCCAGTGGAGGGAGCAGACCTCTTCGGTCACTCTGTCGTCCCGTGAGATCGTGTTAACACGCATGCTCATCGGAGTTTCAACACTGTACGTCATCTGTGCTCTTCCGGTCCTCGCTTTAGGCGTGTCTTTGTTGTTTTTTCCGGAGATGAGTCTACAAGGTCGACACTTCAATGCCTTTAACTTCATACTCAGCTTCTTCGAGTTGTTTTCCTATATCAATACCTCCTTCAATTTCTTCGTCTACTGCTTTCTCGGGTCCAAGTTTAAGGAAACACTAAACGAACTCTGTTTTCAATGCTGTAAGTCTGTGAGGAAGACAAAAACAGGAAGGGCAGGCAAGTAAAGAGACTTTGTACTGAGCAACCCTCTAAACTGTGTAAATTACATGTATGGTAGGCCTTGAGGTAGCCAGCTAACTTGGTAGATACTTTTGTGACTACCCACAAAGAAGATTCATATTATAAAACGTCCTCTGTTCAAAGTATAGCCTCAGAAGATCTGCACGTGCAGTTTTAGATTTAAAAACCCATCTTTTAAATGAGTACTGAGTGTATAAAAATGAGTTATTTTCGGTAATGTTGAGCACACTTCCCCTTACAAGAATTATGTGACGGATGATTTTGGATTCTGTTGAGGACTCCAAATTATTCTGGAATCTGCTAAGTACTTTTTCAGCTATTCTGGAGTCTGTTCAGGATACTTTCAGTCAGTCTGGATTTTAGAGAACATATTTTTTTTAACTTTGCTGAACATACAGCATTAAAAAAAAATTCTACCAAAGACGGTTCCAGTACTGCACACAAAGACCAGTCTCTGAACATTTGGGGATCTCATCAGTGAGAGTCTCGAAGGTCAACAGATCGCATGGGAGTGTCACTAGGTCAGTGGAGAGTATTAGTAGAGCACTTGGGCAGATAAGTTTGTCACTGCTTGTATTACCAGATCGTCGCTAATGTGTCACTGGGATCACAAGGTCATCAGGCATCAGTAGTTCACTAGACGTGTCAGCAGTCATCATGTGGAGTCACCTTATCACTAAGATAGATCTATAAATCACTGGCAATAACAAAGTCTTTAGTTCATAAATGAATAATCAACAAAAGCCAGTGCTGAGTATTCGCGTGGTGTTTGTAGAAAAGGGAGAAGCGGGCAATATGTATGGTCATAATGTTATTTTGTTTTGAACAACAAAGCATCTGGTGCACGTGGGGAGAACTGTGGTTTTTAAAAGGGTTAGAAACTCTCTGACAGCAGCTGCAGGTTGATGATGGTGATAGTTGTCGTTCACTAGCTGGCCTAGACGTGGTGGTGGAGGGCAAGCCTGCTGGGTGGTGGGCTTTGTCCTCTTCCTCTTTGAAGATAGAGACAAAGGGGTATGTGTGCGTAGACATTGGAGACAGAAAGATGGATTAGGGAAATGATGATTTGGAGCAATGGCTGATGACAGCAGATTACAGCTGTTAGGTCGTTAATAGAGACTTGACAGAAAAAGATTTAACTAAGGCTGTGCCTACATTACAAGCTGTGAGTCGCTGTAGCTGCGTATTAAACAGGCTAACATTAATCACTGTGCAGGCTGCCTGCCACACGACGAACGATAGCCAGGCACGCGGGTGGTGCCAGTGGCTAACGATGGTAGTGATTCCGACATCTGTCATCGCTCACAGCTGGCATTTCCGGCACGGCTATCGTTCGTGGTGTGGTGTGGTTGGCTCTACAGTAACTGATATCACCCTTTTCATCATACACCTATCACTGCTACATGTCATGATTTTAAGCTGATGGATAAATGAATTAATAACTAAGATGAGAGAATTTAGGAAAAGGTCTCGTGGCTACGGCTTAGCAGATGTCTGACCTACGCATTAGCCCAATGTGCTGGTCAGACCTTGAGTATCTAGCTAACATTGGTTGTGCCTTTTTTATATATGGCTGACGCTGTGGCTGCTCTTTTTACTGTGAGCTGCGCAGTGAGCTGAGCTGCGGCTGCACTGTCTCTGCATGATGAAAAGGATGACGTCTGTTACTTTAGAAGTGGTCACTCCATGGGTAGTGCTAATGGCGAGTGACAGTAACGTGTCCAATATTTATCGTCGCTAGCCGTTAATACTACCGGCATCGTTGTCCAGAAGCAATGACGAAAGATATATGTCTGGCCGTATACGTTGTGCTTAGGTGTGATTTTAAAGTCTGTGGTATGTATTTCTCGAAATGAACTTAAACAATCAATAGAGTTGCTGTAAGGAAAAATGAATTCAGGGTCAAAGGAACAGAGATGTTGCAAAACAGATTTTGGTGGTTTGTTTACACCTCCCCTCCTCGTCCCTTTGAAAGTGTGCTTGGTTTGATCACCTCAATACGTATTGTTTTGTTGATTTAGTTTAAAGAGTATGTGCCAAACTTTGACTCATTTAGAACAGTATGTCCAACTTTTGAATGTTAGTAACATAGACAAAAATGCTGTTGTAAACCAAAAATCTGAATATGTCTTCATGGTTGTGGTGTGTTCGGATGTTGAAGGATGGTTTTTGTGTTTCATCAAAATCAAACACATTGACATTCACTTGAAATGGGTTTTAAAAAGACTCAATATCACACAAAGTGATGCCAGAAAAGTGTGCAGAAGTTGAAGTTGGACCTGAGCATTTTGGATTGGGAGCTTTGTTTTTTTTTTTTTTTTTCAAAGTAAAGTGTGGATTGTGGAGTGCCACCTGATCAGCTCAGATCTACAGCCAACCCTGCGAAAACAACTGATTCAGACGGAATTAGGCAATCAGAAGTTAACAAACAAAGCAAGAAGCTATTCACCCACTCATTCAAACACACAGCATTTACTAATAACGGCAGATTGATACCTGGAGTTATTACTCTACTATTCCTCCATTCAATTTTCTTCATTTACGATAGTTTTTGCTCTCGTTGCTTTAAATCTTTATCTGATCAATCATTTTTTATTTCAAACATTGTTTATTAACACAACAACGAAATTTGTTTTATAGTCAGCAACATGAACACATAAACAAGTAAAAATTCCTACAAGGGAAAATGCAGTGCTGCTCCAAATCTTTCTCCCTCTACCCCCTCTCTCTCCCCCCTCTCTCTCTCTCTCTCCACACAACACACACACACACACACGTACGCACGCACGCACGCACACACACACACGCGCGCACGCGCACACACACACACACACACACACACGCGCGCGCGCGCGCGCGCGCGCCATTCAGTTAAATATCCTTCAAAAGACAAGAGAGAGAGAGAGAGAGAGAGAGAGAGAGAGAGAGAGAGAGAGAGAGAGAGAGGAAGGAAAAAGCAGGAAAGGCAGGAGAAAGAGAATGACAACCTTCAGCATCACTGAATCTGGTTTTTTGTCTCCAGTTGCTGGAAGTCGTTGTCTCAGAGCCATGGATAGCTCCTACCCTGTTGACTCGTGTTCCCCCCTCCCTGCATTACAGACCCTGGGAGAGAAGATCGTCAGAAGTTTGCAGAGCAACAGTTCAAGACACTGGCTTCAGTACCTCTACCCCTACCTCTCCCACTTTCTCTAACATCCAAGATGGGCTTCTAGAAGCTGCAGCACGTCAGTTTAGAGTCTTTCCTCTGGACATGGTCGCTAGAATCGACATGAGTCAAAGATTAAGGGGTGCACACTATCAGGTGTGAGGACGTACTAGTGCAGCTTGTATGGGTGATTGGGGGGGGGGGGGGGGGGGGGGGTTATGTTTGGGTCGTCCAGTTTTTCTCCAGTTTCTCCTCTCTCCTGTCTCTCTTATGAACTGTTCTATTCCTATTGATATCCGTGTCATTCTCTTCATTTTTCTTTCTCCAGCCTTTCCTCCTTATTCCAGGGAACCCACGTGGGGAAAGTGACGACAGGTAAACAAGGACAACAAGGCAAACAGACAAAACATGCAAGCTGGAATGCAGACAAACATAGGGTCCAGCATCACTTATGGACATGATTCAGGGTGCCAACGCTGCACGTGGACGCACAGAGGGATTCCAGCAACATGCAAAAAGCATATGTCAGTTATATGACATCCTGGGGGAAGGGGTGCAAAATGATAACAATCAAAAGACCGGCGGTTCTTAGGAACCAACCTTGAAGTACGGAAATTAATAAAGAGGAAAAATGAATATATAGATAGTGTGAAAAAACCAAACACCCTACGTCACAAACATAGATGGCAGAGACAAGCACAGAGGCGTAGGAATGGCTGCTCAAGTCTCTCCAGAATAGTGGAAGGATACCCCCCCCCCCCCCCCCTCCATAGTGCAACACCTCAAAACCCAAGGAATGGAGTACGACTTCCCATTTCGCAGAATCCGGCCTCTCGCTATTCGCCGGGAACAGAAAGGCTCGTAGGTGGATACCCTTCCAATACACGTTTAAAGGACACACAATGGGAACAGGAAAAGATCTTTCCTACGAGCCACAAACAAGTACGTGGGAATGATACATCAGAAAGGTGCAATGTTCTGGAAGGACATAAATAAATAAGTCTAAACCAATCAATTCCCCGAATTAAACGAAGAAAGGGAAACAACCACCCTTCTTTTCCCTCTATGCAAAGGGGAAAAAGGAAAGGTAGCTAAGGAAGAAAACGTTCTTCATCAGTTTACAAAAGGTAGGCCAACAGTAACTTCATCAGTAACACTCATGTTAGCTTTATACACAGTGAGTCACCTTTCTTCCACAAAACACGTTTTGTGCCGTGTGTCTCTTGTCGAGACGTCCACCAATGTTAGGTGTAGTTTTGCCATTCCAGGTGACCACGGACGTCCAGGTGAAGACCAGGTCCAGTGTTACCCAGGACCAACGCCACACCATCCAAGAGTCCACTACAATGACCCACATCAGCGCTGTCAGAAACCAGCAGCTCCAGCCTGGTATCTTGCTATCTATTGAAGTTTGGATGCAGAGGTAAAAGAAAACATTTTGCCATTGGTTTCAATTGCTTTCTATCATACAGAATTTATTATACAATCAATACTCAAATAAATGAAGACTTCCAACACAAATGAATGTCTGATTTGCTCTGTTAAACTGAACAGCGCTCAATGAGCTGGTATGATAATCTGGAACAGCCATCAACACTTTCTGAATAATCTAGGAAACTGAAATAAAAATCAAATGTTTCCAAGTTTCCGCTTTGTAAGACTTGCCTCAACAGTTTATATGTACTTATAGAATGAGTCATTTACTCTATATCTTAACCCTAAACTTCGAGGGAGAAATCTCACCAATGTTCCACAGCGTATGGTGCTTGTATAGACGGTATCCACTACAGTGAAGGACTATAGAAAACACATATAAAAAGATCCATAAGACAGACATACTGTTCGACCACCTTCCGACGTCTTCGTCTCGCAGCCTTCTTTGGAGATAACTGCCTGCTAGGAACCACAAGCACTCCAAATGGTCTTGCACAGCTGTTCCCTCGTGAACGCAGTGACTGGACCCCTAAAACTGGATAATTTGTTGCCCTTGATTACTACATCAAGAAGTGTCAGCTAGAGATCGACCAGTTGAAGTTTAACCTTACGAGAAAACCCAACATCGGCTGAGAAGAACGACAGGCACTAAAAGAAATGAACAATCACATAGGCATCGTAATTAAAGTGCAGAAAACGGATAGCGTTGTGCCAAAAACAACTTTACGATAAAGAGGCCCTAAGACAGCTGTCTGATTCAACAACTATACCGCTGACAGAGTCTCGACCGTCAAGCAAGACAATGCATGCACTGGTTTATAAGACCATCAATGAGCTGTCTCCAACGGCCAGCTCCCACAGGAAGCTACAAGAGCCATTACCACGGAACCCCATGAAGTCAGATTTCATACCTTGCCAAAGATTCACGAGCCGGTAACCGTGGCAGACCGATCTCTCTGCATATCCCTTGACCACAGCCTGTCACAATCTCTTGACATACTGTTCCTGTCTCTTGCCCAAAAATCTACCCACGTCTGTCAAGGACATCAGTCATACCCTGAATATACTGAATTACTTTTCCTTCCTAGTCAGCAGTGAGAACCGACTGTTAGGCACTATCCAGCCACAAGGTCTGAACGTTAGAGTGACATTTCATTTCCAGCCAATCTCCATCCCACCCCTCCCTCTGCCCCTCACTTGTCTAACCCTTTCCCTCTTCCTCTCTCTCATCAGCATCTCCCATCCACTTCTCTTGTGATGCATTTAAGAAACCACATCCTGCTACCATTTGAAACTTCCTATCCCAAACATTCCTCCTAAGTAACTTAATTACAGACATGGGTCAGACCCATTTCACTCTAAAATGTATTTTTAAATCTAAATCCGAAAGAAAAGGGGAAATTGCTGTTCGACCTGATGAGCTGAAGTCTCCTCCAAAGCACGGTGACCGGTAGAAGAAACACGAAAGAATGGAATATCTTCCTGTTCTTTGTGTTCTACGAGAAACAAAGGAGAAAAGCTAATTTCAAAACGTATGGTTTGTTCAAGAAACATAGCTGTTCGCTCCAATTGGGAGCCTTCTGTCAAAATAGTATAAACAGTGTGATTTTACAAGGTCATCTCTTTATGACTTTTGATTATTGAAAAAAAATGCTTTTCAGAAATCTTCTTCACCACAGGAATGAAATGTTTTTAAACCGTTTTTCTTTGTGCCAAGCTTTTAATGTTTGTTTGGAAAAGAGTGCACGAGAGGAGAAGGAAGAGAAGGGGAGGGCGAAGAGGAGGAGGCCAGTGAGGAGGAGAAGGGACTCAGAGCCATCAACTCTGCGTTTCCTCATTGCCCCTGTCGTTGTTGCTGATGCAGCTCCACCCTCACGTGGGATTTCGTGGGCGAGGACCAGCTTCTTTTCAAGTAGACCCCAAAGTTCGAACTGTCTCTCTCTTTGATGAATCAGCAGCAGATGAGGAGTGAGTGTTGATGGCTTCTATGGAAAAAGCTGAATCTGATGTAAACGTGTCAAGCAGCTGTGAGGTCTGATGCTACACCTCTTGGTGCAGTTTGATTTTGTACAGAATAAACTGCTTTAAGAGCGGCTAGGCTTAGTCTGGCTGTGTTTGCATTCTCTTAATATGCTTCTGTTTTCGAGGATTACGTAAAAGGTTCAAGACCTCAAACAGTATGTTGAGAAACTACTGCAAGAGGTTGGTGACCAGCGGAGGTCAGAGACCTTTTTTTCGCTTTGAGAGTGTGGTGTTAGCTTGAACAGCCATTCATTGTTATACCCTGCAAACAGTATAGTCGTTTAAGGTATATTTTCACTTTTTTTTTTTACCAGGTAGTGCACTGCATACTCAGACAGGAGGCTGGTGGCATTGTTTTGGAAAGGCGACACTGAAGTTCAGTTTCAGGCTATGTGTGCGGACTGACTACAACCAAGCCGAAAATTTCCAAACTCAAAAAAACGTGCAAAGACTTCGGAGATCAGGGACGCTTTCGTGTCCTTGAGAATCACGTGAAAGGTTCATGACCTCAAAAACATATTATGACACTATTGCAACATGTATTTAAGGCTTTTGGAGGTGAGAAATGCATTCATGTGTCTTCGAAGAACACATGAAAGGTTCATGACCTCCAAAACCTTGAAGCTACTCACAGAGCATCTTATGAAACTGCTCTTCAAGTAGCTTCTTATGAACCTGCTGCAAAAGGTTACGGACTTTTAAGGCCACGGACGTTTTACGTGCTCTTTTAAATCACGTTTAAGGTTCATGACCTCAGAAAGCTTGCTATAAAACTACTGCGACGGATTAATTTAGGACTTAAGAGATGATGCCCCTGACAGTTACGGTGAATGGTTCATGACCTAAAATATGTAATCATGTGTGTATTTTACTATTGTGATTACACCTTCCAGAATTATTGTACCTTATTACTCTGTACAAGCCCAGTGCAGAACCTTTGTAAACCAAAGTCTGTATTGTAAGCCACTCACTGCCAACTGTGTTGACGTGCTCACCTTCGCCTCATATACGCTGTTGCTCCTCTCTGTGTGTCTCTTTGCTCTCGCTCTCTCTCTCTCTCTCTCTCTCTCTCTCTCTCTCTCTCTGTCTCTATCGGTAGCGTCCCTTGCCTGGCTCCCAGCAAGAAGACTTTTGAAAAGTATCTGAACATTTGTGTTGGTAACTGTTGTTAACAGTCTGCTGCAGGACCTTCGTCTGTCGTCATTCCGTACAGAAGGCAGGGAGCAGCAAACTGTCGTAGTGCTCCGTCTGACCCATCCCGTCAGTCCTGTCAACCACACTCTGTGAACTGTCGTAGTGCTCCGTCTGACCCATCCCGTCAGTCCTGTCAACCACGCTCTGTGAACTGTCGTAGTGCTCCGTCTGACCCATCCCGTCAGTCTCCCGTCAACCAAGCTCAGTATGACACAGTGGTGTATCATAAGAAATGTCCGTCGTAGACTGCAAGAGATAAAAGAAGAGCCGAGGCACACAGGACAACGCTAGTTCAGGAGCAGAGGAAACATAACTTTTTCGTCTCCCCCAGCCTTGTTTCTGCCTACTCCTCCAAGTTTAGTTCACAGTGAAATCAAAGCTACTACATGGGACACTTTCCAACATGACTGCCCCAGTGACAGTCAGTGCCGTGGAGCAGAGAGTGCACGGGAGACACGGCCTGACGAGCTGAACTCTATGAGTGACAGTGACTCATCGTCGGTGACAGTGAAGCAGAGTGACCAGACTCCGCGAGACTAGACGGACTGTCGCACTGCCGCTGACGATGAGGAAGAGCATGGGACTTAATTTGAATGGTGTCGTGGTGAAACTTTTTACACAGTCTGTGACAGCCGTTGAGCGTAGTACCTCTGCTGGTATGAGTGAAGAAAACAAGACTATTGTGCAAAGTGGTGACGGTGTCAGAAATGCTACTTCAGTCGATGACACAGGACAGATTAGTGGTGTGATTACTGACATTTTCAATGAAATCATTTTAAATCAACTCTGAAAAGAAATGAAAAGACTACATCAAAGTTTCAAGCCAAATGAAGGCCGTCCCTGCTCATATCTAAACTGGTATCGATGGTAATCTTCTGGACGCTGACAGTGGCAGTGCTTTCTGGCAGAGCGCTCACGTCTGCTGCCTTGGACACTACCGTAGTGCTAGTGATCATTCCATACTGCGAAGACCTTTGCTTGTGTAATGCTATTTAAATTGTTGTAATTGTCCGGTTTCGATCACGCTTCCTACCGCTCCCCTACCCCGTTGTGAATGGGCGGAGAGCCTAGCACAATAAATATTTGTATTCCCTGTCTGTCTGTCTCTGCTTGTCCGGTGCTCTGTTATGTACGTTTTACCTATCCTCTTCAGAACTGAATATAGTATTATGATTCTCACTTACGTTTAATTTATTCGTACTGGTTTCAATGTTTTTTGTCTTTGTGTCTATATCATGATGCATATATTTTTGATTTCTTAATACATGTAATGAAAATTCTGCAAAATGTTATGGACTTGGGAAGTGAGGGACATTTTATATGTCCTTAAGATCATGTACAATATTCACGACCTCAGAAACATGCTCTGGAACTACTCAAAAATGTGACGGACGGTCTCATGGAGGTCAGAAACCTCACTTGATTTGAGGGTGGGATATCCAACAATAATCCGACTCCGCATTCAAGATTTACTTACGTGGTTCAAGCTCTCTCTTTCGTTTTTTCTTCTTTAAACAACAGGTTTAGACGTGTTCAGACAGGCTACTGACAGCGCTGTTCTGTAGGGAGGACTGTGGACGTCAGGGCCACATGAACATGTCCTCGAGGATCACGGAAGGTTGACGATTTCACATTGACACGATCCAAAAGTGTTGCTCCTGCTGGGAAAGCAAAATGTCGGTGAGAGTAGCTCACTAACTGAATATGCGTTGTAGGAGGAAGGGGGGGCGGGGGGGGGGGGGGGGGGGGGGGGGGGGGGGGGGGGGGGGGGAATCCGCTGGCCAGCTAATCTAGCTGGTGCTCGGGTAGTGACGTCAAGGGTTGTGTGGTTGACGTCGCATTCCCCCCTGTCAGAGAAAGTGCATTCTTCTGGGAGAGCGTCTCTCTCCAGATCTGGTTTTTGGGATTCATTCCCATTGCGTTCAGCTAGAGATCGGGTCCTGGCGGCTTGTGAGGAGCTGTTGTTGCTGTTGCTGTTTTTCTGTTGGTGCAGTTTCAGCTCTGTGTGCAGAGGCTGTGAATCGCCAAGTGGCGAAGTTGCTTTTCTTGGGAGTTAGTTCTGTGTGTGCACAGGGAAGAACGATAGTTAGTGTTTAACTTGTGTTTGATCTAGGACTGGGGACTGCAGTTGAAGTGTAGTCAGGTCAAAACTACTTATCTTGGAGGTTTAAACAAATTCTGTCAACTGATCCAGTTTCTGGTCTTGGTGGAGGTGTACTGGGTCAGGAGTTTGACAGGTACTGAGTGCTATTGTTTTGCTGAGTCCAGGAGTGGGCTAAAACCAGTTCATTTGCGTGTTGAATTTAGATCCAGTTTCTGGCCTTAGTGGAGTTTGCCAGGGTTCGAGTTGGCAGTTGTGGCCACTGTTGTCTTGAGTCCGGAGTGGGCTAAGGTCAATTGTCCCTTAGAGGAAGTTTCGCCGGGAAGCCTGGTAAGAATAATAATTTTGGTCTATGTGTTGTGAAGCTATCAGCGCGCATGTGAATTTGAGTGTGACTGCATAATGAGACTACCAGTTAAAAAGATTGGTAATTTGATGGATACTAAAGTAAGGGTTAATGTGTTCTTTTATTTGGGTGAAATAATTTGTAATTGTTGATGGGTGTAGTGAGATCCAGTTCTAGCTTTTTCAAGGGAAATTTTGTTGGACAACTGCCTGGATCATTTCAAATAATTTGACTAGATTCATTGAATCAGTAAGCTTGGGTCTTTATTAGTGGTTGTTAAAAAACCTATAGGTTCTTGTAACCCTGCTTACAGGTTTTTTGTTGTTGTTGTGACTGAGCCAACATTCAGTCCAGGGGAGAAGTGAGAATGGCAGGGGGCTACACAAAGCTCTGTGCTTTCAGACCAAATTTGGACCAAGTCGTGGACCAAGCTGTGGACCAAGTGCTGGACCAAGATCTGGACCAAGTTAAGTGAAGCTGAACGAACTTATAACCCTTGCTGCTGGCAATGATGTGTGAGGCTGCGTACCTCTGAACTTTAAATTTTATTTTCTTTTCTACTGGGTCGTCTGGGGAGGGGGAGGGGTCTAAAGAAACTAATTTAAACAAATATATTGAAGTTGAATTTTGGTTAATCCCTCCTTTGTGAAAGAATGTTGTTTGTCTAAGTGTCGTCTTGCTGCATGTCAAACCTTTCTACCAGCCAGAGGTAAATCAACCTTAAATGAAGGACAGTTTTACACGTTTTTTTTGTTTGTTTTTGTTTTAATTAAAATACCCCAAGACAATTTTGGAAAAGGAGTTTGTGACACACATTATCTTACGAAATTATTTGAAAAGGTAAAGGACCTATGATATGGCGTCTTTAAAAGAGATCTCTCCCCCTGACAGTAGAAAATGGTCAGATTTACACAAGAGCCGTAGCAACAGATTTTCATCATCGTTCAGAATATGTGAGTCGGATCCCGACCCGGTGAAGGTTTCTGCGAATTCTTTGAAACCAAACTTGCATGACTTCTGAAACGCTGACTATTAATTTCCTACGATCCCTAAAATTGTGATGGTGATGCTGATTTACTGTTTTAGGTCTGCAGCAGTTTTAACATTTACTGATCAGGCATTTTCTCAAGGAAAGGCCCTTGTCAGCACTGTCTATAGACTACGATAAGGTGAGTGGTTGGGCATCTTCTCTTTCTTCAGCAGCCCTTGTCACCATCCCCACAACAAGCAGCAACATCAACAGCAGCAGCAGTAGTAGCAGCGGGTGTGGCAGTCACCAGCTGTACCCATGACATTATAAATTATTTGCAAACAAAAAGGGAGACTGAAAATACCTCACTATTGCGACACATCAGAGGCAATAATTCATATGAGAAAATTTGAGAAATGGGTCGGAGACTAGATCTCAACAAATATTACAATTGCCTTTACTCCCGAGAACTTCCGAAAAAAAATCAGAAATATTTTCATAGAGTGCAAGTAAATCTAAAGCTTTTGAGGAAAACCTGCACCAGTAGCAAGCAATAGGAAGAAACACAGTCGCCCTATACCGTTGGCGCAACGAGAGACAAAAATTAAGTTATCTGTTTTCGCCACAGTTCCAGAAAAAGACGATAGTCGTAACGAACAAGGAAGAGGGAGATGACGATAATCCAGACACACAGCCTCTTTCAACAGCACCTTACCAACGATCGTCACCACCTAGGCACCATTACAACGTTTTGATCAATACGTTTCCATCAGATGATCGTCGAATACGCAGTTTTCAATCATATATATATATATATATATATATATATATATATATATATAAATATATTAATATTATTAAACCCAGAGGCATAAAAAACGCGAAAACAAACTGTATAGAAATTTTGATGTAATTTGGCCAACGATTCCTTTGAACTGGTAATAGAAAGTGAGAAAAAGCAATCAAACACCGCAAAAGTGTCCTTTCAAAGTTCATTCTGGTAGAAAATAAGGTCACATGAACTTGACCTTGACCCTGTGTTAACAGCAGAATGTCAGTATCTGGTGTGACCACCTCGAGCATTGATCACAGCTGTGCACCTGCGGTACATCGAGCGCACCAGAGTGTTGGTCTGCCTCTGGGGGACTTGCCACACACACCTGGCCCACAGCGACAGCAAGCCGAACTGCTGTCTGGGGTCTGGGGTTGAGCTGGTTCAACTGCCTCTGAAGGGCATCCCAGAAATGCTCTATTGGGTTAAGGTCGGGAGAACGGGCTGGGTGAGGCAGCAGATTGATGTTGTTCTGCCTCAGGAAGTTCTGCGTAGCACGGGCAGTGTGCGGCCTTGCGTTGTCCTGCTGAAACAGGTTCTGTGGATGCCGCTGGAAATGCGGCAGGATGTTGGGCCTCAGAACTTGGTCGATGTAATGAACAGCAGTGACCCCGTTACCACGTCCTGGACCCACATTCTGGAAGACGACTGGCCCAATACGGCGATTCATGCCGATAGCCCCCCCCAGATCATGATGATTTCACCACCCCATGGGTCCCTTTCGGTGATGTTGGCATCCGTGAAGCGTTCCCCCGCTCTTCTCCAGATCCGGATGCGTCTATGCCTGGGTCGACGCAGAGCCGGCTTTCATCACTGAAGAGGACTCGGCCCCAGTCCCCATAGCGCCAATGCACGTGGATCTGTGCCCACTGCAGACGGTTCTGGCGATGCTGGAGTGTCAGGATAGGTCGCCGGGCTGGACGCCTGCATTGGAGACCAACTGCGTTCAGTCGGTGACGCACGGTCCTGCTGCTGACTGGCCTGCCATGGTTGCCGACGGTGTTCCTGGCTGTGTTGGCAGCGGTTTGGTAAGGCTCCCGTCGATGCTGACGCAGAAGATGGCGGTCTTGGGCTGCTGTGGTGACCCTCGGTCTGCCGCTCCTCGGTCTGTCATCAGTAGTGTTTCTTGCTTGAAAGCGGTCCAGAGGGCGATAGACGGTGGAAATGTGGACTCCGAATGCGATAGCGACCTGCCTCATTGGAACCCCGGCCTGCAGTTGCCCCATTGCTATGCAACGATCTTGACGAGAAAGTCGGCATTATGTTGGCGCCGCTGGAAGGGATAATTTGAACTTTTTGGGGTTTGGAAATTTATAGCCCCACAATCGGGGCCACATTGAGTTGCAATTCACATTGATGCACGTGGCGTAGGTAGTCCACATGGCAAATGCACTCCTCGTGCCAAAAACGCTGACCCGGCAACATTCACCCACTGTTACGAGGTTACAACCGGCCAAGACACCACGTGCTGCTAATGTTGCACGTGCCAACGACATTGCTTACGTCCTGTTCACAATGTGAACAATCGTGCACTGTCTCTATTTTTCGCGTTTTTTTTTTTATGCCTCTGAGTATATATATGGTGTAGATAAAAACAATCACACCCAGAAAAGTTGGGGGAGGGCATGTAGAGAGAAAAGAGAGGGGATGGGAAGGATAGATGTTTGTCAGCTAAATATATTTTAAAACGTAAGAAAAAGCTGGGTCCTGCTAAATCCAAACATGTAGAAGAGGATAGGAAATGATGGAGAGGAAGAGGAAGGGAAGAGTGGTATAACGGATTAAACTGCAAAGACAAGCTTTGTTGTAATACCATCACAGAAAATCAGTTAGAAATGGTGATGGAGTCGGGGAAAAAGGCCGAGAAATTACTGTATTCAGATGTCCACCACCACCATCACCACCACCACCACCACCACCACTCACTATTTATGCCTTCAGGCCTGCAAAAGAGATCGATATCCCCCTTTTGGGACAGGCCGCTCTCCCCCTCCCCCTCTTCCCCCACCTCCCACCACAGAGCCTTGCTTGTGTTCCTTTCTTGTCGTCTACTTGCTGAATGAAAAGCAGGGATCAGACAATTTATTCAAAACTCAAAGTCCGAACAGAATATGAGCATGTACACCCCCCCCCCCCCCCTCTTCGTTTTTCTCACAAGCACTGCGTGATCATTCAGAGCAATAAATAGTGGTTTGCACTTATGTTTATATATTTTTTGGTTGGCATTTCTGTTTATATTTTTTTCATGTCCGAGTGTATTTGTTTGACCGTACTATCTGTGTTAGTATGCGTTTTAGAATTAGTTGTGTGTGTGTGTGTGTGTGTGTGGTGTGTGTGTGTGTGTGTGTGTGTGTGTGAGAGTGCATATGACGGCTTGTCATGGACTCAGATACATTGCTGTTATCTCTCATGCAAAGGCAGCTGTAATGCCATGATGTTATAGCCTACCAGAGAAGAAAAGAAAAGAAAAAGTAAAACAATATGGTTCTGTGCTTTCCCCCTAACCGTCAAGGCTCTCCTTATGCATGAAACATAAATGCGTACTCTGTCAAAACATGACATTGTCATCACACACAGTCAATCGTGCTAACTTGCAAGCTGAACATGATACAGAAACACACAAAGACTTGTCTGAACGTCGTGTTGCTTGCACTGGGCGACGTTAATGCCTGCTGTTCCCAGTGATGTACAATCTGTCACCAACATTGTAAGAGATGGAGTTGACGTCGTTGTCTTGCTCACCATCACCATCAGTGGGGATGTCAACAGATAGGCTGGGTGAAGAAGACTGCTTTGGATGTGGATGGTGGGTTGGTAACCCTGGGTAATGTAGTTGCCAGTTACTTCCAGTTACACAAGATCTGTTACCTGTCATGAGTGGTGCTAGATTGCTACCACTCCCAGCATCTCCATCAGTGGTGTGTTGACACGGGTTGGATGAGCGGAATATAATGGTACAGATGTCCCCCCTCAACCATGATGACGATGGCGGTGGTACAGGAGAATCAGCTGTGCCAGATTTGCCAACAGCCAGATCCAAGGTTGGTCTTAGTCTGCCACTACTTCTGTTTTTGTTCTCTGACAATTCTTTGAAACCCTTTAAGCCAAGCGCTACCCTCTCTGTGTTGGAACCAGACGTTTCCTCATGGCCTTGGTAAGTGCCTTGTTATGACGTATACCTATTGTAACGACGCCTCGCCAAGAATTGACGGTGATGATGATGCTTGAACTCAGGTAAGGTTATGTTGCTTATAGCCCAGCCGACCACAACGGGCCATATCAGGGCTGTCACCTCGTTAAAATCAACTCACAAGTTATTCATTCACACAATTCTTTAAAATACACCTTCTTCTAAAAACCCATCCGAAATTTTGTTAAAAACCTTTCTACTGTAAAATCTCAGATCCGATGAAAAATGTTAATCTCTTTCAAGAACTCAAAGATCGCGTCTGGCGGAACATCTCTGAACAAGGTTTTCATGGAATCTGCTGTAAAATGTTTGTGTCTCACATCATGCAAGTCCCAACACTCTAAAAGAATATGTTTCATTGTGAGTGGCGGATGACATGGAATGCACCATGGAGCTTCTTCACTCTTTAAAAGATATGAATGAGTAAAATACGAATGGCCGGTGTGCAGCCGGCATAGAACTTAAGGGGAACAGCGTAGGTTGTGTTCTGCTGTTCGTTGTGGTAACTTAAAATACTGTTTTAGAAACTAAACGCCTCACTAATATGAACTCCCCACCTCTCACCCCTCCCGTCCCGGTTTAAAGATCAAATTGGATGTTTGCACAAACCAATAAAAACAGTCCCCGTTTTATTCGGTTAAATGTTAATTGGCTTCTGTTCACCCATTACACCTTGCTCTTGGCTTTCTTCCATTTCGGCCTCATCAGTGAATCAAGCGATGACCATTCCTGCACCATTCAGAAGACTAGGACAATCTTGGTGCTGGTCTGCCTCAGGCAGAGGTGGTTTTGGACGGCATTCAAATTGCCTTTGGGAATGGCAAAATCGTCTGACGCAGTGTCTCTGTGTGAGCTAGCGAGACAACCGGTTCATATCGCGCACAAATAGTGATGGGTGTATTAAGGGCCTAAGGGTACCTAAACGTTTGGAAGTTACTGTGAGAAACAGCTCGGGAAAGGTAAACACATGTATCACTTGATGCAATTTATTTCAGTTTGTAAGGCCACAAAGGTATTCTATGATCTTTTGATTGATGATGAATGGATGCAAACCTGTTGTAATACATGAAATAACATGGTGCTTATCTATCCCAACTGGACGCTTTTATTTCATAAACTTCACAAAGTAAATGCATGAGTTTACAATGGTTTCAAATTACGATAATCCTCGAAAAGATCGCAAAGAACAGTTCAGTAACAAATTTACTGGACGCTTTGTCCAGGACGGGGGAAATCGTGATGGTATTGCTTAAGTGCACTAAGTTGATGTATTATTAGTCAGGCTTAACACACCAAGGTTATCTCTGCATTCATACACGCATATGCACACTCATGCGCGCACCAAACATTCACCTCTCTCTGGGAATGGGATGTCACGCATTCGTTTATCTCCCAACACGACTGAGCACAAGAAATACAATTTCTATGCTACTATAATCAAACATGAAAAATCCAATTACACAAAATGAACAAATTAACACATAAAAGATCAATACTTCCTAATCCCGGGTTATAATAAAATGGTTTCTTACCTGGCCAGGTTTTCACACACACAACCACGCTTTCACACCACACCACAGTTCTTGAAAAGTCTCTTCACGTCTTCTTCAGCACTGCTTGATGGTGAGGCTCTTGGTTGACTGGCTCCAGGTTTCAGGACTGGGTCTTCGTGGTCGTCTCTGGGATCTCGACGTAGAACTCTTCTTCTCGTCTCTTCACCCACCTCTGGGTTCAATTTCAGTTTGTCTGTCTTCACCCATCTCTGGGCTTCAAACTTAGTTTTCTTCTCTTCCAGCTTGTCCTTTCCCTAAGACTTTGCTGTCTCTTCTATCTCCCAGACCACGTTTCTCTCGACCCGTTCTCTGTCCTGCCCACCCTTCTCTCTTCTCTCCTCTGTCCTTCTCTCTCTCTTTCTCGTGGTGGTCTTTTTTCACGTTGTTCTCCCTCCGTTTATATAGGGATGGAAACAAAGGATTCCCCTTCGGGCCATGCCTTTGTCCATGCTGCTTCTCAAACCCCTAGTTCACAAGTACCCTGAATTCCCCATTCGCTACGTTCTTCCACACATCAGCATTTACACACATCCCTACCTAATTGATTAGCAAACAAACACTTGGCACCAGATGGACATCGAAAATTCCCGCCGACTTCGGAGGCCACTTTAACACAGTAATTATCTTAAAGAGGGCTACGATAACAACATCCACGCGCGTTCAACCAGCCTGACAATAGAACCAACACAGTGATCCACGGCAATACCATCCGAACGAGTCCAAGACTCCTGCTCTTCAATGACTGTTTACAAAAGAACCTCAGCTGACTGAGTATTTAGCGCTCACTTGGTGCACCGAGGTCCTAGTGGTTACATTCCTCTCCCCTTTCGCTGTCGGGCAGGTCCGAACTCCTTACTACCTTAGGTGCCATCTGTCACCTGACCGCTTCGTCCTCCTTGACACGGTTCGACCGTGTGCGATGGGTAAGGCACACTTGTTAATGGTTCTATTACCTGTTTGTATACTACGTACAACGTCCCTTTGCCTCTAAGCGTTTAATGGCTTTTGTGAGAGGTTGAACGCCCTTGACACGCTTTTATTTTTATAAACTTCACAAAGTAAAGTGCATGAGTTTACAATGGTTTCAAATTACGATAATCCACCAAAAGATCGCAACGAACAGTTGAGTAACAAACTGAAATGATAAATAATGAAAACAACCGTTTATGTGGAAGGGAAAAGGAGTCCTTCCTGCATTTGTCTTGGCATTGTAACGTTAGTGGAAATTTCTAGACAAACTTAGAGTACAAAATACATTTCAAAAAGTGTCAATGGAAATAATGCCAACACAGATTTGAAATCTGTGTTTGCGGACACTCACTTCATTGAAAATCAGATGAGATATTTCATTCCATACTAAGGCTTGCCAAGGTGTATATTTACAGGTGTAGAGTGAACTAATCACAATCAGATTTTTCAAGATCTCTGAAGCAGCATCCTTGAGATATACAATAAAAAAATCATGTACCTTGTAAACATGGAGCAGCACAGGCTCTTCGCTAAATAGTTACGTCATGAACCACATTTTCAACAGACATACTTGGTCGTTCCTGAATTAAAAAAGAAAGGTCTAGAATATCATGCACTGAAACCATATATGCGCTTGAAATACTACCCAAGCATGTTTAGTTTTCCTGAATACTATAATTATTATTTTGTTTTAAAACTTAACGAAATCTCTGATAGATCATGTAAGGGGAGGTACATTTTGTACATATTTTGTACATATTCACGTATTTGTCTCATTGTGCATATATGATGTATATACACTCCACATTACACACTTGCGTCACCTCACGAATTCACACTCGGCAGTATACCAGTCATACGTTGGCAGTACAACAAGCAGGGATTCCTGAAAACACAATGACTTTTATCTCAGCTGAGATGTGTTTCATCATTTGTAACTGTGATGGCAAAGAGCGAGCACGAGTCCGCTGTACGTTTTAGGAGTCTTTACAGCGTTAACCTTGATATTATGCCAATTATTCTTTGGCTGCTGATGTTTCCTGCTTTTCCTTTTAATTTGGATGTGCAGCCACTTCCTCCACCGAGGCTGACTTGTGCGAGGTGGTCTATGTTATGGTGGCCTCGGTCTTGTCTGTTGAGGTGATACTTTCAGTTTGTTGTCACACCTGATCAGTGTATCTATGTGCTCCTCGTCCTCAATTTAATTTGAGCAAGTTACCTGGTAACCGTGGGTAGGAACTAATGAAACGCAGATATTGACTTCTCTTCAATATCTCTATCTATTGCAGTACCGGGTAGCCCCTCTAATACTTGAAAAAAAGAACAATTCTATCTACTCCGTGATGTACGTATTGTATTCCACAGTACTAAATTCTTTCGCACACCATCAAATGAGATCTCACTCATACTGCGTACTCCTTACCAGCTGTACCCTGTTTGTGCTATTTACAATGGCACACATATGAAGCATTCAGAAGCATTCTAATGAACAGAGAAGCAGGCGTTACGTTACTTCCTCATGTCACCAGAGACCCTAGGCTCCTCGCTTAGGGGTAATGATATGCCAGGATTTCCTTCGCTGTTATTATGATGTCGCTTTCAAGGTGACAGTGCTGCACTTGGAATGATGTCAATAAACATAAAAAGTCATCATACGACAACATTTTCCCCCGAAATTATAATAAATTTTCTTAAACTTTATTGTGTGGCCTACAAATGCTATCCACAGCCAGCCCGATTTAAATTTTGAGAGACATATGGGCCAATTGCATCGTAAAGTAATGTAGCAGTGACATATGTTTTTTGTAAAATATTGTTGCCGCTACATTGTTTTTCATGAAACCATGTCTTGAACCGTTTTTGTTAAAAAGATGGACTAGTACAGCATTTTGCGACTGCATTCCACGACCCCATCATATGGAAAACATTGTTGATGATAGGCAACACAATTGTTTGTGACAAACCAATGCTGTTGTGTCCTGTCACAAACACCTGTTACACGTGTATATCCCTGGAAGTGATGTTGTATGATTGTGAATATCGTTGAGGTATGATGAAGACATAAAGGCACAGGGACATGAATTAAAAGACGAAAACCTTGATATGGTAACAGAAACCAAAGGAAGCGCACACACACACACACACACACAGGCAGAGACTAGTTGGAGACTGGACGGCATATTAATGCAGAAACATACAGATCAGTCCCACAGACAAGAAGACATATGTCCCTAGGAGCTCATTGGCTAACAGGACGTTCACTTCTCTGTTGACAATGACATATATAGGTTGGGACACGTAGTAACATGTAGAGATTGGGACACGCGCAAACAGACACAGAGATGAGAATGCACAAAGAGAGGAGATGCATGACTCGAGACGCATGGATGTCTGCAGGGAGCTGGCTGTGTTGTCTGACTTATGGACGAGGTTCATGGGCCTTCACAAATGTACAGAAATGTGCGGCATCCTCAAATTCTCCACAATGCACTCTGTTTTTGTGGGTAGACCCTGGCGACTTGTCTCCTATTTCTGAGTACATAAACAACTGTCTTATATCAAAGAGTACCATAACCCATTGTCATTCATCAACGAGTATAATAAACTATTATCATCTCTCTCTCTCTCTCTCTCTCTCTCTCTCTCTCTCTCTCTCCACAGACAGACAGACACACACACACATCTCTCTCTCTCTCTCCCTCTCTCTAGAGCGAGAGAGAGAGACTTCCTTGCTAATGTAATGAAGATTTTATGAAAGAAAGAATGAACAACAATTGTCGACATTTCAGTGGTAGACCATTTTTGGGATGGGCAGCACCAAATGAAGGACAAGAGATGACGAATGAACACGTGTGTGTGTGTGTGTGTGTGTGTGTGTGTGTGTGTGTGTGTGTGTGTGTTGTGTGTGTTCATGTTCATTGGTATTCATCAGAACCTGCCCTCACTTTAACTGTATCCTCGCCCGGCACCTTCATCCTCCATTTTCATGGGACAACACCGCTGGTAGACCCGCACAAAGCAGGTGAACTCCATCAGTTTGCTTCAAAGTGCAATCAGAGAAAATGCCAAAAAACGCTGTGAAACAGTGCGCCTGGGAACCCTGTGGTGCAGGCAGTAATAATAATAATAATAATAATGAATACTTATATAGCGCCTATTCTCGGCTAGAGACCAAGCTCTAAGCGCTTTACAATCAACACTCGCTTACACAACGGGCTGCCTACCTGGGTAGTGCCGACTGAAGAGCTGCCAGCTGGCGCTTCATTCAGTCGTTTCCCGTGTCATCCAGTCAATATCGTTCAATATCGTTCACTCAGTTTCTTTACTTCCTTCATTCTTTCCATTTCTTACGCAGGGTGCATGCCAAAAACAGCTGTGAAACAGTGCGCCTGGGAACCCTGTGATGCAGACAGTCAGTATCCTGATTGTTATTCTGACGTGCGTTTCAAATCAAATATTGGACTCTCCTGGTGTATTTATTTGACCCAGAAAGTAAGAAAAGGTTACTTTAATGGTGATGGAAAGGCAGGCATTATCTTCCCTTGATCCTTTTTTGATACAAGGTATCTGTTGTCTTCTTCTCAACAAACCAGAATAGACATGGTTCTCAAATTGTGGCATGTCATCGTGTGTAACAGGGAGCTCGGCCTTCATGAACAAATTGTGACATGACATTTAGCAGCCAACATCATCTCCCTCCCTCCCTCCTTCCTCCACCCCCCCCCTCTCTCTCTCTCTCTGTTTCTGTCTCACAAACTACAACAAAGGTTATCAGTTTACTATATTTTTCAATGCTTACCTTCAACCCCTCTATCCCCTCCTCCTCTATTTTCTTTCATCTGTCTGGCTGACTTCTGATACAAGCCGTGGCTGTAATATACGAACCGTAAACTGACGATGCTACTGGGTTTGTCTTCATTTTCCAGAGTGAGCTCCTGGGCTGGATCCTATGAAGCCTCATTAAACCCTTTAATCTATTTCTATCAATTTCTTTTAAAGAAAAATTATAATTAATACGCCAGACTAAGGGGACAAACACATTATAAGACAAAACACGACGCGTTTTGACCTCTTAGGTCCTGAATGTTGTTTATCTTGCCTGCAGAAGACCAAGGAGGTCGAGACGCATGGTGTTTTGTCTTGTAATTTGTTTGACCCCTTTGTTCGGCGGATTAAAAATGATTTTTCTTTAAAAATTGTTTCAAATTCTGCCTGCAGTCACCTCACTTTGGAACTTACTTTTACCATCTCCAGCGAATTCGTAAACTCTTGTGGATTTGCAGAAATCAAAGGAGACACCAGATATCAAACCAGTACAGACCCACTAAATTTGACTCATAACAGGACTGCAACTACTCTCATGACTTAAGCACCCCAAACAGCATCAACACAGTTCAACCTATATGTGAATGTTTCGATTATTTGTGAACAAACGTTACTTCTTTAGTTTCTTTCTCGCACCTCAAACGGCATTGTGATCGTGTAACATTTGTAACAGTATTGAAAAGACTCTAAGATGGTGTAATCTTGATAATTTGTTTTTCTGCTTCGAGCTTCGGCGAGTCGGAGAAAGAGCAAGTTACAGCAAATTATCCAAGTCAGTTACGTGATTATGATCACACACACACACACACACACATACACACACACACACACACACACAAAAGTGTATGTGTGTGTGCGTGTGTGTGTATGTGTGTATGTGTTTGTAAAAGGTAAACAGTGAGGCGATCACGTTGTCCACGTCTCAATAAAATGGGGCGATTTGAAAAACGGGGCGAAATTTTGTCGCCTCAGTTTTTTTACATGTTGAATGGTGTTCAGAAATGCAATATTGAGGTGCTGCATTCAATATCTCACTTCACCTCAGTTTTGCCGACATCGTCCAAATCGTCACACTCACACACCGATTCTCCCGTTCGGACCCCATCGTCCATTTTTCACACTCCCCCACGCGTGTCTTTCTCGCGCATGCGTGGTGACGTTTCCGGTCTGAACTGCTTGTCAACATGGCGAAGCCTCTTCAATCCAAGGAAAGGGTATGTTTTTGATGACAATCAAGGAACATTTATTGAAAATATTGTATCTTTTTAGCCGGTCTATCTTTAAATATTGTATCTTTTTAGCTGGTCTATCTTTACAAATCTTCATTCTGTGTAGAACGACAGAGGTTGTAGTCAAAGCCAGGTGATGCTGCTTAACTGTAACCAAATCTCGTCTGATATCTAGATCTAGGATTAGTTCTTCGGTAAACTTACAAATGATCCAGGGTTTACCAATAAGGGCTTAGGATCTACAACCTTTTCTTGATTGATCTCTTTGCATAACAAACATACGATGCGATCACATCAGCGTAACATTCCCAGCAGCTGAGATGAATTACTAGTTTTTTTTTAGTTTTTTTTTTTACTAGTTTTTGTACACCACAACCACTGTTGGGTGTTAGCCAGAATTAGAGGTTCCTGCCTAATACTACGAGTAATAGTAGACAACTGTTCCAAACCTTGATCTTGACCAGTAGTGATTAATTACGTTTGAGGAAAAGAATGACAGGAAAAAAGGAAAAAAGCTGTTGATTATGACTCAGTACATTCATTATTTCAGTTCTTGATTCAGTGTTTGGACTTCTTGTTTATTTCTTACAAATGATCTAGCACAGATTAGAATTGAATGATACGTGATAGTAAAGTTGGCCAATGCTTGTCGTGTGTCACGCTCAAATGTCTCATGAACTCTTTCATTGAACTGGTATTCTACCCTTACAAGACATTCTGCAACCTCACTATGGCTAGTCTGACCTTATATTTTGAAAGGTCACAAAGCTCATGATGCCACATGTTTTGTGGGTATGACTCACTAACTTACCAGACCTATAAAAAAGAAAATTGTCGCTATCACATTGTTCATTTTGGGGTACAAGGTCTACCACTACTATTACTATTAGTACTACTACTACCACTTCTACTACCACCACTATCACTACTACTGCTGCTTCTGCTCTCATAGAAGTGCTACTGCTACTGCTGCTGCTGCTGCTACTGCTACTATTACTACTACTACTATGATGGCAGTAATCCCTCCTTGTGTTTTGGGAGTACTCCAGTTCAGTGTTATCATGATGAAATGTGAAATCATTGGTATACTTTTCCATATAACTGTTCCTTTCCAGAACTCGACTGAACTGAAGAACGTTCCCCTTACTAGAGGACTGCTTATGGTGCAAGCAGCCACAGGCAAGTTTACCTTTTTTACTTTTGCGCCTTGCATCCAAGCTATTCAAACATGGATGTGTTATATTTATAAAAACTTTCCCTTCTTGTTAAATGTCACCCTAAGTTGTTGGTGTATGATATCTAGCTATCTTCTTCCGTGTTTATCGTAGCTCACTTTAAGCTTGAGTGGATACCTTTGGTGGTTTGTTTGTTTATCCGCCTTCCTTGTTTTGACTCTGCAGTTTCATACTTTTTTTTCATGTCCACCCATATGTCATTTGGCAAAGTTTCATTTGCCATCCATTCTTCTAAGAGAGCAGAGACTGAGAGAGACGGTTGTTTGTTTCAGCTTGGTATTCAGCTTTGATTTCAGAATCTTTTGGTTTAGATTGTATCTGATTTGCTTCTTTGCTTTATGTTGTTTGTATACTTTTGTTCCTAGTGTTGCAGTTACATTTTACAGTTTACCTGGTCTGTCTCACAGTTCACTCCTGACCAGGATTTTGCATTTATCACTGACGTTCTCCATTTCTGGTCTGTCATAATGTAATCAGTTTGATGTCTATTTCCATCAGCTGTTCCAAGTTCCTATGGTGATGTCTTTTTTCCTTTTTGTTTTCTATTTCCGTTAGGGTATTTGTGTTTTTAAGGAGTGTCAACAGTGCTGCTTCCCACTGCTACAGTCAGGCACATATGTGCCGTCATCATATCCATGTTCTACATTCCCTGACACCTCTCCCCAGTAACTTTTGAGGCCTGTCCTTCCCATTGTCATACATAAGAATTACTGATGAAGTTTTCCAGCTAGCCAAAGAGTAAAAGCCAAGCACATACGAACAACAAGATAAAAGATTACAAAAGGGTGAAATTAGAAATAAGAACAAAATAATAATAATAAAGTATGGATACAAGGATGCTCAAAAATCACAGGAGCAAATCTTCAGAGATAAACAAAAGACATGTTTCAGCAAATAAAAAAAGATGGCATTAACAAATGTTCAAGGAAAAATTCAAATCATAAACAATAAAGAGGGTGAAACGTTAACAGAGATGGAAGATATTCTATCAAGATGGGATGAGTGTGGCAGAGAACTATTTCATGATGTGACAAGAGATGGGGATGGATCAGTGTGTCCTCTAGGGGAAAGACTTAGAATGTTTTTTTTCTATTATAGTTATGTTGAAATTTTACCTCCACCCTCTCTCTTACTAGTTAGGGAAGGAGCAACTTTCCGGTACTAGTCATTGAAAGGAATTTTTGTATTTCTCTGGACTGTTGTGTTAATACTACTCAAGAATGGCTCAGGGATAAGTTTCCTTAGGCTTGTGCTCTTAGAGGTACATGTAGCTCTAAGAGACAGAATTAGAGAGAAGTTCAAACATTCAATACTGAATGAACAACAAAGAACTGACACAAGTTAAGTGCACTTTCACACATCAACTGTACTTTTTTCTACAAGAGTGAAATATTTAAATCAATTTCAGACAGTTCCATATGAGTTTTGGTTCCCACCATTTCATCATTAAGAGAGGGAAAGTTCTGGATGAGCTGAGTTGGAGTCTACTTGGAATATCAGAACTTAACTGATGTTGGAGAGGATAGTTGGTCTCTCTTGTTGCTGGTGACTGATTCACTTTTATGGAGACCTGCTGCTCAATTGCTGTGGTGTTTCTTCACTACCAGGCATGCCCAGGGTAGACAGGGTCCCAGATTCTAGGACAAACAGAACCTCATCTGTAGTTAAGTAGCTGAAAGTCTGGCTTACCAAGTTCACACACTTGCCCTTTGGCTTTCAGAAGATGTGAGAGATCTCTGCCAACAAAGGTTTTGACTAGCATACATAATATCTGCCATAACTACCCATCTCCACTTTTGTTCAGATTTTGAGTTGAGTTTACAAAAGGGTAGGAGACAGTAATACAATGCTAAACAATGTTAGTCAAATAACTCTTCAGTATTTCTTATGAATTAAATTGCAGTAACTTGGAATACACAAAGCCCAGGTACACATGTGGTATAGTCATAAAGTCACACACTACAAAGTGTTCCATCAACACTGGTGAAGTAGAACGATGAAAAATGATGGATGCCTGTCACGGACGTACATACTTTTAGTTGATAAGTCATTTCTTTTCAAACCCAGTATAAATTGGAGTGTCACCAGTGACTTCTTTACTACACTGGCCGGGTGTTGACCAGTGTGCTATTTTTGTCATCCCGGGTGCGCTACGTCCGTGCATTTCGCTCCCATCCTCCAATACTTCTCTTCATTTTTTCTTTTAAAGCTTTCTTTTTCTGTTCTTTAATCGCTTTCCACGTGGTTCATCAGCTGTCAGGTGCCACAGGTGAGCTGTTTTTACCTGTTGCCATCTTGGTTAGTCTAGTGGTATGGCACTCGTTTACGGACCGTCGAGTCGGAGAGATCTCCATCTCTGCTAGCTGGGCCCACTTTTCTTTATCCACTTCGGTGTGGGTTGTGTGGAAGAGTCTTTCACCCTTCAGCGGGTCGGAAAGTATTCCACTGGACACCTCTGGGATCCCTATCCCTGCCAGCTAGAAGAATCACCTTGGGTCGTCCCTGACCTAGAGTCCTCTTCGGTGTGGACCGGCACGGTTTTGGCTTCCACCCTTCGTTGGACTGGGGAGCGAACCGTTTCTCACCTCGCCCACCCGCCATTTTGGTAACTATATGTTCTGTTTTGGACAGTGTTTTGTTTTATTTGGGTTTTCTAACCTTTTAGCAGTTGAGACGTTTTTCTTTTCCCTTCATGTGCTGTTGGCTCGGGCACACCTTTTCCGTGTGTAACTGCTCCAAAGAGGGGAAGCAGGTATGGAACTGGCATAGAGATATGCATCTTGTTGTAGAATTGTAGAGACGCATTATCTTTAATTGCGTTTTCGGTCCTTAGCGGCTAGGGCTCTGTCGCTTTGGACTAAGTTGAAAATCTTACTGTATAATATCCCTTCATTTCGGTCAATGGAAGCTGTGTTTTTTTTTCTGATTACACAGGTTGAGTCAATGCTTATCTCGCTCAATGTGATTTTGGCCGGAAGGATATCAGAAATGTTAGTTTCATTTTTCCTTGTTGCTTCACGGACACGAGACGGATGGTGGAACGCATGAGCGTGCGAACGGTTAAACATTTAGACCGCGGAGTGTGGAATTCCTGCCGTATCGCCCCACATGTGGTTCCGTTCTCGTTGTGTCCTTGTCTTATATGTTTGTGTGACAGATGTGTGGATGAATTCTAATTGTTTTGTTTTCATTGGAGCTTTTGTTGACTAAGGAAATTGTCCTTAGTAGAGGTCAAAGGAAAGGAAAAGGGGAAAGAGGTTATTCTAATTCATTTGCCCCTTTTTGTAGTGACAAAGACATAGTTGACCTTATCTACGGTATTGTGACCCTTCATACTGTGACGCACTGCCGGACCCACTATGTTGCCACACACTGACTACAACAAGGACTATAGGGTGGTGACTTCTTGTCTAGAGACTGATCTCCGCCGTAGGGCGGGATTTTTCGCCCTTTTTCTTCAGCTGCAGCTCCGGTCTTGGGCTGGCTGGGCGACCAGCATCTACGGACCCTGCAGTCATCCTTCGCCCAGGCACCAGTCGTTATTCAGACCTGAGGACTGGTGGTGCGGACTGGTGGTGGTGAACCTTGTCTCCTTCACTGAGACATCTGCCACACCTAGGACTGGAAGACCAGCCCACTACGAACGTCGCCCCTCTACAGGATCCACCTCCCTCTGCGAACCTCGGCTCATGGACTCGAGTTGAGTTTTCCATCTTGTGTAGTGTGGATGTGGGTCTGGCGTGCGTGTGCGTGGGTCTGTCACTGATTCGTTTTTGTTTTGTTTTGTTTTTTTATATTATTTGTTTAACTCTAGCTGTGTAGGTCCTGTTGGATGTATCATTGTTTCTAGAACTGTCTTTCTTCTGTCATTCTGCTGAATGTCCTTGTAGCAGGTTAGTGGGTTAGGTTGGGACGGTAGCGGGATCCTGGGATATTTGGGAGTTTTTTTTTGTGGTCTATTCAATTTACTTTGTCCCCTAGGTCAGCTAGTTCTGAATAGTGCCTTTCTCTTCTATGCCCCTTTTTTTTTGTTTTTCCTCTTGACTATCTTTTCTCTTCTTTGTTAGGATCCATACCCCATCTGGAGTGCTAGTGCGAGTGAATGATTGTAATGTGAGTAAAAGTATTGTCGAAACTTCTTCCTCTTGTGGTCTGGTGGTGTGAGGGATTGAGTGATCGCTCCATTTCTGCCACTGCACATTACTTGTATAAGAACCCCCCCTGTCAGGTGTACTCACACTTGACAATGCCTTTGACTGAAATTTAAGAAAATGTATAATCTGTCGCCTTTGCTGATAAAAGTGAAAAATGACAAAACCATGTTCCATTTTCTATAGTCTGTAAACAATCTGTCTTCTTTCAGATGGAACAGACTAAAATACAATGGTAAACAAACGGCACTCATACAAACACATTTCAACTCCATTTTTCAGATTATCTTACTCAATTAAGGTTAGGATGTCCACATCTTGATAAAATGGGGTGATTTGAAAAATGATGTGAAAATGTGTCTGAGATTTGTTTGCCAATAGAAGTTTAAAGAAAGGTAAACTGCAGTCTACCATTATTCAATATTGATATTTTGAATAGAAATAATAATGTTTAGATCAAAGGGAGTTTTTATAGGTAAATCTGCATTTTGTCATTATCAGTGCAACGGTAACCAAGTGTTACTTTTTACAGAGTTTTTTTTTTTTACTTCTTACAGGGTGATACACAATGACCTACATTCACCTGTAGAATTGTAGTGACAGTATATGTTCTTTTCTGATTAATTCCTCAGAATTATTCATAGAGTGCTGGTATTTGAGAAACAGTGTTATGTGGAAGTACCATAACATCAGGACTACATGGTGCATGTTTGCACAGTGGATTATGTGATTCATGATCAGAATAGTTTAGGTTCAGAACTGTTTAGTCAGGTGGAATACCTTGGAACAGTGATCACATCTCATTATTTTCGCTTCATCCAGGTATAGTCCTGTAGTACAGGGCTGACAAGATGGTGACTGTAGCCTCATTACACCACTTGATCACTGGAAATAAGCTGAATATAAGAGCAAGGGCAGAACGTTGTAACAAAGGAGTGCTGATTAGTGTAATTCCATGTGCCTTGTGTTCTTTGGGTTCTAACTGGGTATGTATTCGCTAAATTGCTTGCAGGTTTTGTGGGATGTATGCCTGAGAAATGAGAGATGAAATTAATCAGTACATTGGATGGTTTGAGAATTTCAAATTTGATAGCTTCTATTCTACTATACAGAGATATATAATCATTTTTGAAAGATTTGTATCTGACTGCTGGTTAGATTATATCTATTCATTGCCTCACCTGCTGAAATTTCAACGAACAGTTCTTCACCAGTAAATCACAACCCATGTTGCAGATCGAAAGCTTGAAAGGGGAGCTGCGAAAACAGACAGCACACTTCAGTCTATTAATCTACATGGTGCTGCACCTTTCCTGCACTCCCTGATGCACCTCCTGCTATACCTGCTGCTGTAGAACAAGAAGCTGAAAGGTAGAGCTGTGCAAAAGTCTGTAAACGGTCGGTCTTCTTTCAGATGGAACAGATAAAATACTATGGCAAACAAATGGCACTCACACACAAACACATTTCAACTCCGTTTTTCAGATTATCTTATTTGAGATGAGGATGCTATGATGAATGTGTTAGCGTATTATACATAAAATGTATGCAGATCTGCCTGAAAGACTTGAAAATCATTTTCATGTTTTAATATCAATAAAAATGTCGACTGGCCTTATCATGTAGATACTTTATATTTACCCCTCACTATACTATCAGTAGACTCTTAGGTTTATATCAGTTAAATCCGGATAATCTGTGTGTTTTTAAAAGTGCAGATCAGCTAATCAGCATGTCCAAATCTTGATAAAATGGGGTGATTTGAAAAATGAGGTGAAAATGTGTCTATGAGATTTGTTTCCCAACAGAAGTATAAAGATAGGTAAACTGCAGCCTACCATTATTCAATATTGATATTTTGAACAGAAATAATGATGTTTAGAATCAGATCAAAGTGAGTTTTTATAGGTAAATCTGCATTTTGCCATTTTCAGCACAATGGTAACCAAGTGTTACTTTTTACAGAGTTGTTTTTTTTTTAAATTTTTAACTCTTTAGAGAGTTGACACGCGATGACCTACATTCACCTGTAGATTTGTAGTGACAGTCTATGTTGTTATCTGATTAATTCATCAGATTTATTTATGGAGTGCTGGTATTTGAGAAACAGAATGTTTTGTAGAAGTACCATAACAGGACTATATGGTGCATTTTTGCACAATGGATTAAGTATGTGAAACATGATCAGAACAGTTTAGGTTCTGAACAGTTTAGTCAGTACCTTGGAATAGTGATCACATCTCATTATTTTTGCTTCATCCAGGTATAGTCCTGTAGTACAGGGCTGACAAGATAATAATAATAATAATAATAATAATGTATAATACTTATATAGCGCATTTCTTGTTACACAACTCAATGCGCTTACATCCACCATTTGCACTTATTCATCAACACTCGTTTACACAACGGGCTGCCTACCTGGGTAGTGCCGACTGAAGAGCTGCCAGCTGGCGCTTCATTCAGTCGTTTCCCGTGTCATCCAGTCAATATCGTTCACTCAGTTTCTTTACTTCCTTCATTCTTTTTTCCATTTCTTACGCAGGGTGCATGCTGTGTGTAACGTGTCATCCATACCAACGGCCAAACTGGCCTACTCTTCCGAAAGTTGGTGATGGGATTTTACGTGTGTGCAAGATATTATGCGTGCGTTCACACACGGAACCTCGGTTTATAGTCTCATTCGAAGGACTGTATGGGAAATGGAGTCAGAACTAATGTTAACTCCGAGGGAAAAATCCCCCTGTACCGAAACGCCCCGGCAGAGATTCGAACCCGCAACCCCGTGATCACCAAGATTACGAGTCAGGCGCTCTACCAACTGAGCTATTCCGGATGGTGACTGTAGCCTCACTACACCACTTAATCACTGGAAATATGCTCTGTATCAGAGCAAGGGCAGAATATTGCAACAAAGGAGTGCTGATTAGTGTAATTCCATGTGCCTTGTGTTCTTTGAGTTCTAACTGGACATGTTTCCATGTGGTAGGTAATATGTATTCCCTTAAATGCTTGGTTTTGTGGGATGTTTGCCTGAGAAATGAGAGTTAAAATGAATCAGTTCATTGGATAGTTTGAGAAACTGAAATTTGATAGCTTCTATTCTACTATACAGAGATATATAACAATCATTTTTGAAAGATTTGTATCTGACTGTTGGTTACATTATATCTATTCACTGCCTCATCTGCTGAAATTTCAACGAACAGTTCTTCACCAGTAAATCACAACCCATGTTGCAGATCGAAAGCTTGAAAGGAGAACTGCAAAACAGACAGCACACTTCAGTCTATTAATCTACATGGTGCTGCATCCTTTCCTGCAGTCCGTGATGCACCTCCTGCTATACCTGCTGCTGTAGAACAAGAAGCTGAAGGTAGAGCTGTGCAAAAGTCTGTAAACAGTCGGTCTTCTTCCAGATGGAACAAACTAAAATACAATGGCAAACAAATGGCACTCACACACAAACACATTTCAACTCCATTTTTCAGATTATCTTGTTTGAGATGAGGATGCTATGATGAATGTGTTAGCATATTATACAAAAAATGTATGCAGATTTGCCTGAAAGACTTGAAAATCATTTTCATGTTTTAATATCAATAAAAATGTCGACTGACCTTATCATGTATATACATTGTATTTACCCCTCACTATACTATCAGTAGACTCTTAGGTTTATATCATTTACATCCGGATCAAATGTCTGTGCGTTTTTAAAAGTGCAGATCAGCTAATCAGCATGTCCGAATCTTGATAAAATGGGGTGATTTGAAAAATGAGGTGAAAATGTGTCTATGAGATTTGTTTCCCAACAGAAGTATAAAGATAGGTAAACTGCAGCCTACCATTATTCAATATTGATATTTTGAACAGAAATAATAATGTTTAGATCAAAGTGATTTTTTTATAGGTAAATCTGCATTTTGCCATTTTCAGCACAATGGTAACCAAGTGTTACTTTTTACAGAGTTTTTTTTTTTTTTTTAACTCTTTAGAGAGTTGACACATGATGACCTACATTCACCTGTAGATTTGTAGTATGTTGTTATCTGATTAATTCATCAGATTTATTTATGGAGTGCTGGTATTTGAGAAACAGAATGTTTTGTAGAAGTACCATAACAGGACTATATGGTGCATTTTTGCACAATGGATTAAGTATGTGAAACATGATCAGAACAGTTTAGGTTCTGAACAGTTTAGTCAGGTGAAATACCTTGGAATAGTGATCACATCTCATTATGTTTGCTTCATCCAGGTATAGTCCTGTAGTACAGGGCTGACAAGATGGTGACTGTAGCCTCATTACACCACTTAATCACTGAAAATATGCTCAATATCAGAGCAAGGGCAGAACATTGTAACAAAGGAGTGCTGATTAGTGTAATTCCATGTGCCTTGTGTTCTTTGAGTTCTAACTGGACATGTTTCCATGTGGTAGGTAATATGTATTTCCCTTAAATGCTTGAAGGTTTTGTGAGATGTTTGCCTGAGAAATGAGAGTTAAAATGAATCAGTTCATTGGATGGTTTGAGAAACTGAAATTTGATAGCTTCTATTCTACTATACAGAGATATATAACAATCATTTTTGAAAGATTTGTATCTGACTGTTGGTTACATTATATCTATTCATTGCCTAATCTGCTGAAATTTCAACGAACAGTTCTTCACCAGTAAATCACAATCCATGTTGCAGATCGAAAGCTTGAAAGGAGAACTGCAAAACAGACAGCACACTTCAGTCTATTAGTCTACATAATGCTGCATCCTTTCCTGCACCCCGTGATGCACCTCCTGCTATACCTGCTGCTGTAGAACAAGAAGCTAAAGGTAGAGCTGTGCAAAAGTCTGTAAACAGTCGGTCTTCTTTCAGATGGAACAAACTAAAATACAATGGCAAACAAATGGCACTCACACACAAACACATTTCAACTCCGTTTTTCAGATTATCTTATTTGAGATGAGGATGCTATGATGAATGTGTTAGCATATTATACAAAAAATATATGCAGATCTGCCTGAAAGACTTGAAAATCATTTTCATGTTTTAATATCAATAAAAATGTCGACTGACCTTACTATGTAGATACTTTGTATTTACCCCTCACTATACTATCAGTAGACTCTGAGGTTTATATCAGTTACATCTGGATCATCTGTCTGTGTGTTTTCAAAAGTGCAGATCAGCTAATCAGCATGTCCAGATCTTGATAAAATGGGATGATTTGAAAAATGAGGTGAAAATGTGTGTAAAAAAAAAGAGGTAAATCTGCATTTTACCATTTTCAGCACAATGGTAACCAAGTGTTACTTTTTACAGAGTTTTTTTTTTTTTTATAAACTTTTTACCGAGTGATGCAATGACCTACATTCACATGTAGATTTGTAGTGACGGTCTATGTTCTTTTCTGATTTATTCATCAGAATTATTTATAGAGTGCTGATATTTGAGAAACGGAGTGTTATGTGGAAGTACCATGACATCAGGACTACATGGTGCATTATTGCTTAATGGATTAATTACGTGATACATGATCAGAACAGTTTAGGTTCAGAACTGTTTAGTCAGGTGGAATAGCTTGGAATAGTGATCACATCTCATTATTTTTGCTTCATCCAGGTATAGTCCTGTAGTACAGGGCTGACAAGATGGTGACTGTAGCCTCATTACACCACTTAATCACTGGAAATAAGCTGAATATCAGAGCAAGGGCAGAACGTTGTAACAAAGGATTGCTGATTAGTGTTTATTCACCACTTTCTCAAATCCACTTTTCTAAGAACCTAATGGACTATCAAAAGTTAGTCGGTTTTCTTTTTTTCCTATTAGATTATGTTACTTGACTCAACCTTCCCTAATTTTGTTTTCAGAAAATTCACTGTGTTTGGTGAAGCAGCTGGTTCTAACTGTCAGGAAAACCTACAGGACCACACAGCTTTGCCACAGCGCTGAATGTTCTTTCCCAGCAAAATCATCTTGTACATTGCTTTCCACACTGACCAAGGGACAAAGTCATCAACTTTGCTGTGACTCTTTGATCTGTATTTTGGTATCACTGTACTTTTTTGTCTGAGAGATGCAAAAAGTTATGCTAAAAAAAAACCCCTCATTGACTAGCTTTCCCCAAGCCCTGCGCCTTTCAATCGATCTTTTCTTCATTGCCAATAACCTAACAACTGTAGGCTCTCTGCCACGCACTCTTTCAAGGTGATCACTCATCATGATAACGAAGTTCTGACAAAATGAACAGATGTGCTGACTGTTCCATTTTTTACCTGAGATAGGGACACAAGAACATGACTGGAAGTGGGATCATGATTAGCAACAGACTGATCAATGTTGTCTTGTCAGTCTGCAATGAATCCCGTTTGCTTCATTATGTACCATGAGACAGGCCTACAACAGAGTCAGACTGATCAGTGTTGTCTTTGTCAGTTTGCAATGAATCCCGTTTGCTTCATTATGTACCATGAGGCAGGCCTACAACAGAGTCAGACTGATCAGTGTTGTCTTTGTCAGTTTGCAATGAATCCCGTTTGCTTCATTCTGTACCATGAGGCAGGCCTAAACAGAGTCAGACTGATCAGTGTTGTCTTTGTCAGTTTGCAATGAATCCCGTTTGCTTCATTCTGTACCATGAGGCAGGCCTAGAACAGAGTCAGACTGATCAGTGTTGTCTTTGTCAGTTTGCAATGAATCCAGTTTGCTTCATTCTGTACCATGAGGCAGGCCTAGAATAGAGTCAGACTGATCAGTGTTGTCTTTGTCAGTTTGCAATGAATCCCGTTTGCTTCATTCTGTACCATGAGGCAGGCCTAGAACAGAGTCAGACTGATCAGTGTTGTCTTTGTCAGTTTGCAATGAATCCCCGTTTGCTTCATTCTGTACCATGAGGCAGGCCTAGAACAGAGTCAGACTGATCAGTGTTGTCTTGTCAGTTTGCAATGAATCCAGTTTGCTTCATTCTGTACCATGAGGCAGGCCCAGAACAGAGTCAGACTGATCAGTGTTGTCTTTGTCAGTTTGCAATGAATCCAGTTTGCTTCATTCTGTACCATGAGGCAGGCCTACAAGAGAGTCAGACTGATCAGTGTTGTCTTTGTCAGTTTGCAATGAATCCCGTTTGCTTCATTCTGTACCATGAGGCAGGCCTAGAACAGAGTCAGACTGATCAGTGTTGTCTGTCAGTTTGCAATGAATCCAAATTGCTTCATTGTGTACCATGAGGCAGGCCTAGAACAGAGTCAGACTGATCAGTGTTGTCTGTCAGTTTGCAATGAATCCAAATTGCTTCATTCTGTACCATGAGGCAGGCCCAGAACAGAGTCAGACTGATCAGTGTTGTCTTTGTCAGTTTGCAATGAATCCTGTTTGCTTCATTCTGTACCATGAGGCAGGCCTACAACAGAGTCAGACTGATCAGTGTTGTCTTTGTCAGTTTGCAATGAATCCAGTTTGCTTCATTCTGTACCATGAGGCAGGCCTAGAACAGAGTCAGACTGATCAGTGTTGTCTTTGTCAGTTTGCAATGAATCCCGTTTGCTTCATTCTGTACCATGAGGCAGGCCCAGAACAGAGTCAGACTGATCAGTGTTGTCTTTGTCAGTTTGCAATGAATCCTGTTTGCTTCATTCTGTACCATGAGGCAGGTCTACAACAGAGTCAGACTGATCAGTGTTGTCTTTGTCAGTTTGCAATGAATCCCGTTTGCTTCATTCTGTACCATGAGGCAGGCCTACAACAGAGTCAGACTGATCAGTGTTGTCTTTGTCAGTTTGCAATGAGTCATGTTTGTTCCACTGTACACCATGAGACCGGGATGCAACAGAACATGGGTGCCACTAAAAGGCCTAGTAGCGGGCTGGTCCAAACAGTCCTGGCCAGTGTATTGTGAGTGTTTATCTGGGATGATCATTTTCAAATCGCCCCATTTTATTGAGATGAGGTTGCTGAGATCTCCTTGTTTGCTCTTTGAAATGCATACACAGAGATAGTCCGGAACAAGCTTGGGACTAGTATGTCAGTAAACTTGTTAATGGATATTACTATGTTCAATTTTAGAATTGTATCTTACTCAGTGGATGTTTCTTTTCAGGTTTTTCTCTCATAGACCTGTGTGTGTGTTTAATTAAAGTGCAAATACGCTAATCGTAGCACACCCGTCATGGTAAAGGGGGGGGGGGGGGATATGAAAAATGAGGCCAAAATGTGTCTGTATGAATGTGATTTATTTGCCAAGAGAAGTATTTAAAACAATAGGCTAGCTGCAACTTATTTAATGTAAGTATCAGAACACAATTTATCTCATGTGTTCTCATCTCTTTAGCACATGTACCTTTTGAACTTTACTCTTAATGAGTAATTAACCTCACTTTATTCTACTAGGCATGGTGTTTCCCTGTTTTCACATAAGTACATTAACTTCATCTCATTTTACCAGGAGCATTTTGTTTCTCAAGTTACCATTTTGTTTTCAAGTCCAGGTATGGTCCGGATTGTATTGTAAAGTAACTGTTTCCCCCTCTCCCACCTTCTTTGACAAAGCTAGTCTTTGGTATTGGTTTGCCATTGATGGTTTGCCCTCTCCAAACATCAGGGATATGCAGTGTAATGGGATATGTTTGCCCAGATTTTGTTCATAAATGTGACATAAAGATGCTATTTTCTCTGCTCGTGAAGGGAATCAGCGATGTGTTTTATTTTAATCGTGTGTTCTGCTGAATTTTAGATTTCTATATTGTTCCCTCTGGGCGTCTTTGTCCCTGATGTTCTGGTTATTCAGGCAAGGGTTGCACTGTTGAAAAGTTCATGTGCAATGTTGTTTTTCAAGTCAATCAAGAGCTGCAGAAGATTCAGGGGGTAGAATCTTATCGCTTTGTTCCAAGGCCACATAAATGATGGCAGTAGGTTTTCTGGGTTTTTTTTTTTCTTCCACACAATCAGACAATGAGAGTGAGTGTCCATTAAATCTGTGTCCTTATTCACAGTATTCACTGGTCAAATTACATCATTGAAAGATTTACCCTTTTGTATTGTTTGGTTTGATCCTTTGGAAGACAGGATGTTGAACGACAGACCAATATTATGTTTGTGCTTGGTATTGCCATAGTTTAGACCTTTTTTCCAGTACACCATGACCTTTTCCTAAAAGATAGTTACTTGTGGTTGTTTGTGGCCTTTAAGTTTTTTTTTTTACTCTTTATCATTATGATTTTTATGCAGCTTTGTTTGGTAGATTGCTATTCTCTCTCTCTCTCTCTCCCTCTCTCTCTCTCTCTCTCTCTCTGTTATTATTCATAACTCTCTCGTTCTCTATCTTCTTTCGTATTGTTTTGTTCTGGTAACCCTCTTCTCTCTCTCTCTCTCTCCTCTCTCTCTCTCTCTCTCTCTCTCTCTCAGTGTTGTTCATACATGTATCTTTGAAGATAATAGGTATATTTCACTGTTTATTTACTGTTTATTATTTTTTATTTCCTGTTGTGTGAAAAGTCATAGATACAGTTTTGTGTTATCTTTACCGAATCAGAAAATGTTTTTAATTTCGACACCAAAATCATGCCTTTTTGAATTAGAGCTAGATGTGGAAATTTGAAGTACTGAGTTTATTCATGTGTTGTTTAACCCGTAGAGTGCCTTTAAGCCGTCAGCTGACGCCGCATTAAAAATGCTTTCCCAGTGCCTATGGGCCGTCCACTGACGTCATGCATTTTTCTTGAATTTTCATTCGTTACTATTTCTATCAACGGACTTAAATAGAGTGTGCGTAGTAAGCCTTATATGTCTGTAGTATTAAAATGATATGTAAATGACCACACGTGAGGGGAAAGCCCATTTATTCTCATCACTGACTGGATGACCAGCCAGCACTTCGTCTCGCTTGCAAAGATGGCGGCGCAACCTTCGACAAGCGCAGCGACCAAATCAACGTATTTACACAGCTGAGCAGGCTCTGCTAATGATTTTTGACAAAGACAATAATCTTTTATTCAACGACTCACTCGAGCATGAAGGTGAGATGATGATAGTGATGGAATTGCCAACCGTATTCGTCAGTTATTGTGTCGGGCTGTGTGACCTCAATGTGTGTTCAGCTGACTGGTTTGCCAGCGTCGAACGAGCTCGCCTAGTGTGTACTCCGCACTGCGTGCCAGTGGTCAGTGACGTGGTAGTCAGCGTGAGAGGGGAGCGCGGCCTGCTCGCGGCGCGGCACAGGGCAGAGGGAAAGGTAGGGGAAGAGGAGCAGTGAAAGAGAGGGTTGAAGTCCAGCAAGGGGGCGTGGTGGGGAGAGGGGGGCGTGGTCGTGGACTGACCTGTCTGCATAGAGTGTGAGCGTCTTGATAGACTTCTAAACTGTTTTACTTTCATTTACAGGTGTAGTGTGACAATACAAACTTTATTTTCAACTTTTTTGCTTTGTGTTCTTGTTTGGATGTGAAGATGTAGTGGTAAATACATATGCTTTTGATCGTGCAAAAAAATCTATCCAAATCTAATTGTCTAAATACTTTTTTATTATCAAAATTAAAACAAAAGAAGCCCAGATTCAAAATCTTCATTCAATTTCCTTCAAAAATCATATATATTTCATTGTTATATCTTTTGTAGTTTCTGAGCTAGAATTTTTTGTTAATTATTACCCCCAAATCATTAGATTTCCCTGGCACTGGGAAAGCCTTTGTTTGTAACATTTTCAAGCAGCTTCAAGCAGCGAACGGGTTAATGCATATAAGAAATGCATTGTTTGTTCTTGTTGCATTCGGTGGCTTTGAGGTAGTATGCCCACCAAAGAAACAAAAAGTCTGAGGTTTGAACCCTGTACAGGGCAGGGAGTTTTTCCAGGAACCACTAGGACATTTGGGTGTGGTCTAGGAACTAGTCTTTCGGATGAGACGATAAACCGAGGTCCTGTGTGCAACATACATGTACTCGGCACATGTAACAGCACAGCAACAAGAGTTGTCCCTGGCAAAATTCTGTAGAAAAACCCACTTTATTATGAAAATACATACACAAGAATACAGGGGGAAAAATGAAAAAAAAAAGGATGGCACTGTGCTATTTCGACACACTCTCCCTGGGGAGAGCAGCCAGAATTTCACACAGATAGATAGAAACATAAATAGATAGATACATAGATATAATATTAAACTATATTGACACACATAGACACATTTCAGTCAATTTTTCAAATCACCCCATTTTATTGAGATGAGGATGCTGTGATCTCGTTGCATACACAAAGGTAGTCTGGATCAATGTTGGGAATAGTAATGTCAGTAAAACTGATATCACTACCTATGTTTAATTTCACTGATATTACTAATTATGTCAAATTCCAAAATTGTGTCTTACTCAGTGGATATGTTTCTTTTCAGGTTTGTTTCAAATAGGTCTGTGTGTTTGTTTAAAGTGCGAATGAGCTAATCATAGCATACTCATCACGATAACATGAGGGGATATGAAAAATGAGGCTAAAATGTATCTAAAATATTTCCAAGGAGACAAATAGGAAGATGACTTGAGCAGCACCCAGACTTCAACAAGAGGGATGCATACTACCGGACGCCCAAATCAGACCAAGTGAACATTGTTGGACTGAGGATAAGGCTCCCCTGACCTCAACATCACAGGTCCACTATACTCTACACCTGTGAGTCTTTCAAACCATCAATGCAGTGCAGCCCCAGAGACAGCGGAGCATTCCCAGCTTGGCCCAAAGTGGAAACCTGGCCTGCCAACTCACCAATGAGTGCAAAACCATACTGACCACTGGAGGGTCTTCACCATACAGCAGCCTCCGTCAGTACCTCCAGGATTCCGACCTAAGTAAACGAAGAAGAAGACCATCATTGTGATACTGAGAACCGGGCACTCCAGACTATGACATAACATCTCTGCAATACTCCACCCTGGCGGGTCTGCAATTAATCCATGCAGCCCCAATGACGGTGGAACAGTCCCAACAACACCAAAAGAAGAATCCTGGCCTGCCAACACACTGATGAATGCAAAACCTTATTGACCACTGGAGGGCCTTCACCATACAGAAGCCCTTGCCAGTACCTCCACCATTCCTGCCTAAGGGAACGGAGAAGAATCTCTTCCTACACTACCGTTGATCTCATATGATCATCACCCATCAGTGACTGATTAATGATAATAATTTTTACCCCTCTTTGTGTGGGTGTGTGTGTGTGTATGTGTGTGTGTGTGTGTGTGTGTGTGTATGAATATGTGTGTGAAAATTTTCCACAGTTAGTCTCATTATGATCACACGATCTTAACTCACCTAGAACATTGTTTACATGTGGTCCCCCCCCCCCCCCTTTTTTTTTGTGTGTGTGGTGTGTGTGTGTTGTGTGTGTGTGTGGTGTGCAACACATGATACCCTGTTTTTCATTGATCACTGCTATCTTCTCTCAACAAACAGCAGCATATTGATGCCAACACATTATTTCACCTGTTACAATGAACATCATCCCACAGCATTGTTTACTTTTTTTAAACAACACTATTAATATGAACCTCCCAACCTCCCACCCCCACCCCCACCCCCCACCCCATAGTGGATGAAGAGATATGAGCTCTCCTTCTCTTGCCCCCCTTCCTCCCCCCCCCACACACACATACACACACACATTACCACCCTCCTTTTTTTTTTCTTTTTTTTTTCTCAAGCCCCCCTCCCCCCCCCCCAATCATACCTTATCACCCATTTATCTTCCATCCCCTTCCCTCCCTCATTAACATTACCCACACACCTTTCACAACTACCCACGCATAACTACCACCACCTCTCATCACCCAGCGAAATCATTTATTTTATTCACCTAAACTTTTTTTTTTTTTTTTTAAGTTTCTTCTGTTCATGTACTTATTTACCCCTTCTATATATAATTTTTTTTTTTTTTCCACTTTGCCCCCCCCCCCCTCCCCCCCCCCCCCCCTCCTTACCATTATTATCAATCCACCATTATCACAACCGTCACAAAGATATCACACCACCCCACTAAACTAGACACACAACCCTATCGTATCACACAACCCCCCCCCCACTCCCCCCACGAAACCCCCCCCCCCCTTTTCCTCTCCCATAATCCCCCTTGTCATTTCCACCTAGCGGCTATTCTCCCCACCACATGGACTAACAAAAGATGAGTCATTTTCGTTCTTTGTTTGTACTGTCTTAAATGTTAAATGTGATTTATTTTTTCGCCTGAAGAAGACCCAAGTGGTTGAAATGCATCGTGTCTTGTCATGTGCTTTGTTTGTCAATGTCATTGGCGGTAACTAACACCCTCTCTTTCTAAATTTTAAAATGTATCTGTATGAATGTGATTTAATTGCCAAGAGAAGTATTAAAAACAATAGGGTAATTGCAACTTACTATCATTTGATGTAAGTAATAGAACACAATGTATCTCGTGCGTTCTCATCTCTTTAGCATGTGTACTTTTTTAACTTTACTCTTAATGAGTAATTAACCTCACTTTATTCTACTAGGCATGGTGTTCCCTGTTTTCACATAAGTACATTAACTTCATCTCATTTTACCAGGAGCATTTTGTTTCTCAAGTTACCATTTTGTTTTCAAGTCCAGGTATGGTCCGGATTGTATTGTAAAGTAACTGTTTCCCCCTCTCCCACCTTCTTTGACAAGGCTAATCTTTGGTATTGGTTTGCCATTGATGGTTTGCCCTCTCCAAACATCAGGGATATGCAGTGTAATGGGATATGTTTGCCCAGATTTTGTTCATAGATGTGACATAAAGGATGCTATTTTCTCTGATTGTGAAAGGAATAAAAGATTTGTTTTATTTTAATCATGCATTGCGCTGACTTTTTGATTTGTCCATTGTTCACTTGGAGCGTCTTTGTCCCTGCTGTTCTGGTTGTCTATCATCTCTGTTGCTGTTTCATTTTTTTTTCTCTTGTGACAGTTTCTGTGTGTCTTTGTCCCATTGTCTCTGGCTCTCTGATTCTGCCACACTGTCTTCCATCTCCATGTCTCTCTTGGCTTCCCTGTCTATAGTTCTCTGATTCTGCCACACTGTCTTCCATCTCTGTCTCTCTCTTGGCTTCCCTGTCTATAGTTCTCTGATTCTGCCACACTGTCTTCCATCTCCATGTCTCTCTCTTGGCTTCCCTGTCTATAGTTCTCTGATTCTGCCACACTGTCTTCCATCTCCATGTCTCTCTCTTGGCTTCCCTGTCTATAGTTCTCTGACTCTCCTCGTGATGGGAATAAAGATTGGAGGAAGAAACATCACCAACCTGAGACAGGCAGACAACTCTGCATGAACAACAAGAACCATCACAAGCATGAAAAGAATTCTCTGTCATGTAGATGCAGCAGTTTCCACGGCAGGACCTGAACTGAATGCCGGAAAAACTGAAGTCATGCATGTAGGGAAAGAGTGCCAAGAACACCAAAGATTCCAATAAACAAAACAAACTAAGAGTATGTCCAACATTTCAAGTACCTTGGATCTGTAAAATCAAATGATGGCTGCTGTGCCAAAAACGTGAAACCAAGAATTGGCATGGCAAAACAATGGTTCAGTAAAACAACATCTGGAAGGACAGACGGGTTCCCATAGGCTTGAAACAAACTAAGAATCCTGAAAATTATGACTTGGCCTGTTTTAACGTATAACTGTGAAACCTGGATACTCGGAAAGGATGAAGAAAATAAAACCAATGTAGTAGAAATGCGGTTCTACAGACGACTTATGGACAGACAGAAGAATAAACTACAGCATATTAAAAGAACTGAATGTTAAGTGCTAACTGCTGACAGAGGTCAACAGAAGAAAACTGAAATATGTAGGCCATGTGATCAGAAACACAAAGACAGATTTGATGTCAACAGCCCTGTAGGGGAAAGTTGAAGCAAAGAACAGAAAGGGACAACGACGCACCTCCCTCTTAAACAACATCGCTGATGTCTGTGATTTGTGGATTCAGGAAAGCGCCTACAGGTGTCTAACTATTGAGACTTGGAGATTTGTGACTGTGAAAACGGTTCCCACGGTCGACACAAGTGAAGGAGAATAATGATGATGACTCTTCTCTATGTCTACTTCTGCCTCTCTCCGGCTCTCTGCCGCTGTATCCCCTGTCTGTCTTGTTCTCTATCTCAGCAGTGACCTAAACACATCATTTAAGGTTTCAGTTACTGGAGAGATGAAAACAGAATCCATATAATGAATATAGAGGTATCAGTTTGCTCGACTTACTTAGTATGTTCATATTGAAAAGTGAACACAAATATTATGAACGCATTCTGTGTCAGCTAAATTGCCATAGATGTATTAAAGGTGGAATACCTTATAGTCTCAGAGGAATATAATTATTTCTCAGCTTGGAATTTGGGCAGCACTCCCCGGGGAAAGTAAACAACTATGGTACCGTGCCACTCCCATTTTTTCCTTTGCAAGTTTGCATGCGATGTGTTTATGTCATCCATACCATTGGCCACAATTGACCTCTTCTGAAGGAAATGGTGATGGTAATCTTAACTTGTAAGCAAGGTTATCTGCATACCAAATTCACTGGAGCTGCTCTTATGGAGCCGCCGTTTGGGTTGGTTAGACGCTTGACTCGTAATAAAACGGATTCACGGCTCACTAGTTCAAATTCTGGCCCAACTTTTGTCCTTGGGAGAGATACTTTCCAATCGTCCCCACTCCATCGAAGTGTAAGTGGTTACCTGACCGGTTAAGAGACGATTAAATCAGTGGAATGAGTGAGATGGCCTACGCCTTCCAATACCATTCCTAGACACGGGGAATGGTTAATTCACTGCCCCAGCAGCCAGACATGGCTATGGGACCTTTAACCTTTTGATATGCAGTGGACTCGGCCTATAGTCTCATATGGAAAAGTTAAATATTTCGAACACATTCTTTACTAAACTGAACTGTGATAGATTTTTAGGTATGCCGCACATTGAAAGGAACCGCCGTGGCTAAGTGGGTCAGACGCTTGACTTGTATTT
>CM065715.1:109773411-109810911 GCA_033310375.1 Conus canariensis | reverse complement strand
TAATCAAGAAAGGTACAATAATGTCAACACTGTATTTATAAAATTCTCCTAGCATACCATCCGGTCCAGTCGCTTTTTGTCTCTTTAATGCTTTGAATGCACTTTTTATTTCATTATCAGATATTCTCTCGTTTAGAGAGTCAATATTAATATCAAAGTCAGCGTCGGAGACACATTCAAAACGATCGCTACCAACATTGCCCAGAGCATTTTCATTTGCAACACTATTAAATACATTATTAAAGTGGTTATACCAGTCTTCAATGGAAATCATTGGTTGGGTAGATTTAGGTTTGACAGATCGAATGGTATCCCAGAATTTCTTTGGATTCTTCAAATTATCTTGTAAAGACATTATGATATTCTCTTTATGGCTTTTTTTCTTTTGCCTAATTAACTCCTTATAGGCTGTTCTCTTTACATAATATGCTGCCCTGTCCTGATCATTATGGGACCTTGAACTCCTGTGTAAATCTATTCTTAATAATTTTCTGCTTTGTTTGCACTCAAGGTCAAACCAGACCCTATTTTTCTCGGTTCCAAGGAATATAGTTTTCTTCATACATTCTCCAGCATATCTGAAGCATTCATGAAGTCTGCACAAGGCAAGGTTTATATCAGACTCAATTAAAAATGTTGCCTCGTTCAACAGACCTTGGACATACTCGGTTTGCATCGTTCGTTCGTTCGTTCGTTCAAAGCGGAAAACGTAGCATGTTTTTGATCCTCCTATTTATACTTCGAAATAGTAGTCCTGTTAACTTCTTTTCTTTCTACAACACATTCATTACTGTCAATCGTAAAAGCTAAAATCACCACTGCATGTTTAGATTCAACTTTATAAACTATGTTAAAGTCGGCACATCGAGAAAGTAGCCCACGTGAAACTATGAAGTAATCTAGAACACTACTACCGGTTGGAGAAATATACGTAAAATCGCCTGAAAATTTTAATACTTGCAAGCTTTTACAATGGACAAACCAAACATTTCACACACAGTGATCAAATAACGACCAAAAGGGTTCATAGTAGCATCTCTTGATTTCCTAGTTATACTTTCATCCGAACAGTGTGAACAGTGGAAGTCAACATGTGATACCACATCAAACATTTCGTCCACAGGGTCAGAACTACTGGCATTGACAGAGCCAGTTCTTGAATTAAGGTCGCCAAATACAATCAAAGGCAAATCACCATTTACTCTAATTAGCTCAAAGAGGCAGTCTTCCAGCATAGAAACTCCATTGTATATATTTGTTTCAGCATAATATACAGAATTTTCAGGTGGCAAGTAAACTCCTAACAATAAACAATCAGTGTTTGTACCTAATAATTTATGAAACAGCTTCAGAGCAATCATGTTGTCGTATTCGATATTCAGTCTTTCAACATATTTAACAAGTTCGTTTCTCACGAGAATGATAACACCACCGGACAGACGACCATGGACACTGTCTGAAACCTTTACACCAGGGGAATAAATATCTTATGTGAAGGGAAAAAGGATTCTGGTACAGTTACGATGAAGGTTTCCACCAAAAGAACAATATCATAACTATTTACAAAAAAAAGACAAATCCAACACTTGAGTAATACTCCAAAATCCTTCAATATTAAAGACCGCAAAAGAAAGTAACTTTGTATCATCAACATGTTTTGATCTGTCAAACGGTCTATTTTTGAACGATTGACTGGTTCCAACGTTAGAAACATGAACTTTATTAATGTTTAAAGGGCTTTGGCCTGACCTTCATTTGCCACATTCATCAGCGTCCTCAATTGTGGATTGACTACAGTGCCAGTCACTGGGGAGCTTTTGCTGCTTTGGACAGGAAGAAGTTTGTCCACTGCTAGACTGGCTTCTGGTCAACACTGGTGATGGCTGACTATCATGAACCGTTTTAGGATTGGGTTGACATGAACCCATAGTCTCCCTTTACCCCTCCCCTTCCCACCCACACCTACATTTTTCGATGGCGTGTCTTGATGTGGGGTACCTGGTAGGGGAGAACCTCTCCCAAAACCTCGAGGGGAACGGCGCCAGGAACTGGTGACAGCAGGTGATGAATGGGAGGGTCAATTTGGCACCCTCCTCTGGAGTTGAGGTTGAGGTGTCAGCGTCAGTATTAAGGCCAACACCAGCCTGAAGCTGACAGGCGTCGACATGATGTAAGATCTGGTTGACACCATGATGCAGATGACCAGGAATGACGTCATGAAGGGGCCTACTGGAGCTGGGTTCTTGCAGAGGATGACTGGAGATAACATCGTGGAGGATCTGGCTCGGAATGACGTCATGAAAGGACTGGTTCAGGGTAACTTCTGCTGAGGACTGAATGTTAAAACATTCAGACTCGGGCCGACCAGTGACAACCCCATGAAGAGGCTGACCGGCAACACATCGTTAGGGGACTGACTGGAGATGACATCACATAGAGACTGATTCAGGGTGATGTCCTGCTGGGGCTGCTTGAGGGTGACTTCACACAGAGGCTGACCGAGGCTGGCACTGTGACTGGTGTTCTGGTGCTGACTGGTGCTGTCACCATTTTCCCTCAGGGAGCCGTGTCGGACGGATCCGGCTGAGCTCCTATGGCATGGTGATGCTGCTGCTGCTTCAGAGTAGGATGCAGCAGTACCACTAGTGGGAGGTAGAGAGTCAATGGGTGGCTGGTTGGATATCCTGCCGGAAAAACGCTGGGGGATGGCATGGGAATCTTTCACTATAAGTCTTCCGTTCATATAGTGTGCATGCTTTCCCTGCTTCTTGAGATACAGCACGGTGTCCCTCTGTGTCCTGGTCAGATCAGCCCCAACACGAAGTCCCTCCCGACTCCGCATCCTGTCCCTACCATCCCTGTCCCTCACGATGGTCATGGCATCTCTCCATCTGCTGAACTTGACAAGGATGGGCCGTGGGTGGTTGGACAAACGGGGCAGGAACCCAGACGATAAACACTTTCCATGTCTTCCTCTTGCCAGTTTGTTTGTGGAAAGTTTCTTGTTAAACACTGTACCAGGTTGGACATGCATCACTGGATGGTTTCTCCTTTTTCTTCTTTAATGCCATAAAATACCAGATTAGAGCGTCGTAAAAGTCTGTCTTGATTTTCTACAGCAGTTTCCAGTTGTTTGAGGCGGGTGTTTGTGTTATGAAGATTTCCTTGGATGTCCTGTAAATGTTCTTTGTTTGACTGTACTTGCTCTTCCAACCTCATTGTGCAGTTCTTTAGCATATGATGCTGTGCATGTATTTCTGTACTGTTTTGTTTTAGTTCTTTATCCATAGCATCGAGTTTCTTTTCAAGCTGGTCATTGTGAGATTGGGCCGTACTCATCATATCAATAAGAGTATTTAGTTTGTCTTCTAATCGTGCATTTTGACTGTTAAGTTTCACTTCTAAATCTTTGACAAATTCAGGAATGTTGACAGGGCCTGGATTAGATTCAATATTCCCACATCTCAGCAAAAGAAATCTGAGACTAGGAGGGGGAGCACTGGAAATCATATGAACGAAATGGGAGAAAATTTCAGTTGATGAGGGGTATGGGTGGAAATCAAGGCAGGGAGGGGAGTAGAAAGACACAGTATTATGCTCGGCAGACGGAGGAAAGTCATCGTACATACTGCGCTTTGCCCTGAAAACATCACCACACACTGCCATATGCAGGCAGAAAGGGGCGCTGAACAGAATTATTGTTGACAGCAACAGCCACAAAACAAACACTGTCACCTCTTGTCCATTGTGCACATGACCTGCAAACGGCTCATAACCACTGTCTCTGCACAATGATTTCATCATTTTTTTTATCATAATTTTGATAAAAGTTGCAGCAAACTGACCTATAGCACAACGATAGCTCTGTAAGTCTACTGCCATGTCAAATCATTAACACTCAACAAGCCTCGTAGTGAACAGTAAACACACAGAGTCACAGAGAGAGAGAGAGAGAGAGAGAGAGAGAGAGAGAGAGAGAGAGAGAGAAATGGCACACGTACATATGGTCATGTAAACCAATGCATGTTATACAAAGTAGACGATTGGTTTTACTCTTTTACATGAATTTAGTTTTCATTGGAGAAGGGTGATTGGCATTCAAACGAATTTTCTGGCCAAGTTTCGCTTCTGTCGAGGGACGCTTACTGATCTGGTGGACCGAACAGCGGATTTGAACATCAGTCTTCAAAATGCAGTTCTATTTTTCCTTTGGAAGGTACGCATTAAGCCTTAAATAGGAAACACATTTAAGGGGAAATAAATTTTGACTCACCACATTAAGATGATTGTATTGTACGAAATGTTGTACTTTAGAGTGAAAACACTGAATATGATAACGGATTTAATATTCTATGATTTGAATTGTATATTGTGAGAACACGAGTTTTGTATATCTATATAAGATACTGGAGCTGCTAAGGTGATGTAAAAGTAGTAATTATTTTATCACATCTTTAAAGCACAACACACATACTCGGAGTTCAAGTAATATAATATATAAGATGAAAGAAAAATACACACCCGAAGGTCCTAGTGCGACCCAGGGAAACACTGTACTCAATTGTCGAACCAGCCAGCCAGGAGCAATCCTCTACCACCCTTGGAAGCCTGCGCTATTTTCACACAGGGTGCAGGCACGCACAGAGTAATCCTCTTAAAGACGTCGAGGGTCGTAACTGCTCCCTGCCTGGTAGTTGTCATTGTGCGACCACCGAACACAACACGACAGAACCTCCAAGAAAGCGCCCCCATGGGTATACCAGCCCGTCATTTAGGACTGCAGAACCCACCGGCGAAAGACACGCCACCACCAAGCGAGCTGGTGCGCGCACCCTGTAGCTTCAGTCGTTACCGTTTCGTTGACAGGTGACAACAGTACAACTTCAGACACAGCCAAGCCAAGTCCACGCGGTCTTACGTGCCCTCTGAAGAGTTTATCGAGTTGCACTCTTCCCCGCTGTCAGCAGGGCTTTCCCTGAGGTCAGTGGGTCTTGTTCTCACCGTCACTGAGCCTTTCCCAAGAATCGGCCGAAAGGCAGACAATAAACTGATAAATCCGAAGGTGCCGGTGGAACTCAGAGAAATGCTGTCCTCAACTGCCGAATGAACCAACCGGGTTGGTTCGGTAGTCGTGGACAGTACTTCTCTGACAGCAGCGAAGAACTAGAACTGACAGTGATGAGAAGAGTGGGTATAAGAAGATGACTAAACCAGAGAACTGGACCACAAAGCCTCTTGGTACACTCCACCCCCCCCCCCCCCGCTCTCCGCTCCCCCTCCCCGTCCCTCCACTAAATATATCGGTTCCCTGTGAGCCTTCTTCTGGGACAGGAGAGCATAAGCACTTGTAAACAGCCATTTCCGTCGTAGATGAACACACACACACACACACACACACACACACACACACACACACACACACACACACACACAAGCGCACACATACCCCCCCCCCCACACACACACACACACGCGCACACATACCCCCCCTCCACACACACACACACACACACACACACACACACACACACACACACACAACACATACACAAGCATGAGTAAAACATCACCAGCTAGACATCTATCAAGGCTCTTCGTTTTTATAGTATACAGTTAAGGATCCTTTTCAAATAAAACGTTAGAAGTCCTCTTACTGTTATTCTTTGTGACCCGTATTATTTTTATTCCTTTGTTAATAGGGTTTTCTTTTTTTTTTTCTAGATTCTGAAAAAATCCTTTAATTCAAATTCGAACGTCAGACAGTAGGTAACGTCTGTCAGTGCGATTTCTTACGAGATAAAGGACAAGATTCTAGTTTACGGTCATAAATTAGCTCCTCTGGTGTGCATACACTTTCTGACAAGATGAAGACAGTGACTACAACTGGTGATATAAACGACGTGGAGAACGTGACAGTGTCTGCAGAACCCCCTGAAGGATGTGTGGTGCTATCAGTGAAGCCTGGAGCTTTCATTCCCTGGGACAACCCGGACAACCTCATCAGTCGACAAGTGGAGGTGGCCATGGACACAGCTGTGGCTGTCGTTTTCCTGCCCATCCTCTTCTCCATCAGCCTTCCCTGCAACATCCTCAACATGATCGTGTTCTGTAAACAGGGGCTGAAAGAACGTATCAATCTGTGTCTGTTCTGTCTCTCCCTGGCCGATTGTATATACATGCTGCACTCTTTTGTCCTCAACATTGATAAAATCTATTCACAGTTTACCAAAGTTTCAGGACTAGGAATGGTGTTAGAGTTTATGGTCAGCAAATATCTGATGTTTATTCGCGGTATGAACTTTGTGTCTGGTTTCCTGTCCACGATGATCGCCTGTGAGAGATGCTTCTGTGTCTTCAGTCCTCTCCGCTCGCAGCAGATCCTGAAAACCCAAATGGCTGGGGTGATCGTCCTTGTTGGGGCCGTTCTGATGCTGGGCGTCAGTGTCATCAGCACCACTCGTTGGGGCGTGGCCTGTGTCTTTGACCCTCTCACCCACACCGCGTTTAAGACCATGTACCCCAGTAGATTCTACCTGAGGCATCAGAAACTGATCGATACGATCACGGGACTGGTGAACGGCATGTTGTTGCCTTGCATGTATATATCAGTCGTGTCCACCACCACCATTCTGACCGCCATCAAGCTGAGGAAGATAGTACAATGGAGAGAGCAGACCTCTTCCAGCACGCTGTCGTCACGTGAGGTCACCTTAACGCGCATGCTCATCGGAGTTTCCGTTCTGTTTGTCATCTGCTCTCTTCCGGTTCTTGTTTTAGGTGTGTGCTCTCTGATTGTTCCAGGCATGAGTCTACAAGGCCGGTACCACAACGCCTTTAACTTCATACTCAGTTTCTTCGAGTTGTTCTCGTACATCAACGCGTCCTTCAACTTCTTCGTCTACTGCTTTCTGGGGTCCAGATTCAAAGAAACCCTGAAGGAGCTCTATCTTCAATGTTGTAAATCAGAGAAGAAGGCAGAGACAAGAAGGACAGGAGAAGACAAACACCCATCAGGAAAACTTTGACACTGGAAGCTTCACATCACACTGGCCTTGACGTAGTTAGATCGATTAATATCCACTTTCCAGACTCATCAGAGAAATGTGGCTATTTATAAAATCTGATCCGTTTATAATAATTCATTTTTCTATCCTGCGAAAGATACTTTCAGTTACAAATGTTGATGTATAAAAGTCACTGTCATCGCTCTGTGTTCTTCGGGGGACACTGTTTTAGATGCTGTTCATGATGATTTCAGTAAGTACTGGGTTCTGTTAAAGAAACTTTCAGTTTGGAGTTTGTAAAGGACACCTTTATTTATTCTGCCAATGGGATGACGGCATCCACCTGTTCTTTGTCTGTCTGTCTCTTTATCTGTCGTCTTACTGTTATTTTTGTGTCTGTCTATATCTCAGTCTCACTGCATATCCGTCTTATGTTCTGCCTGTTGCTCTCTCTCTCTCTCTCTCTCTCTCTCTCTCTCTCTCTCCTCTCTCTCTTTCTGTCTCTCTCTCTGTGTTTGTCTGTCTCTGCTTGTATGTAACTCCTTTGTTTTCCTTCAGTTTGCAATAAGAATCTTCAATTGATGAATTTGCATGCCTATCTTTTATGTATTTGAAAAAAAAAGTTTCAAAGTGACGAACAGTTGTAGTTCGTACATACAACGCTTTCCTGTTTCTCTACCCAGTGCAAAAAGAAAAATTAGCCCGTAACCATACATATGTAGAGAGTCTGTCCGACTCACGTGCCACGTGTGTCCTAGCCTTATTTACTGCACGGGAGATAATGACAGATGGAATGAGGGAGGATGTCGAAAAGCGTTAGCCAGCATAGTGCTACTTTTTGTTCAGTGATGTCACATACTAGGTGATAATCAAGTCTGGATGCTTTAAGTTAAGGCGGTGTTAATACCCGATGTTACGGATGGTGTGCTATGTGTTTTGCTGTCTGACTCTCACCTGAAGAAGTTTGTATGTGTGTACCACTTTTCCCGGCACACACTGACACCACACGAACACATATAGCCAGGCAAAGAAGTTTTTTTTTTTTTTTGCTGCAGGAACCCTCAAATCATAACAAATACATTTTACATAAGAAGCATAAACAGGCACATCATAAAGTTCTCGCCACCTCCAAAGGGCACACAATGACACTAGATACTATATTGTCACATCAAACCAAGCTGGCACCCACAGCAGTGTCACCACAAACAGTCTATGCACTTGGCCGCATCTGGCCCTAGTCATACAGTCCTCACATAGTTCAGAAACCACTCAGGGGAGCAGTTCGCGGAGTCCTTCCAGGGACTCCCACAAAACAGAAGAACACACGTCGACTCGACGCAAAACGAAGCCACTCACGGAAGTAGTTCGTAGAGTCCTTCCAGAGACTTCCACACACCAGAAGAAGACAAGTCGTTGTCCCGACGAACTCGGAAGCGCTTTCACACATCAGCTCGTTGCTGACCTCATGGACAGCCTTTCTACACCCCCACGGGGTGGAGACAGCGGCTGGGCTCGTGCTATACCCTACACCCGGTTGGCAGTGCACACACGATGTCTACTGTCCCTCGGTCAGTCTCTCCACACCCCCAAGGGGCAGTGACAGTGGCTGGGCATGGGCTGCACCCTACACCCGGATAGCAGTCAGTTCCAGGTCAGACACGGGGGCTTCACCGACACCTGGGGGAACTGATAGCTACCTTGATTATCTAGCCTTCTTCCTATATATTTATCGTTATTGTTTGTACTAGCAGTCACTCTTCACATAATACATTTCACTGGAACTTGGGGGAAATTACCCATAATAGAATCTCCAAAGTTTCAATACAGTGCGTGCATTACAATAGAAAATTTTCTTTGATTAACACCATGATTGTTTACATTGAAGGAAAGGATTTCCACATGGAACCCTTTTTCAAAGTACCAAGAATACAATTATTTCATGTAAAGGAACGAATTCCATTTGTCCCATTTTATCAAGAAAAGAATGTTTTTATCTTATCACATCATCACTAGACGTGTCCAATTACATATGAAGGAACGATTTCCGTTCGTCCCTTTTTTTTTATCAAGAAAAGAATGTTTATCATCATCACTAGATATGTCTAATTACATACCAGGGAACGATTTTCGTTCGTCCCTTTTTATCTTTCCACAACAGGAATCAGAATACATTTCCAATGATTAATGCACAATAATTTTCATTGCTCACTTCTGGAGCTCACCAACACTATGTCACCGATCGGCGGGTACTCAACTAGTACGTCCACGTGTTTAAGAGTGGTGTGGATTCAAGATATAGAGCGTGTGCGCGTATGCGTGCGAGTGTGTGTGTGTGTGTGTGTGTGTGTGTGTGTGTGTGTGTGCGCGCGGGGTAAGACTGGGGTTTAGTTAGCTAGAGTTAGGTTAAGTTCCTCAGGGTTAGGTAGAAAGATTAGGCTAGGTAGGAGGCTGGGGAAATAGGACATACAATATTCTTTCATTCCAGTCTTCACTTATTGAAGGAATGGAATGGAAGCGGGAGGTTGGTTTCGTTCCCGATTGTTACCCTTTTGTTACTTTGGTTCTACACCAGAGAAGGCGGGGCAGGATATCGGCTGTTGTTGTGTTGTCAAGTCTGTGAGTTGTTGTGGTAAATTGTCGTGTTGTTGCACGAGCAACAACTAGTCCGTTGGTCAGGTGTGTCAGCTCTGCGGAGGGATACACTTCTCTGACCAATCGTTGGTTTGTGTGGTGAGTAGAGTTCGCTTGATTCCGACCAGGGCGGAATGCGTTGGGGTAGCTTCACTTCGGTCCCTGGTGTTCGTTCGAGGACGTGCTCCTTGTAGGTGCGGCGGCAGCGCCGTTAGTTTTGAAGAGTGACTTCGAGTCATAGTTAGTGCCAGGTCCTCGTCGGGGTTGGGTGCCCTTGGCCTGTGCTGAGTCGGTGTCGTCCTTGTTAGCAGCCACTGTCAGCCAGTTGCAGAACTGGTGTGGTTGATCGTCTGTATGTCCAGGTTGGTGATCTGTTAGGTTCGTTGTGTTGTAATTCGTCGTGTTGTCTTGTATTATGGCGAGTTGTAGTAGAAAGAAACTCGTGGAGAGCGTGGCAGCAGAGAGTCCTCAGAAGAGAAGCCCCCTTCAAGCAAGTGTTTCGGCCCTTATCTCCTGACACTCTAGGGGGGTTGGGCCACACCCGGTTCATGACTCCGGATGTCCCTCTGCTGCCCCTTTTTTTCCCATCTTGGGACGAGCCATGGCTGGGATTCGAACCCATGACCCTCTGGACATGCTCATTTTCCACTTAATGACTCGCGCTTTAACCACTGAGCCACAGGGACACCTGATATTTGTAGGGAAATTAAGCCTTATGAAGTTCACTTTTGTTCCTCCTTGACCAGATCCAGCTTGAACACCTCTCTGCCGCTTCTGCCATTGCTTTCAGGGCTCTGGTTTTTTCCTTCCCTGCAACTGAGAGCTGTTTCATGAGGCTGTATGCAGACGTTCCTACAAACCCCCTAGCTCCAATTTCTGCAGTGAGGACTTTGACCTGATAGCCTTCTCTCCTCAGGCTGTTTGCCAGATCAGCATACTTTTCAGTCTTGTAGATTTGAGCTGCCTCCATTCTGTTCTCATATGGCACCGTGAGCTCGATCATGATCAGCTGCTTGGTTGACTTAGAGTGGACTACTATGTCTGGTCTCATGCCACTCTTGCTGATCTCTGGGTGACTCTTCCATTCTGGGAGGTCTGCAGTGCACTCCCAGTCATCTGCCCCGTCCAGCAGACTCTGCCTGCATGTTTCGAGTGCCACTGTTGTTCTTGGCCATGATTTGCTGCCTCCTGCCGTGAAGAATGTTGCGGGTGCTTTTGGAGTCCTGATTTTCCCTTTTGTGGTGTTGGTACTAGCCCAGACTACTTGTACAATTTCTTTGAGCACTTGGTTGTGCCTCCATGTGTACCTTCCTTGAGCCAGGGCTACTTTACATGAGCTTAGGACATGCTCCACTGTTTGTTTTTCATGGCAGAGGGGGCATGCAGGATCGTCTGTTTTCCCCCACTTCACCAGGTTTGCATTTGAGGGCAGAAGGTCATATGCAGATCTGAGAATGAAGCTGATCCTGAGAGGGGCCATGTGCCAAATGTCATTCCAAGTGAGACTTCTTTGGAGTGCATTCTCCCACGTTGTCCATTGCCCTTGCTGGCTCTGCTGGACTGCTTTTTGGAGTCTTTTTTGGTCTTCTTCTTTTCTCATCTCCTGAATCATCATGTCTCTTTTGGCTTTTCCTTTGGCCTTTGACCACCATTCAGTTTTGGTCACCCCCAGTCCCTGTCTGTTGGTCTGTGTGTGTCCTGTTATTTCTCTGATCTTGAGACTTTCTTTTGCAGAATCCATCGCCTCTTGAACTTTCCATTTTCTGCCTGTCTTCAGCTGGGGCTTAATTGCTTCTACCACCTTGTCTCCTGAGTCCTCCAGCATGCTTTGAAGTCTGATCTTCCCTGCTTTGTATTCCTCCAGGATGGATTTCAGGGGTAGTTTCAGCTTTGCTTGGCGACAGTACAGCGCTATGTCAGTCAGACAGGGTGGGACACCAAGCCATTTCCTTGTGAACTTGTTGATTTTGGCTTCCATTGCCTCCACTATGCTGGTGCAGATGTCGTATATCATCAGAGGCCATAGCAGCTTTGGTATCAGCATGAACTGCAGACACCAGACCTTGTATTTGCCAGGGAGCCCACACTGGTCAATGGTCTCCAAGCCTTCCTCCGCCATCTGCTTGGTTTCTTTTGCTCTTTGTGTGTCTTTCAGCGTATCATCATACCATCTTCCAAGGCTCTTGACTGGTTCTTCTGTGACTGTTGGAATGGCCTGGTTGGCAACACTGAAGACCACAGATCCGGCCACTTTTCCTTTCCTCAGTGAGAGACTCCGTGATTTCTTTGGCTTGAACTTCATTCTGGATGAGGCAACTATGTCGTCCAGCCTCTCCAGCACATGACGTGTCTCGTCTTCTCTGGATGAAATCACTGTAGTGTCATCCATGAAGGCCTTGAGAGGAGGCATCTTGTATCCATCGCCAAGGTCTGTTTGTCTCGCGTTGTTTGTTGCTGCTTTCAAGATGAGTTCCATTGCCAGCACGAACAGTATTGGGGAAATTGCACAGCCCATTGCAATACCCACTTCCAAGTTGATCCAGTCTGTTGTGTACTCCTTGGTAGAGAACCGCATTGAGAAGCCATTGAAGTACTTCTTGAGCATGTCGCGGATGTTCTTTGGCACATGGTACATCTCAAGAGCCAACTGTATCATCTCATGGGGCACAGATCCATATGCGTTTGCCAGATCAAGCCACACTACGTCCAGGTCTCTCTTTTCTGTTTTTGCTTTTTGGATTGCGTCCCAGATCATTGTGGCGTGTTCTACACAGCCCGCCACGCCTGGGATGCCACCTTTCTGGACTGACACATCCAAGTACTTGTTTTCCATCATTGAAGGAATGGAAGGAAGCGGGAGGTTGCTTTCGTTCCCGATTGTTACCCTTTTGTTACTTTGGTTCTACACCAGAGAAGGCGGGGCAGGATATCGGCTGTTGTTGTGTTGTCAAGTCTGTGAGTTGTTGTGGTAAATTGTCGTGTTGTTGCACGAGCAACAACTAGTCCGTTGGTCAGGTGTGTCAGCTCTGCGGAGGGATACACTGCTCTGACCAATCGTTGGTTTGTGTGGTGAGTAGAGTTCGCTTGATTCCGACCAGGGCGGAATGCGTTGGGGTAGCTTCACTTCGGTCCCTGGTGTTCGTTCGAGGACGTGCTCCTTGTAGGTGCGGCGGCAGCGCCGTTAGTTTTGAAGAGTGACTTCGAGTCATAGTTAGTGCCAGGTCCTCGTCGGGGTTGGGTGCCCTTGGCCTGTGCTGAGTCGGTGTCGTCCTTGTTGGCAGCCACTGTCAGCCAGTTGCAGAACTGGTGTGGTTGATCGTCTGTATGTCCAGGTTGGTGATCTGTTAGGTTCGTTGTGTTGTAATTCGTCGTGTTGTCTTGTATTATGGCGAGTTGTACTGTAGCTGTCTCATGTTGGGATTAGTTGTATGGTGTTCGTTGCGTATACTGGTTGTCTGGTATGATGTTGTCTTGGTTCCGTGATTGAAATTTGTTGTCAGCCGGGTTGTGTTGTTACCTCTTTTCGGTATATTCTGTAAGTAGTGTACATAGTGGTTCCTGAGTTCGATTGTCATGTGACAGTTTGGCTAGACAATGTGGGTTCGATTTAATAACCGCTGATGGACGGTGATGTAGATGTTGTTTGTGGTTAGTTCGTGTTAATGTCAGTGGGTTCAATAAGAGGGTAGTACGAGGTTGCATTTGGTTGAGGATCATAATATGAGTCAGGTGCAGATGTGTCTGCGTGAATCATAGAGGGGTTTGATGATTGTGCTCAATCTCAATTGTAAATAGTAGGAGTTCGTTGAAATTGATTAACGATTTCGGAGTTGACCTGCACAGCATTGGAATCGGTTAACTGTGTAGTAAAGCCAAGGCCAATTTGTGGTCGAGTGGTTTATACTGGGGTACGGTCGTAACCATTCAACTTATATTGGTGTCTTTTCACTTTCGTTACGAGTCAGGGTTCTCGACGCGGGTGTCGTGCGCGTGCTGACTGTATCTGTGACGTACGCATTTGGTACAGGATAGTGAGTCCATAGGGTAGAAGTTTTTGTAATGCAAGTGACAGTCGTCACACATGCAGGGATGTATGTGTTTGTGACAGAACGGGGTTGGAGAAAGATGTCTTAGGTGGTGGGGAGACAGTCCCATTATGAATTTTAGTAGTCGGAAAGAAGGGAAAGGTAAAGTTTAAGGCGAGTAGCTTAGCAGTCGATAGGATAAAAACGGATGATGTGCAGCAGGTAATATTGTATGAAGTGTGGATGTGTTGGCATAACAAGGATTAACCACTGGGCTATCTGACAAGAGATGACATGAGAGTGAGGTGCTGGATGGAAATTGTGGCAAACAAATCATGATGTTTTGGATATATGATTATAATTGACAGTGCAAAGAGGGGTAAATGTGAAGGATTGTGGCTGCGAGCCGATTCTCTTGTGTGAACATGCTGGAACTGTAAACCGATGAAATTGATAAGTTTTTCCTCTGAGAGATGTGTATTACTACTGGTTATTGTGTGGAGACATTTCCTTGTGAAATTGCCCATTTCCTAGATTATTTAGTATGTCCTAAGGGGACCCGTGAAGTCCGCATTGGGATCGCTTAGTTTTCTTTTCTTTTCCGAGATTTGGGTGTGATTCATAATTTCATATGTAATAGCGTGGATTGGCTCAGAGAGAATATTGTTTTACTGCTGTTGTAAGGGTTGGCAGGAAATGGGTCTGATAACCCCAAAGTGAGTAATGGGTTGGGGGATGTGTTCGAAATTCAAGGGGTCACTCTCATGCCCGAGTGGGAAGTAGGCAAGGGAGATGGAGAGTTAAAGCTTTACCAAGTAGCCTGTGTGCCTTGATGACTCGGGTAGTAGCAACATTACAGTAGGGGCCTACAGTTTTGTCAGCAGGTATCCTGTTCCGTCCTGAGGCTGGGGCCAGATCACCGCAGTCTACTGCCGCGTGCCGGCAGGTGAGCGGCGCTTTCCAGTACCTGTTGTTTTCCCGGGAGAGGGAGACCACCCAGGCCGTCTGCCTTCTGTGGGGCAGCTCTCCTCCGGCTACCGGTACTCTTCCGGGAGTTCTTCGGCACTGGTTCCTCGTCCCTGTTTAGGCGTCCTGTGAGAGGGCGCTGCACCAGGCCTTTTTCCACCCTTGGTGTCCGGCGGGGCCTTCAGAGGTGGAGACGTCCTACGAGCCCCGGACCCGTCGAGAGGGGTCTGGTGTGTGTGCGTTGGGTGTCGTGCCCATCGCGGGGAGGAGTCAGACTGCGGGAAGCCACGGTCAGCGCCGGGGTGCAGAGTCTTCGGGGAGGGTGTCGGGCCGCGGAGGAGCCACGGACAGCGCCGGGGTGCAGAGTCTTCCGGGGAGGTGTCAGCCTGTGAGGGGCCACGTACAGCGCCGAGGACTGGAGCTTTCCGGGCCGGGATGGGTTGTCCCATGTTTGTGATAGAAGGGGTGTAGCGTTAGGCAGTAGGGTTAGGGGTGTTAGCTACTGCCTCCTTTTAGGACGTAGTGGCCGGCACAGTGTAGGGTAGTTGTCGTTGCCTCCCTTAGGGACGCAGCGACCAGTTTGGTAGTGGTCCCGGGTTAAAAGAGAAGGGTGAGTCCTGGGGAGAGGTGTGGGTGGTAGCAGTCGTTAAGAGATTAGAGTCCCTTTTGTAAATCCTTATCCCTAGTAGTTAGTCACCACGTGTGCGGGCTATCGCTGTGTCCCCAGGTCACAGTGATATACCGCAACTGGTGTTTTAGGTTAGGTTAGGGTCTTCCAGGTCATTATAGTAGAGTAGGGTGAGTCAGCGGGAATTGGGATACTTGTGTGCAGTTGTGGATGTGCGCGAGTGGTGGCGCCATGGAGTGTGTGTGAAATAAAGAAGCGTGCGTGATTGTAAAACTGTGTTAGTGTGTTGTGTTGTCTGACCTAGTGTGTGATAGGCGTGGGTAAGGGTGGTAGGGCCGTCCGGCTTAGCGACCGTGACACACTAACATTATAATACTTTAGGGAAAAACACCTTAAAAAATAATACATTGATTCAGCTAGATTACTTTTCTCCAAACACATAAGTATACATATTCTTTCTTTCATCTACTCACTCCATTCTTCTCATCCACCTCTCGACTCACACATTCACTAACTACAACTTCCTACTGTCACCCTATGTCTCGTCAAATCATAAGATAAATAAATGGAACGATTAAATATTTTAGGCCTTCACTAAGAACTGGAAAGTTCCCAACCACAGGTAGGAAAAAAACAACTTCCTTAGTACAAACCCTAACTTCCATTTAACGATTGGAACATACCTGACTGCCAACGAGGACACACCTTCAGTCTCCCTTCGGCTCTCCGAAAGTGTTGCTCGGCTGGTAGCTCTGTGGAGACTGAAGGGGAATCCTCATTCACTCGACCAACACAAAATGCAGGTGAATAGCTGTCAGGTAAACAGGTCAACCGGTTTTTCAGGTTTACCTGTTCCGGTCCAACGTGTCCCCCAAATTTGGGACCGTACGAAATATGGTCATAACGCACACACAATGAAGCGACAGGCATTGGAGAAGATGCTGGAGGTTTGGGTGTGAGGTGGATGAGGAGTGGAGGGAAGGCTGGTGTTATGGATAGAATGGGTGGTGTCTGCAGGTGTCTGACTGTCTGAGCCTCACTCAGAAATTACGGATGCATGCACGACTTTTCCAAAGCACATACACACACCCACTCACCCAAACATTGAACAACACTTCTTTTTGTTTTATGCTGCCCGAACCATCAGACAAACATACATAATAAATGAAAAATCATTAATAGGTCGGCACACCAACCATAAGGCATACACACAAAATATATCTATATATAACTAGCTATTAGCGCTGCTGGTTCCAACGTCGACGTAGACGATGACGACGACGAGACGACGAAGACGACGAGACGATGAAGGCGACGAGACGATGAAGAGGACGAAGACAACGAAGATGATGAAGATGACGACTACAGCGTCAAGTCAAGTCCGACACAGGACTTAAAGAACTTCAGAGCTGTGGCTCAAAACTCTCTACCACACTCACGTCGTCTCTGCCGGTGTCAAGGTGACAGTCTCGCACAGGAGCTGTGGCTCACACACAAACACAACGCAGCGACGGCCTAGCCAACAGGTCGCTGGTTCAAACTCAGGAGCGGCGCTCTGGCTTGGCAGCAGCGGCGTCTCCAGCCCAACTGGCTCAGCGGGTAGTTGGTCCCGGGCGCAGTGGCAGGTAGGATGGTTATCGGCACTCAGGCCGACCTTTCCATGCTGACAAAAGGCGGAGAACAAGAGGTAGTACGTGGCTACGGCCCTGACCCTCAGTAAATGGCAGCCAGTCCCCCTCAGTCCAGGAAACACTTCTACCTGGGGGAAACTGATTAACTACCTTGATTATCATGGCTACTATTCATTACAATCACGACTACATTCATATTCATTAGCCACATCATATTCCACTACAACATGGGACAAACATCAGCATATTCTTTCATCAACACTACAACATTCCCTTTTCTGGAATCATAACACTACAACATTCCCTTTCCGGAATCATAACACTACAACATTCCCTTTTTCCGGAATCACAACACTACACAGGAAAGAATTTCCATATAAACCTTTCAGAATCTAGTTCTCCAAATTGGGGAAAGGATTTCCACCTAGACCCTCTTCAATAAATCATGAATACAATTCATTACACACAATTAATGATTACTTTTCATCAAGCTATACACGTCATGACAAAATGTTCATTTCTTTTCTTGTAACACGACAACAATGTTAATTTCATTTCATAAAATCACTAGATTTTTAAAAGGTTTCTTTTCAAAAAGATTCATCTACTTCAATATATGCAAGGGAAAGATTTCCACAACACTCTTGTTTACCAACACACAATTATTCAATATTCCTATCAAGAGTGAGTTAAATACTCATCCACATCAAAAATCAAAACAGCATATACAGTCTATGTTGCACACTCTGGGAGCTTATTATCCATAGCATCAAAACTCTCCCTCTTCTCGCAAAGCACATTGTAATAAACACCTTTTTTCCATCATGAAGTTCATAGCTAGTTAAGTCACAGAATAAACAATTTTTTCCCCCTGAAGACCACTTCCTTTAACACTCACTTCATCTATGTTTTCCGACAGCATTTCGTTTTGCTACCCTATCGAGTCATAGATAACAGAACACAACAAATACTTTTTTTTTTAAACAAAACCTTCACAGTGCGCTGAGGAAGTTGCAGTCGCTCCGAAACGGGAATACGGTTTCGGTTTGCTAATAAATAAACATTGCATGATAAATACCTGACTGCCACCAAAAATAGCTGGAGTCCCTCTTCGGCCTTCTGTGTTGTTGCATTGCCGGAATCACTGCAGAGACTGCCTAACCGGTTCAGCTCACCCGGCTTTTAACAGTGCGCAGGTGAGCAGCAGTCAGCTAAACTTTCCAACCGGCTTCCGGACGACTACCTTCCGGTTAGCCCGGTTGCATAAAAATTTGTGACTGGACGGGAAACGGTCCGTCACAGCTGGGTGAAAAGGACATGCATAGGGAAAAGCATCGTTAAAGCAATGCCGACCTCCTTTCATCATGTGCATGTTACGGTTGTGAAAATAAAACGAGTCGTGTAGTTTAACTTGCTTGTTTCACCACAACCGTTAAGTGTGTTTTTCAATATTTGCCAACTTATATTATTGTATCTATGTATTTTGATGTATGTAGGGCTAAATGGTTATTTATATCTCCTCCTCCATTTGGAAGCAATGGCATGAACCGGTCAGATATTCATAAATATTTAGTGCCATATATGCTTAAACCATTTTTTGACGTACCTTTGTATATGATCATTGGAGGATTGGAACTGACAACAATCTTATGCGAAAATCTATCAATTTCATGATACTGAAAGTGTTGCTGAAAACATAGATCGCAGGTCCATGACTTTTACCCTTTGGTGAAATCTTCACACAGGGATTTGCTGTAAAGGTCTTATCGATATGCATCATTTGGCTGATCTTGCTACTGCCGAGAAAAGGCGGGTCCCTCCCACTGACATTTCACCCCCACCCCCACCCCAAACACACACACACACACACACACACACACACACACACACACACACACAGCGGCGCGCGCACGCGCGCGCACGCACGCACGCACGCACACACACACACACACACACACACACACACACACACACACAGAAATGCTGGTGATCGCATAGACTCACTTTGTTAAGACATGAGTCAAAAACAGATTTTACACAGTATCAACATCGGTAGCATTTTTTCTTTTTTGTTTTCAAACATTATTAATAATATACTGGAATTACCCCGGAAAAAAATACTGCAAGTTTTTTTTTACGTAGAACCAGGATGTTGAAGACTGAAATAAACATACTCTTTTATATCTTCAACATTCCTGTAAATGTCATATACCATTGATTTGCACCTAATGTTCAATTCGTTCAATATGTTTACATGAAGAGTTCCTTGAGCAACGTCGATCAGTGTTAGATAATGATTTCAATTTTGTTCTCTCTCTCTCTCTCTCTCTCTCTCTTCTCTCTCTCTCTCTCTCTCTCTCTCTGTTCTTCTGTCTGTCTGTCTGTCTGTCTGTCTCTGTATCTGTCTGTCTGTCTGTCTCATTCTCTCTGTCTCTCTGTCTCTGTCTCTGTCTCTCTCTGTATCTGTCTGTCTGTCTGTCTGCTACCTCTCTCTCTCTCTCTCTCTCTCTCTCTCTTTTCTCTTCTTTCTTTCTCTCTCTCTCTCTCTCCGCCGATGGGAATCATCTGGGTACTACACTACAACAAAATGTATTAAGTTTCCACAGTTCTGTCAGTTTTGTTTTAAAGCTTGGAATGTCGCTGTCCTTTCTGCAATATAATCAGTCAATCGTTTTTCCTGTTCCTCCCCTCCACCCCCCCCCCCTCCTGTCTTGATCCTTCAACGATTACCTGGATGATTAAAAATCTTTTTTTGTTTTATTAGTTTCTTTCCCCTAAAAAACATGATAACACTGACGCAAAAAAAGGAGCGATGTCCATCAATCTGTTAAAATTGACTGAAAGTCAAGGAAGCAATAGACATGCGAAGTTTGATTCCTTCACTGTCGTCTTCCCGGGCGATTCCCCCAGGCTTCTTGACGAGGTTTGCCAGCAGTTCAGACATCAGCCCTTCTCTTCCCCGTCATTCCCGATCTATTTGTGACCCTTATTCCTACACAACAAAGTCCGTTGACCGTGCATGGGCATGAACAAATGGGGGACCGGAATAGCTCAGTTGGTAGAGCGCCGGACTTGTGATCCTAAGGTTGCGGTTCGAATTTCGGTACAGGGGGATTTTTCCCTCGGAGTTAACATTGGTTCTGACTCCATTTCCCATACAGTCCTTCGAATGAGACTATAAACCGAGGTTCCGTGTGAGAATGCACGCAAAACATCTTGCACACACGTAAAAATCCCATCACCAACTTTCGGAAGAGAAGGCCAGTTTGGCCGTTGGTATGGATGACACGTTACACATAGCATGCACCCTGCGTGAGAAATGGAAAGAATGAAGGAAGTAAGGACATTGAGTGCACGATGTTGACCGGATGATACGGGAAACGACTGAATGATGCGCCGGCAGGCAGCTCTTCAGTCGGCACTACCCAGGTAGGCAGCCCGTTGTGTAAACGAGAGAGTTATTATATTATATGTAAAGCGCTTAGAGCCCTAATCTTAAGAGAATAGGCGCTATAAAAATTAACATAATTATTATTATTATTCTGCTGTCAACATAAAACACAATGGCTTCCATAGAAGTCAGTGAAGAATTTAAATGTATAGTTTAACGTCGCCCTTTTTGTACCGTTTTTCCTCCTTCCCTGCTTCTGTGAGGAGAAAGGTGCGTCTTTATTTTGTGCTAATCTACAGCTCTGCACTCGGACCTGAACTACTCAGGCCTTCCAACTCAGCAGTGACCCTATCGGGCGGCCGTTTCTTTCATGGCAGTCTGTCTATCTGGAACCACGCGGGCGTGCCTTTTAATGAGCACATGACAGAAAAGGAGAAGCAATTTTTCAGACACAACGAATATTCTCAGAACAATCTGACTGTGTCTGTCTGTAAATGGCGAGTCCTTAATTAAGCAAGGTCTTCACGCATGAATGATTTTTTTTGTTGTGTGTGTTGTTGTGTGTGTGTGTGTCCAAGTGGTGTCAATGTAATCTATTTCCATCGTATGAAAACAAACATAGAACAATCGAATCCAAGCTTATTGATCTGTTGCACACAAGTCAGTGACTTTTCTGACATGTGCTCGTTTAAACGCACGCTTTTTCTCATTTGTTGATCATTAGCATATATTTATCAAAATCTTGTCATGATAATACAAAAGAAAACAAAAAAGACGACTGATTACGTCACGCTCCCCTGAGGCTTTGTTGATTCAGTTTAAAGCAAATTAGTGTGTTTAGAATCAACAAACGTATGTGTACAATCTTTCAGTCCCTCCTGAGTGTGTGTGTGTGTGTGTGTGTGTGTGTGTGTGTGTGTGTGTGTGTGTGTGTGTGTGTGTGTGTGTGAATTTTCTTTCATTAATATCGACCCAGTCCCATGTTAGATTTCAAAAGGAATGCAAACGGTCTGTCACAGTGTATGTGTTCCTTATTTTTTTGCGTCGGTTTTTTTTTTGCCATTTTGTTTCGATTGTTTCACATATAAGAATCAGATTAATATACATTAACAAATTGGTTTATGAACTGAACTTTAAAACAGTTTTTTAAAAGGGTCTGTTTATTTGTCATCCATTCCATCATTTAAATGACGGTCTTTAATGTGACATTTAACTTTTTTTTCAAACGCTTCCCGAAGAAGTGCAAAAAGCTGAAATGTGATTAAAGCACCCTAAATCGCCAGCGGATTACTGGTTATATTATCAGCGTTATACATACATACATACGTACATACATACACACACACACATATACATATATACTTAATAAACTACATGCATGCAACGTACACTCTCTCTCTATGTCTGTCTGCCTGTCTGTCTGTCTGTTTGTCTTTCTCTGTCTGTGTGACATTCCATGCCATAATAAGAGAGAGAGAGAGAGAGAGAGAGAGAGAGAGAGGAGAGAGAGAGAGAGAGAGAGAGAGAGAGAGAGATATGCAACAGACATATCAGTACAGTGGGTCAGAGAGATGAAGACAAAAAGAAAAGAAAGTTACAAATCGTCGAGTTATCAGGAAAGGGACATAACACTGGAATCACTGGTGACGTGAGCTCTTTGGTACGCCTATGACTATTCAAGGAGCTATTTTGTGTGCAGTTTGTGTGCCATCTCTTTTCTAACTTCGTATCTTATGTGTCCGATGTCATCAACTCGTTGTGCCAGTTGAGTGTTATGTAAGCAAGTGTTGAAGCCATATAACGTACTTCTGGCCTAGCGAGTGACTGGCAAAATGAACCTCGGACAAGCCTTGGCTCACGTAACTGGTTGCCTTGGGCATGGCTTGCTGAGCTACCACTGACTGTAGCCGTTGGATTGTCTGAACACTGATCATGGGTTTAGGGCACTGTCAGCTTTTGCTTCATCCGTGGTTTAAAACGGTTTTTCTGATTTATATAAGTTTTCATTTTGGAAGATGTGAAATGCATCCGAGTCATAGCTGCTAACCTCTGCAGAGACCGTACGTTGTCTGCTCAGATCAAACAGAGCGACTATTGTTTCCGTCTGTTCTCTCTTCAAGGCTGCGAAAGTGTTTTTGTGACTTGTATATATCTAGCTTTTGCCTTTTTGAAGAGATCTATTAGAGCTTCATTTTTCTCCCCCAAATTAGGGATGAACTTCCTTTGTTGGGGAATCGTTCGTAAGAAACGTCAGACATCACTTATGTTTTATGGTGCAGTCATCTCCGAGATCACTCTCAAGTTTACTGGATCCATTTTGACACAATTCTCTTTCATGACCTGACCCAGCTAACAGAGCTTTCGTTTCGAACATTAAGTTTTTATCTGGAGTCAGGTCAAATCAACATTGTTCTTTTTTGTTTCTCCAATAATAAAATGTTATCCTTATGACAAACGAATGCTTCAATCCCTTATACGGTCTGTCATGTTTTGAAAAAAGTATACTTTGGTACCAAAGTTTCAGTTTCAGTTTGTCAAGGATGTGTCACTGCGAGTGGATTAGTCCATTATGCTGTACCACATCTGCTAAGGTGTGTGTGTGTGTGTGTGTGTGTGTGTGTGTGTGTGTGTGTGTGTGTGGTGTGTGTGTGTGTGTGCATAGTCTTGTATTCAAGTGCATAACACAAAATGACATAAATCGAATGTTATTTTATTGGATATGTAATTGGTATTAATTGTGTTATGTTGTAAAAATCAAAAGACGTTGCCACATTCAATTTCACGTTTTGTGATAATAAAGTTGTTTTGAATTGAATTGAATTGAAAAGCTGCTATGCCACACTCCACAGGATTTACAGCTTATGGATAAATGCATTAATGAGTAAGACGAAAGGATTTAAGATGAGGGTCTGATGCATAGGACTTAGCAGATGTCTGATCAGCGCATCAGCCCAACGACCTGGACAGACCTTAAGTATCTACCTAACATTGTCTGCGCCACCACTGTAATTGTACGTGTGCGTTTGTTTGTGTGTGCAGGCGCATGCATGTGCGTGCATGTGTGTGTATGTATGTTTGCGTTCGTGGTGGGCCCATGTATATGTGCGCCAGTTTACGCGGTGTATGCATACATGTGCATGTGTGATTTGTGGGCTTGTGTGAGCATACTAGTGCATGCACGCATGTACGCACGCATGCACACATATATGTGTGTATATATGCATGCCTGTGGGTGACAGAAATATGGAACAGGAGATTTTTAACATTGTATTGTCTGTGTGGTTTGATCATTTTTTTAAGTGTCATTTGGAACTGTTTTCATCCAGTATTATCTGCAATCTGAATTTCTGACTGGGCTTTTAACTGAGATAACAGTCTTTATCCCCTAGTCTTGCTGTTTCTTGTGCTGCCTGCTTTGCATAAACCTCTCTGTCAATATCTTCGATGAGTTCAGTTAGTCCCGCAAATTCTTAATCTCCATCACTTTTGTATCAAAATCAACTTACATACTTAACGGACTGTCCACTTCTTCAATGATATCCTCATCGATCACTCTGTTCAGTTCAAACTTGTTCATGAGTGGAAGTGACTATTCTTGATGCTGTTTGACGGAATGGAACCGCTTTTCTGTCAGCTTTCTGTGCTGTTCTCCATCACCATGTCTCCATCCTGTCAACAACTGGGAATAGTGTTCTTTGATTGCTTTTTTGGTCGTTACAAAGTAGCTGAAGGTTTCGCTTCCATGTTGTTCTTTGATTATTTTTTTATCTTTACAACCTAGCTGAAGGTTTCACTGCCATACTGTTCTTTGATTATTTTTTTTAATGTTACAAAGTAGCTAAAAATTCACTTGCATGTTGTTCTTTGATTACTTTTGTTTTTGTTGTTAAAAAGTAGCTGAAGGTTTCACTTCCATGTTGTTCTTTGATTTTTTTTATCGTTACAAAGTAACTGAAGGTTTCACTTCCTGTTGTTTTGATTGTTTTTACGTTACAAAGTAGCTGAAGGTTTCACTTCCATGTTGTTCTTGATTACTTTTTATGTTACAAAGTAGCTGAAGGTTTCACTTCCATGTTGTTCCTTTGATTACTTTTTGATTGTTACAAGTAGCTGAAGTTTCACTTCCATGTTGTTTTTGATTATTTTTGATTGTTACAAAGTAGCTGAAGGTTTCACTCCATGTTGTATCTTTGATTACTTTTTTGATCGTTAAAAAAGTTGGTTTCACCGTTGTCAGGGTCAGTCCTGTGTTGCCTCTCACTGTACACTGACTTAAGATTTTATTGTGAAAGCGTCGGGGATGTGTGGATGAGGGGTTGCGGCCGTATGTTGGCCATGCCAAGCTGCAGTTTGAGATAAATGAGCATGTAAACTTTTTTTTATCAAGCAAATACTGCACATTTAATGTATTTATAAACTCTTTCATATCAATGAAGTTTTGGCATTTTTTGGTCTGAAAAGCGTGTTGTCTTGCAGATGGATTGAACCAATTAAGATGTGCACATATGTTTGGCATACATGACACTGGAGAACCAGCCTCCATGAACCAAGTCAACACGCTACCTTGTTAGTGTCGCTGCTACAAGTAACAATGATTGCATTGTTGACCTGTTGACCAGGTCATGCTATGCACTTTATAATTCGCGAGGTCTCTTGTGGTAGAGAGTTTGTTTCGGGTAACGGGTAAGATATTAATTTTTAGCTTTCATTGGCGAAAGATTTGCTGTTCAAGTTATTTGTTTATTCAAAATACACCTTAATTTATGCTTTTTGGGTAATCACACTATTCCTAGATTTGCATTTGTTGAAATAGTCCCGAATGAAAAGGTCCATGAATTTATAACTTGATTATGTTACATATTTACTTTTTTTTTGTTTTTTGTGACAAATATGTGTTGGATTCTGCAATACTAGTGCCTATGCAGTACAGCGCTGTTTATTTCTTTCAGTGTATGATTTCAGCACTCCTGCATGATAGTCAAGATCCAGTTCTAGCTTCACTTTTATTAAGACAGCGTTATTACGATAAGATTTGACAGGACTACGTATGCAGCACCACATCTGTAAAGCAATTATGCTACAGGACAATGCTTTGAGACACAATAAACCAATAAACAAACATGTAAGCAAAATAATCACTAACAAAACAAAACTGAAAAAGCAGCTATTGAGTGACACTTAAAAGAAACTTGACGGACGCAATAAACTGACCGGTATATCAAGGCTTGAATGCCTGTTCTGCTCCACTACTACTGAAGTGAATGAGTGAATGAGTACGTGAGTGTGTGTGTGTGTGTGTGTGTGTGTGTGTGTGTGTGGTGTGTGTGTGTGTGTGTGTGCGCGTGGTGTGTACGTGTGCTTGTACGTATCAGGTAGTAAGAATCACGTGCAGGTACTTTTTCATGCATGGATGAACGGCACAAAAAGATGAGAGGCAATGGGCGAATGGAACAAATTCAAATGCACCACAGACACAGACACACAGACACAGACACATACACGACCGACCAGACACGACACACACACAGACACAACACACACCACACACACACACACACACACACACACACCACCACACACCACACACACACACACACACACACCAGCACGCACGCACCACACACACACACACCACCACACACACACACACACACAACACGCGCGCGCGCCGCGCGCACACACACACACACTGACTGACTGAAACCAATTTATTGTCAGATTAACTCATGGTTGTACTGACATTTAAGAAAACATTATGAACAGAATATCAACGTTTTTCATTCAAAGAAAAGGAACATAATTAACCCACAAAAACACACGCGCGCATGTGCGCGCGCGCACATACACACACACACACACACACACAAACACACACACTCAATTACACACGCACACAACACACGCACACAACACACACACACACACGCACACACACACACACACACACAAACTACATGCACAGTATACACATACGCGTACTACCACACACACGCGCCACACATACTAAAACACACACACAAACATGTGCGCGCGCAAACACACACACACACACACACACACACACACCACTCTACGCAACACACGCATTTTACGCATAAACAAAGAAGCATGGGCTCTCACACAGACACAACAACAGAGAGAGAGAGAGAGAGAGAGAGAGAGAGAGAGAGAGAGAGAGAGAGAGAGAGAGAGAGAGAGAGAGAGAGAGAGAGAGAGAGTTCAGATGAAAACTAAAATGGCCGGTGAGAAACCAGTCAATCCTGACATCACTCGCCTTACCTAATCCCCTGCCTGCCACCCCACCTCCATCCCCCCCCCCTCCCCCACCGTCTCCCCGGACCCTCAATGGGACGCGGGTTGGCAAAGAACAAACTACTTTAGTCTCTCAGTTATTGAGATTCCATCACTACATTTAGCGAAGCATCACAAAACACACCTCTTCCGTAGTAAGTAGCAAAATATAAGGCTTACATGATTATCAAAAGCGTAAGGTAATGATTGTGTATTACACACGCCTCTTCCGTAGTAAGTAGCAAATAGAAGGCTTACATGAATATTAAAAGAGTAAGGAATTGATTGTGTATTACACACGCCTCTTCCGTAGTAAGTAGCAAATAGAAGGCTTACATGAATATTAAAAGAGTAAGGCATTGATTGTGTATTACATGTTTGCTACTGTCATGCTTCTCGGAGTCGTGCCACACACGCACGCACCACCGCCAAAGCAAACTCCGCTAACGCGCGCAATCACTCCTTTCACCCAAGGCGTGTTAAATAAATACACAACACCGAAAAGTTGGTTTTTTCCTTCCCCTCCTCCTCCGGGAGAACAAATATAATTAGTACATACAATTCTCAAATTAACTTATTCACACAAAATAAACACAAACACACCTCCTCTCCACCAAGGAGGTAACACCAAATAAATTCAAACACACCTCCTCTCCACTAAGGAGGTAACACCAGGTACTGTTTCCCCTTCATTTGAAACATTCATAAAATATGTGGGTTTATGTCACTATCCATCATCCCCGTATTTATACCATAATCTTATAACCCCAACACAGGAGATCAATCAAATCACAATTCACAACAGTTGAGGTTATATACTAGAGTCGTAACATTAAGGGGAATGCGCCAGAATCATTCTTCATCCACATGGGGAAATGCGCCAGAGTCATTTTTTTTCTGTCCCAACCTCTGCGCCAGCTCAGAGGCAGTGCACCTACGCCGCTCATTCCGACACCCCGTCCAAAGCCACAGCCCGGTCGGCCCCGCCGCAGCCCCGGCACCGGTAGTCCACAGGGAGCAGTCAATGTCAAGTGTCAAGAGGCAACCCACTGGAGGAGACACTGCACTGCTGCCGAGTCACTTCGGTGGTGTTCAGTGGCGCCTGTTCTGATCTAACATACGCAGGACACCACCTATTAAGCCCCCTACTGACGACAATAATTGCTTAGTCGCGGAGCCGGCGTGAGTGAGCTCTCCCTCCGGAGGGCGCCACCACGTCCGTCCAAGGACAGCCCCCATGGACTTGCCGATACCGGTGACCCCGACGGAACCAAACGAAGGCCACAGACGTGGAGAGGACATCGAAATTGAGGTCACCATGTGAGCAGGGCATGAAGGGCCACAGAATTTGAGACATTTTTTTTATGCTGATCGATGAGAATGAGGATGGTTCAGATGATGCTACGGATTTCCATTTCGGTCCGAGACTACATGACAGGGCTGTACTCTATGCTTCCTTTCATAATATATCCCGGCATCAACCAGGCCCGAGAGATACAGGCACCTGCAGTGTTGGTCAGGAAATTTGAGCAACACTCTCAGAAACGCATCCATTATGTGGCTGAAACCCGACTGTGTGGTCCCAGTCTTCCCAACTGAGTCTGCAGCAAACTCAACTCTGGGTAGGAGCCGGTCGGGGCAGAAAAACCCATATGACTATGATGGGATTCTTCTTCTTCTTCTGCGTTCGATTGAAGCTGGATGCGTCAGACTTGTAACCCGGCCGCCATGATGAAGCCCGCGGTCTTCTCCAGGTCAGAACGGGCTCCCCAAAGCTGCGCCTGTAACTCCGCTCCCCCCGGCCAGGTTTTGTGTCGTAGAGCTGCGTGAGTAGGACAGCGCAGGAGGACATGTTCAGGGGTCTGGGGTCCAGTGCCGCATGGACACTGGTCAGTGTAGGTGATCTTCAGGCGGTTAAGGTGGCTCAGCAGTCTGCAGTGGCCGGTCCTCAGTCTGAAGAGGATTGTCTGCTGGTGCCTTTGGAGCTGGTGGATCGGGTCAGCACCACTCTCTGCACCCAGCCTTCTCTTCCACTGGGACTGAAACTGGTTGTGGATGATGGTCTTGGCCTCCCTGTAGGTCACGGGGTGGCTGAACTGCTCCATTTTGCTGCCTGCTTTGGAGAGAGCATCAGCTTTTTCGTTGCCCATGATCCCACAATGAGACGGAATCCACTGAAGCGTAATGACAGACTGTTTTGAGAGTTCATAGAGGGCAGCCTTGATGTCTTGCGTATGTTGTTCATTTCTTGTGTTCTGAAGTCCCTGCAGCAGAGATCGGCAGTCTGTGAAGAAGACAACCTTCTGTGATGGGCTGGCCGGTTCCAGAAAGATCCTCACTGCGTGGAGCAGTGCTATTGCCTCTGCTCTGTAGTTGGAGGAGATCTTTCCAGTAGGGAAGGCCTTGTGTGTCAATCTTCCATTGGTGTGTCTGATGAAGAACCCTGCTCCTCCATTCTTGACTGCTCCTTCTGAGGATCCATCTGTGAAGACGTGGGTCCACTCACTGGGGTTGTATTGGTTGGCGATCATCTCCTGTGCTAGAGCTTTCATTACTTGAGGGGCTTGACGGTCCATTCTTTTAATGCCAGGAACTTCGGTGATGGGATTCGAACCCACGACCTCCCAACCGGGAGTCCGCGACGCTAACCAATTCGCCACGGCGGCCGCCAGAGTCATTCTTCATCAACACAGGAGAATGCGCCAAAGACATTCTTCATCCACATGAATCCTCCTCCGTGAGGAAGGGTACTGCGGGCGAGGTCCGCCACCCCTCCCAGGCTGGGGTCAGGTCCGGCACCTCCACCACCTCCAAACACTCACACCCGCGGCCCGGCGTGAGACAGGCAACCTGTCAATACACTCGGAACCACGTGCAGTTCTACAATAACTAAGGAGACTCACTTAAACATGGAGATGTAAACCGTAACCTTTTCTTATAAGTTTTTACTTTAAATATTTTTCCTTTCTTTTCCCCATTCTTTTTATAAAGAAATGTTACAGGTGTAACCACACTGGTTCTTATTTTTTCTTTTCTTTTGAATACAAATGTTTTCTTTAATTTTTCCCCAAAGATTTCACTTCTCTCTAGTTAAACATTAATGACAAAATTACCTCAACGATGCATCAGCCTTGCATCGGTCTTCAATCGCCGTAAACAAACAGACCATGCGACTCCCCCGGCTGGCGTAGAGCAAGTGATTATAAAATTTTCTAGCTAAGTTAAATAACGCGCGCAGCGCTCCCAAGCAGTACTCACCCGGGCCACTACCAATGCACCAACGCCGAACAATCACATGAGCTTTTTTCCTTCAATACCCCAATACTGCTGACGTTCAATCTTAAAACACAAAACAACATGTGCACACGACACCTTCACACATCCTGTGCACATGACACCCCCCATCCGGGGGTAAAAAAAAATTTTGCCCCCAATTTTTATTTCCAGAAAAAACAAGGGACCACCTTCTCTTTGACACACTTGCAAAGAGAATAGCATACAAAATTCAACCAACAAAAAAAGGAAAACACATGACAAGCATTATCCCCCCCAAAAAAACAACAAAACAACAAAACAAAAAAAAAACCCCCACAAAACAAAGGACATCATGTCAGAGAACCAAGTCTGAGTTCTCAGGATTACATCAATAGCATAAACTGATCGTATTTTAAGTTTTCTCAATCAATCGCTGTCCAAATAGTTGAAAGTCCATGTTGTATTGGAACCAATACAGCACAATTGTGATCACACACATAATCAACCATGTAGAGCTACAGCGTTGAAAATTTTTCTCAAATGAATCACAATTCATTTGAAATAACGACATGAGAAAAAAATTCAAAAGCAACCATGCATCAAAATAATGTTTGTAATTGCACTCAAAATGGTTCAAATGATTGCCAAGCAATCCAGGCAAACATGTTAATCATTACATAATAAGACATGGAAAGTATGGATTCTCAATACACAAATGACACTAAGATAGATATGTTCATGTGTTACAGAATACCATATGAGTATATAAATGACAACAACAGAAAAAAAACAACTTTCATTTGGCACACCAGATCATGCGTAAAAAAAAAATTGTCATACTGACACACAATCTCAAGTAGCAACCCCTTCACGCATTCCATCCAGCAGATATGTCCGTAAAATAACAGGCAGGTAATGATTATCTAGTTATGCTCTAGATAATAGATCAGCCAACAGGTTGGACGTATCTGGAATGGGTTCAATACGGAACCGGAATTCCCGCAGAGAGAGAGAGAGAGAGAGAGAGAGAGAGAGAGAGAGAGAGAGAGAGAGAGAGAGAGAGAGAGAGAGAGAGAGAGAGAGAGAGAGAGGCCCATCGCAAGAGATGACTATTCCTGGTTTTCGATGTTTGCAGGAACGTCAACGGTCTATGGTCCGTTTGCACGATGAATTCTCTCCCTGTCAGAAATCTTGCGAATTTTTCGCAACCCCAAAGAATGGCCAGGCGCTCTCTTTCAATCGTGGAGTACTTCCGCTGACTAGCGGAGAACTTCTTACTGGCATACTGAACCGGATGAAGAAGTCCATCTTTGTCTTGAAGGAGCACAGCTCCCATGCCCTGCGAACTGGTATCTGTGCGGAGGATGAAATCCTCCGCAAGTGACGGTAGTAACAAAACGGGAAACGTATTGAGCGTTCTTTGTACATGTTCAAGAGCAGACTGACACTCTCTGGTCCAAATGATCTGTTTATTTTTGTCACCTTTGGCAAATGGCAAAGGATAAGGTTTCACACGAACAGGTACATCACTTGACAAAACAATGGCATGTGGTTCCACACCCTTCGCAGAACCAGGTTTGTCTGTGAGAATATCAGAAAAATCCTGCAGGAACGTTTTCTAAGTCACCTTTCTGAGCCGACGTCAAGTCGTCACAAACCACAGCATCTTTGTATGTCTCTCCACGAACTGTCAGAGTGGGTAATACAGATGAAGTGTCACAGTCAGTGTCAGACAGCGAACCAACAGACGCAGTCTCTGTTCTGTTAAATGCAGTAGGTTTGTCCTGAAATGGAAAGTCAACAACAGCATTCACAGGTAAGACATCCGACAAGTCAGATGACAAAGACGGAAATGTTGCCACACCTGCCACCTCAACAGACCTGTTGATAGTAACGTTCACTCTCTGCACATAAAACTTGAGCATGTTAATATGGAATGTCTTAATCTGTCCATTCATGTCAATGGCATAATTCACTGGTGACAACTTTGACACAACAGAAAAAGGACCTTTCCACTGAATTCGTAACTTGTTGTGATCATCAGTCAACAAAACCAGAACTTTATCACCAACTTGAAAACAACGTACCTTCGATTTTCTGTCTGCATACTTTTTGTATTTGACAGTCATGCTGTCAGCGGTTTCCTGCGCAAGCTGACACGCATCCTTGATCCTGTTTTGCAAATCAGAAACATATTGATAAACATTTGTAGTATCAGACACAGAATCAATATTTGTACCTGTCCATGTGTTTGCCAACAGGTCAAGTGGGCCCCGAGGAGAATGACCAAACACAAGTTCAAAGGGGAAAATCCCAATGACTCATTCAGGAGTTCCCGGTATGCAAAAAGTAAAGCAGGAATGTACCCATCCCACTCACGAGGGGCCTGAACAGAAACTTTCCGAAACATGGCTTTCAATGCTCCATTGAACTGTTCGACCATCCCATTTGACTGTGGATGGTACGGCGTTGTGGTCACAGACTTCACTGACAACAACCTGTATATTTCCGACATCAAATCGGAAACAAACTGAGTGCCACAATCTGATAGAATCTCCTCTGGAAGACCAATACGGGAAAAAATAGAAAGGAGAGCTTCAGCAACAGTAACAGTATCAATCTTCTTTAAAGGAATGGCTTCAGGAAAGCGTGTAGCTGTGTCCACAAGAGTTTTTTTTTTTTTTTTTTTTGCACCTTATTTGTTTATTTTGATTCGGTTTTTTTTTTTTCGTCTTTCTTACTTTCTTTTCTTTTTTACTTTTCTTCTTTTTGTTTTTTCTCTCAAAAATTCTTCTTAGGGGAAGAGGTGGGAGATTCTTGATCTGAGTATGAATTGCCATTCCCACCTGTTCCAAACTCCTTCTCCCCTCTCCCCCACCCCCACCCCTCCCTCGCACCCTCACCCCATGGAGTGATACAGGCTCACTTGACCATGTCCGCCTTCCTTCTCGTCTAAGCACGACAAATCATGGAGAAGCTTCAACTTGCGTTCCTCTTCCTGAGCATTAGCTGCCACGTGCACGGGGCAAATGACAAAAAAAAAAAAAAAAAAAAAGTATAAGAAACCAACCAACCAACCAACCAAACAGCAACAACAGCAACAACAACAACAACAACAACAACAAAACAACTAAACGAACAATAGAACAAACAAAAAAGTGACTTATTTGGTCAAGGTCGTCAGTGTTGCTAAGCACGGGGCAAATGACCAAAAAAAAAAAAAATACATGAATGAAAAATTAATATAAAAACAAGCAAAACACACACACACACACACACACACACACACACACACACACACACACACACACACACACACACACGCACGCACGCACGCACATATATATACACACATACACACACACACACACACACACACACACACACACACACACACACACACACACACACACACGTTCATGTGGGCGATCTCTCTCTCACCCATCCATCCATCTATAATATAAACAACTCCAGAGACACTTCAAATAACGCAAGGGTTCCAAATTATTGTACAAAAATAGGATCAGTTTCCAGCTCACCGCTACACTTTTTGCCAACAGTTTGGCTTTTTGAATGACGTAGAAACATTAAAAAAAAAAGAGACACACATGACCTTGAGCCTCACGTACATATAAAACAACTGGTTCAAGCGAACAAATAAAACATTAAGAACAATAATAACAACAACAACAAAAATAAGAAACGGACACATGAACACTTAGCGGAGGCTCGGTGATGGATTAAAGGTACCATCTTTTGAGTCTTTTTACGGTCTGTCTTTTTTTCTGCTGTCTTCTTTTTTTTTTTTTTTTTTGGGGGGGGGGGGGGGGGGGGGGGGGGGGGCTCCTACCAGACCATGCGCAATCCACACAATGATCACTATCCAGTTTTTGTTTTACTTTTCCTCTCCGCCTCTCCTCCCTCTCCGTGCCCCTCTTCCCTTCCCGTCAACCCTCCCTCCCACTCTTTTCGGAAGTCTCCACTCTCTCTCTCTCTCTCTCTCTCTCTCTCTCTCTCTCTCTCTCTCTCTCTCTCTCTCTCTCTCTATCTCTCACCCTCTCTCCCTTTGATTCTTGGTTCCCATTTCAGCAATATTTTCAAATTCTTTTTGAAGAAAGAAACATGGATTATAAGTCCTGTTAAATCATCATCATCATCATCGTTATCATATTATCTTCATTATCATCATCGTCGTCACCATTATAGGAATCATCATCATCATCGTTATCATATTATCTTCATTATCATCATCGTCGTCACCATTATCATCGTCATCATCATCGTCATTCTCTCTGTCCCCCCTTTCCCTCTCTCTCCCCCCCTTCCCTCACCCACAGTCTTTCCTCTCTCACCCTCTCTCTCTATTCCCCCCCTCTCTCTCTCTCTCTCCACCCTCTCTCCCTCTCTCTCAATCTCTCTCACTCTCCCCTATCCCTCCCTCACTCCTCTTTCCTATCTTTCCCCTCTCTTCCCCCTCCCTCCCTCCATCTCTGCTTCTTCAGTGAACCTCTCTCCCACCCTCTTGATACCTCTTTCTCTTTACAAATGTAGATATTTTTCCGTTTCGCTTATTGGTAATTTTGTTACTGAAGGACGAATCTCTCCCATCCCCACTCCAAGCTCCCTGTCACCCTCCCCCCTATCGGGTTTCCCCACATCATCCCCAGTCCTTCTCTCACATCAAATTGGATCAGTGTGCTAAAGATTGCACGTGCTCTGGTTTTTACCTCCTCTTTCCCCACAGTCGGGGGTCCTCCTCCTCCTGTTTTTTTCCCCCTCTTTTTTTTCTCATTTATTCATCATTTCCTCCAATTCATAGTACTAAACAGTACATCACTTGAGCATTAATGTAAGTATGCAAACAAAAATGACAGTTAAGGGTTGTGATCAAGTAGGCATTCATCTTGGAAGAAGGAAGTGTTATTGGATGCGTCTAATCAGTAACTCCCTATGAAATATCGATCTAATCTCAAGTGGTGTGCCATATCTAAAAATTCCAATACACATTTTTGCAATTATGATAAGTAAATTACAGTAAGAGATGACATAGCTGGAATAACCTCTATTCTTATCTACACCCAACAATGCTTCCTCAACAGTAATTTTGATGTTAATCTTAAACTTCATGAATATCTTATCTTCCACCACTTTCCAAATGTTTTTAATTTTTTCACAATGAAAGAAAAAGTGTTCAATGTAGTCAACAACATTGCAGTATTCACACTTATTTGACGTCTTGTAACCTAGCTTATTTAGAAGAATATTTGTCGGATATATGTTATGGATCAATTTCCAGTGCAATACTAATAATCTAGTTTCAGATGTACATTTCTTTAACAATCCCAATGGCTATTGAGAATTACAGTGTTAAACTTGTTTAACCAGAAATTAACTGCGATTGGTTCAGTCATTTCTTTGTTTGTCAAATACTTTCTGAACTGACGAGGGAGTAATAGGGTGTCTTTACCTTGATCTGTGTTGTGGGTTTCAATGTGTTGTTGGATATATCTGGCACACGAATTTATTGCAGTATACATTGCTCTGTATTCAAAAAATCTAGTCGGTTTTTCACCAACTATTTCACAAACAGCCTCTATAGATTTGAGTTGCCCGTCTTATACAAGTCGGATACCGTTATTAACCCAGATTTTACCCAGTCTCTATAAAACAATGTCTGCCCTCTGTATCTGATGTGGTTATTATTCCACAGTGGTTGATTTCTAATCTCTGTTTTCAGAGAGAAATGTACATTAGCTTCATGGTAATCATCAAGCCAGCATTTTAACACGTTTCTCCAAAAGATATTTGTAATAATACCTAATCCTTTGAACTCTCGGGATTTAACATTTGATTTAAAACAGTTAAATTTTTCCCTACTGCAGAAAATGAATGATATGGAATGCACTTCCATTTCTCTTTCGTTGTCATCTGTAGTTTGGCAGCCCACGACAACAAAAAAGCCTTTTGCATGTCGTGCACATCAATCATATTCAGCCCACCAGATTCAATTTGTTTGCACATTACCTTTCTCTTGATCTTTTCAAATGCTTTTGTGTTTGAGTATTTTTTCTTCCAGATAAACCTGAATAATATAGTATTTATTTTATTCAATATATCCACGGGTGCACACAGTGATTGCATTGCATATGTAATTTGTGACAGTAACAGTGATTTCACAATACATATTTTCCCCATGATACTAAGATTTCGTTTGGACCACATTTTGACCAGCTGGTTTATTTTATCAATACGTGGAGCCAATTTTCTTCAATTTCAGAGGCGTTAATAGAACTGTCAAAGTAAACACCTAAAATTTTGATACGCCGTTCCCATTTTAATCCTAAGTATTCTTCATTACAATGTTTTCTTGAGCCAAGCCACATCGCTTCGGTTTTGTTTCGATTCATTGCGAGTCCTGAGAATTTTGAAAAATATGACACCAAAGTAAGCGCGTTTTTAAGGTCGTTTTGATCTTCCACAAATAAGGATAAATCATCGCGTATAACAAAACTTTCAAAATAACATCATGTTCAGTAAGCCCCTTGGGTAATTTGATTCCATTCACGGTTTGATCAGCTCTTAATTTCAGTGCGAATAGTTCTAGGGAGAGTATAAAAGCTAATGGGGAGAAGGGACATCCCTGGCGAATTCCAGCATCAACAGAAAAAATCTCTGTTAACCAGCCTAAATAGTTGATGCAACTATTAGTTTTAGACATAATCACTTCTACCCATCTAACAAAATTATTTCCAAAATTAAAACGTCTAAATGACCATGCAATATATTCTTTAGAAATAGTATCAAAAGCTGCTTTGTAATCTAAGGCAAGGAGAATTCCAGGTTTATTCTTGAGATTAAGAGAACTAATTATGTCATCGATTAATCTAATGTTGCTACTACTATTCCTTCCTTTAAGAAAGCCGACTTGGTCTTCACTAACTAATGACTGAATGACACTGGAAAGTCTGATGGTAAGCGTTTTAGCCAAAAGCTTGTAATCGGTGTTAGTCAGGGATATTGGTCGCCAATTGTTGAGATCCTCTCTGGGCAGTTGTTTTCCTTTATGAATTAAAATAATAATTGCTCGCCTTTGTGACTCGGACATTCTCCGAGTTTGAACGATTCATTAAAAGATCGCAAGACCAATTTTTTAATTTTACTCCAAAACATTTTAATAAATCCCGAGGTTAGTCCATCAGAGCCTGGGGATGATCCGTTTTTTATTGTCTGTCAAAGCTCGTGTTACTTCTTCTTCTGTCAATATCTGTTCTAGACTATTTTTTTTCTAGGTCTGATAGTTGAGGGACGTCAACATTGACAAGAAACTCAGTGACAAGCTCTTCCCGAAAGTTTACAGTTTTCTTGTACCTGTTGCTGTAAAATGTTACTAGTTCGTTAATTATTTTATTGTGGTCAATTGTTATTTGGCCATCTGCCGTCCTCACTTTGTCCATGATTTTCGAATTGTATTGAGCTTTTTCTAGGTTTAAAAAGTACCTTGTGTTTTTTTCACCTTCTTCTATATATTTAGCGCGAGCACGTGTTTGTGCCCCCTTAGCTTTCTGCGTTTCGTGGATTTCCATGTCAAACTTAAGCTTGTCTCTTTTTTCAACTAGTACCTGATCGTTTGGATTGCTAGCAAGTGAACTTTCTATTTCATCTAATTTAGTCTGCTTGT
>CM065715.1:109765911-109768411 GCA_033310375.1 Conus canariensis | reverse complement strand
CGTGAGAAATCCTCTTAAACGTTACTGTTATTCTTTGTGACCCGTTTTTTTTTTACCCTTTGTTAATAGGGTTTTCCTTTTTTCTAGATTCTGAAAAATTCCTTTCATTCAAATTCGAAGGTCAGTCAGTAGGTAACGTCTGTCAGTGCGATTTCTTACAAGATAAAGGACAAGATTCTAGTTTACAGTAATAAATTAGCTCCTCTGGTGTGCATACACTTTCTGACAAGATGAACACAGTGACTACAACTGGTGATATAAACGACGTGGAGAACGTGACAGTGTCTGCAGAACCCCCTGAAGGATGTGTGGTGCTGTCAGTGAAGCATGGAGCCTTCATTCCCTGGGACAACCCGGACAATCTCATCAGTCGACAAGTGGAGGTGGCCATGGACACGCTGTGGCTGTCGTTTTCCTGCCCATCCTCTTCTCCATCAGCCTTCCCTGCAACATCCACAACATGATCGTGTTCTGTAAGCAGGGGCTTGAAAGAACGTATCAATCTGTGTCTGTTCTCTCTCTCCCTGGCCGATTGTACATACATGCTGCACTCTTTTGTCATCAACATTGATAAAATCTATTCACAGTTTACCAAAGTTTCAGAACTAGGAATGGTGTTAGAGTTTATTGTCAGCAAATATCTGATGTTTATTCGCGGTATGAACTTTGTGTCTGGCTTCCTGACCATGATGATCGCCTGTGAGAGATGCTTCTGTGTCTTCAGTCCTCTCCGCTCGCAGCAGATCCTGAAAACCAAAATGGCTGGGGTGATCGTCCTTGTCGGGGCCGTTCTGATGCTGGGCGTCAGTTTCATCAGCACCACTCGTTGGAGCGTGGCATGTGTCTTTGACCCTCTCATCCACATCGCGTTTAAGACCATGTACCCCAGCAGATTCTACCTGAGGCATCAGAAACTGATCGATACGATCACGGGACTGGTGAACGGCATGTTGTTGCCTTGCATGTATATATCAGTCGTGTCCACCACCACCATTCTGACCGCCATCAAGCTGAGGAAGATAGTACAATGGAGAGAGCAGACCTCTTCCAGCACGCTGTCGTCACGTGAGGTCACCTTAACGCGCATGCTCATCGGAGTTTCCGTTCTATTTGTCATCTGCTCTCTTCCGGTTCTTGTTTTAGGTGTGTGCTCTCTGATTGTTCCGGACATGAGTCTACAAGGCCGGTACCACAACGCCTTTAACTTCATACTCAGTTTCATCGAGTTGTTCTCGTACATCAACGCGTCCTTCAACTTCTTCGTCTACTGCTTTCTGGGGTCCAGATTCAAAGAAACCCTGAAGGAGCTCTATCTTCAATGTTGTAAATCAGAGAAGAAGGCAGAGACAAGAAGGACAGGAGAAGACAAACACCCATCAGGAAAACTTTGACACTGGAAGCTTCACATCACACTGGCCTTGACGTAGTTAGATCGATTAATATCCACTTTCCAAACTCGTCAGAGAAATGTGGCCGTTTATAAAATCTGATCCGTTTATAATAATTCATTTTTCTATCCTGCGAAAGATAACTTTCAGTTACAAGTTTTGATGTATAAAAGTCACTGTCATCGCTCTGTGTTCTTCCGGGGACACTGTTTTAGATGCTGTTCATGATGATTTCAGTAAGTACTGGGTTCTGTTTAAGAAACTTGCAGTCTGGAGTTTGTAAAGGACACCTTTATTTATTCTGCCGAGTTGATGGCATCCACATGTTCTTTGTCTGTGTGTCTGCCTCTTTATCTGTCATCTTATTGTTTACCCGTTACTTTTCTGTCCGTCTCTTTTTCTGCCGTCGTATTCTTTATTTTTCTGTCTGTCTATATCTGTCTCATTGCATATCCGTCTTATATTCTGCCTGTTGCTCTCTCTCTCTCTCTCTCTCTCTCTCTCTCTCTCTTTTTCTCTCTCTGTCTTTGTCTGTCTGTCTGTCTGTCTCTGCTTGTATGTAACTCCTTTATGTTTTCCTTCAGTTCGAAATAAGAATCTTCAATTGATGAATTTGCATGCCTTTCTTTTATGTATTTGAAAAAAAAAAGTTTCAAAATGACGAACGGTTGTAGTTCGTACATACAACGTTTTCCTGTTCTCTACCGAGTGCAAAAAGAAAAATTAGCCCCAAACCATACATATGTGGGAGAGTCTGTCCGACTCACGTGCCACGTGTGCTAGCCTTATTTACTGCACTGGAGATAATGACAGATGGAATGAAGGAGGATGTCGAAAAGCGTTAGCCAGCATAGTGCTACTTTTGGTTCAGTGATGTCACTTACTAGGTAATAATCAAATCGGGATGCTTTAAGTTAAGGCGGTGTTAATACCAGATGTTACGGATGGTGTGCTGTGTGACAGCGGCTGGGCTCATGCTATACCCCACACCTGGTTGGCAGTGCACACACGATGTCTACTGACCCTCGGTCAGTCTCTCCACACCCCCACAGGGCAGCGACAGTGGCTGGGCATGGGCTGCACCCTACACCCGGATGGCAGTCACTCTTCAC
>CM065715.1:109743411-109760911 GCA_033310375.1 Conus canariensis | reverse complement strand
TTAAGGTGAGGGTCTGATGCATACGACTTAGCAGATGTCTAATCTGTGCATTAGCCCAACGAGCTGGAGAGACATTATGTACCTACCTGACATTGTCTGCGCCACCATTTTAAGTGTGTGTGTGTGTGTGTGTGTGTGTGTGTGTGTGTGTGTGTGTGTGTGTGTGTGTGTGCGCGCGTGCGTGCGTGCGTGCGTGCGTGCGCGCGGGTGGGTGTGTGTGTGTGTGTGTGTGTGTGTGTGTGTGTGTGTGTGTTCGTTGGTGGGCCCATGTGTGTGTGTGTGTGTGTGTGTGTGTGTGTGTGTGTGTGTGTGTGTGTGTGTAGTTGTTGTGTGTGTTAGGGGTGCGTGCATGTGCATGTGTGTGCACGCGTGATTTGTGGGCTTGTGTGAGCATACTAGTGCATACACGCATGTGCGCACGTATGCACACGTGGATGTGTGTCTATATCGAACAGGAATTTCAATATTGTATTGTCTGTGTGGTTTGATCAGTGTTTTTTGAATGTCAATTTGAAACTGTTTTCATCCAGTATTATCTGATGAATTTCTGACTGGGCTTTTAGCTGAGATAACAGTCTTCATCCCCTAATCTTGCTGTTTTTCACCGCCTGTTTAGCATAAACTTCTCTGTCAGTATCTTCGATGAGTTCAGTTAGATCCACACAAATTCTTAATCTCCATCATCTTTTGTAAGTACAACAATCAACTTACACACTTAACGGGACTGTCCACCTCTTCAATGATTTCCTCATCGATCACTCTGTTCAGTTCAAACCTTGTTCATGAGTGGAAGTGACATTCTTGTGCTGTTTGACGGAATGGAACCGCCTTTTCTGTCAGCTTTCTGTGCTGTTTTCCAGCACCATGTCTCCATCCCGTCAACAACTGGGGATAGTGTTCTTTGATTGCTTTTTTGATCGTTACAAAGTAGCTGAAGAAAAGAAAAAGAAACACCCGAAAGTGCTGGGAAGGACCCAGAGAAGCACTGTCTTCACCCGCCTTTTGAGCAGTCCTGTACCACCCTTGGAGGCCTGCGCTGTGTTGACGATGGGCACAGCCACGCGCAGGATACTCCATTAAGATATCAAGGGACATAACTGCTCCTGAACAGAGGTAAATCAGACTACAGGATGCAACTCATAACCGCCTTAAAATAGTATCCCCATGGGTGTACCAGCCCGTATTTCATGACTGCAGAGCCCACCGGCAAAAGATACTACCCTCCAGCTGCCGAGCACACCCCACAGACCCAACCACCCCTGCCCACGGACAGATGAAGACAGTGCCACTCCAGACACAGCCAAGCTTTCGCCATACAGTCTTATGTGCCCTCCAGAGAGAATCCAAAGTTGTAGTCTTTCCCACTGTCAACAGGACTTTCCCTGTGGTCAGTGGGTCTTTCCTCACCGTCACTGGACCTTTCTCCAGGGTCAGCCTAGTTAAGGTTTCACTTCCATGTTGTTCTTTGATTGCTTTTTTATCGTGACAAAGCAGCTGAAGGTTTCACTGCCATGTTGTTCTTTGATTATTTTTTATCGTGACAAAGTAGCTGAAGGTTTCACTGCCATGTTGTTCTTTGATTATTTTTTTTTATCGTGACAAAGCAGCTGAAGGTTTCACTTCCATGGTGCTCTTTGATTGTTTTGTTTTTGATCATTACAAAGTAACTAAAACATTCACTTGCATGTTGTTCTTTGATTACTTTTGTTTTTGTTCGTTACAAAGTAGCTGAGTGTTTCACTTCCATGTTGTTCTTTGATTGTTTTTTTTCGTTACAAATTAACTGAAGGTTTCACTTCCATGTTGTTCTTTGATTACTTTTTTGATTGTTACAAAGAAGCTGAAGGTTTCACTTTTGTCAGGGTCAGTCCTGTGTTGCCTCTCACTGTACACTGACTTCAGCTTTTACTGTCAAACGTTGGGGATGCTGTGAATGAGGGGTTGCGGCCGTATGATGGGCATGCCAAGCTGCAGTTTGAGATAAATGAGCATGTAAACTTTTTTTATTCAAGCAAATACTGCACATTTAATGTATTTATAAACTCTTTCATATCAATGAAGTTTTGGGGGGTTTTTTGGTCTGAAAAATGTGTTGCCTGGCAGATGGACTGAACCAATTAAGGCGTACACATATGTTTGGCATACATGATACTGGAGAAGCAGCCTCCATGAACCAAGTCAACACGCTACCTTGTTAGTGTCGCTGCCACAAGTAACAATGATTGCATTGTTGACTGTTGACCAGGTCACGCTATGTACTTTATAATTCGCGAGGTCTCTTGTGGTAGAGACTTTGTTTCGGGTAACGGGTAAGATATCAATTTTGAGCTTTTATTTGGCAAAAGATTTTCTGTTTAGGCTATTTTGTTTTACTCAGAATACACCTTAAGTTATGGTATTTTAGTAATTACACTATTCCTAGATTTGCATTTGTTGAAATTGTCCCGAGTGAAAAGGTCAATGAATTTATCGATTGATTATGCTACGTACTTACTTATTTTTACAAATATCGTGCTTGAATTCTGCAATATTAGTGCCTATGCAGTACAGCAGTTTATTTGCTTTTCAGTGTATGATTTCAATACTACTGCATGATAGTCAAGATCCAGTTCTAGCTTCATTTTTATTCAGACAGCGTCATTACGAGAAGATTTGACCGGAGTATTCTATGTATGCTGCACCACATTTGTAAAACGATTAGGCTACATGGCCCACGCTTTAAAACACAATAAACCAATAAACAAACATGTAAGCAAAACAATCACTAACAAAACAACAACAACAAAAAACAACTGAAAAATCAGCTATTGAATGACATTTAAATGAAACTTGACGGAAGCAATAAACTGACCAGTTGATCAAGGCTTGAATGCCAGTTCTGCTCCACTACTAATTGAATGAATGAGTGAGTAAGTGACTGAGTATGTGGGTGCGTGCGTGCGTGCGTGTGTGCGTGCGCGGGCGTGTGCATGTGTGCTTATAAGTATCAGGGTAGTAAGTATCACATGCATACATGCATGCAGATACTTTTTCATGCATGTATGAGAGCTTTGTGTGTATGGATAGATCGTTGTAAAACGGTAGCTTAGGTGATGGTACTTTGGAAAAAGGATTGCACATGCATACACATACACAGACATACAAATATACAAGCGAGTTCTATAAGAAAGGCGATGCCGATAGACTCCCATGTGATGAATGAACGCCACACAAAGATGAGAGGCAAAGGGCGAATAGGATAAAAATGGAAGGAGCGAGGGATGTAAACTCAAGTTACACACACACACACACACACACACACACACACACACACACACACACACACACACATACATGCATACAAACTACACCGAATGCACAATACACGATACGTACACACGCATGTGTGCGCGTGCACGCGAATGAACGCACATAAATACGCACAGACACATAAACAAACAGACATACGCGCGCACGTGTGCACATACACATACACACACGCGCGCGCGCACATTCATCCACAGACATACAGAGACTCGCACTATATTCACAAAACACAAAATAAACCACAAACACATGCAACCACATATGCGCACATACACTACATGCATACAGCACACATGTTCAATTACACACATATTCACGCACACACACACACACACACACACACACACACACACACACACACACACACACACGATACGTACACACGCATGTGTGCGCGTGCACGCGAATGAACGCACATAGATACGCACACCTGATGGCGGCGACAGTCAATCACTAGATTTGGCAAAAATCTCTGAGAAGATGACTAGAGCCAGAAGCAATAACCTGATGAGTAAGACGGCTAAAGAACATCGTTATGAGAAAAACCCAACAACCAGCCCCAGAAGGACGAGGTCTTCCTCGACAAGCAAAAGTTCTTTTCCAGTTGGCAACGACCGTTTGGACGGGCCCGAAAAAAACAGAGTCAATCAGCGATGGCAAAAAAAGAAGAAAACGAACAAGCCGTAACTAGAATCGTGTTCCTTGAACGAACCTTATCAACACTTCATGAAGAAGTATCTAAGCTAGAAGACACAATTCAGTCGCAAACCGAACTGATAAAATGATACTTTTATCAAGAGAGAAAAAAAGTATCGTTTCAGAACGCGGAAACGCAGACTGAAACCGAAAGACGCTCGTCTTATGCCGAAGCTGCCAAGGCTGGGGCATCGTTATCGTCCGCTAAACAGCCCTCACCTTCTAACCACCTACATAAAACGGCAGCAAAACAAAATTCACAGAAAGAAGAAGACTGAAGAAAAAAGAACTGATGACGCAAAAGCAAAGACCGACCACTTATGTCTTGGGGAAAATTTCAAAGAACAAAAACCTTCCAAGAAGGGCGTAAAATCAGATCTGCCAAGGGTGTTGTTTCTACACGATTCCATAGCCAACAAAATCGATAGCAAGAGGTTGGGAAATTCGTACTGCTTCAGAGCAACATCCAAAAAGGCGTATGTAACAGAGGAGCTTCCAAGAATGTTCAAGGCTGAAAGTGATTCTACAAAACACATGAAATATGACGCTCTAGTCATCCACACAGCAATAAATGACCTGAAAAAGAAGTCCCCTGAAGACTGCTGTAGAGACTTTGTTGTGAACATTAAAGCAATTGTTAAGAGTCATCTGATCTCAAAGTAACGGTCAGCAAAGTGTGCCCTACCAGAAACAAAGATCTGAACATCAAAGCAGAACTGTTCAATGCTCTCGTCATGCAACAGCTAGCTGATTTCAACAACATCAGTTTCGTGGGGCATTCTAATCAACCAACCAGCCCGCAACATCTTCAGGATGGTCTTCATCCCACCTTCCTCGGAACCAGTAAGATGGCAGCTAACATCGGGCGCCACGTGAGAGACCTGTTCTGGAGGAAGCCCAAGAAAGCAACCAGGTTTCAGCACCACCCACCCAGACCCTTCCCCATGTACTACGACGACCTGCTGTTCGCTCCCAATTCATGGATAACAGATTTGCTGTGCTGAGTGATTGTTGATCCATTTTCTGGGGATTTCGTTCTGAGAGAGGGTGGAATAATTTTTGCAAAATACCAGCACCTTTTTGACTGTTAGTTTTGTTTTGAACAAGGTACCATCTTGTGATCTCATCATTTTGTAATTAACCTCATTATCATAAGAACATCAATCCCATAAATTAATTCTTTATTGCTGCGAGTACCATTATATTGGTTGGCTAATTGACACAGTTTATCTTTGTTATTTGCTATTTTTAATATTATAAAAAGTTGCTGTTTAATTTTTTTTTTTTCCTATTTAGGACAATACATTTTTCGTTCTTCAGAGAGCATGACGAAACATTCGAATCTGAAAATATTGCAATGGAACTGCAGATCAATATCAACAAATATTCACGAACTGATTCAACATCTCTCAGATCATACGTATCAAGTGTTAATATTACAGTCTTTAAATGCAACTGAACAAAAAATTCCAAAATTACAAAACTTCTATTACCCTCCAATATTCCAAACTAACAACGAAACAAGGAGGGTTACTACTGCACTATATATTCAAGAAAAGGTTGAATATTTTGAAATAGAGCCACCCTTTTCAAAGAATGTTAAAACCATTAATGCATGTGCAGCAAAACTGAAACTCAACGAATTACTTACATTAAACGTTGTTTCCATTTATTTGCCAAAAGGTCCTGACAATGAAAACACAGAATGGCTTCGCGCTATACTGGACCAGCATGAAAAATGGTTAATAGCAGGTGATTTTAACTCACATGCCCCGTTTTGGGATAATGAATGCGAAATAGTAACACACAATCGTTTTGTTGGAAATATAGTACACTCTTCAATGAGTCTGTTAAATGATGGCAGTGTAACAAGAATACCTGATATTTCACACCATCGAGCAACAGCAATTGATTTAACACTTATATCTCCTGCCATAGCCCCAAGCTGTGAGTGGTCTACCTTCAAAGATCCTCTTGGTAGGGATCATTTGCCAATAATTATTACCATTAAGGGTAAACAATCCGTTCAAAATAAGATCCCAAAATATAATTATAATAAAGCTGTTTGGGATAAATTTGAAAACATACTCTCTACTTACAATTGTGAAGACATAATGTCTGATAACATTGACACAAGCTACGCGAATTTTGTTGATATTGTTTTACATGCAGCTGATCTTTCAGTACCAAGGTGCAATTCTGACGCATCAAAATTGAGTGAACGATATTGAACGATATTGACTGGATGATACGGGAAACGACTGAATGAAGCGCCAGCTGGCAGCTCTTCAGTCGGCACTACCCAGGTAGGCAGCCCGTCGTGTAAGCGAGTGTTGATCGTAAAGCGCTTAGAGCTTGGTCTCTAGCCGAGAATAGGCGCCATATAAGTATTCATTATTATTATTATTATCAAACAAATATGCCGGCAATGTATGGTGGAATGCTACCTGTGAAGAAGCAAGAGAAAAAAAGATGCAGGCCTATAAAATATATTAAAAAGATAAGAAAGATCCTGACAAAATTGCTGAAAAGAACAGAGCAAAAAATCATAGTAACAGAGTAATCGAAAAAGTCAAGGAGCAATATTGGTCAAAATGAAGTACACAACCACAAAGATCTTAAGAAAACATGGAAAAAATTAAAAGACATAAAAATGGAATCAGTCTTCCTGAATATCCCATAACATTAGAAAATAATGAGTTTCCTTCAAAATTTGAAAAGGCTGAAGCATTTGCAAATATCTTTGCCAAAAATAGCAACAGGGAGGTCCTGACAGAAAAGCAAAAGATATACAGAGAGAAAATGGAGGATAAGGAAACTCATGAAAAAAGTCCCAATAACAGTCACTATACAAACGCTTCCCTGACATTTCAAGAAGTAAAGGCTGCAATTTTCTCTATTGGTTCAAAAAGAAAATAAGTGGGACCAGATGCGATTTCCAATGAAATGATAAAGCATTTGCCAGTTAATTTCACAATGTTTTTGAACTTATTTTTTCAGAAATAAAAAGTAAACAAGTGGGGTATTTTTTGCTCCCATAAGAAAACCTAACACAGAGTAACTTTTATTCAAGACTAGCACAGCCGTTTAAACTTGAATAAAGTCAGACAAATACATAGACGAACAATTTAACAGTGGGGGAAAAAACAAGCGCAGGCCAACAACTGAACTGTCTTCATAGTAATGACTTGGCAAAGATTTGGACTTAACGAGGGAGGGGGGGGGGGGGGAGTTTGAAGATGGAGAAACTGGGAACATGAAATTAAGAAAATATGTTACAGATATGAAAACTCTTCACTAGCTGCATAAGGGAACCATCGCAATCCCTTTTGAAGGCAGATATATTTGTATTGCCTGCTCCAAGGCATTTCGTCCGCTGGGTCGGAACTCATCAGGGAGACACGGCTGGTTGTGTCTGCGCTATTTGCATAATGTCTTTAGTTTTTCAGCAACTTTTTTCCTCCCCACACTTTCGTTTGGTTTCATTTACTAATCTTCGCTGGCTGCTTTGGGGGTGCTATTGGATTCTTTTTTGCACCCTTGGTGGTGAGAACACCGCAGTATTATGGACTGTGGTGTGTCTCTATTTGACGCCAGGAGCGCAGACACAACCAGCCGTGTCTCCCTGATGAGTTCCGACCCAGCGGACGAAAGGCCTCGGAGCAGGCAATACAAATATATTTGCCTTCAAAGGGGATTGCGATGGTTCCCTTATGCAGCTAGTGAAGAGTTTTCATATCTGCAACATGTTTTCTTAATTTCATGTTTTCAGTTTCTCCATCTTCAAACTCCCCCCCCCCACACCCCCCCCCCTCCTTAAGTCCAAATCTTTGCCAAGTCATTACTATGAAGACAGTTCAGTTGTTGGCCTGCGCTTGTTTTCCCCCCACTATTAGATTGTTCGTCTGTGTATTTGTCCGACTTTATTCAAGTTTAAAAAGGCTGTGCCAGTCTTGAATAAAAGTTACTTTGTGTTAGGTTTTCTTACGGGAGCAAAAAATACCCCACTTGTTTACTGTTTATCATTACAACAGAGGTTAAACATCAGTTTGCACGTAGAAAAAAAGTACTTGCCACGTTTTTTGACATTAGAAAGGCATATGACCAAGTTTGGCATTCAAAACTTCTGAACAAATTGAAGTTAATAGGTCTCTCGGGGTGTATGTATAATTACTTAAAAACCTTTTTAAGTGATAGAACGATCCAGACGAAGGTAGGAAATGTATATTCCAATGAAAGACATATCCAGATGGGAATCCCGCAAGGAGCTGTGATAGCTCCTACCCTGTTTAATATTTTGATCCATGATCTTCCTAAATTATTATCGAAAAATGTTGAACTAGTACAATATGCGGATGATATCTGTATATGGATGAAAGTTACTTTAAAACGTCACACACCAGTTAGATCAATCAACTATATCAAAAAGATATATCAACATGAACTAGATAAGATTAGTAAATACATGACTGAAAATGGATTGGCCCTTTCAGCTGAAAAATCGCATATGGTTCTGTTCAATACTGGTTATGATCCAAATCTTCTGCCTTCATTTAAAATAGATGGATTGTGCCTTGAATATAAAAAATGTAAAAATTTTTGGAGTAAATTTAACTTCTAAATTGGGCTGGAATTATCACATACAAACTATTCTAACAAAAGCTAAGAAAACTTTAAATTTCTTGAAAATGGTGAGTCAACAATCATGGGGTAAAGACATTAAAGTATTAACACATTTAGCTACCGCGCTTGTACGATAAAAATTATCCTATGCCCAGGAGACATTTTTTTCAGCCGCAAAATATTTAATTAAAAAGTTGCAGAATATCGATAGTAAAGCTTACAAGATAGCTCTTGGTGTCCCGGTTCATACATCACCTTAAAGAACTTATATGGAGATCAGAATATTGCCTTTTGAAGAAACTATGAAACCTGCATGTGCAAAATATATTTTAAGAAGTCATACACTACAAGATCTTAATACTAGTGAAACTGAATTAAAATCAGAAATAAATTTTCCTAAACGGGCACAAAAAATTGATTCTCTAAAATCGATATCCTCATACACATCTGACTTATTTACAAAAGCAGGCACTGCACCTCAAAACGTAGCTCCTCGGGTGTCTTTTAGCACTATCCCGGAATGGGAACTTAGTAGAGCAAATTATGACATAGACTATACAAGTTTAAGAAAAAGTGATGGACCCTTGCTGCCAACGTATGTTAAGTCACATATAAATGAAACTTATATAAATCACCTTAAAATCTATGCAGATGGTTCTGTTCAGACAATCATTTGTCTGGTTCAGCATTCATAATTCCATCCTTAAAAATAGAGAAAGGTTACCACCTTGGTAAGAATATTTCCATATTTACTGCGGAACTTGTTGCCATTATTATGAAATTAAACTTTGTTCTTGATTTTCGATTTCCTGCATTTCAAACACTACTTTGTGTTGATTCAAAATCAGTCCTACAAGCTCTAAAATTTTCGAATACAAGTGTGAGAGCAGAACTCATATCAGAAGTCTACCACTTAATTCATTTTTTGCATTTACGTGGTTCTTATGTCGATTTTTGTTGGGTTCCATCACACTGTGGATTATCTGCGAATGAAAGGGTAGACCATTTAGCCAAAAAGGCTGCTATCACTGAAACTGATTTAACAAAGATATGCATTCCTTTATCCTTACATTAGAGTTATAGTCTTTTAAAAGACGTATCCTGGAACTCTATTTTAAAAAAGCGAAAAGGCACCAGAAACAAAAAGGGGATATTATTTAACAAGATATCAGACAATAAAACAGGTATCAAGAATCTCTACCAAGAGTGGATTTTAAAAAGTTTGATTTTTAGATTAAGGCTTGATGCCTTTAAAACCAAATTCTGTATAAACATGTGACTTGTAATTGTGGCCAGGAAATCACTCCGTTCCATCTACTTTTTTGTGCGATAGAATGAAACCCTATTTACCTGCTTGGTTGTTGAACACTGAACCGTCGATGTCAGTCTTTGAAGACGTCATCTCTAACGAATCAAACATTTTTGAAGTTGTTCAAGGACTGATTAAGAGCTCAATTGGACATTTACTTTAACGTCTATGTTATTTTCCCCATCTTGGTGTTAGTTGCTTATATAGTGTTTCTTTTAAAGTTTTCGATTCAGTTATGTTTTATTATTATTATTATTAATTTTATCTAGGCCTAATTGCATTACACATACCTACGTACGCCCAAAATCAACACCAACCATTCGCATGCATACACCCCAAAACACCACATGCACACACACATAACACTTACATACTGTCTACGATCACTGTTAGGTGGATAGACGTTAAACTAAAGAACGAACGAACGAACGAACACACACACACACACACACACACACACACACACACACACACACTAACATATACACACCACCCTACACCACACACACATTTTACACATAAACAAACAAGTGTGGGCTTTCACACAGACACACAACAACAGAGAGAGAGAGGAGAGAGAGAGAGAGAGAGAGAGAGAGAGAGAGAGAGAGAGAGAGAGAGGAGAGAGAGAGAGAGAGAGAGAGAGAGAAACCAAATGGCCGACGAGGAACCAATCCAGCCTGACATCACTCGCCTTACCCAATCCCCTGCCTACCACCCCACCTCCATCTCCCTCCATCCCCCCAGACTGCTCAGTGGGACGCGGCTTGGCAAAGAACAAACTATTTTAGTCTCTCAGTCATTGAGATTCCATCACTACATTCAGCAAAGCATCACAAAACACACCTCTTCCGTAGTAAGCAGCAGAACATAAGGCTTACATCATTATTAAAATAGTAAGGTTATGATTGTGTGTTAAATACATGCTACTACACATGTAAAGTATGACGGAAGGCATAACTGTACATGAATGAGTCATAAAGTAATAATCTTGTATAGAGCTTCGAGTCATGGTTTTAAATGTACTTTAAACGAATGTTTAATAGAAGTCGTTCCACTAGCGGCAGCGGTAACAGCAGTAGTTGTAGCAGTAATAGTTTTAGTTTTAATGACAATAATCGTCATAGTCGTTATTGTAATATAGTGAAAGAACGACTGCTTCCCCCATTGAAGACAATGACGACGACAATGACGACGACCACGATGATCATGACGATGATGACAACGACGACGACGACGACGACGACAAAGACGACAAAGACGACAATGATGATGATGATGACATTTATGTCCTTTAGGCCTATGTTGGAAGGCCCGTGTCATTTCTGTGTTCACCCACCAAACACACATGACCTGCACAATCGTTCAGTGTTGTCACCAGTATTGGAGAAATGGCAATCTAGACTCTGGACCTCAGTTGAAATCACCGAGTCCTCTCCCCTGTAGCAGAAACCACATGTGAGCAGCCCTTTCCCCACCAGCTCAATTCCAATGATGCCTGCCTTTCACTGGAACGATTGAAACTCGCCCGCTTGATTTCGACGGGAGAGGAGAGAGAGAGAGAGAGAGAGAGAGAGAGAGGAGAGAGAGAGAGAGAGAGAGTGTGTGTATGTGTGTACGTGTGTGTGTATGTTACACACAAGTACCTGGGAAAGAACACATTAAAACACAGCAAGAATTTGTCAGACGTCTGACTGAAGCCAACCTGACAGTGAGACATGGTGAGGCCAAGCAAATGTATTCTGGATACAGACAAAGCCAACCTGACAGTGAGACATGGTGAGGCCAAGCAAATGTATTCTGGATACAGACAGTTTGGACTTCACTGGCCTTAAGCTTCAGGATGGCCAGAAAGGGTTTCATCAAGACAATGTGAAGAACACAGAGGAGGCGGCACGCCCTATTGTTTCAAAGCAAACGTTTCAAAGCAAATCTAGACTTTTAAAAACTGATCTGCATACAGTAGAGTTCATTCTGAACTCTTTTTTTAACATTTGCACCCACCTCTGACCTCCCGAAGAAAGGAAGAACTGACTAAGTAGAGTTGGGAGATGCTCTAGAGAAGGCGTGGTACATCATCATCAATTTCCTGACCAGCATCCCAGTTCTGTGCTGTGCTGACCCCTCCAAGACCTTCATCCTGAGAAAGTATGCGTATGATGTCGGCATTGGAGCAGTCATGGTACAAGAACATGATAAAAAGCTGTTCCCCTCAGCTATGCCAGCAAGAAACCGTTTTCAGCAGGCTGGAACTGCTCCTGCTCTATAAGTGAAAAGGAGATCTACACTATTATGTGTAGGGTGGAGCAGCTCACTGCGTGCCTCTAAGGCATAAAATCTAAGGTGTTGTAGAGAAACCTTTTCCTATTTGAAATCAGTTAAATTCATGTACGACAGAGTTATGCCATGGGTGATAAATGTGTTAAACTTTAACATGAAGATCGAAGTCATTATGGGAGAGCATATCTTGGTGCTGACTGTATGGACCGCTTGGTGGATGTTTTGTTTCATGAAATGTCCATAACTGGAGGCTGGGGTTGTCAGTAGGATGTGATGTGAATGAGGTTAAAAGTTAAGAGAATGCGATTTGAAGAAGTATTGGAAAAGGACATGTCTTTTCTTTAGCACAGTCATAATGGTTATAGGGATATCGATTTGTAATTCTCCTGCTGGGAGTAAAGACTTTACTTTTTTTTTTAACCAGAGTGGAATGTTCTCTGTTTGGATGGAATCAGTGAATAATCAGGACCACCTCTTTTTGATCACCCTTCTCAGTGTCAGATACTCAGGAAAACGTCGAAGAAGAGACTTAAGTTATTTGTCAAGGAGTTACTGAATTGACCGGTCTCTGAAGCATCGCCAAACGTTTCACCAGATGAAAGGATACCACTGAGCAACAGTGACAACCCAGCAAATGCAGATGAGTAAGGTGTAGTAAATCATAAAAGACTAATAATAATTTTAAAACATCTTTACACCTCTTTCTCTGTGTCTCTTTCTCGGTCTATCTTTCTGCCTCTCTCTCTCTCTCTCTCTCTCTCTCTCTCTCTCTCTGACGTTTTGTTTGCAAGCATATGTTAAAAGTTGTATGTCCATATGCCGCGCTCGCACGCACAGTGTGTGTGCGTGCGTGTGAGTGTGTGTGTGTGTGTGTGTGTGTGTGTGTGTGTGTGTGTGTGTGTGTGTGTGTGTGTGTGTGTGTGAATAGTAGGTAGTTTAAGACTGTGCAGTGGTTGTAATTTTACTTTGACAAATTACACAAAAAAGTTGTAATATGAAAGGATGCATGCAGTGTGTGTGTGTGTGTGTGTGTGTGTGTGTGTGTGTGTGTGTGTGTGTGTGTGTGTGTGTGTGTTGTGTGTTGTGTGTGGTGCGTGCGTGTGTGTGTGTGTGTGTGTGTGTGTGTGTGTGTGTGTGTGCTTGCGTGTGTGCGTGCGTGAGTGTGTGTGTGTGTGTGTGTGTGTGCGTGCGTGCGTGCGTGCGTGCGTGCGTGCGTGCGTGTGTGGTGTGTGTGTGTGGTGTGGTGTGTGTGTGTGTGTGTGGTGTGTGTGTGTTGTTGTTGTTGTTGCTGAAAAGGTTTTTATTTCGAAATTCAGAGAGCACAAACCAGACACCATGAACACAAATACAGGAGCATATTCGATTAAGTACAACGCAATGATTAGACATAACTCATAACCAAGTATTGACAGTTGTTTACACCTCAAATCACGAACGTTTGTAAACGAGATAGTGACTAACAGAATCGTATTCATATTCGATTAATTACAACGAAGTGACTGGACGTAATTCATTAACAAATTATTGTTGTTTGCACATCAAATCACATAAAGAATTATTTTAAATCACAACAAGCCTTAGGGAGAGAAATCAGAAAAGCATAAGCAACAGAAAAGAAAACAAACAAACACACGAACCGACGAGAAAAAAAACAAAAACAAAACAAACAAACAAAAAAAAAAAACCCAAAAAAACTCAACCCTCAGTTGGCCGTTGTCACAGCCTTTGTATACAATGGATAATTTGTGTTTAACTCCAATAACGTCAAGTATGGAGTCCACTGTGCCACGAAATTTCCATGGGACATGTTAAAAAGAGCAGCATACTTTTCTGTTTCATATCTGGCTTTCAAAAATACAAAAAAGATTTGAACTGATGGTAAACTCTTTTCATATTTACATTTATAAATATAAAATTTGGCGAGTAGCAGGATTAAGTCAAACGTTCTATCAGATTTAAAGTTACAATCACAACCAAACAGAACAATATTTTCATCAAGCAACAGTTTTATAATATTACATTTTCTGTTTACCACATTTTGAAACTCTTTCCAGAAGTTTTGTACATATTGGCAATGCCAAAATATATGTTGAATATTTTCTTTTTCTCTCTCACAAAAAGAGCATTTTTCTGACTCTTCAATTCCCATGTTTTGCAAAATAACATTGGCTGCCAATATTCTGTTAATAATTCTCATTTGAAACCATCTTAGTTTAATGTCTTTTATCTGTCGGACTTTGTGAAAAGTTTTCATCCATATAACCTCCTTATGTAGTCTTACATTCCATTTATTGCAAAAACCTGGTTCTGTTAGGTCTTGATTTAATAAATCGTAATAATGTCAGGCTCCTCTTGAAACTGAACAGATTCCAGTTAATAATTTACTTGTCATACTTTCCTCACAGTATTTCATTTCTAGTCCAATTTCTCTCGAATAGTTTTTCACAGCACTAACATAACCATTATATGTAACAAAATCTGTATTGATACTGTATTTATCAACAAAAGACTGGAAACTCAAAAATTCACTGTTCTCGTCCAGAAGATTCCGTATGCAGAATACATCGTTTTCAATCCAGTTTTTATAAAAGGTTGATCTGCCCCCAATCTTTAAGTTGGGATTACAAAACAGAGGCTCTGAACAGAGTTCCTCCGCAGTTTTAACATGAACAATCTTACCAATTTCTCTATAAGCGTTGAATACGTCTCTCCAGAAGCTATTCAGTTTATCGCTCCATCGCAGATTGGATCCTAGTTTATTGATAATTTCTGCTTTTTCATACACTGAAACAAGCACTTTCTTCCATCGGTGTTTACTTGATAAGATTTTACGAATCCAAGTTAATTTTAAAGCATTTATATGCTTTTTTATGATTGGTATTCCGATTCCCCCCTGCACTACGCTTTTCACAGACGTTTTCCTACTGATTCTGTCTCTTTTTTTGCCACAAACAAAATTATATATAAAGTTCTGGATTTCATCTGTAATATAGTCCGGTGGATTTGGTAATAACATCCATAGATGGGTTAGTTTGGAAAGAATCATAGATTTAAGCACCGCTACTCTGCCAAGTGGCGTTATCTGCCTTTTGAGCCAAGTTTTATACAGTGTTTTGATTTCTGCAAACTTTTCTTCAAGGTTCATGATTTCGCAATGTTTTAAGTCACATGTAAACCAGATACCCAAAATTTTGAATTTTGGAGGGTTCCACTTTATGTTTAAATGCGGCATATACCTAACAGGTGAATTTCGTTTACTACCTAGCCATACTGCGTTTGTTTTTTCTGCGTTTAATACGAGTCCAGATACTCTTCCGAAATGTTCAATGGTGTAAATAGATTCCTCGAATGATTTTCTGTCTCCCTCTAATAGTAGTTCAGTGTCATCTGCATACTGTGATATCTTGTTTTCAGTATTACCTACTTGAATTCCCTTTATACCTTTATTTTGTCTTATCGTATTTGCCAAAATCTCAACACACATAACAAATAAATATGGAGAATTGGATCACCTTGACGGCAACCCCTCTCAACAGGGAACCACCCAGCTAATTTTCCATTCAAAGACACAGTTGACTTAATATTTGTATAAAATGTTTGTATCCATTGAGAGAAGCTTGGACCAAAGCCAAAGACGTGAAGTACCTTAAACATGAAACCATAACTTACACTATCAAACGCGTTTTCAAAATCCAGACAAAGAAGTAAACCTGGTTTTTTTGATGCAATCATGAAATCAAGTATGTCATAGATAAGACGAATATTATCTCCCAAATACCTGTTAGGAATAAAACCAGTTTGATCCTCATTGATGATAGAGGGAAGCACTTGCTTTAATCGGTTAGCTATACAAGTAGATCCTATTTTGTACACAATATTCAAAAGCGAGATGGATCTCCAGTTTTTTTAATCTGGTCTTTAGGTTTGTCACCCTTGGGAATGCATACACTAATGCCTTCTTTTTGTGTTGATGAGAGCTCCTTTTTATCATATCCATCATTGATCGCTCTTACAACGTATGAACCAAGTTGCAGCCAGAAAAAGTTGAAAAACTCGGCTGTAAAACCATCACTCCCAGGGCTTTTCATATTTGACATATGTTTAAGAGCAATACCTGCTTCTTCTAAAGTAATTTTACCCTCCAAAGACGTTCTCTGATTCTCACTTAACGTTGGCAAGTCTTCTACTAAATCAAATATTTCACAAGGCTCTGCATCTTTTTTAGCATACAATTTTTTGTAAAAGTTATTAACTTCCTGGGCAATTTCATCATTATCATTTAAAGCAGTACCGTCATCTCGCGTAAGTTTGATTATATTCTTATTAACGTAGTTACGTTTTTCAAGTCCACAAAAGTATTTCGTTATTTTTTTCCCCTTCTGCGACCCATCTCGCCCTTGAACGCAACAATACACCCTCCATTTTCTTTTCCCGAAGAGTAATTAAATCTTGTTTGCATTTTTCAAGTTCAAGCCTTTCTTGTTCCAATAACGCTACTTTCCTCTCGAGTAAAGAAATATTACTTTCTAGATCTTTCTGTTTTTCTGCGTCCTTCCGTTTCTTCATCGTTGCATACGATATAGTTTTGCCCCTAATTTTCATAAGCAATGTATCCAAAAATAGTTGATCAGATATAACAAAGTGGATTTCTGAATTAGGAATTTGGGCCAATCCACAACGACAGCAAGGAAGTGCTGCATATTCCTCGGTAACAATTTGAATAACCTCGTTTACCTCTTTTATGTAATTATTGTCTTTTAATAGCGAACTGTTGAATTTCCATAATGAATTTCTCTTTATCTCTCTGCCTTGTTGTAACGTTACTGTAATTAAGGAGTGGTCAGATCGATATCCTGGTAAGATATCGACATCTATAACATAATTGCAAAGCCAGTCTGAAACAAGAAAGAAATCTAAACGACTCTGTTGACATGGATTAGTTCTCCTCCAAGTATATCTGCGTAATTCCGGATTTAATTCACGCCAGATGTCAGTTAAATCTAGATTGTCCACCATGTTTTCTTATTGTTCTTGCGCTTTAGGATTAATATTATATTTATAGTTATAGCAGTCTACAGAGTAGTTGCGAACTAAGTTCTAATCGCCTCCAATTATGACATTTTCAGCTCCGACCTCCCTGATATGATCTTCCAATTCCATGTAAAACTCTGGCTCATCACGATTAGGTCCGTAGATACTAGCAATGAGACATTCTGTGTCCATTATTTTGACTGATGCAAAAATAAAATTACCTCATGTGTCCTTATAAATTTTTTAAAAACTGAA
>CM065715.1:109708411-109738411 GCA_033310375.1 Conus canariensis | reverse complement strand
ATCATTCATCGCAAGTGGAAGAGATCAGTAAGATACATTGTCATCATTTGATCGAGTGGATGGTCGAGTCAGTCTTAAGGGTTTTTTTCTAATTGCATTACTCCTGTGCGTGAGGACATAAGGAAATGTTATGAATTTATTTGTTTTTAACCTTTGATTTGGTGCACACTAGGAATGAATGTGGTACTATTTGTTTGCAGGAAAGGAAGAGGGAAATGTTATTGTTCTGTTACCTCTCCCCCCTTGTCAAAAGACCTCTTTGGTAATGACAATAAAATATCAAAGTGTCAAGTGTCAAGTCTCTCTCTCTCTCTCTCTCTCTCTCTCTCTCTCTCTCTCTCTCTCTCTCTCTCTCTGTCACAGTACCGGGGTGGTGGAGAACCCTAGGCCCTCTCCGTGGCAGGTGTCTATGGTCAGTGAAACCGAGGGCCAGTTCTCAGGCTCCGGTCCTTGTACTCGCAGTCGAGTACGAACCAGACAGACACAGCTCACAGAAAGATTTTTTAAGGGCCCATCCAAGAGGTAGTCCTGGACGTAATAATGAACAAAACTGTGCTCCCCTGCTGCCCCCGTGTCCTTCTTACAATGAAGACACCTAGGATAACGGCCGTGCCCGTGTCAAGACTTGTCAGAAAAACAGTCTCTCCTTTCTGACTTATAATATTGAGGGTGTATCGTCAATTTATGACCCCGATGTAAATAATTATATATCTCAGTTTGGTTTTGTTCTTTTGACGGAAACGTTCTCAAGAACATTTCCTTCTTTTCTCTTTTTGGATTACGAAGTTTTTCTTTCACCTGGAATTAGATTAACCGATGCTGTTACTGCACGTTTGTCAGAAGGGATCGTGTTTCTTGTAAAAAGACATATGCCAAACTAGTCAAACAACTTACAGTGGAATACGACCATACTATTGTTCTCCACCTTAAAGCTCTAGATCTTGACGTTCTTTTAATTGGAATTCATTTGCCCCCTGCTAACAGTGTTTATTATGCAGATACCGAGATTGATAATGGGGTTTCCCTTCTTGAACAATGTCTGATGGATACTTTTGAACAAGCGGGCGATCTTCCAGTGATCATCCTCGGCGATTTAAATGCAAGAACTGGTCGGCTGAACGCACAAGAACTACCCGTATATTTAGGTGACTTGATAAATGTAAATACCACCGGTGATGACTGCTTTTCTCGTGTATCAAAAGATTGCTCCACTAATGAATTTGTCTTTACTTTAATTATCATCTGTCAGAATTTTGAGTTGGTTATTCTAAATGGTTTTCTGCCTGGTGATAAAAGCGGGGATTACACTTATATCGCTCACAATGGTTCAAGTGTTATTGATTATTTTATTTCCTCCCAATCCTTAGTTCCACTGTGCCGTGAATTGAAAGTAACCCCACGGGTAGAATCAAAGCACATGCCTGTTGAATTTGTACTAATGCTTCCCAGTCCGAATCAGGAGACGGTTTCAAAAAGGTTAAAGGTAACCAAATTAAAAAAATATGCATAGGATCCAGCAAAAGAAGGTGATTTTATCAGTGCACTTCAGTCTGACGAGGTCAATTCAACCTTTCATGAAGCAATTGAATTGATTGATGTCAATTTTGAGTGTGCACTGAAGAAACTAAACGAAGGTCTGTTTATGGCTGGTCAAATAATGAGTAAAGAAACTGTCACAGGTAACATCAAGCACAGTCCATGGTTTGACTCTGAGTGCTGTGTTAAACGCCGTCAGGTGAGACAAGCATTGAGAACGTACAGTCGGGTGAAAGTTAATAACAACCCCGATGCTGTTCAACTGAGACTTAACTATTCTATAATTAGAAACGAGTATAAAGACTTACTTCGAACAAGCAGCAGTTATATAGACAACAAGTTTTAAACACATTAACGAAAACGCCAAAGATTCTAATAAGCGGTTTTGGAGCACTGTAAGGTCTTTAAAAAGTAGTTCTCATGTACCAAACACAATATCCAATGAAGAATGGTTTCAGCATTTCAAACAAGTCTTTAATGATGAGTGATTCCTTCTGGCCCTAATTCTCAGGAACTTCAAGCTGAGTATTTTCCTGTTGCTGATAGTAACGTTGATGAATTGGATGTCTGTATAACTGAAGGGGAAATTCTTGATTCAGTTAAGGCTTTAAATCAAATAAAGCACCAGGTCCAGACGGACTAATTGGGGAATTTTATAAGTATTGCTCCCCCACTATTTCTTTTTCCTTAAGAAATTTTTCAACAATTTCTTTGATTTTGGCATCTTCCTTTCTATGTGGTGCGAAGCTCTGATTCAACCTTTGCACAAAAAGGGTGATATAAACAACCCAGACAACTAAGAGGTATCTCTCTTTTAAACATTAGTTCAAAATTATATACTTACATATTAAACAAGCGTTTAACAAAATGGATTGAAGATTGTGATGTAATAAACGATGTGTAGGCTGGCTTTAGAAAGAATTATAGTACTACTGATCATATATTTACCTTTTTTTCTCTGGTACAAAAGCAACTCTCTAACCACAAGAAATTATACGTTGCTTTTATCGACTTTAAAAAGGCTTTCGATTCGGTAGATAGAAACCAACTCTGGTCAATCTTAAAGAAAAAAGGTGTACAGGGTAAGATGTACAATGCACTTAAAAGCATATACACAGATGTCAAAGCTAGGGTTAAAGTGGGGGGAGATTTAACTGACACTTTTATGTGTCCCGGGGTCTGAAGCAAGGAGAAATATGCAGTCCGGTTTTATTTTCGTATTCATCAATGAGCTTGCTGAAGAATAATTCAATACGGTAAACACGTTATTCCCTTATTAAAGACTTCATAGGAGATACTAATTATGCTTTTAGCCGACGATGTTGCACTCGTAGCATCTACCGTCATTGGTCTCCAGCAGCAACTAAATGTTTTGTGTAGCACAGCGAAAAACTCGATTTGATCGTAAATTTAGAAAAATCAAAAGTTATTGTGTTTAGAAATGGGGGGTATATCGCCTCAAGGGAAAGATGGTTCTACGACGGTAGGCAACTAGAAATTGTTAATCAGAATAAATATTTAGGTGTTATCTTTTCCACGGGTCTTTCTTTTTCCCATTGCCTTGAGGATTTAGCATCCAAGGCAAAACGTCAAGTCATCAATATTATAAAACTACTGTGGAAGTTTCAAAGTCTTTCCCCGAAATTGTTCTTTAAACTTTTCGATCGTCAAGTCCAGCCAATGCTTAGCTATGGTGCTGAAGTATGGGGTTTGACTGCAAACAACTCAATTATTGAAAAAGTACATTTGTTTGCATTCAAGAGATTCTTAAATCTTTCCATAAAAACACCCAGCGCCTTAGTCTACGGAGAAACTGGTCGGTATCCACTCTATATAAACAATTACACTAAATGTATCAAGTATTGGATACGTGTCGTTAATATGCCGGATAATCGCCTTCCTAAGAAAGCTTACAACACGTTATACGATTTGTATCATCGAGGCAAGAACAACTGGGTTTCATCAGTTTGCTCTACGTTAAATCGCTATGGCTTTGGGTATGTATGGGAAAACCAGAACGTTTACAATGTCTTAGAATTTAGAAATCGGTTGATTGATTGTCATCTTCAAGAATGGTACACCCGAATGGATGTTAGTGATCGCTTTTCCTTCTATTCTTCCTTTAAGCAATTCAGACAAATACCGAATTATCTGTTTACGGTAAGTAATCTGAACAATCGTAAAAATCTCATAAGATTCAGGTTAGGCGTATCTTTTTTAAATACTCACAAACTGCGGCATTCGAGTGTTCCCCGAGAGGCACTCTGCTGTCCTTTTTGTCCAAGTCAGTTGGAATCTGAATATCACTTTTTTATTGTATGCCCTAAATATAAAGATGTTCGAGAGCATTTCATACCCACTAAATATTATGCAAGAGCGTCGGCTTTCAAGATGTCATTATTACTTGCCAATGATAAAATGGCTAAAGATGTTGCTGCTTTCATAACTAAAGCTTTTGAAATCAGATGCAAAAAAAACAAAACGAATGGGACGTAAAGTTCATATATTTTTTATGTATAATTCGGGGTACATTTTCCCCTTTAAAAGCAAAAGAGCTTGTATGTGCGAGTGTATGCGTGCGAGTGTGTGTGTGTCATGTGTATGTGTGTGTGTGTGTGTGTGTGTGTGTGTGTGTGTGTGTGTGTGTGTGTGTGTGTGTGTGATCATGAATAGGTTTACAGGTTTTTAGGCAATTACAAATGAATGTAACCTCTGTGAGATTTGTAAATGATATGCCCTAAGCTGTATATTGGTACGTATTTTGATCAGTATGTATACATCCATGACTGAGGAAGAATGTGAAAGTATCTACTTGGCCGAGAAAATGCATGTATACTTGCAAGGTGTTGTTGTTATCTGTTATCTGTCCTTCGTTTTCTGTTACATTTGCTTTTTCCACAATGTTGTTGTTTTTCCCCCCATCCCAATGTCCCCATTGACACGGGCACGAGGCCTAGTTCAATTAAAATATTTGTCATTCTCTCTCTCTCTCTCTCTCTCTCTCTCTCTCTCTCTCTCTCTCTCTCTCTCTCTCTCTTATCTCCGAGACTGCTTTTCGCGTGTCTGAAAGGAACTTAATAAAGAAAAGGAGAATGCTGGTTTTTCTTTCCCAGACTAATTCCATCTAATTTGCCGCAATATGTTTGACTGTCATAATGTAGGCGCAATTTAGCAGTTATTTTAACTTATGATTCAATGTTCCTTCACTTGACGCTCCGTGTTTGGACAGTCACGCCCCCAGTGTCTTGAGGACAGGTATTCCAGAGTCACAGAACGGACTTCCATAGTGTCATTGAATCACTAAAGGCATATTTCATAGGTTCATCGTATCGTATTCGCGTATTCCATGGTAGCGTTAAATCAATTTACATATCCCATAGTATCATAAATTAACGTAACGCATATTCTGATGTAACTTAATACACATCCTACAGTATTATCAAATCACATACACATATACCACAGTGTACTATCAAATCACATAACATCTTTCATAAATTCATGACATGGCACGTTCAGTCAGATAAAACACATGCCATGGCTTCATCAAATCACATGCTCTTTCGTCATCACGTAACCCACATTCCGTAATAAAAGTCTTTGTCACATATCACACAGTGTTACTTGATAAAACAACGCACATTTCAGACTCTCAGAGCACAATGTCCTTAGTGTCATTGATTCACTGCGTGTATGGTTTTTGTGTCATTTGATACTGTCATCCTGATACATGTGACGGGAAGTAATCATGATTTCAAACACGCTGTTAAGGCTCCTGAGCAGGGGGTAGGTGGGCGGGGGACGTATCGTCACCTTGATAAAGAACTTCATTTTTGCATCGGTTTAAAGAAAGTTTCTTTTATATTGCATTTTTTTTCTTTGCAACCAGGATAGATACTGATAGACGAACAGACAGTTTGTAATGTATCAGACCCGGGAAAGTGAATAGTTTTCTTGTCACACATACGACTGTATTTACGAGGAAGTTACAGAGAGGAAAATGTCAACAGCGGGAGATTGTTCCTCCACCTTCCTTTAAACCTTCAAAAAGCTGGCGATCCGTGACGAATAGAAGTCTCTGACCTTGGAGTTATACGGCTCAGATCACGTGCTGCGTGAGGAAATTGAGTCACATGAGTGGACATGTAAAAAAGAGGAAAGTAATCAGAGTACACTTAACAAATGCAATGACATTATTTGCTGATTCGAATGATAAAAATCAAAAGGATTGTTCTTCTATAGAAGAAGAAAAGAAACAACATATTTAGATATCTCAATATAGAGATAACGTGTGTGAGAAATATGTAATGAAATTTCAAGCGTCTGTCTGTCACAGACGAACATACGGCTTAATTCGATCTCGATTACGTTTCCAGTCTGCCAGTCTGTGTACATATCTTTTTAAGAGAACCAGAGTCCTCCCCTGAGCTGCCCCTGTTGTCAGGCTGAATCGCTAGTTCACATGTCATCATGTTGTCTTGCATGGTGTCAGCAATTCCCTAGTTCACATGTCATCATGTTGTCTTGCATGGTGTCAGCAATCCCTAGTTCACATGTCATCATGTTGTCTTGCATGGTGTCAGCAATCCCTAGTTCACATGTCATCATGTTGTCTTGCATGGTGTCAGCACTGACCCACTGTGACCTCTTCTACATGTGTCTGTTGGCTAGCTGAATTGTCGCCGCGACAGACGTTATTGTAGACTTCTTAAAGTTGTATTTAAGTGTGTCACGTGGCGATTTCCGTTGATGTTATGGGCGAGTATGTGGGCACATCTTTAAACTTGCAACAAGGTAAGGTAATGCTGCTTATAGCCCAGCCGACCGCAAGGGGCCATATCAGGGCTGTCACCACGTTTCATAGATATTATTGGTGGATATGTTGACACGGATACCGGAATCAGGGTGTTGTGTCCAGTCATGCAGGTTTCGGCGATCATTTCCTTTCGCCACCACGGCGAAAACTCGATAGCATTCTACTTGCCATCTAGGTTCACTTCAGAAAGTATTTTGGGGGATGATGAGGTTCACACTCCATTTTATAAGCCGGCGTTAGAGCTGATGTATGTGTTTCATCCTGGTACAGGCAGAAGCTACAGCCAGAATTTTTAACGCATCATCTAGGATTGGGCTTTAAAGGGAACCGTCTGCGGTATGCAGGACTCACTACTCCAGGGGTGAATACGGGCGGAGGTTTTCATGAGACCTGTCGTGTCCCGTTTTGTTTGGTCAGCTCTAGCAAGACTCGAGGAGGACGGAAGGGGGAGGTGTTTGTGTGTGCGTGGAACAAACGAATACTATTATAAAAAAGCAGTAGGAGTATGTGGACTGCAAATTGTTTAAATGATAAGAATGAGTGGTGTGTGTGTGTGTGTGTGTGTGTGTGTGTGTGTGTGTGTGTGTGTGTGTGTGTGTGTGTAAAGATTATTAGTGTTGACCAAATGTATATAAGTTACAGTAAGAACGCATCTTATAAATTACTATTATATTTTGAAACATATTTCTTATTGCACGAAGACAACTTGCAGTAACTGATTATATTTGAGAAATTTAGTTTTATAGTAGGAGACTAAACTGCCTTGTAAACAATTGTTCTTGCTGAAATTTCAGATGTTCTTGGTGAGTTTCATTTGAGGCAAGTTTATTGGTCAAGGTGACCAAACAGCGAGATGTGAACATCAGTACAGTAAGTGCAGTTCTGCATTTCTTTGGATACAGAGGAATAAGCCTAAAAACAAACAAGTGCAGGCAGGTTGACAGTTTCATCGTCAACATCTGTAACGCGCCGCATAGTACACGTCTCTTCATGATCAAGGCCTGTCTGTTCCAATCTATCATCTGTCTATATTATCGCGGTTGTCAGATTGCCATGATCTGTTAACATCGTAGCGCTGATTTGCAGAGAAAACATTTCAACTTGAACGTCCATCTTGCTTCTCCATCCTAATGCAGTCCGTTCCATTTTCCTTCTCTTTTTTGGATGCTGTGATACATTTTCCTTTTTTTTTTTAACACTGTGTGTACAGTTTTATATGAAAATGTAGTTTCTCAATATTCTATAATATACTTTTCCAATGTTTCTTCTTTTTCCACTGATTCTCTGTTCTTTCTTAAACCAAAAATAAACTTTTTGCTCTGATTTCCGTCATTAATAAATTCTAAATTGACTAATCACTAATAATCAACTACATTTCTTGCATTGGAATCTTAATAGTATGTGGTTTGTCAATAATCAACTGTATTTTTTGTACTGGAAAACTTATTAAAACTGTGTTTGTCAAAAACGGCAATGCATTCTGCTTCTTTACTTCATCAGTTGTTTGATTTTCCTGTTTTCCATATTTAGTGTCCGTGAGTAAAGCCGAATTAAACTTCCAAACCGTGTCTCTTTTCTGTTCCGGTGAAAACAATTGATCAAAGAATGTCTTCTTCGATATTCATGAAGGATATCGGCATCCTTATCGGTGGTTGTAAGGATCGCAGATATTAGTAAGAAGTCAGGACGACTTTGTAGCAAGATGGTGTTGGTGACTGATTTCAGAGTTTATTTCTCTTCAGATTTATACAAATTGTAGATCAGGTATCATATGTAAATTGTGTCCTCCCTGCTGCTCTATTATGCACATGTTTTCAATTACAATAGTCAAGCCTGTGATTTAGTACTGTGAGTCACATGTACGATTCTTTCTATACACACGGTTGTTGTTATTTCTTCACAAGGATAAATGACTGTTTTGTTTCCACAAATTAATCTGTTCAGTAATCAATGTGATCTTTTCTGCCTTATTGCCGTGTTGCTGTTGTTGTGTTGTTGTTGATGATGTTATTGTTGTTGTTGTCGTCGTTGTTGTCGTTGTTGTTGTTGTTGTTGTTCTTCTTCTTCTTCTTCTTCTCATATTCATCACCGTTATCATCATCATCATCATCATCAGTACTATCATTATTATTATGTTATTATTATCATTAATGATAATCATAACAACAATAATAATATCATTATCATTATTTTTATTATCATTGTTATTATCACCATCATCATCATTATTATTATTATCATCATTTTTATCATTATTATTGCTGTTGTTGTTGTTGTTATTGTTGTTATCATTATAGATCTTGCTATTCATTTCTTTTTTTTACTCTGTCTGTAGGCATGCGATGTAGTTTCTGAGTGTGCACTCAAGACCATTGCTCTTTACACAAAAAATCTGATGGAGAGTCTGATGTCACATAATAGATATTAACAAAGACAGATTTACCACACACACACACCACACACACACACACACACACACACACACACACACACACACATTATATAATTCGTCAACAAGGGGCTTCATGTTACGGAAGACTGGGTATGGCTAGTCAGTCCAATGCAGACTCGGAAGGCTCTACGCTAGTCGGGCGCAAGTGATTTTCAGGCACTGCAGACCAGGTACAGGTGACACTGGACTCGTGAAGCTCACGGTTCCTGAGGGCTTCTGCTGTCCTGTACTGCTCATAAAAAGCTGCTGCTCTGCTGATGCCACTTCACCTGGCTGGGTGGTCTAACGCCACTCTTGCCCAGGACTCTTAATCAATGAAAAAATCTTTCAGCGAGGCCTTGAATGTGTCATTGAGGCACTTTTTCTGACCACTTTGTGAATGTTTGCCTTCTGCCTGTTCACCTTGTATAGTCTCTTAGGGAGACACGTATTGGGCATTCTTGCAAGGTGGTCGGCTCAACTGACTTGTAATCTTCTCAGCAGGATGTGGGTGCTAGACAGCTCAGGTCAGTGCAGAACCCTGGAACATTGTCTTTCCAGTGATCTTGATCGGCTTCTCAGAAGTTCATGAGGAAGCGATTTAGCTTATGACATGGCGCTCACAGACACCCAAGTCTCGCAGGCATATAGTAGCATGGGCATGTAGTAGTATTAACATGTACAACTATACCTCTTCTCTCCAAGGCAGTTTCTCGTAGCAGCCCCAGACTGGTCTTGTCTTGACAATGCGTGCGTTGACCTGGTCAGGAATGTTCGCAGATCTCGATAGCGTGCTGCCAAAGTTGGTGAAGCGGTCAACGGCCTTTAACGTTACCCCTCGATAGTGATTTCTCCTTCCACAAACTGTTTCCTGGTGTAGGCTGGCACAGGATCGCTGTCGTATTGGCAGTGATCGTGACCCTCAAAGTTGCCGAGAAAAGTAGTTCAAACTTTGCATTTCAGTCATGGCAGCGTTGAGTTCGCAATCATCTAGGAACAAGAAGTCACACAGTATCTCCTCTTCCTCGTCGGTCTTGGCCTAAACCCTCGGCTGGTTGAAAGCTTGCCATCAATCCTGAGCCTGATCTCACTGCCGTCTTCATCACCACCGGAAGCGTCGGGCAGTGTGGCTGAAACATCATGCTGAACAGTGTGGATGCTAAGACACAGCTCTTCTTGACTCCACTTGTCACTGGGAAAGCATTTGAGGAGTCTCGATCACTTCACCGAGCCTTTGCTAACAGAGAGCCTCTCCAGCTTGATGATGTTCAGTCGCTGTTTTGCTGCAGTTCTCTGTGGGTGCCGCCAGCCTGGTCAGCATATGCACGTCAAATCTGAGAAGAGTGAGTCTGTAGTCATCCAACATTCTGCACCACCCATTGCCATCCTCTCTGGGGCTGAGTGGAGTCAATGAAAAACAGCACCACTCAAGGGGGAACATGCCGTGCCCTTCGGAGTGGTTCGGGCACCCTTCTCCAACCTAGTACTCAGCTGTCACAGTAGCTACACACACACACACACACACACACACACACACACACACACACATGCGTAGCATGCGCGCGCTGTGTCATTGCGTTTATAGGCATTGACGAATAATCAAACACCTGGAACAGGTGGATATAGTAACTTGTAAGCGACCATTTACATCACATATTACAAAAATGAAATAGAAACGACACAGAAATGAATACTAGAAGCACGAGTAAAACATCTGTAAAAAGATGCATGTCTAATTTCCTGACTTTTCTTGCATAAGATACAGGAACCTCTCTTTTTAAATCAAACGTGGGCAATATCTATACATAGTATTGCTGTTCTTTGTCGCTTGCCTGTTTCTCCTTTGCAGTTCTATTTTTGACATGAACTTATATTTTCACAGATCCTGAAAAGAAATGGTTTTCACCCGTATTTCAAGGTCAGACAGTGAATAACGTGTGTCAGTGTAATTTCTCACAAGAAAAAAATGCAAAGTTTTTGTTCTCGTTCAAAACCTAGCAAATGCCGGCTCGCATCCATAACTGACAGGATGAACGAAGCTATCTCCACTGGTGCGACCTTTTATCTACTTACTACTAACGACCTGCAAACGGAGAACGTGACAGTGTCTGCAGAACCCCCTGAAGGATGTGTGGTGCTGTCAGTGAGGAAACCTGGAGCCTTCATTCCATGGGACAACCCGGACAACCTCATCAGTCGACAAGTGGAGGTGGCCATGGACACAGCTGTGGCTGTCGTTTTCCTTCCCATCCTCTTCTCCATCAGCCTTCCCTGCAACATCCTCAACATGATCGTGTTCTGCAAACAGGGGCTGAAAGAACGTATCAACCTGTGTCTCTTCTCTCTCTCCCTGGCCGATTGCATATACATGTTGCACTCTTTTGTCCTTAACATAGATAAAATCTACTCCCAGTTCACCCAAGTTTCAGGAATAGGAACAGTGATGGAGTTTTTAATCAGCAATCATCTGATGTTCTTCCGTGGCATGAGCTGGGCGTCTGGCTTCCTGACCATGATGATCGCCTGTGAGAGATGCTTCTGTGTCTTCAGTCCTCTCCGCTCGCAGCAGATCCTGAAAACCAAAACGACTGGCGTAATTATTGTTATTGGCTCCATTCTGATACTCGGCATCAGTGTCATCAGCACCACTCGCTGGAGCGTGGCATGTGTCTTTGACCCTCTCACCCACACCGTGTCTAAGACCATCTACCCTGGTAAATTTTACCAGGAGCAAAAGAAACTGGTTGACACCATCTCAGGCGTGGTGAATGGTACGTTTCTGCCTATTCTGTACGTGTCAGTCGTGTCCACCACCACCATTCTGACCGCCATCAAGCTGAGGAAGATAGTACAATGGAGAGAGCACACTTCTTCCAGCACTCTATCGTCACGTGAAATCACCTTAACGCGCATGCTCATCGGAGTTTCCGTTCTGTTTGTCATCTGCTCTCTTCCGATCCTGGTTTTAGGTTGGTTTTCACTCTTTGTTCCGGACCTGAGTCTTCAAGGCCGGTACTACAACACCTTTAACTTCATAGTCAGCTTCTTTGAGCTGTTCTCTTACATCAATGCGTCCGTCAACTTCTTCGTCTACTGCTTCCTGGGGTCCAAGTTCAAGGAAACCCTGAAGGAACTCTGTTTTCAATACTGTAAGTGCGTGAGGAAGATGGAAGCAGGACGAGCGGGAGAGGAAAAAGGGCTGTCATCAGGAAAGCTTTGAACACTGTGAGGTTCACGTGCAACTGACCCTTAATGACCTAGATCGATGATACTGTCGTGACTGTCACACAGAAAGATTCCAAAATCTTCAGAAGACGTTGTCGATTTACAAATGTTGTCTGTGACTGTATTTGTCAGTCCAGTCACTTTTTGATATGTTAAAGACGGTTTATGTCCTTTTCTTTTTGCTGAAGAAATCTTCCGTAATTTTGATTGTGTTACAGAAATATCATTTCTCCTGTTTCGTTGAAGACATTTTCACTTGAAATTTGAAAAGAACATGTTCACTTATTGTGGATTCAATTAAAAACATTTTCGATCATTCTGCTTATACATTGATGGTATCCAATTGTTCTCTCACTTTCTTTCCGTCTGTCAGTCTTTCTGCATGTCTTCATGTCTCTCTCTGTCTTTCCCTTTATTATTGTGCCTTTTTACGTCTGCATTTTTTTAACCCCCCCCAGCTCCCTTCCCCCCCCCCCCCTCTCTCTCTCTCTCTCTCTCTTCGCAATTACGTGGTGTTATGATAAGGTTAAAACACAGATGTAAATGAGACGGAGGAGGGGGGGGGGGGGGGGGGGGGGGGGGGGGGGGGGGGGGGGGTGAGGTGAACGGAGAGTGGAGGGAAGGCTATGTGAAGGGTCAATGCATACGGCAAGCCACAGTTCATAGAAATACCCACTTCTTTTCATCATGTGCGCGACTTGGTAAATGTTATCGTGTAAACAGGTGAGTCATACGGCAGTCTCTCTCTCTCTCTCTCTCTATATATATATACATACAAAAATATGTTTGTATGTATTTATGTTTACATATCTTTGTGTCTGTCTGTCTGTCTGTCCATCTATCTATCTATCTGTCTGTCCGTCTGTCTATCTATCTGTCTGACTGCCAGTCTGCTGTCTATCGATCTACTTATCTGTCCGTCTCTCTTTCTCTTTCTGTCTCTCGTCAGCTAATTCATTAGTTGGTCGCCCAGTAACTTACTCTCTTACTTATTTGGATACGTATCTATTCTCCGTTTGAAAACAATGGCATTTAACGGCACGATATCTGTAAACAGTAAGCAAGACGTTCTGCACTACTAATCAACCACTCAAAATACCTTTTATCAACATTGATTATTGGAGAATCGGAAACAACAATGTTTCAGAAAAATCTTATAATATTGAAAGTTTTGGTGAAACTGTTAGCTGCAGTTATATGACTTTTGCCATTAGTGAAATCGCAACAGAAGGGATGGTTGTGACAAAGATTCATCATTGTGCCAAGGCGTGTTCTGCTAGCATGTGTAATTGTCAGGAAAAAGCCGAGTTCACCCACCCACACATTCATCAAGAATGAATGAAGCAACATCAGCATCGGCGGCTTTTTTGTTGCAGCTAAATGATACTAAAATTACCTCGGAAATGGGTACTACAGATTTTCTGGTGAGATGCAGAAGCTTTTTTGTTTTTTAATGATTTCATTGTATCCAGCAATCCTGTATATATACGGTACTGTTTATTAGCGTTTCGCAGTTTAATTTTCGCGATATGTTTTTAGCGGTGTTGCTTTAGCAACATCAAATACTGTCAGGCAAATGTCTTAACTGGTGTCATCTTCTCTCTCCGTCTCGCCGTGTGTGTGTGTGTGTGTGTGTGTGTGTGTGTGTGTGTGTGTGTGTGTGTGTGTGTGTGTGTCTCTCTCTCTCTCCCCACTCTCTCTCTGTATGTGTGTGTGCATGCATGCGTGCGTGTGCGTGCGTGTTTGTAGCTCGTTCCATGTCATTAGAAAGAACTGAAAAGCCATGTAACAGAAAGAGAGAGAGAGAAAGAGAGAGAGAGAGAGAGAGTGGGGGGAGGAGGAGGGGGGGGGGAAGACGCAGTCAGGTAGAAAGATATAAAGACAGCGACACACAGACGGAGACGAAAAGAGCCCATTGGAGAGATGAACATTTTAGGTAGATTTTTTTTCCCGGACACAAGGATAACTAATTCCATGTCCTTGTTGTGCCAACTATTTGCTATTATAAACGTGCGCGCGCGCGCGCGCGCGCGCGCGCGCGCGCGTGTGTGTGGTGTGTGTGTGTGTGTGTGTGTGTGTGTGTGTGTGTGCGCGTGTGAGTGAGTGTGTGTGAGTGTGTGTGTGTGTGTGTGCGTGTGTGTGTGCGTGTGTGTGTGTGTGTGTGTGTGTGTGTGTGTGTGGTGTGTGTGTGTGTGTGTGTTGGCGCGCGTGCGCAGGCGCGCGCGGGACTTTCTTTTACTATACTAAGCTCTTTGAGTCTGGTTTCTAATGTCACCAACCCTTCATGCCAGCTGTTTGTTACGTCAGCAGTCGTTGGAGCCGTTATAACGTTCTTCTGGCCTAGCGAGCGAGTGGCAAAATGAGCCTGGATTATTGCTTGGTTCACATATCTGGGAATCATTGGGGATAATAAGCCACCACTCCCTGTAGAGGTTTGATTATCTCAATACTTTAAAACAGCTTAGGAAATTGTGAGATTGGCTTAGGACATTGTTGGATTGGCTTTGGGCATTGTGAGACTAGCTTAGGACATTGTGAGACTGGCTTAGGGCATTGTGAGACTGGCTTAGGGCATTGTGAGACTGGGCTGGGGCATTGTCAGACTGGGCTGGGGCATTGTGAGACTGGCTTAGGGCATTGCCAGACTGGCTTAGGACATTGTCAGACTGGCTTAGGACATTGTCAGACTGGCTTAGGGCATTGTCAGACTGGGTTCTTTCACGTTCCTTAATCTTTGTCCTGGTGACCAAGTGTTCGTAACACTACATCCGCATTAGTGTACCCAGCTCGTAGCTGCAGAGACAACAGTTTCTGTACCCGGGTTGTACAGTGCGATTGTTGTTCGAGTCAGATTTTTCTTCCAGCCCTGCAAAGTACTTTTTTAACCCCATACATCCAGTCATTGCCTTTTGTGATCCAGGCCTTCTAGGAGTTTTCCTTTCTCAGCAAAGTGAGGAGGAAATCTCCTTTTGTCAATTCATTATTCTTAAAGTCACACATCTCTGACGACTTTATGTGCAACAAAGATGCGCAAAGATTCTTCCAACCAACCACCACTTGAAGTCTACGGCTTGGTGCGACCTGCATCACTTGAGGAAATATTCGGTGGTAAACCACCGATGTTTGGACGAGGTAAAGACAGTAGTGATGAAGGCCAGAGTTAAATCATCGCCTGAACCTGGAAAAAAAAATTACAACGATCTTGGAGAGCACATCATATAAACGTGAAGATATCAACAGAGTCAATCAGCAATGGAAAAATATATAAATTCTGGTCTTCCTCACCCAAAACATGCAGTAAAGCACTTTAAAAGATGTGTGCAGAAAATGGATGAGTTGCTGGACAAACAACTGAAAAACTGTGATAACTCGATTTCCATGGATTTATGGAAACTGGAAAAATTGGTGTAAGAAATGTTTGCATCGAGTGCGGCAAAAGATCATGCATCATAAAAATAAACGATCCTGGTAAGCTGTAGTGGCACATTTTGGAGACAGAGACGCCGTTAGTCCCTGATACTACAAGTAGGCAATTGCAGACTACGTTTCAAGACATAAAATAACCCTAATGAGTTTAGATGACGCGAGAAAAATTCCGGACATAAAAAAAGCAGTTTGTTACAAGATTATGTAAAAAAATATAGGCGAGATAACTGAGGATCAAGATCAATTTTGGAAAGAACAGATATCATGCTATAAACAGACATAACCAATCAACTGACAGAAATGTATCCAATGTTTGTGGTTCATGAATACACAAATAAACAGACTGTCTCTATAAACACAATAATAATATCTTTACGCTGGATATGTGGTTCATGTATTCGTACAAAACTATGATATCCCCCTTTCCGATGAAGATTCCTCAGCCTCATGTGAAAGTCTAGTATCAATTGATGAAACAACAAACGCACTTAAAAGAACTACAGAACGGTATAGCTTCAAATCACTCCTAAGTCGAGAGGAAGCCACTAAATTTCCGTGTATATTCACAGTCCTATGGAATGCATGGTCGTGGTACTTCAGTGAATTCAAAAGGTGATAATGTATGTTTGAGCTGGATAAGTGGTTCACAGATACACAAATGAATAGACTGTCTCTGTGCAAACAGTGATAATGTATCTCTGCGCTGGATATGTTGTTCATGCATGCAGAAATGAACCAACTGTCTCTATACACACATTGATACTGTGTCTAGCGCTGGCTATGTAGTTCATGAATGCACAAATGAACAAACTGTCTCTATACACACATTTATACTGTGTCTAGCGCTTGATATGTAGTTCATGAATGCACAAATGAAGAGATTGTCTGTATGCAACCAATCAATCAGGTTAATGAATTAAGAGAGAGCACTGACACGTCCGTGTACTTGAAAACAAAAAAGGCTAAACCATATCTGCTTTCAATGTTGCTTCATCCAGGATGTCAATACCTGGCACCAATGGTTCGTGTTTGATGGCCGCGTTGAATCATTTCTTGAGGCTAATGTAAATGTCTGCAAATCTACATGTGGGTGTGTTGGATTCCCAGTAACAGACCTGACGTTAGAAAATATGCTTGGTGTTTCATCTGCGCTCTGTGGACATAGTGGGTCTTTGGTATGTCACCCTCATGCTTTAATCACAACTCGTTCCCAGATAAAACAAGCCAGTAAACCCGTCAAATCCCTTGGTGTCCTTATTACCTCAACCTGGGTGTACCCTTAAGTAACTCAGACAGCTTCAAAAAGAGAATGACATGCTGAACAAAAGTTTTGAAAATGTCTGTGTATTATGTGAAGATGGCAAATGTTCTTTTGTGGTGGAATATGGCGTGTAGCGCAGAAGTTTTAATGATAAACAGTCGTTACATTTAAGCTCTCTGTCCCCCATTTTAGACAAACATTTTGAACGTGTCTCATGATGGTATTATGGCAGGAAACGTTGGTCTTAACAGGACGCACGCACTCTGGCCAAGTGCCAAATAAGATGTTTTCAACATCGTTTCTCTTGTGATATATATCAAAACAATTGGACAAATATACAAAAACTTCTAAAGGGCAGATTAGCCATGAGCTCCTCTGCAGAAAAAAGTCTAATACTATGAACCCTTCGAAAGATAAATCATTGACGCCAGTGGTCCCATCGTCCCCCTCCTCAACCCTCTGCCCCTTTGTTCTTTTCTCCTCCTTTCTCTTTGTAGTCATACATGTTCTGATTGTGCAAGAACAGACGAGTGTGTCTGTAAACAAACATAAGCGTAATGCGGCAAGACGCTCAGAGTTTTGTCTGGAGACAAACAAAGTGTTGGCTTTGTTATGTTTTGATGTGTTAGTTTGTATACTTTTTCAAGTGATGACTGCCACCATTGTTAATGCCCCTTTCAACAGTCTTAATAGAAAAAGGACATCCGTCACCTTGCCCGACGAGTGTCACCAGCTTTTCAGAAAATCCGAGTGAACCCTCTCATCTCACCCCATCCTTCTGCTGCCTAACTAGTGGCAGGATTGTATTGTCCATACCAACCCAGTCCTAGTGGACTGGAGCAAAGTGTTTCCAAGAGAAGTATGGCCTCCTACACCCTGTGATGTTTGCTGGTGTAGAACCGTCACCTACACAACAACAGCACACCACAAATATACAACAAAGCCACGCACCCAGAAGGAACAGCTCGGTTCAGAGGAACTACACAATGTAGAAAAACATCATTCGGCAGAACTGTACCTTAGACAGGAGCCAGCCAGTCCTGAGCTACAGCATGTAGCAGACAAACAGCATCGCTCTACAGAGGAATCCACCCGGCAGACAAACAGCATCGCGCTACAGAGGAATCCACCCGGCAGACACACGGCATCGCTCTACAGAGGAATCCACCCGGCAGACACACAGCATCGCGCTACAGAGGAATCCACCCGGCAGACACACAGCATCGCTCTACAGAGGAATCCACCCGGCAGACACACAGCATCGCTCTACAGAGGAATCCACCCGGCAGACACACAGCATCACTCTACAGAGGAATCCACCCGGCAGGAAGGACCCTGTCCAGAAGAAAAGGACGGAGCATTAACACTTTACAGAACAACACATCGAAGAGAAACACATTGACAAAAGTAAATACATTCAAGGTAATACCTTCAGGTCTCAGATTCATACAAGTATTATTCATGTTACAGCCCTTCCCATCCCACCCCTCGCTACCTTCCCCCTCCACATGTAGTCCTTTATGAGGCAACACACGCACGCGCGTACTTTGAGAGAGAGAGAGAGAGAGAGAGAGAGAGAGAGAGAGAGAGAAAGAGAGAGAGAGAGAAAGAGAGAGAGAGAGAGAGAGAGAGAGAGAGAGAGAGAGAGAGAGTTCAACAATGGAAAAGAATAAACATATTACATGCTTGGACAATGTCCACATCCACATCACAAGAGAAGACAATCCACCAACGGAAGACGTTCGAAGAAACGTATATTGAAAAAGCCACCCTCCGTCCAAAAGCCACCCCCTTCTCCCCGCCTCCACCCCCCCCCCCCCCCCCCCCCCATCCACGAGGACAAATGCTGACACAGCCGTGCTCGTATTTCAAACTTGCCCTCAGTTAAAAAAAAGTTATTTCAAAAGTTAATGATTAATCCATGAATTAAGAGAACAGAATATCGCTAAACAGTTTGCAATACAAAAAAGTAAGCAAATAAACTTAACAATACACACAGACTTTGCAGACTTAGAGGGTGAATATTAAAAAAAAAAGAAAGAGAAAGAGAAAGAACGAAAAATGACTTCAACTAAGGAACAAGGAGGGTATGGGTGACGAGAGAAGTGGGAAAGGAGGGGGAAGGATAGTACAAATTTAACATACACATGCATTTCTGTAGAAGAAAAAAAATGAGGTACCGAGGAACGTAATTCAAGAGAGAGAGAGAGAAGCGGAAGCGGAAGCGGAAGTTTATTCAGTATAGGCCACAGCCCCTTCTGAAGGGGGTACAATACATGGACAATAACACTTTTGCATAAACAGCGAATAGGTAGACAATTATATCAAATGACATGACAGTTGAGCATTAATCCATTCTGACTGGGTAATCTAAGAATACTTTAGCTAAGTAGTATAGTACGTCTTTTAAATGCTTTATACAAATATATGCAAACATTCTTCAATATAATTTCGTTCCGATTTGCCATGAGCAATACGACTTAAACAGGCATGGGCTTTTTAGATATTTAGGGGGAATAAAATCATTTCGTAAATCTTGGAAGACAGGGCAGCACAGCAAAAAATGTTGTTCATCCTCTTTGGCATTCTTACATAATGGACATATAATAGCATCTTCATCAACATTAGTATACCGATTCTTCTGTACGGATATATCGGCTATTCCAAATCTCATTCTTGCCATATAGGTCTTCAAATGCCTATCAATGTCCAGCAAAAGATACGCTTCACAATTCCTAGATGATTTGAATGTTCTATAAAAAGCATACCTGTCACTATCTTGAATGTGTTCCTCCCATTTTTGCCATCGGTTATCAATCAACCTTTGACGTAGTTCTTTTAAAAAGATATTGACATTTTCGACACCTTGATTGACCCAGACGAACCCGAACCCATTTTGATACAAAAAATCTCGAATGTCTGACGCCCAATTTTTCTTACCTTTTAATTCTAAACTAAGCAACATTTTATACGCCTTATATGGTAATCTTTTCTCATCCATACGCAGAATTTTCAACCAGTAACTAATACATCGTAAATAGGAGTTGATGTACATAGGATATCGACCTGTATCCCCATACACAAAATCATTTGGCGTTTTAGGTTGCACTCCCAAGAATCTTTTTAAAGCAAACAAGTGAACTTTTTCTATTTCAGCAACAGCTTTATCCATACCCCATAACTCTGCTCCATACTGAGCAATTGGTTGGACTTGCGCATCAAAAAGTTTAAGTAACACAACCAAAGAGTTGTTATTAAGCATATACAATTTTCTCAATATACATAGTACCGCATGTTTTGCTCTGCTCGCAAGGTCCTGACAGGCAGGTGAAAAACTAAGACGGGTAGTGAAATAGATGCCAAGATATTTGTAACAATTCACAATACCCATTGCCTCGCCATTTAAAAACCATCTCTCCCTTGCTGCCAGGTATCCACCTTTTCGAAAAACTACAACGCGGCTCTTTTCCATATTTATCTTAAGTTGAAGCCTTGCAGCTGCATTATGGAGGTTATTTAACTGGGTTTGGAGTCCAACAGGAGTTTCTGATAACAAAGCAATATCATCAGCTAGTAACAAGATAAATAATTCGAAGATTTCAGGTGACAGTGTGGCTCCATGACGTCCCTTTTCAATTATTTCTGTGGCCAATTCATTTATAAATAACGAAAATAATACAGGACTACAAGCATCTCCCTGTTTCACACCCTGTGTGCACAAAATACAGTCTGTGAGATCACTGCCCGCTCTTACTTTTGCTTTCACATTAGAATACATACTTTTTATACACCGAAACAGCTTCCCTTTAACACCATTCTTTTGAAGAACTGGCCATAGAAGTTTCCTTGAAATAGAATCAAAGGCCTTCTCAAAATCAATAAAAGCAACGTAGAATTTACGATTTAATGAAAACTGCTTCTGTACAATTGCTAATAATGTAAACATATGGTCCACTGTAGAGTATCCTTTCTTAAAACCAGCCTGATATTCGTCAGTGATATTATACTGTTCTACCCACATCTGCAACCTGTAGTTTATAATAGAACTATATAGCTTGCTGCCAATGTCACAAAGTGACACTCCTCTGTAGTTGCCAGGATCATTAACATTTCCTTTTTTAAACAATGGCACTATGATTGATTCCATCCAGCCTTCAGGGTATATTCCTCTGTCAAAAAGAGCATTGAAAAATCTAACAAGGAACTCAACAATAGTCTCGCCACCATTTTTAAACATTTCTCCAATTAAGCCATCTGGACCAGCAGATTTGCCGTTTTTCAACTTCTTTATAGCTACTATAACTTCCTCTTTGGAGATTGGGTCATCCAGAAAACTCATTTCATCTGTGCTTTCCGAATAATTTACCGTTTCTGTTTCTATTGTGCTGTCAACATCTTTTTCAAGGAGGTTTTTGAAATGTCTATGCCACTCGTTAACTGAAATCGCATTATGTGTGCGAGACACCTTGAATGACACCCTATGTACATTACGCCAAAAATCATTGGTATCATTCACCGAATTAACAAGATTATTTAATAAACAAGTGTTGTATTCTTTTTCCTTCTTCTGTAATAGCTTCTTATATTCTCTTCGAGATATACAATAATTCGACCTGTCAGTGACATCCAATGTTCTGCGAAATATTCTTAGAAGCTTTCTGGTAGACATTTTAGCTACTTGACATTCTAGGTCAAACCACGCATCGTTACGTGTTCTTTCATCAATTCTGATCCTTGTTTTCATACACTGTGCTTGTTTTCTCATACAGTTGTTAAACGTATTCAATGCCAGGTCAATATCCACATCTATGAGGTCAATTGCTGCTTCAAATAAAGATTTAGTACCTTCATTGTTCATCAGTGCATGAAATAAATCAGCATTCTGTTCCCGCCATACAAATTTTTCAATAAACTTACAATTTTCAATCACATTGTCTTGATCCCTATGAAGTTTATCATCCTGATAAAAGTTCACATGAAACTCTAAAGGCAAGTGATCGGACTCAATGCGTTCTTGTACATACATAGAACATAATGACATAATACATAAATAAAGATCAACAGAGGCCAAGAAATAATCATTAACACTATTACCTGTATCAGAAACGTATGTGAAACTACCTTGGCGGTCGCCATTACATACTCCGTTTAAAATGCATAATTCTAGAGCTGTGCACATGCTTAGTAAACACTTACCATATCTGTTTAATACTTTGTCTTCAGACTCCCTTTTAATACGAAAAGAATCATTTTTTAAACATGCACTATAAACATTGCTATTAGCGCCTGTATCCTGACCGATATTAGAAGTTCTGCTGTTAAGGTCTCCACTTAAAAGAATATACATATTAGGAAATTTAAAGACCTTATCTGTGAGAATATCTTCTAGTGCACGTATACCATTATCAACATCAAAATACGAGTAGTATGGTGAATTTTCCGGGGTACATATGTACATACATACAAAACATCTTTGGTCAAATTAAGTAGACTTCTGGAAATTACAAACATAATAACATTGTTGTAATCAACATCAATTGCTTTCACATATTGCAAAAGTTCTTTTTTCACGAGACAAATTATTCCCCCTGATCGTCTTCCTTGATGTGTGAATTGTAAAGCTGGTTTACAGAAAATTTCATGGTATGAAAAGAAAAAGGTTGTAAACAATCAACAAAAGTTTCAACAAGACAAACTATGTCAAACGATGTTATATAAGAGAGAAAGTCAGGATCACCGATCTTCGATAACAATCCGTTGACATTCCAATGTAAAAAAGACAAACGATTTCCATCCACACACACGTTATTCCTTTCTCGCTCTCGTACGCATGCACCCTTCCTCTGCTGTGTACAATTCTCACTACCACTCTCAAAATACACATCAACACCGCTGGTGGAAGGTAACGTGTTCACAATATCCTCGCGCACGCAATCGGGAGCTGACATGGCTGCAGTGTCATCTTCTGTCACAAGCTCACGGGGAACAACGCCACTTGCACGTGAATACGTTCTGTCAGAACTAGAGGAAGACGGTGACTCTAATTTTTTTATTCCCTCTGTGTTATGTACAACTTTAGTAACAAAATCTTTTTTAAGACATAACAATGTATACCGTTCTTTATGTATGCTAGGCCGGCCGTATTCCTATTGTATTGGCATTAGGTTTTGTTGATGATCCAACACAAATTTCTTCCCGTCAATAATCAGGTGGTCAAAAACCATTGTCGCCTTCTTATTTTCTTTTCTGGCTGTCTTTAGATGAGGGACAAGTTTCCGCCGAATCTCCCTAACCCGCGCGGAGAAATCTTCCCCAATGAATATGTTGCTGCCCCGAAGGTTACTTCTCTTACTAAGAATTCTTTCCTTGTCCTTAAAAAAGGTACACCGGCCAATAATAGGGGAATCTTTCTTTTTGTTGAGTCTGTGGAGTCGGTCAAAGTCAATGTCCTGTGTGAGGTCCAGTTTGTCCGTCAGTAGATCTCTAATCACACCTTCACATTGCTCTTTAGTTTCATTTTCATGTCGGGGGATACCATAAAAGATGATATTGTTTCTTTTGGACCGTCCCTCCAAGTCGTCAGCCTTCATTTCTAAGTTCTCAACCTTTTCCCACAGTCTTTCATTTTGTTCTTTCAGAGTTTGATTTTCACTTCTTAAATTTATCACTTCCTCTTTCAGCTCAATCATCTCTTCCCGTAGTCCAGCAAACATGTCTTTAACTTGTCGGATATCTTCCTTCACTTCGTTGAACTTACTGTGAAGGGTCGCCATGATGTCCTTCAGCGTCGGGTCACCGGCTGTCCGTGAAGGGGAAGAAGCTCCAGCAGAGGCGTCACTGGCACTCTTCAAGCGGGACTGCCGAAGACTTTCTGCCTTTCCGCCAGGTCCAGGTCCAGGGTTCAGCTCCACGTCTCCACAGCAATGTAGAAAAACGCCGGCGTACAAATAGGCCAGGAGAAAACCAACCATGACACCGTGTACCCGTTTGCGTAGTTTTAATATCCGAAAAAACATGGCTTTCATCTTCAACGCTCGTCGAGCCATAAAATGTATGAAGACCGGCACAAATCCTCCGCACACTGACCGAAAACTTAAAGCAGCTTCCGGCATGATGACGACCAGGTACTCTCCGGGTCGATGTAGGGGCTCAGATCAGCGAAAGTTCACTTAAATGTCGCAGCTCCTGTCAGTCAGTGTCAACACTTCGCCAGCCGGAAGTGATCCCCCAAGAGAGAGAGAGAGAGAGAGAGAGAGAGAGAGAGAGAGAGAGAGAGAGAGAGAGAGAGAGAGAGAGTTGTTGTGCTTGTGCAAACCTGTGCAAGTGCGCTTGTATTGTCCTTTCTTTCTACTGCCCATCAAATATATTGAAAGAATGGCATGGAGGGGTACCTACTGTGAGATCCACATTGGTAAAACATTTTATTACTGAAAAAAATGTCTGATGTTATGTCTAAAAATACTTGCCATTGTATTTCAAATCCGTGTCATGTGAGTTTGAAAAAGACACGTGGTTCTTCTGTTGAGAATTTTCAATGCAAAAAAACTAGGTGTGGAAAAGATATAGTAAGCCATCTTCTGGAAACAGGGAAAGAATACTTGATCAAAATCAGATGACTGTTGTCTTGCCAGGTCTGTCTGCCACTATTTTCCAGTGTCCGAGTCAGCGTCAAAGCTCTTCAGTGAGGCAGTGATTGTGTCCCTGAAGTGCTTTTTTTCTGACCACCCTGTGAACATTTGTCTTCTGTCAGTACACCGTGGCTTGGCCACTTTAAAAGATGTATATCAGACAATTGTAGAAGGTGCTCTGACCATCTGACTTGTGCATTTCGCAGCTTGTTGTGATGCTTGTCAGCTTGGTTTAGCAGAGAACTTCCATTTCCATGCCTTAAAAATCCTTTACTTTGGCCAATATATCTGCTACGTACATTTATGCAACATCCGGAAGATTGTTGGTATAACCGAAGTCCGAATTTGTAGGATTCCTTTCCACCTTTTTAAAATCAAAAGTCTAACAGAAGACTCTTACTTGCTACCCAATTACACATTAGGTTTTCTCAAAATCCAATCTTTATCCCGAGTAAGATTCAAAATCACGTAGGGTTGGAAGAGTGTTTCGTAATACTCCCCCCCCCCCCCCCCCCCCCAATGAAAAGTAAAGAATCAGCAAATTTGTCAATTTGAATTCCATTCTCTTTGTAAATACATTTAACACTGGCAGCATCTTTGATCTTACAAGTAAGTATAGCACACAAACCAAATAAGGGGATATGGGATCACCCTTGCTATGACCTCTTGTTGAAGTTTGGAAATATTTTTCCATTACAGTTACTTACGTTTTTTTTTTAAATATAAAATGGGGAGACCCACCTGCAGTGTTCTCTTCCAAAACGTGAAAATCAATACTTCGTTCATGCATGAGCATTAACTGGATCGAAAACTTTTTTTTAAAAAGTCTAATGAAGTTAGTAAACCTGGTTAATCTCTATCAAGATAACACACGAATAATTCGGATGCCTACTCCAGTATATCCACCCCTGGGTTTGATCAGGTTCGACTAAATTTTACTTACAGAGATCACTTTGACCAGGGTGTGTGTGTGTGTGTGTGTGTGCGTGTGTGTGTGTGTGTGTGTGTGTGTGTGTGTGTGTGCGTTTATGTGTGCGTTTGCGTGTGTGTAAATAGGGAGAGAGAGAGAGAGAGAGAGAGAATCTTCTTGGTGTGTTTGTGCAAACCTGTGTAAGTGCGGAAAGGGGGGTGGGGGGGGGGGGGGGGGGGGGGTGGGGGTCAAAGGTTTCAGCGGTCTGAATGGGTCAAAACATTGAGAAATGGGGATGGCGAGGCCTGGAGGTAGGGGTGATGACGTGTTTGGTTTTTGTCTTTCCTCCTCGTCTCTCTCTCTCTCTCTCGCACACACACACACACACACACACACACACACACACACACAGAGAGAGAGAGAGAGAGAGAGAGAGAGAGAGAGAGAGAGAGAGAGAACGCCAAGGCATGTCTGCAAATCAACAGCCAACATATATTGTGACATCTCTGAAATAAATCCGCTCACAGCATACATACATGCAGATAGAGTACAGCAATACAAATTTTGAACTTTCATTCCTTTGCATATTCATGGTACCAGTAGCAGATGTACATAAAAATGACTTGTCAAAACCAAGTTTCATCCTAAATTTACGAGTACTTCAACGGCGCAAATCCTAACACAGCTCTATGCACTCCATAAGCATAACGCACTCTTTTCCATTCATCCCCTCACCTCCTTCCCCGCCAACTCATTGCTCTCCTTTCTTCCATGCCCCCCTGCCCCCCCCCCCCCCCCCACACACACACACACAGTGATCTACACACACAGAAACGCGCTCGCACACATACACACACATGCACGCACGCACGCACGCACGCGCGCGCGCGCGCGCGCACACACACACACACACATGCGCACGCACACACACATACACTTTTCTCATGTATTGCAGCCATACGGATTTTCCCGTCACTTCCCTTTACATACATGTGCATACACACAACATCCAAGATGTTAAGAAATCAACGATGTAGGTTCAACAAAACGCATGAAAGGGCTCTAAAAGAACAACAGTCACCGCCACATGGGGCAGCAAGCGTCTTCCTGTAGTATAGTATGAATACCCAATGGCTTCTCAAGATGTGTGATTTTTATACAAGACAAATAAAAAAAAAGATGGTGGGTTGAAGGGGGCGGAACATGAAAAGGCCTTCCCAAACAAAATCAACCGATTGAGTTGACAAATGCAAGGAAAAGACAATTAAAAAACCCAACAAGAAACACGTGGACAAGAAGTCAAGTTATATCTATACTGGACGCTGCATCGAGAATGGTAATAGCCTAGCCGACCGTAAAGGGCCATATCAGGGCTTTTACCGCACTGAAGTGAACTTAAAAGTCATTACACAATCCTTTAAATATTCACCTAAAACACAGTATAATTTGTCAAAAATCTTTCTTCTTTAAAATCTTAGATCAGATGAAAAATGTTGATCTCTTTCAGAAAATTCAAAGATCACATCAGGTGGGACTTCTCTAAACAAGGTTTTTCAAGGAGTCTGCTGTAAAATGTTTATGTCTCATATCATTTCAGTCCCAACACAATAAAACTAATTTTAAAAACAAGCACAACACCAGCCACGTCTGACTAAGATGAAATGAAAAACACGCCTTTTGATTTCCCCAGTGACAAAAAGAAAATGAAAAAGAAATCACATCAGGTGAAAGACTTCGGTAAGGTAAGGTAATGTTGTTTATAGCCCAGCCAACCACAGAGGGCTATATCAGGGCTGTCACCACATTAAAATCAACTCACAAGTCATCAAAACAAACAAACAAAAAAACCTTGCATACATCTCTTTAAAATACATCTTCTAAAAACGCACCAGAAACTTCGTTAAAAATCTTTCTTCCGTAAAATCTCAAATCAGATGAAAAATGTTAATCTCTTTCAGAAACTCAAAGATCACGTCAGGTGGGACATCTCTGAACAGGGTTTTCATGGACTCTGCTGTAAAGTGTTATGTCTCACATCGTGCAAGTCCCAACAGTCTAAAAGAATATGTTTCACCGTGAGTGGAACATGACATGGAATGCACCACGGAGCTTCTTCACCTTTCAAAAGATAAGAATGGGTATAAAACAAGTGGCCTGTGTGTAAGCAGCACAGGACTGTTTCCTCTTTATGGCCACCTCTGGAACATGGTAAAAACTCATTGAGATTTGGACGAATTTTAAATAGTTTGTTATCATCTGCAAGGTCCATTCCTCTTGCCAGAGGTCTTTGACATAGGCCTGTGTTTTGGCTTTCAGATCAGTGTGAGGAACAGGAAACCTGATCAACTTTTGCCTTGTGGCATTCTTGGCAAGCTGGTCAACCCTCTCATTGCCTCGAATGCCCACATGGCTGGGAACCCATGCAAACACTACATTGTGTCCGTTTGATTTTAGGGAGGTGTACAGTTAAAAAAATTCAGCAGTTGAGGGTTCTTGAGATTACGGCTGGCAATGGCCTCCAAAGCAGAAAGGGAGTCTGATAGAATAAGGAAATCTTTATGTTTTGATTTGGAGATCATCTGAAGTGCCAGGACCAAGGCTGTCAGCTCAGCAGTGTAGATGGAGCTGTCGATGGGAATGTGTATGGCACATCTCTGAGGGGGGTCTACTGCACAAAACACGGCAGAGGCAACTCCCTCCTCAGATTTGGAACCGTCAGTGAAAATTCTGTTAAAAGATGGAAACTTGGAACTCAATTCAGCAAAAAGGGATTTGTAGGCCAAAGAACTGGTGGAATCTTTCTGGCATGAGGTTAAATCAAGCTGGACCTCTGGTGTGAAGAAAGTCCATGGAGGGTCGTCAGGAAACTTGGGGAAGTCATTAACCACTCCAAGGTTATACCTGCTTTGTTCAGATGGGGAAGAATACGAATCCCCAAGGGTGGAATGGAACTGGGATGGTCGTCGAATTTCTTTTGGAATTTGGGGTCGAAAACACAGTCATATGCAGGGTTTTGAGGTTCAGACGAGAGACTCGGACAGTAATTCAAGGGAAGTTTTAGTCGGCGATTTGAGAGGGATGGTTCTCCTGCTTCCGCATACAAGCTATAAATAGGAGTGGTGTGGAACACACCCAGACACAATCGAAGCCCTTGATGGTGGATAGGGTCTAGACTTTTCAGGTAGGAAGGTCTGGCAGAGCCGTATACTACACATCCATAGTCCAGCTTGGAGCGGATCAGAGCCCTGTAAAGATGGAGGAGAGTTTTCCTGTCAGCGCCCCAATCTGTGTGTGCCACAACTCGCAGAATGTTCAGTGCTTTCTGACACGCGGTTTTAATGTGTTGGATATGGCTTTTAAAGTTCAGTTTTTGGCAAAAAAATAACACCCAGAAATTTGGCTTCTTTTACAGCTGGATTGGTGGACTTGTCCAGACGAATTTCAGGATCAGCAAAAAAATTGACGAAAATTGTGAAAATGGATTGACTGAGTTTTGGTACGTGAGAAGGTAAACCCATTTTCCTCGGCTCACTGTTGGATCTTGTTGACACAAAGTTGGAGTCGACGCTGTACGCTGGCGTAAGAAGCTCCAACTGCGTACAGCATGAAGTCATCAATGAACAGAAAAGACTCAGAACCCTGGTTTACCGATTTCACGATGTCACTGATTTTGATGCTGAAAAGGGCAGGAGAAAAGATGCTCCCTTGAGGTGAAAGACTTCAGTAGAACAATCCAGACACTGGCTTGGGGGTTTCGTCAGGATTTTTCCCAAGCTCTTCAATTGCACCAGGTACCAGTCGAGTCTGTCACTATTACTCTGTCAATGTCAGTCTCTGGGCCTTGTGATTGTACTGTCAAAGCCGTCGTAACCATCAACGGCTGTTCTGTCATGGTGCTTGGGAATAATTGTCTCCTAACTTGAGGCTCTTGCACTGGTCTGTCACTAGTGTCACTGTCAGCACGACATAGCTCCTTAACTTTGTTTGCCGGTCTGCCCTCTCTGAGCCCATGTGTTGTACTGCCGGAGTTCGTCTGCTTGTTTACCTGACCGTCGGTGAACATTTCTCACGCGAGGCAAACTTCCGCTGAGCTCGCCCATGTGTACAGAATCAGTGCGTTTCCCCCTACTTGGGGTTTGCTGTTGTTTGTTTACAAGCATACCTTAAACGAAAGATTCATTCTGACTTTATTCAGTCAAAGCTGAATGCAAATGATCCTAATTTCATTTAACGTCCACCATCAGTTAAGTCAGGGTTAGGGGTTGTGTTGGTGGTGGTGGAAATCTTTTAACGCTTCTTTATGTCAATATCAGACTATCACAAGAGAGGGAGGGAGAGGGAAAAGGAAAGGGAGGAAGAGAGGAGGAGGGAGGAAAGGGTGGAGAAAGGGAATAGAGGTGGGAGGGAGTGAGCGAGGGGAGAGGGGGGAGGGAGAGGGAGACAAAGATATAGGCCGAGGGAAGGGATTGAAAAAAAAGGGGGGGGGGGGGGGTCTAAACTGTACTTCGACTGCTCCTTTTCATCGGTGTTGGAGATGATTATGTGGATGGAAAAACTGGCAAACCAGAGTCAAGAGGCCTGCTATTCGAAACCTCAATTGATAGCTCCCTTAGATGAGGTTATTTTCTGTCAAATATTTGGGACGAAATAGTTGAAACTGCAAATAAAGCTGGATAGAGAAATCATGTTGAAAGACGAGCAGTTTCCCAAGTACGGGCCCTGCACTTGAGGTCTGCCAGTTAAGATACTAGAGGATGTGTGTGCGTG
>CM065715.1:109690911-109700911 GCA_033310375.1 Conus canariensis | reverse complement strand
TTCATTACCAACAAATACACACACACACACACACACACACACACACACACACACACACACACAACACACACACACACAACACAGATGCATATGCGACCATACACAAGGCATGTACATGTATACACGCACATGCGCACAATGTGTGCGTGCAGGAGCATGCCCACACAAACTCATAGATCATTCAAAATTTAAGTAACTGGAGACCTATAACGTTAACAAACATAGATTACAATATTCTAGCTAAAGTACTGGCAGATAATTAGGGCAAAGTCATTAACACCGTTATCAACGAAGACCATACATTAAGGGAAGCAATACTGCAACAGACATAAGATCCATTGATGATGTCGAGAACTATCTGAATGAAAACTGGTAAAGCAGGTTATTTGTTGGCCCTAGCCTACTCCAAGGCGTTTGATTCCATTTCCAAAGTCTATATTTTGCATGCATTTGAAATATTTGGGTTTAGACCCACTTGTCAAAACTGGATACCTGTTCTGACTTTAACTCTCAAAGTTACATAAATCATGGCAGATGGCTTTCTGAACCTTTTGACGTCAGTTGTGGGATAAGATAAGGATGTCCCGTTTCTCCATTTGCATGTGTTCTTGTGGTGGAAATACTGACCATCAAGATAAGCAGTAGTTCAATAGAAGGCTGAAAATTAAGCAATATGCAGACGACACGACATTGGTTCTCAAGACCAGGCAAACCATGAACACTACTAACTTCTTGAAATATTCTTATTTCGTTTGAAATGATCTCTGGACAGAAATTGAACCTACAAAAGACGAATAATTGAAATTAGGTTGATGAACAAAATCTTCCATTCTCGATAGTCAATAAAATCAAAATTCTGGGTATATGTTTCCAAGCAGACAAAATGACTAGGCATGCTGGAAAAAAACCTGGCAAAATAGAATCAACAAAATACAAGAATTAATAAGAAACTGGAACAAGAGGGACTTAAGCATTCACGGTAAAGTCATTGTCAAAAACTTCTCAAGTAGTATTTATTATGCAGCCTATAGGCATACCGGGAGTAGTGTTGAACACGTTAAATACATTGTTAACAACAAATTGTTATAACAAAGGAAATACAGTGATCGAAGAGCGTTTGAAAAAGTAAAAAGAAGAATAGTGGAAACTAGTTACAGTAAAGGTGGACTAAACACGGTCAATATAAAATGATACTAAAAATATATGCACTTACAATGGGCTGGCAAAATGTCTCAATCACCAAACAAAAATTGGAGTTTGATACTAACATGGCATCTGAGTCGATTTCAAAACGGTAATGGAAATCTTCACAGAAAACTGTACAGCAAAGCAAATGGAATCATCTGAACTTCAAAATGATTTTTGGAAAGAAGTTATGAGACCTTACCTAGATAATAAGCATATAACACAAATAGAGGGACTAAATCGCAACAATCTTCAAAACCAAATGTTACTTCACAACAATCTTATAGAATACAAAGACAACGTATTGTATTTCCAGAAATAGGTTGAAAATGGCATTGAATATATGAAAGACATAATTCATAGAAATGAGCGTTGACTGCTAAATGTTAATATTACATGTTAATATTGAAATTGCATGTGTTCTGGATCAAACTAAAGCAAGCACAACCTTAGAATATAACGCGATCCTTAAATCATGGATTAACTGGCTCCAAAGTGACTCATTGCCTGAGGAAGAAACAACTGTCATTTGTTGTGAGGCAAGCAATTTTAATTCAACACTACAAGAACTAAAATAAGAAGAATTTTTAGCACCAAACATGAAAACTTTAATGTCAGAGCCACATGCATGTAATTTCTGGCGAAGGAAATTCAGTTTTTTCTTTAACACAACTGTGTGGGATATACCTAGGAAAGCAACTAAAGAAATTCGTCTATGCGAGTTGCAATGGAACAGAAATCGTGATATATATCCAACCAATATCATTTTGGAAAAGATGGAAGTTCCGGATGCAAACAAATGTGATTATTGTGTGGACAAAATAGATTTTGTTGACATTTTTTCTACCAGTGCTCATCAGTGTATGCATTTTGGAAAAATACTGAAACTGTGATAAGCTTACTTAGCAGGAATGGAATGGGTATTGACCAAACCGAAACTGATGTTCTATTTGGATTTTAACGCGATGTGGTAAACCAACAGAGAATTGAGGCAACAAATCATGTTATTCTTATTGGTAAGATGTGCATTAGTGTTGTGAAAAAAACCCAACAAAATCCTTACCATCGCTTCAAATTACTTTTCATCAACAAGTACACATAAGAAAACAATTGAGTGCATTTACAATGTAACGATAAACGCTCGCATGAATTACAGGGGCTCAGCAAATCATGAATATCCTGTGTTATTGAAATAATGCAAAACAGATTGTCTATAGTCAGACAAACAGAAAGAAAGATCGTGTAAATACACACATTTACCATGCAAATTGCATGTACGTCGGCTGTTGGTGCTTTGATCGTATATGATAACGTATTATGAGAAATATTAAAGAATTCCACAGCTGTCTCTCCCTCCCCTTCTCTTCTTCCCCCCCCCCCCCCCCCCCCCCCCGCCCTCTCTCTGTCTCTCTTCGTGCTGCCCTGTCTCCATGGACGTCCTTTTGAAACAGTATGAATGTGTCAGCACACCAAACATTACTACATTAATAAAGCCAGACGCTTTGTAGCATACGACAAAATATTATAACTTGCATGTTAGTGTCCATCAATAGTAAATCATGCAGTCTATGCATGGTGAGCGTGTTTTATTAGTGGGGAAATTTTTGTTTTATTCCCTTGACTGAGATGTGCGCAAGTATCTTAAGGACAGAATCTGTCTTATAAATCATTTTAGAAATGAACTAGTTACTTGAACATTTCCCGCATATTTTGAGTTGCATGTCGCAGTATTATGCTATAACATTGAATTATATTATTCACAAAGATACTCTCTCTCTCCTTCCCTCTCTCCCTCCTTCCTCTCTCTCTCTCTCTCTGTTCATGAAGTGTCATTGCTTCTTTACTGCAAAATGAAAAGAGAACTGTAACTCGCTCTGTAGCTATGTTCATTTTTAAAGCACTACAACGAAGAGAGGAACTGTTGTCAGTTAACACACAAATGCCAGAGTAATTTCAGGAAAAAACATTTTGTTATGCAAATATTTCCTTTCATAATTTTCATTATATGCGCCGGGCGCGTGTGTGTTCAACTTTTGTTCTTGACCTCATTGCAGATGGGTAGGTGGCCTTTGCAGTTAAACTATTTGAGTTTGAGTCTCTCTCTCTCTCTCTCTCTCTCTCTCTCTCTCTCTCTCTCTCTCTCTCTCATTGATACTGATTGTCTCGCTGCAGGGCTTTCCTCGTGTCTTCCTTGTGGTTTCCTTTTTTCCACTAGGGGCAGCCTTCTAAAGGAATTGGCCAGTTCGCGAGATGGGCAGCACTCCATCTGTCTGTCTGTCTGTCTTTTTCTCCTCTATTTTCTTGCTTCTCCCTTCCTTTTGTCCTTCTTCGTGCACTTCTGGTATCATCCTTGCATACTTATTTTCGTCTTGCGTTTCAAGGATGGTCTCTGGGAGATGTCCGGACCTATCTCTTTTCTCTCTTTCTTTTATCTTTTTGTTACATGCGGAGAGAAAATGTCACTACACCAGACATTAGTACAGAAATAAACCCCGACGGTCTGTATGAAACCCCAAAACATTAAAGTCAGCAATAGACCGTCCATTTGCAGCAATTAAACATACAGACTCTCATGGTGCGTGAGAGCTGTAATACCAAAATAAAGGTGGACCAAAAAGAGGAGGATGGAGGTCCCACCAAAAAACAAAACAAAAGAAAACAAAACAAAAACAAAACAAAACAAAACAAAACAAAACAAGACAAAACAAAAACCGGAGGTTTGAGGACAAAACAAAAAGCCTGTGATGTCATATTTGGCAGAACATCGTTAGGACGAGAAGCCGATTTATCTTCAGTCATTTTGAAATGTGACTGGTTTAGAGCACACACACACACACACACACACACACACACACACACACACACACACACACACACACACACACACACATACAGAGAGAGAGAGAGAGAGAGAGAGAGAGAGAGAGAGAGAGAAGAGAACAAGAACAAGAACAAATTTGTAATTCTTCAGGCTACCAGCCCCTAGAATGGGGTCAAACAAATCACATATCTCAGCGATCGTGGAGAAAAAAAAAGAAAAGAAAGAAAAGTATGAAGCTGATCTAACTTGTGACATATGTAATGCATGGTCGTATTCTTATTGATTTTCTCTTAAACTTTCCATGAAAGCCTGTCTTATCTTCAAAGCATTAAAAAGGAACATGCACAGCCTACGGATTTTCCAAACAGAGTCATTTTGTAATATATTAATAAGTGGCTGATCATTCAGAGTCAAATATTTCTGCCTTAATCTTGTGTATAAAATACAATGGTTTATAACATGCTCCTCGTCTTCTAATACATTGCACATTTTGCACAGAAAATTTCCATTGTTCTTAAATGTTCTGCGGAAAAATGAACCATTGATTGGCAACAAACCCAGCCGAAGCTTAGTCAAGCAATTCCTGAAACATTTTATGTCCATATATTCGAAATACCGTTCACAAGCAAAGTTTGTCTTGAACAGTCGGTATCTTCGGTACATATCTTTACTTGTTACAGACCCGTTCCACTCCTGCATATAAACATCCTTCAATCTCTGTTTAAACACCGCTATAAAAGTTTGTTCACAACCTACGCCTTGTTCCAGCCACACGTATCCAAACCCAGACGAGAAAAGGATGTTCTTTACTAAAGACACCCAACATTTTTTACCGTTCTCGTCTAGGTTTCAATGTTAAGAGGAGAGAGAGAGAGAGAGAGAGAGAGAGGAGAGGAGAGAGAGAGAGAGAATAGATTCTAAGAAACAATTATAATTCATTCAGTCATGATCAATATTGCTAATCATAAGCATCCCAGTTCTTCGTTCTCTGATGCTCTAAGCACATATACTGATGGTGATGATAAAGTTAGCAGATACTTTCCACTAATCGTAGTATCTAGTCCTGTGCTGTGAATTCTGTGGTCCGGAATAATACCCTGGTTATGACAGAGGCAGCACTGCTGGAACACATGCCATGTATCATTTCCGCTTTACGATTAACAAATTACCCGAAATGAACGCTTACTACCATTATACTCCCTTGTACATGTTATTCAAAACGTTTTCTTCTAAATCAATGCATTTTTCTGCCGCGAATGTAATTTATTTCTTTCGCAAGTCTTGCCCTGCCGTGTAACATCCAATCAGACCATGAATTGTTTCATCAGATACATCTAGTTCCCTTTATTTTCTGGCATGTAATACAGGATTCTTTCTTCTGAAATCGAACGTGAGCAGTGTCTACCTACTGATTCCATAATTTTGTGTTGCTTGTATTTTCATCATTCTTTGCTCTCCTGTTCTTAACAAGGTTTTCTTTTGTCCTAGATTCTTGAAACAAATGCCTGGCACAGAGTAAAAAAGCTCTGTCGTGATTCCTTTCGTCATAACGGACAAGATTCGAATTCCCAAAGGAAACTGGAATCAGCTGACGTTCAGTTCCTGGCAAGATGAACACAACTACTTCTACTGCTCAGACTTGGTCTCCTGTCGATAATCAAACTTTGCACACGACAGTTGCCGTAGTACCCCCTGAAGGATGCATGGTGTTATCAGCAAAGCGTGGTGCCTTCATTCCCTGGGACAACCCGGACAACTCATCAGTCGACAAGTGGAGGTGGCCATGGACACAGCTGTGGCTGTCGTTTTCCTGCCCATCCTCTTCTCCATCAGCCTTCCCTGCAACATCCTCAACATGATCGTGTTCTGCAAACAGGGGCTGAAAGAACGTATCAACCTGTGTCTCTTCTCTCTCTCCCTGGCCGATTCTTTGTACATGCTGCACTCCTTTGTCTACAACTTTGATAAAATTTATTCACAGTTCAGCAAGGTGTCAGGGGTAGGAGTGGTGTTTGAGTTTGTGGCCAACAACCATTTGATGTTCATCCGTGGCATGAATTGGGTGTCTGGCTTCCTGTCCATGATGATCGCCTGTGAGAGATGCTTCTGTGTCTTCAGTCCTCTCCGCTGGCAGCAGATCCTGAAAACCAAAATGGCTGGGGTGATCATTCTAGTCGGCGTTCTTCTGCTGCTTGGCATCACTTACATTAGTACCTCTAGGTGGAACGTGGTCTGTGTCTTCAATCCACTCACCACACCTTGTCTAAGACATCTACCCCAGTAAATTCTATCTGCAGCATCAGAAATGGATTGACGTCATCACAGGTTTGGTCATTAGCTTGCTATTGCCTGGCAGTTACATAACAATCGTGTCGACCACCACCATTCTGACTTTCATTAAGCTGAGGAAAATAGTACAGTGGAGAAGGCAGACTTCTTCCGCCACACTGTCGTCACGTGAGGTTTCCTTAACGCGCATGCTCATCGGAGTTGCTGTTCTCTATGTCATCTGTTCTCTTCCGGTCCTTGTTCTAGGTGTGTGGTTGCTGTTCGTTCCGGACATGAGTCTTCAAGGCCGGTACTACAATGCCTTTAACTTTATCATTAGCGTCTTCGAGTTGTTCTCCTACATCAACGCATCCTTCAACTTCTTCGTCTACTGCTTTCTGGGGTCCAAGTTCAAGGAAACCCTGAAGGAACTCTGTCTTCAATGCTGTCAATCGGTGAAGAAGGCAGAACTAGGAAGGCCAAGAAAGGAGAAACACTTGTCTTCAGGAAAACTGTGAGCACAGACAGTTTTACTAATTTTTCGTTTCCGCTGAGGTGACTTTTAATTCTTTGAGATTCTTTTCAGAAAAAAAGTCAATTATTATGGATTCTGTTAAAGACGTTTTCAATTTGAATTTTGTCGATTACTTTGGATTCTGTTACGGACGGTTTGAATCATTTCGCTAATACATTGCTGGCATCCATCTGCTTTCTTTATTGTCACTTTCTATCTATCTATATGTCTGTGTGTGTATCTCTGTATTTATCATCTGTTGTTTTGCCTCTCTCTCTCTCCTCTCTCTCTCTCTCTCTCTCTCTCTCTCTCTATCAGATTTGTGATAGCTGATATTATTGTTAACATACTCTTACTGCTCTTTTCTGGTCTTTGTTTAATTTTTGACGTGCTTTTGCTTTGTTTTTGATGACCTGATGAAAAAAAGTATTGAAATGCTTATTCAGTTATCTCATTAAAGATTTCAGATTTCAGATTTCTCTCTCTCTCTCACCTCTCTCTCTCTGTGTTTCCATGTCAAGCTGTGTTTTACTTGTTCTTAAGTATCAAAATGAAATGTTCCATTCAAACGAAATTTACTTCTATATTCAGTCATTCGTGTACCTTTAAAAGTTTGTGAGTGATGAACTATACTTATATTCTATGTCTCTCTACTGATTTGCCTCTCTCTGTCTCTTTTTGTCTCTCTGTCTCTGTCAGTCTGTCTGTCTCTCTGAAGGGAGGGTACTTACCACAGTCTGAGAGATGGACTTATGGGAATGAAAAAGTCGTTGTTAATACATACGTATATCTGGGAATATACTTCACAACAAAGCTTAGTTTTAAATTTGCATGCCAAGATATTCTAAATAGGACAAAAGAGAAAAAAAAAAAAAACACGAAACAAAACAAAACACAAAAATCATATTATCCTTCACTTTTTTTTAATAATTCGGTTGTAACTCATTTAGTGGTTTTACTGTGTTATTTGATTCACAGAAGCAGCTAATTTGCCAGTATGGAGCTGAAATTCGGGCCTTCGAAATTATAGGGAAAGTTCACTTGTACGCATTAAAATGCTTCTTGAATGTTGACATCTGAACTCCAAATGACATGATTCATGGATAACTAAGGTGTCCAGTTTTTTCTAAACTCGTGTGTGATATTCATCAGATATTGGCTGAAACTGAGACGAATGGATGAATGTAAGATACCTTTTAAAACGGATACCTTTTAAAACGTATAGAATGTTGTTATGCTTAGATGATAATGGTATGAAAACGTAGGCTTCGAAGGTACGACAGTGCTTAAATTCTTACGAGTTTGGGTTTGTTTGGGATAACCAGGGTGTTCAAAATGCACCTGGGTTAGTGAATTCCTTTTTTAAAGAGAGGATTATTGACTGTAAATGGCAGAGTGTCGATCTTACTGATAGATTCATACAGTACATACATTTGAAGACTACCCATGAGTTAGAATCGTATATTAATATAAGAATAAATCGATAGAACATTTTGAGAACATTGGCTGAATTTAGATTTGGTGTTTCTGACATTCATTGCTTACCTTCGTTTCCGATATTCCAGCCCTGCCGACGATGAAATGGTATGTTGATTCTGCGGCTTAGCAAGGGAAAATGAAGCTCATTGTTTTGTTTTGTAGTCCTGCACTACATGATCACAGAACCAGAACTATCCAGCCAAAATATTTTAACGAATCATGTAATTATATGGTAGAAATACTGTTGTCGACAAGAGAGAGAGAGAGAGAGAGAGAGAGAGAGAGAGAAGAGAGAGAGAGAGAGAGAGAGAAAGAGAGGGGGTGGGCAGGCTTCCAAACCCACGAACACACATATTAAGACAGAGGGACAGAGTGATTGAGAGAAATAAGAGGGCACTCATAGGTACACGTTGATGATTTATTTCCTCTTTTCTCTATTGTTTTCAGTTCAGAAACCTGACAGAGGGATACCTGACGCTGTGATCTCGTTGTGCCACCTATTGGCTATATCAGCTTTTTTTCCCTCATTGTGTGCAACTTCTTCTTTGATGCACTTAACTCTTAATGCATGTTTCCGGTGTCGACATGTCACGTATGCGTTGTGCCAGCTGTATGTATGCCAGCAGTTGTTGGAGCCATCATACCGTTCTTCTGGCCCAGCGAGTGAGTGACAAAACGGGTGTTTGATTTGCCTTTGTTTGCCTATCTGGCAATCGTGGGTAACCACTGCATTCAACGATATTGATTTTGCCTGCTGCCCCATAATATTGACAGCATTGTTTGTGGTTTGAAGGATCTGCTGATGCACATGGAGTCCAGTCTTTAGACATTGTCGTTCTGCTCTTCTTTTTTTCACGCTGGTGTTACGAAGCTGGGGACCAACACCCGGCTACCAGGGTGAGGAAGGACGACTGGAGACCTTGTGTCTTTCAGGAACTTGCCCGTCCAGGACGTCACAAGGAGACGTTCTGCGGAAGACTGAAGTCCGATGAGCAGATCCTCATGAAAGTGGTTAAGGTCTATGGAGTTAAGGCGACGTTTCTTGTCTCCACCTGATTTGTAGGAACAGGGGGTACAGAGCAATTTAAATGGAACAAGACAGAGTTGTGACCTGAAGTCAGGGTGAGAGTGGTTGAAATGTCGATAGGAGAAACTATCCAGCCAGGGATGTAATCTGTTCTGTGGACTGGTGTGTCATCTAAGACCAAAAGACTGGAACGGGGTCATCAGATGGGCAGTGTGCTTTTTGGAAGGATTATCTCAGTGAACATCAAAGTCAGCGACAATCGTGGATTGTCCTTTCAAAGAGTACATGTATTCTAAAAGATCAGGAAATTCATAGAAGAAAAGTGACGCTCTTAAATTATTGTTCCAACTATGAAGTTGTTGGTAGGAACAAAAGATGCAGAGCGACATTTAGGCATTGACGTTGTAAGCTGCAGCAGTTGAAAAGAACAGCATGGAAACTGGATATCAGAGGTGATGGTTATCAGAGGGAATACATTGTCTAAGATCATGAAAACTTACCGCCACTACATGAAGACCGCGGAAGGCTAAATGTCACGTATCCAGATAGTGCCAAATCCTTGCACTTGGCCTCAAGACTACTGGGCAGAAGCTATGACTCTGTGACGCACAACATTGAAACACTGTTATCGATCAATTGATAACTGTTGTCCACGTCTCTTTCTTGCCAACAGACTGGGCGTTGAATACAGTTAGTCATTTTTGCA
>CM065715.1:109665911-109688411 GCA_033310375.1 Conus canariensis | reverse complement strand
AATATCCAAGCGTCTGCCAGTACCTCACAAACTGAAATATTTGCATGGAGGATTTTGAGGATAAGTGAGTGAAGGATAAGAGCTAAAAGAATGTACATTCCGAGAGAGCAGAACTCCAGCGACATCAGCTAGTTCAGACCAGAGTTGGCGAACTTTCTTTCATAATAGCTATTTGTGTCAATTCCATTTTTATCAAAATGAGACATTCCAATAGCAGGCAATAACCCCCCTCGACTGTTTTGGAAACAGGTACGGTTGGAGTAAGAGCAGCCAGATACGGCACCATTGTCGGTAGACAACTGATCAGTGGACTCTGGCGCATAGACCAGGTCACAAAAGAAACAAGATCGACCCTGCTGGCCCAAGGTATTCAGCTGAGAAATATTGTGATGCAGATTGCAAACGATGCCTTCGTTGTGATTACTGGTGACTCAGATGAGGAGAAGCCATTCACCAAAGTGTGCACAGACAACAGTTCTCTCTCAGTAGCTCACTTCATAAATGGAATCCTTTTTTGCTGAAAGGAGGATGTGTGCTACACTCTGCTATAAGATCTGAAACAGCCAGGGATGATGATAGAAAATTAACTCGTTTCTTTATAAGCATTAAAAATGTGTTCATTTTTATTACTGCTGTTCCTTTTGAAAACAAAATCACTTAAAGTTGGCATCTGCACAGCAAAAAATTGTCATCAAGAACAAAAATTGATTTAAAGGTCAGCAGTCCACTCAAAATGCTTTCAGTCTGACCACCATATATCACAATATAAAAAGAATATAGCCTACAACGTCTGCAAAAAAAAAAAAATCAGGCCCTAAATGGATTGATTCTTTTCGTTTCGTTTTGCTGCAAACCGGCCCAATCAGGCACACGATGTTGTACAAGGCACGGCGCAGGATTTTATTGATTCTTTTTGTTTCGTTTTTGCTGCAAACCGGCCCAATCAGACACAGGATACTGTGGAGGGCTCGGCGCAGGATTTGCCTTAACCAGGTGATAACAGAAGTCAGAGCTATGGCCGGGAAAGAAGGCATGGACAGTGGTCGCAACTGGCGTCACTGAAAGACGCCCACGCATCGAACATCATGATACATTGACAGCACATCAGAGAGTACGTCCAGGAACTGTAAGCAGGCTAGACGTAACAAGGTATCAAGAGTCTTTCTCTGTAACTGCTGTGACTCAGAAATAACGTCTCTTTAGACTCCGTTTTTTTCTACTTCACATAATTTCAAGTCGATGATCAAAGGAATCTGAGTATAACTAATACGCTCATGTGCACAATGAAGGTTGAACATATTCTTGTTATGCATTTGTTGTGATGAAAAAAAAACCCAACAGTTTCTCTGAATTTTAGAGATTTACAAAAAAAAAAAAAAAAAAGATACGAAAGGTCAGAAACAAATAAAATTGATAGGATCTGTTCACACTAAAATTTCACACCAACAGAAAATATAAAATATAGTGATGTAGGAAACACATTGGGGAGAGGAAATATTCTGTAATGAAAGTAATAGCAAATGGGCAGAAGATGGTATTTTGATCAGTTGCCTAAGAAAGAAAAACTAATAACATGTCTTGCAAGAGATTTAAAAGTAGTTAACACATATGTTGCTAACAGTTATATTATGGCTGTATGTTATATGATGTGAAGCTTTCAACAGCGTCATCAGTAATGAAATAGGTCTAGTTTCTGGAATTTCTCACACAGAACATGAGCATGTCTTCAAGTATCGTTGCTCTTGTGACATGTGTCAAGACAAGCGCACAAACAAATAAAAACTTCCGAAGTGCAGATTACCTTGTGCTCCTCTGGAGAAAATGTTTGCTGTTATAAAGAGAAATCATTGACATTGGTGGCCCCATTGTAAACCTCGCCACTTACCCCTTCATTTTTCCCCCTTCTTTTCGCTCACATGTCACACGTGTTCTATTGTGCAAGAACAGGTGACAATGTAAGCAAGCGTGAACATAATGCTGCAAAATGGTCAAAGTCAGAATTCTGTCTCCTGTCAAACGGTGTTGGCTTTGTTACGTTTTGGTGAGTTGGTATTTATACTTTAACAAGTGATGACTGCTACTATTGTTGCCGCTTCTCTCAATAGTCTTATTAGAGCAGAGAAATCCATCACCTGGCCCGATGAGTGTCACCAAGCTGGTCAGCAAATCCAGTGGGCAGTCTCCTCTCACCTCGTCCTTGTGCTGCTTGACTAGTGGCAGGATTCCGTCCGTCCATACCAATGCTAGTTCTAAGAACTTGTAGCAAAGTTTCTTCATGAGAAGAATGGCCTTCTATATCATGTCATGTTTGCTCGTGCGAAACTGTCCACTATGCGGCAACGGTACTCCACTACTGAACATGCAAGTGCATGTCCATTGCTGGGAGATTTTACAAGTTTTTAAGATTTGGCCTGCTATTGAAAACCTCAATTGATAACTCCCTTAGAAAAGGTTACTCTCTGTCAAACATTTGGGACGAAATAGTTAAAACTGCAAATAAAGCTGGATAGAGAAATCACGTTTAAAGACGAGCACTTTCCCAAGTACGGGCCCTACACTTGAGGTCTGCCAGTTAATTAAGGTACTAGAGGATGTGCGCGCGCACGTGCATGCGTGCGTGTTTGTGTGTGCGTGTGCGCATTGAACCGAGGAGGAAAGAGAAACGATGGCACAGCTGATCAACCACATTCAACAGGGTTGGTATTGACCAAGTAGGGTGGGGTGTGGGTGGTTTGCATGGGGTTGTGAATGGTGGCTTGGGAGGAAAGAGGGAGGGAAGGAGAGGTGGGAGAAGGGGTGGGGGTTTCATCCGATGTTTGAAACCTTTGTTATCGATGCCACTGCCTCAGGTGTAATTACGATTACTGGCAAGATGTCCCTTTGTACACACTGCTTCAGGTGTAACCTGCAAAATTTCCTTTTGTACACACTGCCTCAGGTGAAACTACAATTACCGTCAACATTTCCTTTTGTAGCTATTCTGTACAAGAGCTTTCCGTCCAAATGTTGCGCCACCAAAATGTCATTTATGCTTTATGGAAAGAATTTTCAGGAGTGCAGTACAAAAGTTGTTTCAGCAACATAACTTACTATCACATTGAAAATTTTCATTTCCCACTCACTCCTGATACTATTGCTTCTCTCTGTAAAATCAATCTGTTACTGAGGATTTTAAAAATACTAAAAATGCAAAGGTAACACGATAATTATGATTTAAAATATTTGAAGGAAAACTCTTGGATCAGAGCGCCACAAAGGATATCTTTCTTTGCATATACTCCCCCCCCCCCTCCTTACCCACAAGAATGGAGAGGGAGAACAATCAATGACACCAGGTGCAAAATGAGTGACAAAGAGAGAGAGAGGGGGGAGAGGGAGAGCAAGTGGAGGGATGGGTGGCTGGCAGAAACAGGAGAGACGAGGTGGAGGGAAGGATAGATTGAGATGGGAAGTTCTAAACTGCACTTCCAAACGAAGCGTTTCTTTCAACTGGTTTGGTTGACTACAAGAAACTACAATGGCTCAAGTACTGAGCCAGGGCCCACTTAATTAAAATGGTTTTGAAAAATAAAAAGGTCAGATATCATGGCCGAAACATACCAATGTGTGTTGATTCGGAATTTGCAGAACATCCAATGCATTCTGCTGTCCAGTTCATTTTGACCTTTGTTGGAAACAAAACGCAACCGAGATAAAATCTTTTATGAAGGCAAGTAAGTACAGGAAGTAAGGCAGAGGGTGGAGGATGGAAGAGCGCAAGGGCAAAGAGGTTTGCCACACGTCCATGATGAGATTACCTTGTCGTTTGCTCGGTACAGAACTACCACTATCTACAAATTTTCCCTTCTTGTAGAGGAAACAAAAGGCTGAAAAAGAATTTGTCGAAGTGAGGTGGGAAGAAAGGGAGTGAATAAGAAAAAAAACCATCCTGCACCAGAGAAAACAAACAGACACAAAAACTAACAACTTACTCCAAAAAGTCGAGATTCACTGTCAAGGTGCAGCTTGTGTTTTGATTCACCTTGCACAGCTTTCCTTTCGAAGTTAAAGCTGCTGTTTGGTCAACAGACGCGCCACAGTTGGAATATTGTGAAGCCGTTTCTCTCAACCTCAAGGATGTCGCTGAAACTGGACATTGTCCAACAATAAAGCACCCATGGCTAAACAGTCTCACGCTGGAGATACAGCACTTCACCTTTTCCTGCTCTGTGCGACGCGTCAGTGACCAGTCAGTTACTTGGGGTATACTCGGTTCTTCGCCCTGTTTCTTGTCCGTTTTGCACTTCGGGCAGGTTCGGTGGCAATGGCGTCGGCCTTCCACCCAGGTCGCCTTTGCCGTTAGGTCACGTGTCTGACAGCAGCGCCCGTTCATTGGACAAGGAAGCGAAATGCATTTCAGTACATTGGATGCTATCATGAGTAGAATTCACGCACGCAAATCGCTTCCAAATGCGCGCGAAACACTGGAAAAAACTATCCACGCCCTTTAGTTACGATTTCAATGGTAACGATGGGACACAGATGACTTTCGTTTACCGAACACATGGCCCATGTTATGCTGTTAGAAAAAAAAGCAAAAAAATGAAAACCAACCGAACAACAAAAAAAAAAAAAACATGTTTGAAAGCATCTCTCTCTCCCTCCCTCTCTCTGTCTCTTTCTCTCTCTCTCTCACATGCATACACACACGCACGCACGATTGAACTGAAGCACACACAAACACACACATTTTCTCTCTCTCTCTCTCTTTCAGAGTATATTATGTACTAGGTGTCAATGTGTGTGTGTGTGTGTGTGTGTGTGTGTGTGTGTGAAGAGGAGGAGGAGGGTGGCGGGGCGTGCGTGCGTGTGCCTGTGTACGAGTCTGTGATTCGTAAGTTAATGTATATGTGCGGGCACATGCCTACGCGTCTGTGAGTGTGTGTATGAGTGTCTGTGTGTGTGTGTGTGTGTGTGTGTGTGTGTGTGTGAGTGTGCGCACGCGCGCGTCTGAGTATGTGTTTGTGTGTGTTCCTTCGCGTGCTGGCGTGTTTGTGTATCTGTTTCTATCTCTTGGGGTATGTATGACTGAGCGCTTCTGTAAACGTGTGTGTGCGTGCCTGCGTGTGTGTGTGGGTCTGTATCTATGTGTGTGTGCGCGCGCGCGCACTCGCGTGTTTGTGTGCGAGTTTTGTGTTTGTTTCTGTGGCTATGTCTGTCTATGTGCTTATGACCGAGTCTCTCTCTCTGTATGTGTGCGTGTGCGCGCGTCTATCTACGAATATGTGCGCGTGCGTGCGCCAGAAACAGAGAGAGAGACAGAAAAGAGTGGGCAAGCGCGAGTGTGTGTGTCAGTTTTCAGTGTTTTTGTGTCAGAGTGTCTGTGTGTGCGCGTGAGTTCGCGTGCACACGCACGTGCGTATGTGAGAGAGAGAGCATTCGTGTGCGCAAGCACGCGTATATGGGTGCGCGCCTCTCTCTCTCTCCCTCTGTGTGTGTGTGTGTATGTATGCGGGTAGATGTTTGCAAAATGTGTAGCTGTGATTGCATGTGTGTGTGTTTGAGAGAGAGAGAGAGAGAGAGAGAGAAATGAGTTAATGTGTTTGCAAGAGCAAACTCACCCTGAGTATGGGTGGAATATAAAAACGAAATATTCAAGAAAGGGAAATACTAATTGATAATTGTGCACATTAATTACCCTCTCTCTCTCTCTCTCTATATATATATATATAAAACGCTGAACAATTAAGTAGTGGGGGAAAACAAGTGCAGGCTAACAATTTTTCAGTCATTATAGTAATGACGTGGCAAAGATTCGAACTTGTAGGGAAAAAAAATGAAGATGAAGAAAATGGGGGGAATATATTATAAATAATGAGAAACCCTTCACTAGCTGCCTGAGGGAACCATCGTCATCCCTCTCAAAGGCAGATCTATTTGTATTGCCTGCTCCTAGGCCTTTCGTCCGCTGGATCAGACTCATCAGGGAGACACGGCTGAGTGTGTCTGCACTCCTGGTGTCAAATAGAGACACACCACAGTCCATAATTCTGTGGTGTTCTCACCACCAAGAGTTCAAAAAAGAATCCAACAGCACCCCCAAAGCAGCCAGCGAAGGATAGTAAATGGAATAAAACGAAAGTGTGGAGAGGAAAAAAAATTGCTGAAAAAATAAAAGCATTATGCAAACAGTATAAAATGCAGGAGACAATCTTTGAGCCTATGCTTGAGGATCCATTCAAGAATGCAAGGGAGATCAAAAGATATGGAACAGTCTGAGGGGTCAGCCCTGCTGTTCAATAACTCAAGCATTGTCAGTGGCTAAGAATTGTGCAGAACAACCTTTACTTGGATCTCCTAAGAGATGCGATCTCCCACTGATTGACCAAACAATATAATGCTGAACAATTAAGTAGTGGGGGAAAACAAGTATGCACGCGAACTCACACACACACACACTCTGACATATTATATATATATATATATATATATATATATATATATATATATATGTGTGTGTGTGTGTGTGTGTGTGTGTGTGTTATGAGTCACGTTTATCCTTTATAGTCAATATTTGTTTGCGTGTGTGTGTGTGCGTGCGCGTTCCTTAAGGAACACTGTCTTAACGATTATTGTAAGCTTCGTTGCTTTTGTTTCTATTCAGTCTGTAGTACAATCAGAAGATTGTTATCAGTGCTTTACGAAGCAAGTGCTGCAATGTGTATCTGAATGGTCGGACACTTAAGGGCTAAAAAATTTTCTTTCTCTGCTCTGTGGAAAAGGAGTTTTCCTTTTTGATTTATATAATGAGGGATTTCATTGGTCTGGCTGGCGATTTTTCCTGTTTATAAGACGTAAATATGAATTACAACTTGTGCTTATGTAAAGCGAATATAACATGAATTTTAAATCTTCACATCACGTTTTCTGTTTCCCGAAAATGAACATGAACGAATGAATAATATTCTTTCCTATTTCTCCAGACTGATTTCAAGTGATCTTGCCCTGGCATGCTTGAGTGTTCTTGTTTCTGTGTCAGATGAACTTTTTCTTAACTTCAAACATTTTTGTTTCACATATATTTACGCTGTCTTCTCGGAAGATCATACATCTAATAGTATGATTACGTCACATAAACGCATTCCATAAACACATACCGGACATCTGATAGTATTACTAAACCATATAATGCATGTTCATGGTATTATTAAGATATACATGCATGCTCCTTATTAGCATTAAACCATATCTACATATTCCATCGTCTTGTTAAATAACATACAACATATTTCAATATGACATAAAGCACATACCATGGTGCCTTAAATTACATATACCAGTTTTGAAATATGGTTTTTATTACGTAATACGTAGTTTATAATTGCATACCGCATGATCCAAACATCATTAAGTACATAACACTTATCCCCATCATTATTAAATCGTTGAGCATAATTTTCATAGTCATATGACACACAATTTATGATATCAAATCATATAACAAAAATTTCATAGTATCACTTAATCACATAACATCCGATCCATAGATACTGAATGTACATTCGCTTGTATCCTTAAATTACCTTATTTGTGTTCCTTTGTATTATAAAACAATGTCACCCTGATCAGTGTGGCTGGGTGTGATGGTGATTTAAAACGTACTAATAGCAAACAAGAAAGGCGACTTCTTGCTGTCATGCTGAGGCAGACACATACTCACAACTCCAAACCAGTGCTACACACGACGCCGATTTGCCTTGAACACACGTCGACTCAAAGCACACAGAACAAACTTAAGGGACATCACTTTTATGATAGCGATGATGATGATAATGATGATGATGATGACTATCATCCATCATCATCATCATCACCTCCTTCTCCTCCCCATCATCATCAGCATTTTAATCCCAGTGAGTATCATAATCATCGCTATTATTTTGATTTAAGTACAATCATTAGTATTATCATTATTATTGCTACTCTTCTTGTTGTTGTTGTTCTCCTCATCATCGTCATGATGATGATGATGATGATAATTGTTGTTGTCGTTGTCGTTGCTGATCAATAACAATAACAATATCATATTCTGAATTGAACATTCATTATCAACAAATACCTCTCTCTCTCTCTCTCTCTCTCTCTCTCACACACACACACACACATACACGCACGCACGCATATGCGACCATACACAAGGCATGTACATGTATGCACGCACATGCGCACAATGCGTGCGTGCAGGAGCATGCTCATACAAACTCATAGATTATTCAAAATTTAAGTAACTGGAGACCTATAAGGTTAACAAATATAGACTATGAGATTCTAGCTAAAAGGACTGGCAGATAAATAGGGCAAAGTCATAAACACTCTCATTAACGAAGACCATACTTAAGGGAAGAAATATTGCAACAGTCATAAGATCCATTGATGATGTCGAGAACTATCTGAATGAAAACTGGTAAAGCAGGTTATTTGTTGGCGCTAGCCTACTCCTAGGCGTTTGATTCCATTTCCAAAGTCTATATTTTGCATCCATTTGAAATATTTGGGTTTCGACCCACTTTTCAAAAATGAATAGCTGTTCTGACTTGTAACTCTCAAAGTTACATAAATCATGGCGGATGGCTTTCTAAACCTTTTGACGTCAGTTGTAGGATAAGACAAGGATGTCCCTTTTCTCCATTTGCATTTATTCTTGTGGTGGAAATATTGACCATCAAGATAAGAAGTAGTTTAATAGAAGGCCAAAAATTAAGGAATAGAAGACGACATGACATTGTTTCTCAAGAACAGGCAAGCCATGAACACTTCTTGACCATATTCTTAATTCGTTTGAAATGATCTCTGGACAGAAATTGAACCTACAAAAAACGAATCATTGAAATTAGGTAAGCAGATTGATGAACAAAATCTTCCATTCTCGATAGTCGATAGAATTAAAATTCTGGGTATATATTTTGAAAGCGTTTCGCTACCACCCGTGGCATGAAGATCCACAGAACAAAGATGGGATGTGTGAAGACTCATCTGAATGAGCAGCAGCGCACTGCATCAGCAGATAAGACGTCGGAAGACCAAGGCCAGGATTTAAACCACAGTGCCAAGGACATCCACGCTGTTGGTTCGGATGAGGAATTTGCACAGGCCCTCGATGCCAGGCGCCTGAAACTCAACCTGCCACGAGCAAACGAAACTGAAGATTGGGAGAAAACTGGATGCAAAAATCGTCCAAAGACTCGATGCACTGATAGGGAAAAGCACCCTGGAACACAAACTAGCCACATATGGGGACATTGTGTATGCCACATGTAGAGACGCCTATGGAGCAAAACTACCCAAAGAGAAAACACCTCCAAAGAAATCCAGACGCCAAGAAAAGATGGACAAGATCAGGGTCCAAAAGAAAAACCTCAAGATGCAAATGAAGACCGCACTGCCAGCTGAAAAACAAGGCTTGGAAAAACTGTGGAAAGACCTGAAAGAAAAACACAGTGCCCTCAGCAAAGCGGAATCTGCGAGGAAGAGGAAGAGCAAAAAGAAGAAGACACAAGAGCGCTTCTTCAGAGACCCCTTCCAGTTTGCCAGAACACTGTTTGAGCAGCCAAAATCTGGGACCCTAAGTGTGGACAAAGGAGTTCTTGAGCAGCATCTGAGGAAAACATACTCTGACCCACAGAGCAAAGCACCACTCGACATTCAAGGTCTGGTGTGGCCAACCAACCCTGAGGAACAGTTCAATGGCAAGCCTCCAACGTTGGCGGAAATCAAGAAGGTGGTCGACAAAGCCAGAGCCAAATCATCACCAGGGCCAAACGGAATACCTTACCAGCTTTACAAGAAATGTCCCAAGGTGCTGGAGTGGCTCCACAGGCTGCTGCGATCGGCTTGGAGAAACCAGAAGATCAGCGGCCAGTGGATGACGGCAGATGGTGTGTACATCCCCAAAGAGCAAAACTCAAGTGACATTAGCCAGTTCAGGCCAATATCACTACTGAACGTCGAGGGGAAAATCTTCTTCTCTGTCATGGCAGCAAGGCTGACCAAGTACCTGATGGAAAACAAGTACTTGGATGTGTCAGTCCAGAAAGGTGGCATCCCAGGCGTGGCGGGCTGTGTAGAACACGCCACAATGATCTGGGACGCAATCCAAAAAGCAAAAACAGAAAAGAGAGACCTGGACGTAGTGTGGCTTGATCTGGCAAACGCATATGGATCTGTGCCCCATGAGATGATACAGTTGGCTCTTGAGATGTACCATGTGCCAAAGAACATCCGCGACATGCTCAAGAAGTACTTCAATGGCTTCTCAATGCGGTTCTCTACCAAGGAGTACACAACAGACTGGATCAACTTGGAAGTGGGTATTGCAATGGGCTGTGCAATTTCCCCAATACTGTTCGTGCTGGCAATGGAACTCATCTTGAAAGCAGCAACAAACAACGCGAGACAAACAGACTTTGGCGATGGATACAAGATGCCTCCTCTCAAGGCCTTCATGGATGACACTACAGTGATTTCATCCAGAGAAGACGAGACACGTCATGTGCTGGAGAGGCTGGACGACATAGTTGCCTCATCCAGAATGAAGTTCAAGCCAAAGAAATCACGGAGTCTCTCACTGAGGAAAGGAAAAGTGGCCGGATCTGTGGTCTTCAGTGTTGCCAACCAGGCCATTCCAACAGTCACAGAAGAACCAGTCAAGAGCCTTGGAAGATGGTATGATGATACACTGAAAGACACACAAAGAGCAAAAGAAACCAAGCAGATGGCGGAGGAAGGCTTGGAGACCATTGACCAGTGTGGGCTCCCTGGCAAATACAAGGTCTGGTGTCTGCAGTTCATGCTGATACCAAAGCTGCTATGGCCTCTGATGATATACGACATCTGCACCAGCATAGTGGAGGCAATGGAAGCCAAAATCAACAAGTTCACAAGGAAATGGCTTGGTGTCCCACCCTGTCTGACTGACATAGCGCTGTACTGTCGCCAAGCAAAGCTGAAACTACCCCTGAAATCCATCCTGGAGGAATACAAAGCAGGGAAGATCAGACTTCAAAGCATGCTGGAGGACTCAGGAGACAAGGTGGTAGAAGCAATTAAGCCCCAGCTGAAGACAGGCAGAAAATGGAAAGTTCAAGAGGCGATGGATTCTGCAAAAGAAAGTCTCAAGATCAGAGAAATAACAGGACACACACAGACCAACAGACAGGGACTGGGGGTGACCAAAACTGAATGGTGGTCAAAGGCCAAAGGAAAAGCCAAAAGAGACATGATGATTCAGGAGATGAGAAAAGAAGAAGACCAAAAAAGACTCCAAAAAGCAGTCCAGCAGAGCCAGCAAGGGCAATGGACAACGTGGGAGAATGCACTCCAAAGAAGTCTCACTTGGAATGACATTTGGCACATGGCCCCTCTCAGGATCAGCTTCATTCTCAGATCTGCATATGACCTTCTGCCCTCAAATGCAAACCTGGTGAAGTGGGGGAAAACAGACGATCCTGCATGCCCCCTCTGCCATGAAAAACAAACAGTGGAGCATGTCCTAAGCTCATGTAAAGTAGCCCTGGCTCAAGGAAGGTACACATGGAGGCACAACCAAGTGCTCAAAGAAATTGTACAAGTAGTCTGGGCTAGTACCAACACCACAAAAGGGAAAATCAGGACTCCAAAAGCACCCGCAACATTCTTCACGGCAGGAGGCAGCAAATCATGGCCAAGAACAACAGTGCCACTCGAAACATGCAGGCAGAGTCTGCTGGACGGGGCAGATGACTGGGAGTGCACTGCAGACCTCCCAGAATGGAAGAGTCACCCAGAGATCATCAGCAAGAGTGGCATGAGACCAGACATAGTAGTCCACTCTAAGTCAACCAAGCAGCTGATCATGATCGAGCTCACGGTGCCATATGAGAACAGAATGGAGGCAGCTCAAATCTACAAGACTGAAAAGTATGCTGATCTGGCAAACAGCCTGAGGAGAGAAGGCTATCAGGTCAAAGTCCTCACTGCAGAAATTGGAGCTAGGGGGTTTGTAGGAACGTCTGCATACAGCCTCATGAAACAGCTCTCAGTTGCAGGGAAGGAAAAAACCAGAGCCCTGAAAGCAATGGCAGAAGCGGCAGAGAGGTGTTCAAGCTGGATCTGGTCAAGGAGGAACAAACGTGAACTTCATAAGGCTTAAATTCCCTACAAATATCAGGTGTCCCTGTGGCTCAGTGGTTAAAGCGCGAGTCATTAAGTGGAAAATGAGCATGTCCAGAGGGTCATGGGTTCGAATCCCAGCCATGGCTCGTCCCAAGATGGGAAAAAAGGGGCAGCAGAGGGACATCCGGAGTCATGAACCGGGTGTGGCCCAACCCCCCTAGAGTGTCAGGAGATAAGGGCCGAAACACTTGCTTGAAGGGGGCTTCTCTTCTGAGGACTCTCTGCTGCCACGCTCTCCACGAGTTTCTTTCTACTGAAACAGTCAAAATGACTAGGGAAGCTGAAAAAAAAACCCTGGCAAAATGGAATCAGCAAAATACAAGAATTAATAAGAAACTGGAACAAGAGGGACTTAACCATTCACGGCAAAATTATTGTCATAAAAAACTTCTCAGGTAGTATTTACATGCAGCCTATAGGCATAGCGGGAGTAGTGTTGAACACGTTAAATACATTGTTAAACAAATTCTTATGGCAAAGGAAACACAGTAATCAAAGAGCATTGAAAAAGTAAAAAAAAGAAGAATAGTGGAAACTAGTTACAGTAAAGGTGGACTAAACACGGTCAATATAAAATGATACTAAAAATATATGCACTTACAATGGGCTGGCAAAATGTCGCAATCACCAAACAAAAATTGGAGTTTGATACCAACATGGTATCTGAGTCGATTTCAAAACGGTAATGGAAATTTTCACAGAAAACTGTACAGCAAAGCAAATGGAATTATCTGAACTTCAAAATGATTTTTGGAAAGAAGTTATGACACTTTACCTCGATAATAAACATATAACACAAATAGAGGGAATAAATCGCAACAATCTTCAAAGCCAAGTGTTACTTTACAACAATTTTATAGAATACAAAGACAACGTGTTGTATTTCCAGAAATGGGTTGAAAATGGAATGCAATATATGAGAGACATAATTCATAGAAATGAGCGTCGACTGGTAAATGTTAATATTGCATGTTAATATTGAAATTGCATGTATTCTGGATCAATCTAAAGCAAGCACAACCCTAGAATATAATGCCCTCTACAACGCGATCCTTAAATCATGGATTCACTGGATCCAGAGTGACTCATTGCCTGAGGAAGAAACAACTGTTATTTCTTGTGAGGCAAGCATTTTTAATTCAACACTAAAAGAACTAAAATAAAAGGAATTCTTAGCACCAAACGTCAAAAGTCAAGGTCAGAGCCACACGTATGTGATTTCTGACGAAGGAAATTCAATTTTTTCTTTAAGGAAACTGGGCGGTTCGCTAACATTTATTTAAGATTTATACCTAGGAAATCAACTAAAGAAATTTGTCTGTGCGAGTTGCAATGGAAAATAAATCCTACTATATATCCAACCAATATCATTTTGCAAAAGATGAAAGCTACGGATGCAAGCACAAGTGATTATTGTGTAGACGAAATAGATTTTGTTGAACATTTCCTCTACCAATGCTCATCAGTGTATGCATCTTGGAAAAATATTGAAACTTTGACACGTAGCAGGAATGGGGTGGGTATTAACCTAACCGTAACTGATGTTATATTTGGATTCAAACGCGATGTGGTAAAACAACAGAGAATTGACGCAAAATATCATGTTATTCTTATTGGTAAGATGTGCATTAGTATTGCGAAAAAACAAATCCACCCAAATCCTTACCATCGCTTCAAATTACTTTTCATCAACAGAAACACATGAGAAAACAATTGAGTGTGTTTACATTGTAACAATAAACGTTCACATGCATTACAGGGGCCCAGCAAATCGTGAATATCCTCTATTATTGGAATAATGCAAGAAAGGTTGTCTATGGTCAGACAAATGGAAAGAAAGATCGTGTACATACACGCATTTACTGTGCAAATTGCATGTACGTCGGCTGTTGGTGCATTGATCGTATATGACAACGTATTATGAGAAATATTAAAGAATTCCACAGCTGTCTCTCCCTCCCCTTCCCTTCTTCCCTCTCTCTCTCTCTCTGTCTCTCTCTCTCTCTCGCTCTCTCTTTGTGCTGCCCTGTCTCCATACCTGTCCTTTTGAAACAGTATGAATGTCTCAGTACACCATACATTACTACATTAATAAACGCAGACGCTTTATAGCATACGACAAAATATGAAAAAAAACTTGCATGTTATTGTCCATCAATAGTAAATCATACAGACTATGCATGGTGAGCGTGTTTTAATACAGGGGATTTTTTTTATTCCCTTGGCCGAGATGTGCATAGTTACCTTAAAGACGGAATCTGTCTTATAATTCATTTTAGAAATGAATAGCTATCTGAACATTTTCCGTACACTTGGAATTGCATGTCGCAGTATTATGTTATAACATTGAATCATATCATTCGCAAAGATACGCCCCCTTCTCTCTCTCTCTCTCTCTCTCTCTCTCTATCATTGATACTGATTGTCTCGCTGCAGGGCTTTCCTCGTGTCTTCCTTGTGGTCTCCCTTTTTTTTTTCCACTAAGGGCAACCTTCTAAAGGAACTGGCCGGTTCGCGAGATGGGTGGCGCTCCATTTGTCTGTCTGTCTGTCGGTCTGTCTGTCTGTCTCTCTTCTTGTTTCTTCCTTCCTTCTGTCCTTCTTCGTGCACTTCTGGTATGATCCTTACATATTTTCGTCTTTCATTTCAAGGATGGTTCCCGGGAGACGTCCGGGCCTACCTCTCTTTCTTCCTTTTTTTCTCTTTCTTTTACCTTTTTGTTACATGCGGAGAGAAAATGTCACTATACCAAATATTAGTACAGAAATAAACCCCGATGCTCTGCATGAAACCGCAAAACATTAAAGTCAGCAACAGAATGTCCATTAGTAGCAATTCAACATACAGACTTGCATGGTGCGTGAAATTGTAATGCCAAAAAAAGGTGGACCAAAAAGAGGAGGATGGAGGTCCCACCAAAAAACAAAACAAAACAGAACAAAAAACAATACAAAACAAAACAAAAACCGGACCTTTGAGGACGAAACAAAAAGGCTGTAATGTCATATTTGGCAAAACATCGTTAGGACGAGAAGCCAGTTTGTCTTCAGTCATTTTGAAATGTGACTGGTGCAGAGCACACACACACACACACACACACACACACACACACACACACACACACACACACACACACACACACACACCAGAGTGTGTGGTGTGTGTGTGTGTGTGTGTGTGTGTGTGTGTGTGTGTGTGTGTGTGTGTGTGTGTGGAGAGAGAGAGAGAGAGAGAGAGAGAGAGAGAGAGAGAGAGGAGACAATAGATTCTAAGAAACAATTATAATTTATTCAGTCATTATCAATATTGCTAATCCCAAGCATCCTATGTCTTTGTTCTCTGATGCTCCAAACACAGATACTGATGGTGATGATACAGTTAGCAGACACTTTCCACTAAACCTAGTATCTGGTCCAGTGCTGTGAATTCTGTGGTCCGGAATAACACCCCTGGTTATGGCAATGGCAGCACTTCTGCAAAACCCGCTATGGATCATTTCCGCTTTACGAATAACAAATTACCCGAAACGAACGCTTACTATCATTATACTCCCTTATACATGTTATTCAAAACTTTTTCTTCTAAATCAATGCATTTTTCTGCCGCGAATATACTGTATTTCTTTCGCTAGTCTTGCCCTGCCGTGTATCACCCAATCCGACCACGATTTGTTTTCATCAGATACATCTAGTTCCCTGTATTTTCTGGTATGTAATACAAGATTCTTTCTTTTGAAATCGAACGTAAGCAGTGTGTACTTACGAATCCCATAATTTCGTGTTGCTTGTATTTTCATCATTCTGTGCTCTCCTGTTCTTAACAAGGTTTTCTTTTGTCCTAGATCCTTGAAACAAATGCCTGGCACAGAGGAAAAAAGGTCTGTCGTGATTTCTTTCGTCATAACGAACACGATTCGAATTCCCAAAGGAAACTGGCATCAGCTGACGTTCAGTTGCTGGCAAGATGAACACAACTACTTCTACTGCTCAGACTTGGTCTGCTGGCGATAATCAAACTTTGCACATGACAGTTGCCGTAGTACCCCCAGAAGGATGCATGGTGTTATCAGCAAAGCGTGGTGCCTTCATTCCCTGGGACAACCCGGACAACCTCATCAGTCGACAAGTGGAGGTGGCCATGGACACAGCTGTGGCTGTCGTTTTCCTTCCCATCCTCTTCTCCATCAGCTTTCCCTGCAACATCCTCAGCATGATCGTGTTCTGCAAACATGGGCTGAAAGAACGTATCAACCTGTGTCTCTTCTCTCTGTCCCTGGCCGATTCTCTGTACATGCTACATTCCTTTGTCTACAACTTTGATAAAATTTATTCCCAGTTCAGCAAGGTGTCAGGGGTAGGAGTGGTGTTTGAGTTTGTGGTCAACAACCATTTGATGTTCATCCGCGGCATGAACTGGGTGTCTGGCTTCCTGTCCATGATGATCGCCTGTGAGAGATGGTTCTGTGTCTTCAGTCCTCTCCGCTCGCAGCAGATCCTGAAAACCAAAATGGCTGGGGTGATCATTCTAGTCGGCGTTCTTCTGCTGCTTGGCATCGTTTATGTTAGTACCTCTAAGTGGAGCGTCGTCTGTGTCTTCAATCCACTCACCCACACCTTGTCTAAGACAATCTACCCCAGTAAATTCTATCTGCAGCATCAGAAATGGATTGATGTCATCACAGGTTTGGTTAGTACCTTGTTATTGCCTGGCATTAATATAACAGTCGTGTCGACCACCACCATTCTGACTTTCATTAAACTCAGGAAGATAGTACAATGGCGAGAGCAGACTTCTTCCGCCACGCTGTCGTCACGTGAGATTTCCTTAACGCGCATGCTCATCGGAGTTGCTGTTCTCTATGTCATCTGCTCTCTTCCTGTCCTTGTTTTAGGTGTGTGTGTGCTGTTCGTTCCGGACATGAGTCTTAACGGCCGGTACTACAATGCCTTCAACTTTATCGTCAGCGTCTTCAAGTTGTTCTCCTACATCAACGCATCCTTCAACTTCTTCGTCTACTGCTTCCTGGGATCCAAGTTCAAGGAAACCCTGAAGGAATTCTGTCTTCAATGTTGTAAATCAATGAAGAAGGCAGAAACAAGAAGGCCAAGAAAGGAGAAACACTTCTCTTCAGGAAAACTGTGAGCACAGACAGTTTTACTAATTTTTCGTTTCCGCTGAGGTGACTTTTAATTCTTTGAGATTCTTTTCAGAAAAAAAATCATTTATTTTGGATTCTGTTAACGACGTTTTCAATTTGAATTTTGTAGGTACATTTCAATTACTTTGGATTCTGTTACGAACAGTTTGAATCATTTCGCTAATACATTGCTGGCATCCATCTGCTTTCTTTATTGTCACTTTCTATCTATCTATGTTTCTGTCTGTGTATCTCTGCATTTATTTTTTTTAACATTTTTATTTGTTTTTATTGTTATTTCACATACACAGACAGAAAAACAAAACCACACACATACATAAAAAGAAGCCAAACAACAACAAAACGAAATAGACAACAACATTCATAGCTAAAAGTTAGGTATAAAGCAAGAAAAACAAATAAATATAAACAAAGAGCCAAACCACACACACATGAAAAAAGAAGAGAGAGATAGACAGTAGAGAGAGAGAGAGAGAGAGAGAGAGAGAGAGAGAGAGAGAGAGAGAGCGAGAGCGAGAGAGAGAGAGAGTGTGTGTGTTTCTGTATAGCATTGTTTATGTATATAAAAAAATGTTTGCTTATTGACAATGCTATAAGAGATATACATAAACCTGTATACATCATATTGTTCTAATATTACTACCCAGAAGAGATGTATACATGCGTTTGATGAAAAAAGAAAAAAATGCATATATATATATATATATATATTGCAAGATAAATCCGCATGCATACACAGATAATAAAGGAAAGGCAGACGGATAGACAGACAGACAAACAGACAGACAGACAGACAGACAGACGAACAGACGAGCAAAGAAACAGGAAGACAGAATGGGTTGAGTCACAGCAAGTGAAGATAATATATGTTATTATCATAAGGTACATTATTTCTTAAGTACCACTATACAGAAATATTTCAGCAGCATACAAGGGCCACACATGATATCCTCAGCAAAAGATAAAAAAGGAAAAAGATGATATATGATTAGTCTAGTAATTGTTGTTATATTATGCATCATACTCATTTATATATTAATGCTGAAAAGACCTGTTCCAGAGACGGTAACTAAAGCAGCTAGGTATTAGAAATCAAAGCTTCATAAGCAAGCCATCTGGCATGAAAATCCAAGTGGTTCATGGTTAAGTGTGAGTTATATTTTTCAATTCTATATCTATACGTCAACATTTTCAAGAAAACTGCTACATGTGGAAGACTGCCTTTAACTTACACTTATATAGGTAATGTTTTGCTAGAAGAATAATGAAGTAAAAAAATATGTAATCAATTGCGATTGTTATGTCGAAACCTAAAAGTATAAGAGACTCTGTTAGGCGTATATTTTGTGCGTGAGTGCATTTCTCTTTTACTAAATCAATTAACCTACTCCAAAAACATTTGACATGGGTGCATTTCCAAAACATGTGGTCAATAGAATCTTTAAATAGTCCGCAAAAACGGCATTTATCATTATCAGTAACTCCGATTTCTTTCAAAATAACATTTTTTCCTAAGCACCTGTGAATTATTCTCAGCTGAAACCACTTGAGTTTTACATCTGTAATCTTATGTGCATAAAAAAGCATGAATTCCAGTCATGAGCTTGTGAAAGTTTGATGTCCCACTTGTCACAGCACGGAGCTCTCAACTGATTATCAATCAGTATATCATAATAAGTCTTTGAACCTTTATAAGTGGCAAACAATATCTTATAACAGTATGGAGGAGTAATACATTTGTTGTTTGCGATGGTAATGTCAAATCTTTTTTATGAATTCAAATATTGCTAACTTATACCCTGTGTAAGTTAGAAAATCCATGTTGACATCATATTTTTCCTTAAATTGTCCGTGGGAAAGAAACTGACCATTATCATAAAATAAATGTGCGAGATAATAAACATTTTTGTTTTGAAGCATTTTAGAGGCAATGTGTCTTTTTCCCAACTTGAATGCGTTTGCTGAAGCAAACTGGTTCAGCAAGTAGTTCAGCGAAATTTTTTGGCAGACATTTGTGATAAAAAAGTTTGTAAGCTTCAAGGACGTCTGCCCAGAAGGGATTACATTTGGTAAATTTTGAGACAATCTCTGGACCATGTTTACTCATATGAGGCCAATGAGGAAAATTACTGAGAAGAATATGTTTCCATTTGTGGTTTGATCTCTCAGTCCTACAGATCCAGGATAGCTTCAAAGATGTGACGTAGGTTTTTACATCAGGAAGACCAATACCTCCATTCCGTATGCTTTTATGCACTGTTTTTCGACTGATTTTTTTCTGTTGTTTTTTTTTATTCTACACAAACTTGTAACATATTTTCTGGCATGTTTGAAAGAAAACATCTGGTGGGTTTGGCAGAAACAGCCAAAGATGAGTCAGCTTTGAAAGGATGATGGATTTCAAAATTGCTGTTCTACCTAGGGGCGTAATCTGGCGTTTTACCCATATTTTAAACAAATGGTTTACATCTGCTAGTCTTTCTGCGTAGTTTATTTCTATGCAATCTTTCAAGTCGTTTGTGAACCATATACCAAGTATTCGAAATTTGTGTGGATTCCATACAATTTCTAAGTGGTCCATGTAGTGGTTTTGACTATTTTGTTACACTTCCAAGCCAAACTGCGCTCGTTTTACTCAAATTCATATGAAGACCTGAGACACCGTCGAATCTGAAAAGAACTTCAATACAAGTTTCAAAGGATTTCTTATCCCCTGCGAGTAAGAACTCGGTGTCATCAGCATATTGAGAAATCTTAAATTCAGTTTCATTCATTCTGATTCCCTGAATATCTCGATTTTCCCTTACCATAATAGCTAATATTTCGACACAGATTACGAACAGATATGGTGAAATTGGGTCTCCTTGTCGACATCCTTTTTTAATATCGAACCAATGTGAAACCTGTCCGTTCACAATAACACAAGACTTGAAATTTTTGTAAAATGTGCTTATCCACCTACAAATATCTTTTTGGAAGCCAAACGGTTTTAGGACTTTCAACATAAATTCGCAATTAATCGAATCAAAGGCTTTTTCAAAGTCTATGTTTAACAACAAACCAGGCAGATCATTTTCATCTAAATAGGATATAGTGTCAAATATCAATCTTATATTGTCGCTGATGTATCTATCTTTAATAAATCCGGTGTGATCTTCATTTATGATTTTAGGCAACACGGATTTTATTCTGTTGGCAATGCAAGATGATTCCTATCTTATAAACGACATTTAACAGAGAAATAGGTCGCCAGTTTTTTATGTACTGCCTGGATTTATCACCTTTTCGTATACATGTATTGATTCCCTCTCTTTGTACACATGACAGTTCTCCTTTCTTGAAACTTGCATTTAAAGCTCTAACGACAAATACACCAATCTGTTTCCAAAAGACTTTAAAGAATTCAGTAGTGAAACCATCGGAACCGGGCTTTTATTATTTTTCATTGTCTTTAAGACATATGTCGCTTCCTCCAATGTAATAAGACCTTCTAAGTCGGCTACTTCTGTTTCATTTAAATGGGGGATGTGTTTCACCAAATCTTTTATATTAATTTTTTACAGCATTTTCTGTGTATAATGTTTTATAGAAACTATATACTTCTTTCAGAATGTCTTCTTGATTTGTTAGAATATTATCTTGTTTATCAATTAGTCTAGCCATGTTTTTACTGATGTAACGCCGTTGTTCGAGATTATAAAAATAATTACTAACTTTCTCTCCATCTGCTCTCCATCTAGTGCGTGATCTTAACAAAACTCCTTCTATTCGTTTTCCTCTGATATCCGACAGTCGTTCTTTTTTCTCGTTAATGACTTTGATATCATCTTCAGTTTTCATTTCTTTTTCTAACTTAATAATGTCTTGTTCTAATTGTTTTTCCTCTTCATTACTCATTCTTTTATTCGCAGTAGCATAAGCAATTGTTTTCGACCTTATTTTCATTAAGAGGAAATCGAGAAATAGATCATCACAAATTGATAATTGTAATTTGTCGTCTGTTTCATTAATATTTTCTGTATTTATAGCGTATTCTTCTTTAACGTTTTCAATCACAGTATTGATTTCATCTAAATATGACTTATCTTTCAACAGAGACGAGTTAAGTTTCCAAAAAGCATTGCGCTTTATGTCTTCATTAAATCTTAGTTTAATAACACAGCACAGTGATCTGTTCTGTAACCGGATTCAATGTCTACTTCATCAGTATAAGAAACAACTGTGTCTGATATCAAAAAGAAATCTGGCCTGGCCTGTTGAAAAGGATTAGTTCTCCTCCACGTAAAACGGCAACACTCTGGGTTTAGTTCCCGCCAAATGTCATTCAGGTCTAGATTTTCGACCATGTTTTCAACAGCCTGTTTGCGTGAGAATCATTTATATGTTTGTAATTATGCTAATCGCTAGAAGGGTCAAGGACCAGATTGAAATCCCCACCTATTATAACATTTTCTATACCAAGCCCAACAATTTTTTGTTTGAGACAATTGTAAAATTCAGCGTCATCCCTATTTGGCCCATATGTATTAACTAAAAGGTAATCATTCCTATGTATCTCAGCATGTATCATGAGAAAGTTTCAGAATCATCCTTAACAATTTGCTTAACCTTAAATTCAAAGTTGTTATTAAACAGAATTGCGACTCCTCTTGCGTTGGAAGAGTAACTTGAGAAATATACCTTTATAGCCCCACTCAGACTGGATATACTGTTCCATCTTTTTTCAAAATGAGTGTCTTGCAAGAAGTACACAGAATATTTTTTACACCTTAGATAATGGAAGACATCACGTCTCTTCTTCGAACTATTGAGGCCCTGACAGTTAATGGAGAGGATAGACACACTACTGTCCATTTCTGTTTACGAAATGGCTTTGGAGAAGACAGTAACATACATGCGTAAATACATCGAACCCAAAAGAGGTCACCAAACTCATATACAACTGACAGCATAAAATGAATCCATCCAACCCGGTCAAACTGAAGAATTTATAATAGTTTTGAACAAAAAAAACACATATACCATGAACACACGGAAAACAATATCAAAATGAAAAAGCAAAAAACCATTATCACTGCAATCATAATACAAAAACAAACCAAAAAAACCTCAAACAAATAAGATATTTGCTTGACCACCGCAAATGAGCAAAG
>CM065715.1:109595911-109660911 GCA_033310375.1 Conus canariensis | reverse complement strand
CGCGCACGTGCGTGTGTGTGTGTGTGTGTGTGTGTGTGTGTGTGTGTGTGTGTGTGTGTGTGTGTGCGTGTGTGTGTGTGTGTGTGTGTGTGTGTGTGTGTGTGTGTGTGTTGTGTGTGTGTGTGTGTGTGTGTGTGTGTAAATGATTCAATTACTGAGGATGAAATTGAAAGAGTCATGAAATTGAAAGAGTCATTAAATGTTTAAAGAATAATAAAGCAGCAGGAGTTGATTTAGTAAGGAATGAATACATAAAGAATAGTGTTCCTTATATGACAAAGTTTTATTGTTTATTGTTTAATCGTGTTTTGGATTCTGGTATTATACCAGAAGATTGGGTGACAGGGTTAATTGTACCACTCTATAAAGGCAAAGGAGATCAACAAGACTGCAATAACTACAGAGGGATAACACTGTTGAGTTGTGTAGGCAAATTATTCACGTCAATTCTAAATAGCAGACTTACTTATTTTGTTGAAATAAATGGACTTATTTCAGAAAACCAAGCAGGTTTTAGACACATGCATTCAACGCTTGACCATGCTTTTGTTCTTAAATCATTGATTGACATGTTTGCAATCAACAATGGAAAATTATACTGTGCTTTTATTGATTACAGAAAGGCATTTGATTCTATTTGGAGGCATGCTTTATGGCACAAACTGATGAGTCAAGGCATATCTGGGAAAATACTGCACGTTGTAATCAATATGTATGATCAAATAAAATCGTGCATTTTTCTACATGGTCAAAAATCAGAGTTCTTTGGCAGTTTTAGGGGAGTTCGTCAAGGAGAAAACCTTTCACCCTTATTGTTTTCATTATATTTGAATGATCTACAACAGTTCCTTATTGACAATAACTGTTCTACTTTAGAATATGATTTAACGCAAGAGTTGAAACTTGAACAGTTTATTAAATTGCTTGTATTGTTATATGCTGATGATACAATTTTATTGGCAAATTCTAAATCAGCTTTGCAAAAAGAACTTAATGCCTTACATATATATTGCACGCAATGGCAGTCAGAAGTAAATCCAAAGAAAACAAAAATAGTTGTCTTTCATGGTCGAAATAGTATGCGTGAATTTTTTTTCTTTTGGAATGAAAAAATAGAGGTTCTTAATTCAATGAAATACTTAGGCATCGAGTTCAGCAGAACAGGTTCTTTTTACAAAGCAAAAAAATGTGCTTATAATCAGGCTCTCAAGGCAATGTTTTCATTATTACAAACTGCAAGAAAACAGAAATTGCCAATTGATGTTTGCATACAATTATTTTATTCCATAGTTGTACCTGTGTTGTTATATGGTTGTGAAATTTGGGGTTATGAAAATGTTGATATATTAGAAAAGTTACAGTTACGTTTTTTAAAGTATCTATTTAGATTAAATAAAACTACAATGACTTCAATGATTTATGGTGAAACCGGAATCTATCCTTTATCTGTACTGATTAAAGTGAGAATGATAAGGTTCTGGGCTAACTTAGTTGTTCCTGATTCTAAGAAGTATTCAAACAAAGTATATAATATCTTACATGAACTATATACAAAAGGAATTTTCGTTTCACCATGGCTTAGTTATGTTAAAAGCATTTTATTTGAAACTGGTTTTGATTGTGTTTGGGAATCTCATTCATTCACAAACAGAAGTAACTTATGTAAGTGTGTTAAAAAGGAGTTGCAAAATAATTATGCTCGTGATTGGCGCAGTTCTCTTGAAAACAGCAACAAGTGTGTATTCTATAAAAGTGTAAAGACTGTCTTTGGAAAAGAACATTATATTTCTACCTTACCAGATATTTATGTTATATCTTTATTTAAATTTAGATGTAGTAACCATAAATTGCAAATTGAAATTGGAAGACACCATAATGTTCCAAGAGAATTGCGTATTTGTCGTACCTGTGAAATGGGTGAAATTGGAGATGAATTTCATTGCATCATGGAATGTCCAAAATATAATGAACTTCGTGAAAAAATTCATCCCTAAAAAATATCTAAAACCAAAGTCTGTTTTCAACTTTTGTAATTTATTTCAAAAAGGAAGACGCATTTGTTTGAATATTAGTAAGTTTCTAAAAAATGGGAAGATTGTTTAATGAGATCATTACAGTTCACCAGAATTCAGCATTTCGCAACTATGTTCACACATTGTTCTGAGTGAGTTTCGTATTTCTCTTTGTTACATTTGTATCCTCCATGCCCCAACAGGGGTCAAAGGATTAAATTTGAATTGAATTCAATTGAATTGAATTGAATTGAATTGTGTGTGTGTGTGTGTGTGTGTGTGTGTGTGTGTGTGTGTGTGTGTGTGTGTGTGTGTGTGTGTGTGTGTTTGTAAGAGAGAGAGGGGGAGAGCATTCGTGCGAGCAAGCTTATATGCGTGCGCGCCTATATGTGTGTGTGTGTGTGTGTGTGTGTGTGTGTGTGTGTGTGTGTGTGTGTGTGTGTGCGTGCGTGCGTGCGTGCGTGCGTGCGTGCGTGCGTGTGCGTGTGTGTGTGTGTGTGTGTGTGTGGTGTGTGTGTGTGTGTGTGTTTTGTGTGCGGGTCTATGTTTGCAAAATGTGTAGGTGTGATATGCATGTGTGTGTGCGTGTGTGTGTTTGAGAGAGAGAGAGAGAGAGAGAGAGAGAGAGAGAGAGAGAGAGAGAGAGAGAGAGAGAGAGAGAGAGGAATGTGTCAATGTGTTTGCAAGAGGAAACTCACGCCTGAGTGTGTGTGGAATAAAAAACGAAAAATTCAAGAAAGGGAAATACTAATCGATAATTGTGCACGTTAATTACTCTCTCTCTCTCTCTCTCTCTCTCTCTCTCTCTCTCTCTCTCTCTCTCTCTCTCTCTCTCTGTATATATATATATATATATATATATATATATATATATGTTTATGAGTCACTTTTATCCTTTATATTCAACATTTGTTTTCGTGTGTGTGTGCATGCGCGTTGCTAAAGGAACACTGTCTTAACGATTATTGTAAGCTTCGTTGCATTTGTTTTTACTCAGTCTGCAGTACAATGTGAAGATTGTTATCAGTGCTTTACGAAGCAAGTGTATCTGAATGGTCGGACAGTAAAGAGCTAATTTTTTTTTCTCTGATATGTGGAAAAGAAGTTTTCCTTTTTGATTTATATAATGAGGGATTTCATTGGTCTGGTTGTCGATTTTTTCTCTTTATAAGACGTAAATAGGATTTATAACTTCTGTTTATGTAAAGCGAATATAACATGAACTTTGAATCTTCACATCACGTTTTCTGTTTTCGGAAATTGAACTTGAACGAATGAATAATCTTTTCCTATTTCTCCGAACTGATTTCAAATTATCTTACCCTGGCATGTTTGAGTGTTCTTGTTTCTGTCAGATGAACTTTTTCTTAACTTCAAACATTTTTGTTCCACATATACTTACGCTGTCTTCTCGGAAGATCATACATCTAATAGTATGATTACGTCACATAAACGCATTCCATAAACACATACCGCGCATCTCATAGTATCACTAAACCATGTAATGCATGTTCATGGGATTATTAAGATATACATGCATGCTCCTTATCATCATTAAACCATATCTACATATTCCATCGTCTTGTTAAATAACATAAAACATATTCCAATATCATATAACGCACATACCATCGTGCCCTTCAATTACACATACATGTTTTGAAATATAGTTTTTATTACGTAAGACATAGTTCATAATTGCATACCGCGCGATCCAAATATCATTAAGTACATAACACTTATCCCCATCATCATTAAATCGTTGAACATAATTTCCATAGTCATATGACACACAATTTGTAATATCAAATCATATAACAAACATTTTATCGTATCACTTAATCACAAAACATCCGTTCCATAGCTGCTAAACGTACATTCCCTTGTATCCTTAAATTACCTTATTTGTGTTTCTTTGTATTATAAAACAATGTCACCCTGATCAGTGTGGCTGGATGTGATGGTGATTTAAAACGTACTAATAGCAAACAAGAAAGGCAACTTCTTGCTGTCATGCTGAGGCAGACACATACCCACAACTCCAATCCAGTGCTACAAACGACGCCGATTTGTCTAGAACACACGTCGAAACAAAGCACACAGAACAAACTTAAGGGACATCACTTTTATGATAGTGATGATGATGATGATGATGATGATGATGATGACTATCATCCGTCATCATCATCTCCTCCTCCTCCTCCACATTATCTTTAGCATTTTAATCCCAGTGAGTATCATAATCATCGCTATTATTTTGATTTCACCACAGTCATCATTATTATTGTTGCTACTCTTGTTGTTGTTGTTGTTGTTGTTCTTGTTGTTCTCCTCATCCGATCATGATGATGATGATGATGGTTGTTGGTGTTGTTGCTGATCAATAATAACTATGTCATCTTCTGAACTTTCTTTATCAACAAATACACACACACACACACACACACACACACACACACACACACACACACACACACACACACACAGATGCATATGCGACCATACACAAGGCATGTACATATATGCACGCACATACGCACAATGCGTGCGTGCATGAGCATGCTCACACGAACTCACAGATTATTCAAAATCTAATTAACTGGAGACCTATAACATTAACAAATACAGATTATGAGATTCTACCTAAAGTACTGACAAATAAATAGGGCAAAGTCATAAACACTCTCATTAACGAAGACCATACTTAAAGGAAGAAATACTGCAACAGTCATAAGATCCATTGATGATGTCGAGAACTATCTGAATGAAAACTGAACAGTATAAGCCAGGTTGATTTGTCTGAGATTCTGCAATAAATGGATAAGACAAGGATGTTTCCTTTGGTCGTAGATAAGACAAGGATGTCCCTTTCTCCATTTGCATTTATTCTTGTGGTGGAAATATTGACCATCAAGATAAGAAGTAGTTTAATAGAAGGCCGAAAATTAAGCAATAGAAGACGACACGACATTGTTTCTCAAGAACAGGCAAGCCATGAACACTTCTTGTCATATTCTTAATTCGTTTGAAATGATCTCTGGACAGAAATTGAACCTACAAAAAACGAATCATTGAAATTAGGTAAGCAGATTGATGAACAAAATCTTCCATTCTCTATAGTCGATAGAATTAAAATTCTGGGTATATTTTGAAATAGACAAAATGACTAGGCATACTGAAAAAAAACCCTGGCAAAATAGAATCAACAAAATAGAAGAATTAATAAGAAACTGGAACAAGAGGGACTTAAGCATTCACGGTAAAATTATTGTCATAAAAAACTTCTCAGGTAGTATGTACATGCAGCCTACAGACATAGCGGGAGTAGTGTTGAACACATTAAATATATTCTTAAACAAATTCTTATGGCAAAGGAAACACAGTAATCAAAGAGCATTGAAAAAGTAAAAAAAGAAGATTAGTGGAAACTAGTTACAGTAAAGGTGGACTAAACACGGTCAATATAAAATGATACTAAAAATATATGCACTTACAATGGGCTGGCAAAATGTCGCAATCACCAAACAAAAATTGGAGTTTGGTACTAACATGGCATCTGAGTCGATTTCAAAACGGTAATGGAAATCTTCACAGAAAACTGTACAGCAAAGCAAATGGAATTATCTGAACTTCAAAATGATTTTTGGAAAGAAGTTATGAGACCTTACCTAGATAATAAACATATAACACAAATAGAGGGAATAAATCGCAACAATCTTCAAAGCCAAGTGTTACTTTACAACAATTGTATAGAATACAAAGACAACGTGTTGTATTTCCAGAAATGGGTTGAAAATGGAATGCAATATATGAGAGACATAATTCATAGAAATGAGCGTCGACTGGTATATGTTAATATTGCATGTTAATATTGAAATTGCATGTATTCTGGATCAATCTAAAGCAAGCACAACCCTAGAATATAATGCCCTCTACAACGCGATCCTTAAATCATGGATTCACTTGATCCAAAGTGACTCATTGCCTGAGGAAGAAACAACTGTCATTTCTTGTGAGGCAAGCATTTTTAATTCAACACTAAAAGAACTAAAATAAAAGGAATTCTTAGCACCAAACATGAAAAGTCAAGGTCAGAGCCACACGCATGTGATTTCTGGCGAAGGAAATTCATTTTTTTCATTAAGGAAACTGTGTAGGATATACCTAGGAAATCAACTAAAGAAATTCGTCTGTGCGAGTTGCAATGGAAAATAAATCTTACTATATATCCAACCAATATCAGTTTGCAAAAGATGAAAGCTACGGATGCAAACAATTGTGATTATTGTGTAGACGAAATAGGTTTTGTTGAACATTTCCTCTACCAATGCTCATCAGTGTATGCATCTTGGAAAAATATTGAAACTTTGACACGTAGCAAGAATGGGGTGGGTATCAACCTAACCGTAACTGATGTTATATTTGGATTTAAACGCGATATGGTAAACCAGCAGAGCATTGACGCAAAATGTCATGTTATTCTTATTGGTAAGATGTGCATCAGTATTGCGAAAAAACAAAACAAAACGCACACACACCCAAATCCTTAGCATCGCTTCAAATTACTTTTTATCAACAGAAACACATGAGAAAACAATTGAGTGTGTTTACATTGTAACAATAAACGCTCACATGAATTACAGGGGCTCAGCAAATCGTGATTATCCTGTATTATTGGAATAATGCAAGAAAGGTTGTCTATGGTCAGACAAATGGAAAGAACAATCGAGTAAATACACGCATTTACTGTGCAGATTGCATGTACGTCGGCTGTTGATGCTTTGATCGTATATGACAACGTATTATGAGACATGTTACAAAATTCCACAGCTATTTCTCCCGTCCCCCTCCCTTCTTCTTCTTCTTCTTCTTCTTCTTCTTGTTCTTCTTCTCTCTCTCCGTGCTGCCTTATATCCATGTCTATCCTGTTCTTGTTCTTCTTCTCTCTCTCTCTCTCTCCGTGCTGCCTTATATCCATGTCTATCCTTTTGAAACAGTATGGATGTGTCAGCACACCAAACATTACTACATTAATAACCCATACACTTTGTATCATACGTCAAAATATTAAAACTTACATGCTAGTGTCCATCAATAGTAAATCATTCAGACTATGCATGGTGAGCGTGTTTTAACACTGGGGAGTTTTTTTTTCTACTCCCTTGGTTGAGATGTGCATAGTTACCTTAAAGACGGAATCTGTCTTTTAAATCATTTTAGAAATGAACTAGGTACTTGAACATTTTCCGTATATTTGGAATTGCAAGTCGCAGTATTATGTTATAACATTGAATCATATCATTCGCAAAGATTCTCTCTCCCTCTCCCTCTCTCTTTCTCTGTCTGTCTGTCTGTCTGTCTGTCTGTCTGTCTGTCTTCTTCTTCTTCTCTCTCTCTCTCTCTCTCTCTCTCTCTCATTGATACTGATTGTCTCGCTGCAGGGCTTTCCTCGTGTCTTCCTTGTTGTCTCCTTTTTTCACAAAGGGCAACCTTCTAAAAGAATCGACCGGTTCGCGAGATGGGCGGCACTTCATCTGTCTGTCTGTCTCCTTCTCTCTCTCTCTCTCTCTCTCTCTCTCTCTCTCTCTCTCCCTCCTCTCATCCCTCTCTCTCTCTCCTCCTTTTTTTCTTGTTTATCACTTCCTTTAGTCCTTCTTCGTGCATTTCTGGTATCATCCTTGCATACTGTTTTCTCCTTTCGTTTCAAGGATTGTTTCCTGGAGATGTCTGGACCTGTCTCTCTTTCTTCATTTTTCCTCTCTCTTTCTTTGATCTTTTCGTGACGTGCGGAGAGAAAATGTCACTACACTAAACATTAGTACAGAAATAAGCCCTGACGCTCAGTATCAAACACCAAAACATTGAAGTCGTCATAGAATGTCCATTAGTACCAATGCAACATACAGACTTGCATGGTGTGCGAGTTTTAAAACAAAAAAAGTGGGTAAAAAAAAGAGGAGGATGGAGGCCCCACCAAAAAGAAAAACTAGGTCAAAACAAAACAAAAAACCGGAGGTTGGAAGACGAAAACAAGACTGACGTCATACCTGGCAAAACTACGTTAGGACGAGAAGCCGATTTGTCTTCAGTCATTTTGAAAATTGACTGGTTCAGAGCCACACACACACACACACACACACACACACACACACACACACACACACACACACACACAGAGAGAGAGAGAGAGAGAGAGAGAGAGAGAGAGAGATACGGATACGGATGTTTAATTCATACAGGCCATGGCCCCTAATGAAGGGGGTGTTGTGATCAAATCATTTCAGACAGAAATAAGCAAATCATCAAACATCTAGGCACCCACAAGTAAAAGCAACTCGATATCATACAACATACAACAATCAATACCTAACTACATGCTATACTTCGGATCTTAAATGCCTTGTACAAGAAAATAGCAAAACATTTGACAGAAGTTTCATTTCCGTTTCAATAGATAAATATACCGGCACACAATGTGTAGATCTGAACTGTCTATAAAAAGACAAATCGGTCACTGTCATGATCGTGACATGACCATTCTTGCCACCTGCGATCTATCAATCTATTTCGAAATGCACGAAAAAATCAATTTATGTCCCCAACGCTCTGTTGTAGCCAAACCAAAACCAAGTTTATATAATTTAGTCCTCACGTTAGAAACCCAGTTTCTTTTCCTTATACTATCCAATTCATATAACATATTATATGCTTTCCTGGGCAACCTTGAAATTTCAATTTGTGTTATTTTTAACCAATAACGTATGCAAGCGGTCGCGGATTTAAAATATATTGGATATTTGTTTACTTTGCCGTAGACTAGATCATTTGGTGTTCGCATGCTCACTCCTAAGAACTTTTTCAATGCAAATAAATAGACATTTTCACAATAAACAGCAGAATCATAAAGACCCCAAATTTCAGCTCCACACTGAGCGATAGGCTGTACCTGAGAATCGAACAATTTTATAAACAGTTTCAAAGATTGGTTTTCTAATTTTGATAAGTGTTGCATAATACATAGTAGTGCACGCTTAGCTCTACTGGCAATATCCTTGCATGCAGAAGTGAAGCTTAATTTCCTTGAAAAATATATTCCTAAATATTCATTCACGTTGACCACAGCCATCAACACTCCATTATAAGTCCGCCTTTCTCTAATCCCTAAAAATCCACCCTTTCTAAACACAGTTATATTGCTTTTTGATATGTTAATTGTTAACTGAAGTGAAGTTGCAGATCGGAATAGATTATTTAGTTGAGTTTGTAAGCCAATAATAGTTTCAGACATCAGAACAACATCGTCTGCCAAGAGAAGAGTAAACAACTCAAGAGCATCGCAAGTAAACTGTGCATTCCATTTCTACACCAGAGGTACATTGAATGTAGTCAGTCATGTTTCCTCCACACTGAACCTTAGCTTTAACACAAGAATACATGCTAACTATGCATCTGAACAGTTTTCCATGAACACCAGGTTTTAAGACAATAGGCCTGAGAATAGTTCTATTAAAAGAATCAAATGGTTTCTCCAAATCTAAAATGCAACATACAGCTTACGATTTAAAGAAAACTGTTTTTAGCACCGAAGCCATTAAAGTAAACATATGATCCACAGTTGAATAATTGCGCTTAAAACCTGCCTGATATTCGCCAGTGATATTATTATCTTCAACCCATTCCTGTAATCGGCGATTGATAATAGTACTGTATAATTTACTAGTAGTGTCACTTAAGGAAATTTCTCTATAGTTACGAGGATCATCCACGTTGCCTTTTTTGTACAGTGGTAGAACAATACTTTCCGTCCAATGTTCAGGATAAATTCCATTATCAAATAAAGAACTGAAAAAGGTTACAAAAAAGTTCATAATCAGGTCAATTTTACAAGCATACCTCAGCAGCTCACCAATTATACCGTCTGGTCCTGGAGCTTTACATTTTTCAATTTTTCTTAGAGCAAACATTACTTCTTCTTTTGAAATCGGACGACTTAAATAATCATCCTCTCCTTCGTTATGATCCAACTGTAACCTGCTGTTAGGATCTACGTCTTATTTACAAGTGACGTAGAATGTTCGTACCAGGTTTCGATACTGATGCTGTTCACTGGTTGTCTTATTTTTAATGAAATTCGATGTACATTCTTCCAAAATTCTTTCTGATTTTCTATAGATGCAATTAGTTCTGTCAGCAATGCGTTATTAAACTGCTTCCTTTTAATCCTTTGCAAGTGTTTGTACTCCCGTCTTGCCTACAATAGAAATCACGATCTTTGTCTTCATGCGTAAGTTTAAATTTTCTAAATAAATTTTGGACTTTGTTTTTATTGTCATGACATTCAGCATCAAACCAGTCTTTGGATTTCAAATCATTAATTCTTATTTCTTTCTTCATACGCTGTGCTGCATGTTTAATACAGGTGTTGAAAACACTCAACGCTTCATTTACATTGACATCAATAACACTAACTGCATACCTGATTTTTTCTTGAATCTGTTGCGTGAAAAGATTTCTCATAAACACATCAGCACGGTCTTCGTTCCATATAAACCTTTCCAGTGTAAAACTGTATTCAGAAGGACTTATCTCCGAGTTGACATCATGCCTGCCGTAACTCAAATGATGTTCCACAGACATATGATCCGAATCGAATCTCTCAGACACACGTAACTCACAAGAATCACACAATAATGCAAACAAATCACTCGACATGACAGAGTAATCATTTACACTGCATCCATGGTCTGAAACGTACGTGTAGCAACCTTGACGGTCGCCATGACACACACCATTAAGAATACACAAATCCAGTGCAGTACACATATTCAACATCATTTTGCCGTAATTGTTCAGTGCGGAATCCTCAGATAATCGATTAGCGTTGATTGGATGACTTGCATGTTGAAAATCGAAAGTACTTGATACTCCTTGGCAATAATGTGAAACATTACCCTTTCTACTGTTCAAATCCCCGCACAAAAATACGTATGCATCTTTGTAAACTAGTAAAGAACTGGACAAATAGTCTTCCAATAATGCAATTCCATTTTCAGAGTCAAAATATGCATAATACGGGGACCCTTCTGGACGCACATATGAGTATACATACAATATATCTTTGTCCACACCAAACAGTGTTTTATTAATGATAAGTGCACCAAAAGTATTAGAATTTATTTCAACTTGTTTGACATATGACGCATATATATTTTTAACTAGACACAGAATTCCACCACATCGTCTCCCTCTAATCGACAGTGTTATTGCAGGTAAACAAAACAATTTGTATCCAGAGAATACATCAAATTCATCAGTAAATGTTTGTACTAAACAAATAAAATCGAAGGACCGAAGAAAGTTTACAAATTCGTTGTCTTGTAATTTTGACAGTAAGCCATTGACATTCCAATGCAGGAAAGATAACGATCTACTTTTTCATGTTTATAGCTAGTTACATCTTCCAAGCGCCTGTGTTCACAACAATCGCTCACAGAAGCACACACAGAAGTTGAAACACACACGGAGTCTTCGTCATCCAGGTAAACACTCATTGCCATCAACACCAAAATCACGTGCACGTTGAGTGTCATTCTGGGCTGCACTGGACGGTGATACCGGTGTCGCTTTGGAAATGTTCCCTCACAGAAATCAGTTTCACGCACATCAGAACAGGGCAGGTCGATTTCCTATTTAAGTTCGACGAGCCTGTCACAAGCGTCCAAGAAGAAGTTCTTACCGTCAATGAAAAGATAATTGCACACCATCGTGGCTCTTTTCCCGTCTTGCTGAGCGCGTTTCAGGTGTTGAGTCAGCCTTCGACGCATGTCCTTGACCCCTATTGAAAAGTCTCCCCAGTGAATATATCTGATCTTCTCAACCTACCCTTACCTTTCAGCCTCTTCACCTTTTGTTTATAAAAAGCACATCGGGCGATCACTGGGGAGTCAGGTCGGGAACTCAGTCGGTGCACACGGTCAAACTCCACATCGTCAGTCACGCCCAGCTTCTCCATCAGAAGATCCTGCACCAAGCTCTCACAGTCTGCGCTGGTTTCGCCGTCCCTCCGGGGCAGACCTTGTTGTGCTTAGAACGGCCCTCAAGGTCGTTTATGCGCCTCTCGCAATCTTCCAGCTTTTCACGCAGGTCGTTGTTGCTCTTCTGCAGATCCCCATTATCTTTCCGTAGCTCTGTCACCTCTTTCTTCAGCTCCCTCATCTCACTGTGAAGGGTCGCGTAGTCCTCCCTCAGATCATGGACTTCCTGCTTGACTGCGTCCAGCTTGGTGTCTATCTGGTCGCTTCTCGAGTTCAGGGTAGCCATGGTGTCACGGTTCGTGGGTTCTATGGCGACAGACGAAGGCCCAGAAGTGTGCGAGTCTATGGATCTTTCCAGGCGGACTCTCCGGAGAGATCCTCCACTGTGGAATCGAGTCTGGCGCGTGGAGTCTCTGCTGGGAAGAGGGTTGGGTCCCGGGTTAGATTCGGTGTCTCCACATCGAAGGAGCACACTGCCCCAGAACAAATAGGACAGGAGCAGTCCTAAGGCAACACCGTCCCCTCCGTGTCGCATGAACCCGATGTAGACTGGCAAGAAGCGACCACAAACAACTCCAAAATCTATGGCAGCACACTTGCTTGCAGATACAGGGAGCGGAATTCTGTCCACCACAATTAGCAGCAATTGACAGAGATCACAACACAGCGCACTGACACTTGCGTGTCAGTTCACTGTCCCCAGAGAGAGAGAGAGAGAGAGAGAGGAGAGAGAGAGAGAGAGAGAAGAAGAGAGAGAGATTCCAAGAAACGATTGTACTTTATTCAGTCATTATCAATATTGTTTATCCCCAGCATCCTACTTGTTCGTTCTCTGATGCTCCAAACACGGATACTGCTGGTGGTGATAAAGTGAGCAGAGACTTTTCACTAATCCTAGTGTCTGGTCCGGAGCTTTGAACTTTATGGTCCGGAATAATACTCCTGGTTATGGCAGAGGCAGCTCTTCTGTATAGCATACTATGTATCAATTGCGATTTACGATTTCCAAATTACCCGAAATGAACGCTGACCCTTATCGCCATTATACTCTTGTATATATTATTCAAAACTTTTTCTTCTAATTCAATGCATTTTGCTTCCGCAAATGCAGTGCTTTTCTTTCACCAGTCTTGCCCTGCCGTGTAACATCCAAACAGACCACAAATTATTTTATCAGATACATCTTGTTCCCTGTATTTTCTGGCGTATAATACAGGATGCTTTCTTTTGAAATCAAACGTGAGCAGTGTCTACTCACTGATTCCATAATTTTGTATTGCTTGTATTTTCCTCATTCTTTGCTCTCCTGTTCTTAACAAGGTTTTCTTTTGTCCTAGATCCTTGAAACCACATGCCCGACATTCACATTTCAAGGTCACAGAGTAAAAAAAAAGGTCTGTAATTATTTCTCACGTCATAACGGAGAAGATTCGAATTCCCATCGGAAACTGGATCAGCTGATCTTAATTCCTGGCAAGATGAACACAACTACTTCTACTGCTCAGACTTTGTCTCCTGTCGATAATCAAACTTTGAACATGACAGTTGCCATAGCACCCCCTGAAGAATGTGTGGTGTTATCAGCAAAGCCTGGGTCCTTCATTCCCTGGGACAACCCGGACAACCTCATCAGTCGACAAGTGGAGAGTCCATGGACACAGCTGTGGCTGTCGTTTTCCTCCCATCCTCTTCTCCATCAGCCTTCCCTGCAACATCCTCAACATGATCGTGTTCTGTAAACAGGGGCTGAAAGAACGTATCAACCTGTGTCTCTTCTCTCTCTCCCTGGCCGATTTTTTGTACATGCTGCACTCCTTTGTCTACAACTTTGATAAAATCTATTCCCAGTTCAGCAAGGTGTCAGGGGTAGGAGTGGTGTTTGAGTTCGTGGTAAACAACCATTTGATGTTTATCCGTGGCATGAACTGGGTGTCTGGCTTCCTGTCCATGATGATCGCCTGTGAGAGATGTTTCTGTGTCTTCAGTCCTCTCCGCTCGCAGCAGATCCTGAAAACCAAAATGGCTGGGGTGATCATTCTAGTCGGCGTTCTTCTGCTGCTTGGCATCATTTATCTTGGTACCTCTCGATGGAATGTGGTCTGTGTCTTTAATCCACTCACTGACACATTGTCTAAGACCATCTACCCCAGTAAATTCTATCTACAGCATCAGAAATGGATTGATGTAATCACAGGTTTGGTCAGTAGCTTGTTATTGCCTGGTATTTATATAACAGTCGTGTCCACTACTACCATTCTGACTTTCATTAAGCTCAGGAAAATAGTACAGTGGAGAAGGCAGACTTCCACATCTACTCTATCATCACGTGAGGTTTCTTTAACGCGCATGCTCATCGGAGTTGCTGTTCTCTATGTCATCTGCTCTCTTCCTGTCCTTGTTTTAGGTGTGTGTTTGCTGTTTGTTCCGGACATGAGTCTTCAAGGCCGATACTACAATGCCTTTAATTTTATTGTCAGCGTCTTCGAGTTGTTCTCCTACATCAACGCATCCTTCAACTTCTTCGTCTACTGCTTTCTGGGATCCAAGTTCAAGGAAACCCTGAAGGAATTCTGTCTTCAATGTTGTAAATCAATGAAGAAGGCAGAGACAAGAAGGCCAAGAAAGGAGAAACACTTGTCATCAGAAACTGTGAGTACAGACTGCTTCACTAACCTTTCGTTTCGGCTGAGGTGACTTTTAATTCTTTGAGATTGTTTTCAGAAAATTTTCGTTTAGTTTGGATTCTATTAAAGACGTTTTCAATTTGAATTGTGTAAAGGACACTTAATTTATTTTGGATTCTGTGACGGACAGTTTCAATCATTTCGCCAATACATTGATTTCATCCATCTTTTTGTCACTTTTTATCTACATTTCTGTCTGTGTATATCTGTATTTGAGTATCTGTCTGTCTGTTGTTTTGCCCCCCCTCTCTCTCTCTCTCTCTCTCTCTCTCTGAAGGGAGGGTTTTTAACAGAGTCTGAGAGATGAACTTATGGGAATGAAAAAGTCGTAGTTAATACATACATATATCTGGGAATACTTCACAACAAAACTTAGTTTTGATTTTGCATGCCAAGATATTGTAAACAGAGCAAAAAACAAGCAATCATATTATCCTTCATATTCTTTTTTTTTAATAATTCGATTGTAATTCATTTAGTTTGTTTACTGAGTTGTTTGATTCACCGGTTCAGCCAATTTTCCAGTATGGAGCTGAAAGTCGGGTTTCAAAAAAGTGTAATTATAGGCAAAGTTCATTTGTACGCATTTTATGTGCTTCTTGATTAATGACATCTGAATCCAAATGACATGATTTATGGAGAACTAGGAAGGTGTCCAGTTCATCTAAATCGTATGTAAAATTCATCCTATACTGGCTGAAGCTGACCAGAATGGATGAATATAGGATACCTTTTAAAGCGTATAGAATGTTGTTATTCTTGGATGATAACGGTAGGAAAACATGGGCTTCCAGGGTACGACAGTGCTTAAATTCTTACGGGTTTGGGTTTGTTTGGGATAACTATGGGTGTTCAAAATGTACCTGGGTTTTTGATTTTTTTTTCTTAAAGAGAGAATTATTGGCTGTAAATAGCAGAATTGGTATAATCATTCTATCACAGATAGATTCATATAGCACAGACATTTGAAGACTACTCATGAGTTAGAAACATTTGTTAATATAAGAACAAATCGATATATATTATATATATATATATATATATATATATAATATATATATATATAGTGAGTTTCCTCCCTATTGGAGAATGTCTCCCCCTTGGAGACTATAAGCTTGCTGAAGGCACATTTTGAGAAGCATTTATTTTATTTTTTCCCCATTCACCCACTCAAGCACATACTGTTAGTTAGGCAGAAGTATCTATCACTGCAGATAGAATGCTTATCTCCCCCTATTTCTTCAATCTAAGACATAAGAGCAAGCTTTGTTTATAATTCAATATTTCTTGCAGTCACTGCAACACCAAGCTGTTCTGTAAGTTGCTGGAATGGCGCTCGGTATTTATCCTTGGAATTTATTAGTTTATTGTAATTTAGTCCCTTGCGGATTCATTCCAAGAACTGGCCCTCAGCACTTGTGTCTTAAGAGGTTATTTTTTATATTTTCTACTTTTCACAAGAAACTGTAGCTTGTTTTGCTCTTTCATGATTTTCTTTTGCTTCTTAGGTGGCACCTTTGGTTGGTTTTTTGAAAACTCAACAAACATACTACGGTATTGCACACCAGCCTTTTCTAGGATAGCATTCTTCTTAAAACCGAAAAGGCAGAGGAGTCAAATTACCACTTTCCGCGGTCACTGAGGAGAAACAATCAGGTTTCGAAATATCGGTATCTGACCAGGAGTTATATGCTAGTGAGTTTCCTTCGTATTGGGAATGTCTCCCCCTTGGCGACTATAAGCTTGCTGAAGGCTCATTTTGAGAAGCATTTATTTTATTTTTTCCCCATTCACCCACTCAAGCACATACTGTTAGTTAGGCAGAAGTATCTATCACTGCAGATATGAATGCTTATCTCCCCCTATTTCTTCAATCTAAGACATAAGAGCAAGCTTTGTTTATAATTCAATATTTCTTGCAGTCACTGCAACACCAAGCTGTTCTGTAAGTTGCTGGAATGGCGCTCGGTATTTATCCTTGGAATTTATTAGATTTTATTATATATATATATATATTGAGCACATTGGCTACATTTAGATTTGGTGTTTCTAACATGCTTACCTTCGTATCAGATATTCCAACCCTGCCGAAGGTGAATTAGTATATTGACTGTGTGGCTTGCAAGAGAAAATGAAGTTCAGTTTTGGACTTGTTGTCCTGCACTACATGATCACAGAACCAGAACTATCCAGCCAAAATATTTTAACGAATCATGTCATTCAAGGTTGAAATACTGTTGTCGACAGAGAGAGAGAGAGAGAGAGAGGGCACGGTTGCAAACCCACGAACAGAGAGAGTGGAGGGGGGGGGGGGGGCAGACTTAGAAACCCACGAAACAGAGAGAGAGAGAGAGGGTGGCAGGCTTGCAAACCCACGAACAAGAGAGAGGGGGGGGGGAGGCAGGCTTAGAAACCCACGAACAAAAGAGAGAGAGAGGGGGGGGGGAGGCAGGCTTGCAAACCCACCAACAGCGAGAGAGAGAGAGGGGGGGGGGGGGGCAGGCTTGCAAACCCACGAACAGAGAGAGAAGAGAGAGAGAGAGGGGGGGGGGGGGGGCAGGCTTGCAAACCCACGAACAGAGAAGAGAAGAGAGAGAGAGAGAGGGGGGGATGGGGAGGGAGGGGGCGCGGCTTGCAAACCCACGAACACACATATTAAGACAGAGGGACAGAGTGATTGAGAGAAATAAGAGGGCACTCATAGGTACAAGTTGATTTCCTCTTTTCTCTCTATTTTTTTTCAGTTCAGATACCTGACACAGGGATACCTGATGCTGTGATCTCGTTGCGCCACCTATTGGCTATTTATTAGTTTTTTTCCTCATTGTGTGCAACGTCTTCTTCAATGCACTTTACTCTTTTTTTTTTTTTTTTTTGCTGTCCCAACCTCTGCGCCACCTCAGAGGCAGTGCACCAACGCCGCTCATTCCGACACCCCGTCCACAGCCACAGCCCGGTCGGCCCCGCTGCAGCCTCGGCACCAGCAATCCACAGGGAACAGTCAATGTCAAGTCGTCAAGAGGCAACCCACCGGAGGAGACACTGCACTGCTGCCGAGTCACTTCGGTGGTGTTCAGTGGCGCCTGTTCTGATCTAACATATGCAGGACACCACCCATAAGCCCCCTACTGACGACAATAATTGCGTAGTCGCGGAGCCGGCGTGAGTGAGCTCTCCCTCCGGAGGGCGCCACCACGTCCATCCAACGACAGCCCCCATGGACTCGCCGATACCGGTGACCCCGACGGAACCAAACCAAAGCCACAGACGTGGAGAGGACATCGAAATTGAGGTCACCATGAGAGCAGGGCATGAAGGGCCACAGAATTTGAGACATTTTTTTTTATGCTGATCGATGAGAATGAGGATGATTAAGATGATGCTACGGATTTCCATTTCGGTCTGAGACTACATGACAGGGTTGTACTCTACGCTTCCTTTCATAATATATCCCGGCGTCAACCAGGCCCGAGAGATACAGGCACCTGCAGTGTTGGTCAGGAACTTTGAGCAACACTCTCAGAAACGCATCCATTAAGTGGATGAAACTCGACTGTGTGGTCCCAGTCTTCCCAACTGAGTCCGCAGCAACTCAACTCTGGGTAGGAGCCGGTCGGGGCAGAAAAACCCACATGACTTCTGATGGGATTCGAACCCACGACCTCCCAGCCGGGAGTCCGCGACGCTAACCACTTCGCCACGGCGGCTGGTATGCACTTTACTCTTAATGCATGTTTCCGGTGTCACTTATGCGTTGTGCCAGCTGTTTGTTATGCCAGCAGTTGTTGGAGTCATCATACCATTCTCCTGGCCCAGCGAGCGAGTGACAAAACGAGCATTTGATTTACCTTTGTTTGCCTATCTAGTAATTGCGGGTAACCACTGCATTCAACAATACTGATTTTACCTGCTGCACTATAATATTGACAGCATTGTTTGTGGTTTGAAGGATCTGCTGATGCACATGGAATCCAGTCTCTAGCCATTGTCTTTCTGCTCCTCTTTTTTCACGCTGGTGTTACGAAGCTGAGGACCAACATCTGGCTACCAGGGTGAGGAAGGACGACTGGAGACCTTGTGTCTTGAAGAGACTTGCCCGTCCAGGACGTCACAGGGATAACCATGGAGATGCTCCGCGGAAGACCGAAGTTCGATGAGCAGATCCTCATGAAAGGGGTTAAGGTCTATGGAGTTAAGGCGACGTTTCGTGTCTCCACCTGATTTGTAGGAACAGGGGGTACAGAGCAATTTAAATGGAACAAGACAGAGTTGTGACCTGAAGTCAGGGTGAGAGTGGTTGAAATGGAATCCACAACACTGTCGGTAGGATAAACTATCCAGCCAGGGATGTGATCTGTTCTGTGGATTGGTGTGTCGACCAACTGACTGAGTTTCAAAATGGAGTGACTGAGGGCGGAGAATGAAGCAAAATTTAGAAAGAGAGGGGCTTAATTACCGCTGACTGAGACCAAAAAACTGGAACGGGCTCATCAGATGGGCTGTGTGCTTTTTGGGAGGATTATCTCAATGAACACCAAAGTCACCGACAATCATGGATTATCCTTTCAAAGAGTACATTTATTCCAAATGATCAGGAAATTCATAGAAGAAAAGTTACTCTCTTAATGTATTGTTCCAAGTATGAAGTGGCCAGTACAGACAAAAGATATGGAGTGACATTTGAGGCATTGACATTGTAAGCTGCAACAGTCCAAAAGAACAGCATTGAAACTGGATATCAGTGGTGGTGGTTATCAGAGGAAAAACATCATCTGATATCTTGAACGCTTACCCGCCACGACGTGAAGACCGTAGACGGCTAAGTGTCATGAATCCAGATAGTGCCAAATCCTTGCACTTGGCCTCAACAGTACTGGACAGAAGCCATGACTATGTTGTGCACAATATTGAAACACTGTTATCAATGATTAAATCGTTGATTGTTGCCCACGTCTCTTTCTTGCCACAGACGGGACGTTTTATATAGCAAGTCATTTTCGCACCGCAACTTGTGGAAGATTTCTAAAGTGACACAGTTACTAGGTACTGTAGCTGTCTTGCATTAATGGGATACATTACAATATGGAGATATCGGCTAGATGACATTGATTCTGTTTCATTTCTCATGCTTCCGGAAGACAATTTTAAATTCAAGTAGTGGTGGAATTTAGAGAAGTTCACTTTAAGTAGCTCATCACGACCGTAAAAGAAAAGAAATGAAGAATCTTCATTGAGGGGGAAAGAGGCGGCAGACGAATAGCGTATTTCCAACTCAAATGTTGAAGTAAAACTGATTCAGCAGCAATTGCATTAATGGTCTGACATTTGTAGAATGTGAGTATTCATAGCTATATATTTGCAAAAAAAAACTTTTTCTTTAATATATCTTTTATGAGTACATTTGCAGGACTGGAATGATCACAATGTTAAACAAAATCAGTGTTATAATGTTGGGTTTTCTTGTTGAAAACAAAAAACTGCAGGTTATGGGCTGTACCACGTGGTGACATCTTCGTTTAGGGGATGGCTGAAGAGGCTTTATCAACGATACAGTTTAGCCACGGTTGCCGTTCCTGAAGCATGAAATTGCCGTGAACAAGGGGAACCAGCCATCCCCACTCACAGACATATGTTGACACACATATACAGTCATATTTGGGTGTTTATGTGGACTGACTTTCTTGTACTTTTGAGTAAAAAAATGATCAAGGCAGCGCCAACATCAGCACTTTTGTTGCGCCAGTATTATTCTGGAGCATTTTCGTGAAAGGAATATAATCTTATAAGCTGTTTTAATGGTGATGCACATTATTAACACAATGCTCCCTTTCGTAATGTATTCCGTGTGTGTGTGTGTGTGTGTGTGTGTGTGTGTGTGTGTGTGTGGTGCGTGCGTGCGTGCGTGTGTGTGTGTGTGTGTGTGTGTGTGTGTGTGTGTGTGTGTGTGTGTGTGTTTGCCACTCCTGTGTTACACTCAGCACTTTATGTCATATATTTCCAATGTCACCAGCTGTTCATGCCAGCTGTTTGTTATGCCAGCAGTCGTTGGAGCCGTCATAACGTTCTTCTGGCCCAGCAACCAAGTGGCAAAGTGAGCCTGAGAGTGGCTCAGTGGTAGTGGTCTGACTGTCTTGTGTACTTAACAATAGCTCAGGGTATCGACAGACTGGCTTCCTGCGTGTTGCGTTATCGTTGTTATGGCTAGCAAGTGTTTGTAACGTTGTATCCGCAGAAATAATGTACCTAGCTCATAGCTGCAGAGACAGCTTCTCTACCTAGGTTGTACAGTGCAATTGTTGTATCGGTGAGATCTTTCTTCAAGGTCGTAAAAGCTCGGTTGTTTATCACATGTATCCAGTCAATGCCTTAGGTCTTCCAAAGTTTGTGGTTCTTAGCTGTGTGAGAGAGAAATTTCTTTTGTTGAATGGTTATTCTTGATATCTTACTACATATCTGGCGGTTTTGTCTGCTGCATGCATTGGCAAAGATTCCTTTTACTCTTATAAGAAAGTATCACTTAAAATTTATGGCTTGGTGCGACCTGCATCACGAGAGAAAATGTTCATTGGCAAGCCACCAGTGCTGAATGAGATAAAGAAGTGTTTAAAGAAATCCAGAGTCGGATCATCACCTGTGGAGTACCATATCTGGTGTGTTAGAAATACCCCAGCGACAGTCAGTACTCCACAAACTGAAAGATTTGCATGGAAGAACTTGAGGATAAGTAAATGAAGGATGGGAGCTAAAAGAATGTACATTCCGAAAGAGCAGAACTCCAGTGACATCAGTTAGTTCAGACCAGAGTTGGCGAACTTTCTTCCATGATGGCTGTCTGGGTCAATTCCATTTTTATTAAAATGAAACATTCCCATAGCAGGCAATACCCCCCCCCCCCCCCCCCCCCGTTTCGACTGTTTTTGAAACAGGTAAGAGCAGCCAAACAAGGTACCATTGTCAGTAGACAACAGGTTAGTGGACTCCCGCGCATAGACCAGGCCACAAAAGAAACAAGATCGACCCTGCTGGCCCAAGGTATTCAGCTGAGAAATATTGTGATGCAGGACGCAAACGATACCTTCGTTGTACTTACTGGTGACTCAGGTGAAGAGAAGCTGTTCACCAAGGTGTGCACAGACAATTAATTCCCTCACCGTCGCTGACTTCATAGATGAAATCCTTTTTTTGCTGAAAGGAGGATGTGTGCTACACTCTGCTATAAAATAAAATCTAAACCAGCCAGAGATGAAGACAGAAAATTAACTCGTTTCTTTATTAGCATTAGATTTGCCTTCATTTTTATTATCACTGTTCCTTTGGGAAAACAAAACAATATAAGTCACCATCTGTACAGCGAAAAATTTTCATCAAGATCAGAAACCGGTTCAAAGGTCAGTACTCCGCTCAAAATACCTTCAGTCTGACCACGATACATCACAATGTAAACACAGCATAGTCGACAGTGTCTGTTCCCCCCCCCCCCCCCAAAAAAAAAAAAAAAAAAAAATCAAGACCTAATGGATCGATTATTTTCGTTGGTTTCTTTTTGCGTCAAACCGGCCCGGTCAGACACAGGATGTTGTGGAAGGCATGGCACAAGAAATGCCTTAACCAGGTGATAACAGGGGTCAGAGCTATGGCCAGGAAAGAAGGCATGGACAGTAGTCGCAACTGGCGCCATTGAAAGACGCCCATGCATCGAAGATCATGATACATTGACAGCACATCAGAGAGTACATCCAGGAACTGTAAGCAGTCTAGACGTGACATGGTATGAAGTGTCTTTATCTGTAACTGCTGTGACTCCGAAATGTCGTCTCTTTAGACTCCGTTTTGTCTACTTCAGATAATTTCAAGTCGATGATCAAAGGAATCTGAGTATAACTAATACATTCATGTGTAAAATGAAGGTTGAACATATTCTTGTTTTGCATTGTTTTGTGATAAAAAAAATACATATAGTTTCTCTGAAATTCAGAGATTTGCAAAAAAAGATATGAAAGGTAAGCAACAAATAACATTGATGGGATCTGTTTACAGTAAAGTTTCATACCAACAGAAAATATCAAATATAGTGATGTAGGAAACATATTGGGGAGAGGAAATATTCTGTAATGAAAGTAATAGCAAATGGACAGGAGATGGTATTTTGATCAGTTAAAACTAATGGAAAAGTCAATTTTGAACTTGCCTAAGAAAGAAAAACTAGTAACATCTGTCTCGCAGGAGATTTAAAAGTAGTTAACACATATGCTGCAAACAGTTATATTATGGCTGTATGTTATATGATGTGAAGCTTTCAACAGCGTCATCAGTAATGAAATAGGTCTAGTTTCTGGAATTTCTCACACAGAACATGAGCATGTCTCCAAGTATCGTTGCTCTTGTGACATCTGTCAAGACAAGCGCACAAACAAATAAAAACTTCCAAAGTGCTGATTACCTTGTGCTCCTCTGGAGAAAATGTTTACTGTTATAAAGAGAAATCATTGACATTGGTGGCCCCATTGTAAACCTCGCCACTTACCCCTTCGTTTTTTCCCCTTCTTTTCGCTCACATGTCACACGTGTTCTATTGTGCAAGAACAGGTGACAATGTAAGCAAGCGTGAACATAATGCTGCAAAATGGTCAAAGTCAGAATTTTGTCTCCTGTCAAACGGTGTTGGCTTTGTTACGTTTTGGTGAGTTGGTATTTATACTTTAACAAGTGATAACTGCTACTATTGTTGCTGCTTCTCTCAGTAGTCTTATTAGAGCAGAGAAATCCATCACCTGGCCCGATGAGTGTCACCAAGCTGGTCAGCAAATCCAGTGGGCAGTCTCCTCTCACCTCGTCCTTGTGCTGCCTGGCTAGTGGCAGGATTCCGTCGTCCATGCCAATGCCAGTTCTAAGAACTTGGAGCAAAGTTTCTTCATGAGAAGAATGGCCTTCTATATCATGTCATGTTTGCTCGCATAAAACTGTCCACTACGCGGCAACGGTACTCCACCACTGAATGTGTGAGTGCATGGCGATCGCCTGGAGACTTCACAAGTTTTCAAGAATCATGGTTGTACGAACCTGTGTCTTGCCAACCAGTCATCGCCCATTAAATCAAATTTACCGTTTTGCAGGTTCCAAAGACAAAGAACAACCAACTTCTGCGATGGTCTTTGACACTCCAGGAATTTCGTTTTGGCATCAAACTAATATCCGGACGTGTCAACGTTTTTTCAACGCACTCTTGTGTGCACAACTAGTAATTCTGGCGTTTGATTATCTTTCCCTACAACTACATCTTGGACTTTGCTGAATGAAAACAGTGCTGTGAGTTGCAGAACTTTGTGCGCATTTCTTTATCAAGAATAAAATTTCCGGGTTTTTCTCTTTATCAATTTTTCCCCGTTTCTTTGCTTGGTTTATTTGTTGTTATGAATATGTGATCGATGAAAATTTTGGTTTTCTATTTTACGATGTGTTTAAATATCATGCTTGAGATGTCTCAAGGGGTGTGGACTATTATTCTTGGACACAATGTTAAGTCGACGTACATTGATGCCAATTATAAATTGATATGGTGTTATGATCGATTTTGACATGTGTTTGCTGAAGACGAGTCTCCCTTGTCGAAAAAATGCGTTGGTGCACAATTGTACTTTCTACCCAGAATAAGTTGTTGAAGTTTTTACCTTTCACCTTATTAGAAATTTGAAAACACAACAACAAAAAAACACGTACATCGGGGGAAAAAGGTGGTTTGTTTGTTTGTTTGTTTGTTTGTTGGTTTTTTTTTTTTTTTTTTGGGGGGGGGGGGGGGGGGGGGGTTGGCTGCCAGCAATTGTGTTCAAGTTTCTGGTAGGTTATGTGTTTGAATTTGAAAAGAGTATGTCGATGGAACACATGAATTACTTTTGCAAGGTATTGAAAAGAGAAGGAATTTCAGCTCTTGCATCAATCACCTTACTATCTTGTGCCTTGGCCCACCAAGTGATGGAAAATATGTTGTGTGTGTGTGTGTGTGTGTGTGTGTGTGTGTGTGTGTGTGTGTGTGTGTGTGTATGTGTGTGTGTGTGTGTGTGTGTGTGCGCGCGCGCGCGGCGCGTGTGTGTGTGTGTGTGCATCTTTGCACATTTGTATACATGTGTGTTTGCTTGTGTATTTCAGGGTTCATGTATATGTGTGTATGCGAACGTGCATATGTGCATGTGCACGTACACTTGAACGTAAGTGTTTGGCAGCTCACATATATACATATAGATCTGCCTTCAAGAGGGATTGTGATGGCTCCCTCATGCAGCTAATGAAGGGTTTTATATTTATAATATATGATATCCCATTTTCTTCCTCTTCAATTTTTCAAAAATTTCAAATCTTTGCCAAATCATTACTATAATGATGGAAGAATTGTTAATCTGCACTTGTTTTCCCCCACTACTTAATTGTTCAGCATTATATTGTTTGGTCAATCAGTGGGCGATTGCATCTCTTGGGAGATCCGAGTAAAGGTTGTTCTGCACAATTCTTAGCCGCTGACAATGCTTGGGTTCTTGAACAGCAGAACTGACCACTCAGACTGTTCCATATCTTTTGATTTCCCTTGCATCCTTAAATGGATCCTCAAGCATAGGCTCAAAGATTGTCCCCTACATTTTATACTGTTTGCATAATGTTCTTAGTTTTTCAGCAACTTTTTTCCTCTCCCCACTTTCGTTTTGTTTTATTTACTACCTTTCACTGGCTGCTTTGGGGGTGCTGTTGGATTCTTTTTTGAACTCTTGGTGGTGAGAACACCACAGAATTACAGACTATGGTGTGTCTCTATTCACGCCAAGAGCACAAACACAATCAGCCGTGTCTTCCTGATGAGTCCGATTCAGCGGACGAAAGGCCTAGAAGCAGGCAATATATATAGATCTGCTTTCAAGCGAGACTGTGATTGTTCCCTCATGCAGCTAGTGAAGGGTTTTCATATTTACAGTATATAATATCCCATTTTCTTCATCTTAATTTTTCTTTTAATTTCAAATCTTTGCCAAGTCATTACAATAATGATGGAAGAATTGCTACTCTGCACTTGTTTCACCCCACTACATAATTGTTCAGCATTAGATATATAAATGGGTGTACGCACATGGAACCACGTTTGCGCGCACGCACATTACAAATATGAAAAACAAATACTACGTGAGGTGATGCCTGTCTGACTCCCATGTATTGGATGCACGCCGCATCAGGAATAGATGGAGGGCGAGTAGGACAAAGCAGAAAAAGATAGTGGATTGTCTATTTCATTCTGAAGATAATGGATTGTCTACTTCATTCTGAGTGCACACATTCGAACAAGGGATTGTGAAGAAACCAGAACAGCCTGCTGAGAACTGAACCAGGGTCATATCACCTCCCCTGACACAGCCCTCTGCCTACCATCCCACCACAGCTCCCCACCATCTTCCTCTTCTCCCTCTCAACTGTGCAGCGTGGAAAAGACCACCATGTAGAAGTGAACGGTTTTTTTGTTCTCCATTGTTGACAAATGCATGTCAGCGACACCTGCCAACACTTTCGTTCACCCAATCCGCTTTTCTGGAATGGTTTCATCGTCTTTCCGTCGTTTTGGACCGGAGAGGAGGTGACACCACGTATTTCTCTGCATTGCAGGGCGCCCGGTCGGCTTTGTGTGTTTCAGCGCTTGTTTCTGCTGCACTCACTCCTTTGAGGTGTTTGTATTGTAGTTTTAGGTGCCATGGTGATTTTGGCAATGATGTGTTTGCTCTGGAATGTGACGTTCTTTTCTGTGGTGTCTTTTTTTTTCGCATTGTTCATACAGATGATGTTGTGTATTGTTAATTTTGTCCCTGAAGTCTGTTTCTGACAACCATATAAAACGTTCATCTTCAGTCAGTTTACCGTTGCGCAGCCTCTTTGTTGTTGTTGTCGTATCCTGGCTAAAAGACTCCAGGGATTATCCGAACAGCCAAAGTACTTGAAGACTATGGTACAAACGCATCAGCTAGGGATGAGAACATTACGTGTGATCGGGTTTTTTTTGTTTTGTTTTTTTATTACCGCGCCATATGGGCAGCCACACTCCGACTTCGAGGGATTTTGGAGAGTGATGGTGTTATGCTAGGAGCTTGTCACGACTGAAGACAATCCCCACATAACTATGCAGAGCATACCAACATTTTGATGTAGCCTTGGTGTTCTAACCTATGTGAATTGGTCTGACACAGCCTTAAGCCAAGGCGAGTTGCCTCTTTAAACGACGCGTATCAGACAATTGTACAAGATGGTCAGACCATCTGACTTGTGCTTTTCTCAGCTTGGTGTGATGGCTGGCAGCTTGATTCACCAGACAACCTCCATGACTGGAACTTTGTCTTTCGAAGTTATCTTGAGCAGATTTTTCGGGTTGTTCACGTGGAAGCGTTAAACGCTTTGACATGCTCTCATAGATGTCCAAATCTAAGAGAAGTACAGCGATGTGTGCAATACAACTGTCTTGTACAGCTTCAGTTTCCCTGCCAGCTTAATACAGAGTAAATGAGTAGTGCAAGCAGCATTGAATTGGCATTACACATGTGTAATTGTTTCACTGAGAGCACAAATGACTAATCTTTAATCACTTAATGCATACTTCCTTGCACATTTTGATATTCAAGCTTGTAATATTTTTCACACTATGAAAAACAGTAAGATGAAAGCATTTTTGACGATAACTTTGTCAGTTCTATAAGGTCCATACTACGATTCTGAGGAAGAGGAAGGCAAACCCTCAAAGTGAGGTTACAGTATAATAAATTCTCTCCCCCCCACTCCCCAGTCCCTTTCGGTTCATCTTCCGTACTCATATATCCCCCATCCTCCTTATCTATTTGTCTGTCCGTCTCTCATTCACTGTCACTCTCTCTGTGAGTGTGTGTGAGCGTGTGCATATGTGTATGTGTGTGTGTGTGTGTGTGTGTGTGTGTGTGTGTGTGTGTGAGAGAGAGAGAGAGAGAGAGAGAGAGAGAGAGAGAGAGAGAGAGAGAGAGAACGAACGAACGAACGAACGAACGAACGAACGAATTTTTATTTTCAGAGGGTAATGGAATAAGCATCACTGCTTTTTTACATCCAGCCCTCCGGGGCCAAAAGAAATTTAAGAAAGAAAAAGAAAAAAAAAAACACACAAAAATATTGATTAATATAAAATAATGAAAAATCATTCTTAAATATGAAATACGAAAATACAAAAGGATACAAAATCTATGTACAGAGGGAACACCGACAGAAGGTGTGGGAGACGGTGGGGGTGGGAGTGGGATGGGGTGGGATGGGGGACAATTAAAAATGAGAGGAGCGGGGATGGAAGAAAAGGAAGAACTGATAAGCAAAATGAAACATTTACACAGATCTTTGGGCAAAGTGGTGTAAGATCAGACAGATACATCAAGTACGTCAAAAGATTGGATTTAAACTTACTAGTGTTTGGTTCGTTTTTCAGTTTTTCTGGGATATTATTCCACAGCCACCCACCAGAATAAGCAAGGCTTGATTTGCATAAATTAATTGATGGGAAAGGGAGATTTATTTTATGCGAATGACGATGATCATTAGAAGTAAAAATATTCATTAAATAGGAAGGAGCACTGCCGTGTAGTATTTTATGCATAAAGAGTGCTTTATTGTACAATAGTTTGGTCTTGAATGGAAGGATACCTGCTCGTTCATAATCAGGGTGCCCTAGCGAGGGTTCATCAATTATTATTTTGACAGCTGTCTTGTATATACTAGTCAATGGTTTAAGCAACTTATTGCTAGCTAAATCCCAGAGTGTCGAGGCATAGTCAATATTTGGCTGAATATAAGATTGAAAAAATAATTTTCTGGTGTGATAATCTAAAAAGTTTTTTATTTTCCTGAGCTGATACAGTTTTACAGCAAGATTTTTGGAAAGAAGTTCTAAATGTTTCGACCAAGATAGGTTGTTGTCGATTGCTATTCCTAAGACTCTGTGATTTGAAACCTCTTTGATTTTTTCGTTACCAATATAAAGGATTGGCAAGTTTTCGGTTACATTTTGACGTTTTTGCCTTGTTGTAATCAACATGAATTTCGTTTTTTGAGGATGCAGAGACATGTGATTGAGTTGTGTCCATTTAACGAGAAGGTTGATATTTTTCTGAATATCAAGGTAGACTTGCTGAGCATTAGAGTTATTAGTGTCGATAGTGGTATCATCGGCAAACATTTCACAATGAGAAGTCAAGGTTAATGGTAAATCATTAATATAGAATAAGAAGAGCAGTGGACCAAGCACCGAGCCTTGTGGTACACCAAAGTTATTGGGAATCAAAGTAGAATAACAATCATTTAATAATACTAATTGTTGCCTGTTGGAAAGGAAGGATGAAATGAGTTTTAGAGTGTCGGAAGTTAGTCGATAAATAGTTAACTTTCTGAGCAAAAGTTCATGATTAATGACATCGAAAGCTTTAGCAAAATCCACGAAGAGTACTCCGGAAAAGTGTTTGTTGTTTATGTTTGAAAGCCATCGATCAACTATCTTGAGAGAGAGAGAGAGAGAGAGAGAGAGAGAGAGAGAGAGAGAGAGAGAGGAGAGAGAGAGAGAGAGAGTGTTTCAATGTATTTCTAGAAGAGTTTACAATGTGTCATTGTACACGTTTGTCGTGTGTCTGTTAGTTCTTGTGTATGTGTGCTTGTAGTGTGTGTGTGTGTGTGTGTGTGTGTGTGTGTGTGTGTGTGTGTGTGTGTTGTGTGTGTGTGTAACAGAGAGTGAGCGAGAGAGATGGAGAAAGAGAGAGTGTGCGAGTATGTGTGTGTGCGTATGTGTGTGTTACTACGTGCGTGCGTGCGTGAGTGTAAGCGCGCACGCGCGTGTGTGAACGAAAGTGAGCACGCGTGCATTTCTTTATGCGCATATGTGAGTGCATACGTAAGAGTCTGCATGCATGTAATGAATGTGTTTGTGTACGTGTGTTCCTATGTGTGTGTTCGCGCGCACTGTGTGTGTGCGTGCGTGCGTGCGTGCGTGTGTGTGTGTGTGTGTGTGTGTGTGTGTGTGTGTGTGTGTGTGTGTGTGTGTGTGTGTTAGCTGGGTGCGCGCGCGCGTTGGCGTGTGTACATGTGTGTGTGTGTGTGTGTGTGTGTGTGTGTGTGTGTGTGTGTGTGTGTGTGTGTTGAAGTGCGTGTGTGCTCGAGTGCGCGCGCGCGCGCGTGTGCGTGTGTGTGTGTGTGTCTGTGTGTGTGTGTGTGTGTGTGTGTGTGTGTGTGTGTGTGTGTGAGAGAGAGAGAGAGAGAGAGAGAGAGAGAGAGAGAGAGAGTTTCTGCGGATGCGTCTACGTGTGCGCATGAGCACTTACGCACGCTCGCGTGCTTGCTTGCGTGTGTGTGTGTGTGTGTGTGTGTGTGTGTGTGTGTGTGTGTGTGTGTGTGTGTGTGTGTGTGTGTGCGTGCGTGTGTGTGCGTGCGTGCGTGTGTGTGTGTGTTTGATAGAACATTTTTTTAAAAGAATAAACACTTTCCAAGAAGTAAAGGTTAATGACGCTGGTTTGAAGGGACTGCCGAAGCAGGATAAAACGAAACAAACATACTAAAAAGCAAAGCATTAATCGCATCGAAATATTAATCGGTATCTGTGAACACTAACTATCTCCCTCCCTCCCTCCGTCTATCTCCCTCCCTCCGTCTCTCCCTCTCTACAGTACAAATATCTACATAGGTCTATGGGTCACTTTTCTCCTTTGCTTTATGTGTGTGTGTGTGTGTGTGTGTGTGTGTGTGTGTGTGTGTGTGTGTGTGTGTGTGTGTTGTTGTTGTTGTTGTTGTTTTCTTCTTCCATTTAACGTCTTCCCACATAAAGTGATTTCAGACGGTTTGCAGTGATAGAGTGTATGATGAAAGTCGTATGAGTGCGTGCAGTCATTTGTGTGTGTGTGTGTGTGTGTGGTGTGTGTGTGTGTGTGTGTGTGTGTGTGTGTAGGGCCTATGTGTGTGTGTGTGTGTGTAGTGTGTGTGAAAATGTGTGTGTGTGTGTGTGTGTGTGTGTGTGTGTGTGTGTGTGTGTGTGTGTGTATGTGTGCGCGCGCGCGCGCGCGTGTGTGTATATATATATATATATATGTGTGTGTGTGTGTGTGTTGTGTGTGTGTGTGTGTGTGTGTGTTAATAGGTAAGTTTATGATATGATTTTCAGAGTGCCAGTTTTCATAGAAATTATACATAATTTCACCGTGTCCAATGGAACTAGTTTTCTGTTCTTCAATAGTGTCTCTGCACTAGAGGTGTATCTGATGAAGTTGGAAGCAGTCCTTTGAATGATGTCTTCATTTCAGCACATTTTCCTGTGTTGACGTGGTCATATTTTTCCAGTTTTGGACACTTCAATTAAGCGTATAGTTGAGGAGTTAAAGAGTCTGTATAATACAATCTTATGTTGTATCTTATTTGTAAGCGGCATCATACAAATGATGAATTTGATTAAGATGAGCATGTGTTTGTTCAAATGTGTTGAAAAACAATTCTCTGATAAAATTTAAGTTATAATTCAAAGGAATATTCCAACTGGGCTTTGTAATAAATGTTTACTAATTAAACACATGAAAAAATAGTTATTCAACATGTAAGGCAAGTTCAGTGAAGTCGATCCATCAGATAAAATTTCAGCACCTTCCCTTTGCACTACTATTTTTGTTCTTGCACAGTCCATTAACATATGACTTACACCGAGAGGTTCCCCACACATACATGAGACATTTTTGCAGTATTTAGTACGAGGTGAATTTAATCGCATGCGATGAATTAAGCTTTTTACGTCTCTGGAAACTGGAGTTTGGATTTTTTTCTAAATTGTGTTTTAGGGTTAATATCAGGGCTTGGTTTAACACACTTTTTATTTTATTTTATAATATACACAATCTGTGTTTTCCAATAAATGTTTAAATCTGTCGTTTGATGCTTTATTTATCAGTGCATAACATTCTGACAAATCCAAATCTATACTGAATGAAGTTGTGCCTTCAATGTTGCGAGCTGCTCTTCGAGCAGCGTGGTCAATCTCTCTCATTGGATGAAATGCCGCAGTGAGAGGGCACCCAACAAAAAGTAATATTGACTCTCTTCATTGATAGAAGATGCGTTACGTAATTTATTTCCCTTACTATCTCATTACGAATCTTTCAATTTGGAGATTGTAAAGCAGAAAGCGCTGATCTAGAATCACTACAAAGTAGAAGTTCACAATTTTTAGTGGAAGAATTTAGAATATACTTTAGAGTCATTAGAATTGCTACTAGTTCTGCAGTAAAAATCGACATGTTTTTCCCAAGATGATACAATTTCTCCACTTTTAAGGTTGGTATGATAAAAGCTGCGCCAGTGTTACGATCATCTAGTACTCAACCATCCGTAAAAACTTTCAAGTGATCTTTATACACATTTTCCAAATGGCAATTTACATCGCTTTTAAGAAGGTTTGGAGAATCGTTTTTACTTAGTACAGTGTAATTTGTATCAAATCTAGCTTTGATTTGTTCCCATTTGGGAATGGGTGTATAGAAGGGGCTCGAGGCGATTTTAGTTTGATTTATATTTGATTCTTTCAATAGAGTAGAAGTATATGTCTGAATGGATAAAGTTTATTTTATGCCTCTAGCTCTTTTTGCAAAATCTGTTTTGGAATTTAAGGTTACTTCTTTAGCACAAAAGGTATTTTGTGAAGAGTTCTTTAAAACAAATCTAGATGCAGGCGCTTTTCGAAACTCACTGAGAGGCAAAACTCCGATTTCATAGTATGTCCCATGTTACATGTATGTATAGGAACTCCAAGTGCCAGTTTATACGATTTGCAGTCTATACTTTGTAATTTATTGAGTAACTGTTGTGGGGCGCTAAAGAATACTTCTTGGGCATAAATTAATCTAGACCGCACAAGCGCAGAAGATAGTAATGTTAAGGTATCTTTGTCTTGTCCCCACTTTTGTTTGCTTATGATTTTTAAAAAAGTTTAAACTTTTCCTCGCTTTATTCAAAATGTATTCACTATGTAGATTCCATGAAAGCTTTGGAGTTAGATAAAGGCCTAGAAATTTTACAGAACTAGCGTATTGTAGTACTGACCCGTTCAGAGTAAATTAAGGAAGTTTCTCAGGGTCATATCCAGAGTTAAAAAGCATTAAATTCGTTTTTTCTGCTGAACGTGAAAGTCCATTTTCATGTAAAAAGTCACTGATTTTGTTTAGTTCATGTTGATATTTTATTTTTATGTAATTGACAGATCTTAATGGAGCCTTTCTTTTCATAGTGACCTTCATCCACAAACATAAGTCATCGGCGAATTGTGCTAATATTACATCTTTTGATAATCCTTTTGTCATATCTGCAGTTAAAATATTGAATAAAATCGAAGATAGTACTGATCCCTGTGGAAGTCCCATTTCTAATGATCTAGAGCTGGAATATATATGCTCTATTCTTGTTTGAATCACTCTATTTAAAAAAAAAACAACAACTTTGATATAGTTACACATTGTTCCACTTATACCAATGGTTTTGAGTTTATACATGAGCCGTTTGTGCCATACTTATTCATATGCTTTTTTTTATATCAAAGAAAGTTGCGAGGTGTTTTTCCGTCTCGCAAATTGTTGTTTAACGTGAGTCGTTAGTTTAACTACGTGTTCTACTGATGATCTTCCTTTTTGAAAACCAGCTGGGTTAATTGGAATTACTTGGTGTTTGTTACAAAAATATGTTAACCTGTTTAGAACAATTTTTTTTCCATCAGTTTGCACATATGAGACGTTAGGGCGATTGGCGGTAGCTGTTTATATCAGATCGAGGTTTTCCCTGTTTGTGAATGGGAATAATTATAGAATGTTTCCATACAGAAGGCAGATTTCCCTCATTCCAACATTTTTTAATAAAAAGGGATATGAAATGTTTTACATTCGGAAGGATATGATGTAACATTTCATTTGAACTGCCATCTAAGCCTACTGATGTCCTTTTATTTCATAGATTACTGAGACATTCTTCCACTTCTTGTAATGTTATGGGAACATTCAGGTAATGGTCTGTTACAGGGTCAGGGTCGTTGTAAATGGCTTTTCTTTCCTCTTGCTCTCTGTGTTGTTTCTTTTCTGCTGTTAGACTGTCTGTACTGCTATTTTTGGAAAATATGTTGGCGAATGCTTCAGCTTTCTCTGAGTTGGAGGGGAAATCAGAGTTAGGGAGCTTGATCGGACATGTTGGTAGAGATACTCCGTTTTTCATTATTCTTAGATTTGCCCACACCTTTTGATAATCTTTGAAACTATTTACTTCATTTTCACAAAAGTTTGACCAGTATTGTGTTTAGCTTGTGCCGTCACTTTGTTAGAACGATTTTTGGCCTTTTTTTCTCAAGCAGTTTTGAATTACGTTCTTCTCCTTTACTTCGTAAGTACGCTCTTAGTTTTACGTTTTTCTCCTTTTTAGCTTGTTCGCAATTTTCGTTCCACCAGACATTCCCCGTGTGTTTATTTAAGTTTGGCTTGATTAGTTTTATTCTGGGTATTGACTGATTTGCAGCAGATAGCATGGCTTTTTGAAATTTACAATACAATTCATCAACAGTTAGGTAGTTGAATTTATTTATGTCGACGTTAAACGATTTAAGTAAGTTTGTGAAGCTGTCCCAGTTAGCTAATTTATAGTTGTATTTTGGTACTTTTTCTTGCGACATGTCTTTTGGTTCAGGCCTTATAGATTTAAAAGTGCTGATAATGGGGATAGGATCACTGTTCAGAGTGTCATTTAAGGTCTGCCAGTCACATACAGGTGCTAGATCTGGAGATGTTAAGGTTAAATCTATTGCACTGGGCTTGTGATTGGGATTATCGGGAACACGTGTGATTCTCCCGTCATTTAAAAGATATAAAGGCGAGTCAACAATGTTCTCAACGAAACGACTGCTAGTAATTAATTGGTAATCTATATCCCAGAATGGCGAATGAGCATTAAAATCACCAGTTATTATGAACTTGCTATTCTGATCTGATTTTAGGTGTAGCGATCGAAGCCATTCGGTATTTATCTCATTAGGCCCTCGAGGTAAGTATATCGACACTACAGTGAATGTGGTGTCAGTGTTTATTCGGACCTTGACTGCACAGGAATAGGCATCTAGTAACTCTGGTGGAACAGGACTAGTACATGGGTAATCTTTCTCCTTCTTTTATGTAAATAGCAACGTTGGTTTTATCTTCTGTGACTCCTTGCTGAGCGATGGGTGGAAAATAGTAGCCACTGAGTTTAGGTAACCTATTCCTCTTCACATTGAGAGACTGCAAAGCCAATACATTATATTTTTCTTCGGCAAGGTGTTGAGTTAGCTGATCAAGACAAGTTGAGATGGATCGACAGTTCCACTGGAAAACCTTAAAAGAAACGTTATTTAACATGGAAATTTAACTTTCTTTAAACCAACTAAAATAAAAATCTCCAGATTAGATCTAAATCTAATTGTTCACGTTAAGTGTCAAAATGGATAATAAATCATGTGTAGAGTAGTACACTACATATACTTTGTTTGTTACACAAGTGGTGGTATTACAGTCAGGACGAAGTGGATGCTGAAGATTTATAAGTTCTTGTTTCACCTGTCATATAAGACACTAAATCTGTTACTCCAAGGGGCGCGGTTTTAGTAGGGTCGCTCCAGAAACGGCTCGTAGTACCGAGGTGGTTGATACCGTGATTGCCTCGCCGCTTTCCGGGGTTTCTTCCAAAGCAGACCCCTGATGTGACGGCCGATGTTCCTGGCCAGGACGCTGGCACCGAGATTGGTAGGGTGCAGGCCGTCACGGAGATGCCAGGAGTCTGGATGCAGGTTGTTATGGCTGATGAGACTGATGTTGGCGTCTTCATTTAGCTCAGACGTAACAAGCGCATTGAAGAGATCTCTCCTGATGTTTAATTGAGGATCTGTGACTGGTGCTGCTTTACTTATAATCACTTTGAGGCCAGGGTTTTCTTTTGTAATGTTTCTGACACACTTTGTAAGATCTTCACTGCATTTAGTAGGAGGTGAGTGCTTTAGATCGTTAATGCCACAGTGAATGACAAGTGCTTCTTGATCTTGATGTGCAGCGTTGAAGGTTTCCTTCACATCTTTGATTCTGCTAGTTTTGCGTTGGTCAGCTTTGAATCCGTACGAGTCGCCAAGTCGCATGACATTTACTTTGTTGATCACCGAGTCTTGCAACACCAAAACACTAGGGAGGTCAGGTTCTGATTTTTTCTCTTTCTTCTTCGAATTTGAGCCCTGACGTACTGATGAATTTGCTTTGACGTGTGGTTCACTGACGTCACTTTGTTGTTCTATAACTGGTTTCTCTGGTGTGTGTGGTGTGTGTGTGTGTGTTGTTGTTGTTGTTGTTTTTCTAAAGGTGCATTGTCTTCAATGTATTGTAAACTTAATTGCACTTGTTTTTAGCCTTGGTCCGCAGTACAAAAAGGGGAGTACGAGTCGTAATCAGTGGGTTAGGCAGCAGACTCTGCAGATCTGCAAGGTGTATGTGAATGGTTGAACCCTAAAGACCCAAAGATCTTTTTTCTGGAATTTACGGAGACCTTTTCCTTTTTTTTCATTTATAGAATGTGTGGTACCTTGCTCTGGCTCCCGATACCTCCTCACAAAGAGACATCAATCGGATTTTCAGTCTGTGCTTATGTGAATCCAAAACAATCTGGGTTTCCTCTTCCATATCGCACTTTCTGTTTTCTGAAATTGAAATTGAACGAGGGAAAAATATCATTTCCATCTTTTTTTTTCCAACTGTTTTTAGTTATCTTGCCCTAGCATGTTTAATTTCTTTGAACGTTGAACGGTTTTTGAACTTATACAGTTTTGTTCTACATTACATTTATAGCTCTCTTCTGGAAAGATCAGACTTGTCATAGTATCATTACGTCACATATACGTATTCCAAAGTCACATAACGCGCATCTCCTGTTATTAATGACGTAATAGATATCCATAAAATCATTGAACCATATAATACATTTCCATAAAATAACAAGATTATTGAACCAATTATGATATTCCTATAAAATCATCAGATTCCTTAAAATATGTTCCAATGTGATATGCCATATGTACCATAGTACCATTTAATTACATATACATGTTTGAAAAGTATATTACCTAGTTACATAGCACATATTTTATAATCACATACTGCACGTGATGTAAAACCATTCAGTACATAACACATCTCCCATAGCATCATTAATCATTTAGCATATATACTGTTAAAAAAAAGTTAAGGACCAACATTGAGAATACACAAAAACTTTTTAAAATTCACCAAAATTCAATTGTACCGCCTTTGTGGTCCAAACAAATTGAACCACACGCACAAATTGATAGTGAATGCGGCAACTGCAATTTTGTGGCACACATTTCTCACGCGCCTTGAAAAACACGTGTCGGGACTTGTCATTTTTGGAACAAATTGGGGTGAATTTCTGATGTGTTTGGGATCCGAGGAGCATGTGCTGAATCAAAATCATGTGAAGCACGAGTTAAATCAGGCTGTAAGTCATAAAGTATGCTCAACCAAATGTCTTTAAAAGCCACTGTACTGGCGAAAAATGCAATGCAACATCATGCCTCCACGTCGAAGACTGAACGAACTGGATCGAGGAAGAGCAATAGGATGGCTCCAAGAAGGAGTTGCAGTCCGGGAAGTGGCACGGAGACTTGGGGTATCACACTCTGTTGTTATCAGACTCAGACAACGCTTTCAAGACACAGGAAGAGTGCAAGAACGACCACGCTCTGGTCGACCCAGAATAACAACAGCACGAGAGGACCAATACATTGAAAGGCAGGCCACACAAGAAAGAACAGCAAGTGCAAACAACATCAGACGTCGCCTTAGAGATGCCACCAACACTGTTGTCAGTGATCAGACCGTACAAAACCGCCTACACGCCGCTAACCTCCGTGCTCGACGACCAGCCATAAGACCTCGTTTGACTGATGCCCACAGAGCAGCACGCCGAGTATGGTGCACGCAGCACGTGAGATGGACACATGAACAGTGGACTAACGTGATGTTTACAGACGAGTCGCGGTTCTGCCTGGATCCCACCGATAGACGGAACAGGGTCTGGAGACGCCGTGTGGAGTGTTTTGCAGAAGAAGCTGTCCTGGAAAGGAACCGCTATGGTGGGGGATCCGTTATGATTTGGGGCGGCATAAGCACACGCTACAAAACGGTTCTCTACAATGTGGCAGGGAACTTGAATGGTGTTCGCTACCAAACAGAGATTTTGCAACCCCTGGTGCTGCCAGCCCTTCAACAGCTTGGACCTCAGGCAGTCTTTCAAGACGACAATGCACGGCCCCATCGCACCAGAGCAGTAAACACGTTTCTCCAAGCTGCTGGTGTCAACAGAATGCAGTGGCCCGCAAACAGCCCAGACCTGAACCCCATCGAACATCTTTGGGATGAGCTGGGCCGAAGACTGCAGCAGCGTCGTCCTCCTCCTGCTAACCTGGGTCAGCTGTTTGAGTCACTCCAGCAGGAGTGGGCTGCTGTCCCCCAGGCCTTTCTGCGCACACTGGTGAACTCCATGCGACAACGCTGCCTTGAATGCCTTGCCAATAACGGGGGACACACACGTTATTAACCATGACATTGAACAAACACTCCTGTGACTTTCAGATTTGGGGGTGGGGGTGTTTGTACTGCGCTCGATTCCAGTTTGTTGATTCCTCGGACCTGTCATTGTCTTTACACACTTTTCACATATTCAATACATTCATGTTACACTTGGAGATTGATCACTTCCCGATTTTCTTTTTTATAAGTCAGTGAAATGTTGGTCCTTAACTTTTTTTAACAGTATATATCCATATTCTATAACACACATTCTGTAGAATTAAGTCATGTAACGTACAAATTATAATATCACTAAATTACATAACATCCCTTCGATAGACGCAAAACGTACATTCCCTCGCATCCCCAAATCAAATCCCCCATGTGTATTCCTTTGTTTGGAACACTGTCGTCCTTATCAGTGTGTCCTAAGGTGATTGTGATTAAAAAAAAAAAGAAAGACATCGTCTTGCTCTCATAATGACACAGCCATATGTCCACAGCTCCAAATCAACGCTGCATATCACACCGATTCCCCTGGAACGCACGTTGATACAAAGGGCACAGAGCAGACATCACACCACACCACCACCACCACCACCACCACCATCATCATCCATCATCATCATCGTCATCATTGTCCATACCTACATACATTTTTGTTGTTGTTGTTGTTTGTTCGTCGAGACGACGAAGACCATCTAGTCACCCTGGGATCGGGGGTGAGTGCGTAGATGGCTGGTCAGGCCGATTTGCGCCCGGAAAGACCTATCACAGTATGGACAGGGATGGTGGCGGCAGTTGGAGATCTGTTGGCGCTGGTCTTCCTGATCATCCTGCGCTGCTCAGCTGCAGCAATTCTGTTATTTTCACAGGTTTCTGCACCTTTGCAGACAGCTGATCGCCACCCGTCTCTGTCCTGGGCGGTCTGCTCCCATGTTGGGTGGCTGATGTTGAAGGCCTTCAGGGAAGATTTGATGTTGTCTTTGAAACGTTTCTTCTGGCCTCCATGAGAGCGTTTTCCTTGTTGTAGGCCGCCAAATAATACTTTCTTTGGCAGCCGATGGTCTGGCATGCGAACTACATGACCTGCCCAGCGAAGCTGTGACTGCATCAGGATGGTGAAGATGCTAGGCAGGCCAGCACAAGTGAGGACTTCAGTGTCCAGAATCTTACCTTGCCACTTAATGCCCATGAGTCTTCTGAGGCAGGTGGTGTGGAAATGGTTCAGTTTCTGGCGCGACGCTGGTAAACCGTCCATGTTTCACATCCATAGAGCAGAGTGGTGAGAATATGGCCCGATACACCTTGATCTTGGTCTCTAGGGTGATGCCTCTCCTGTTCCGTACGTTCTTGTGGAGTCTGCCAAAAGCGGCGCTAGCTTCACCTCATCGTCGATGACAACGTTTCTGGACAGAGTTCTGCCTAGGTAGGTGAACTTATCCACCGCGTTCAGTTGCTGTCCAGTGATGGTGATGACTGGCTAAACGTGTGGCTTTCCCAGGGCTGGTTGGTGCATCACTTCAGTCTTTTTCGTATTGATTGTCAAGCCGAAGTTGTTGCAAGCAGCAGAGAACTTGTCAACACTGTGTTGCATTGTGGCTTCTGAGACAGCGTTGAGGGCACAGTCGTCCGCGAAAAGGAAGTAACTGACAGTGTCTGTCGAGACCTTGGTTTTCGCTTGAAGTCTCCTGAGATTGAAGACTGATCCATCTGTACGGTACTTGATGACGATGCCTATCTCCGCGTCATTGAATGCGTCAGTCAACATAGCCGAGAACATGAGGCTTAACAGAGTGGGAGCAAGAACACATCCCTGTTTCACTCCGTTTGAGACCGGGAACGGTTTAGATGTCTCGCCGTTGTCTTGGACTCTGGCCAGCGTGCCGTCGTGAAGTTGACTTACGATGGCAATGAACTTTCTGGGACATCCTTACTTCGCCATAATTCTCCAAAACCCCTCCCTACTGACAGTGTCAAAGGCTTTGGTCAGATCAACATAGGTGGAGTACAGATCGACATTCTGTTCCTGACACTTTTCTTGAAGCTGTCTGGCAGCAAACACCATGTCGATGGTCCCGCGTTCTTTCCGGAAGCCACACTGACTCTCAGGCAGGAGACCTTGCTCAAGATAAGTGTTGATCCGGTTGAGTAGAACTCTAGCCAGGATCTTGCCTACGACGGATAGCAGGGAGATTCCACGATAGTTATCGCAGACCTGACGGTTTCCTTTGCGTTTGTAGAGATGAACGATGGAGGCATCTTTAAGATCTTGAGGAACTGTCTCGTGCTGCCATATGATCTGAAGGAGTTGATGAAGTTTCTTCACCAGAGCCGCACCACCCTGTTTGTAGACCTCAGCTGGGATTGCGTCTGAGCCAGGCGCTTTGCCACTGGATAACAGATGAATTGCTTTCTGGGTCTCCTCCAAAGTTGGTACGGCGTCCAGCGTCTCATCGATCGGAATTTGGGGTAGTCGATCGACGGTTTCATTGTTGGTGGTGGATGGGCGGTTCAGTACGCTGTCAAAGTGTTCAGCCCATCTTTCTAGTATACTCTCTTTATCTGTGATCAGCGTTGATCCATCTGCACATACATCTGCATCTACACATCATCATCATCATCATCGTCATCATTGTACATATCTACCTACATACAAACATACATACATACATATAAATACACGTGCAAACATATAAATGCACGCAAACATACACACACAACTATAATAGTGTTAAACATGCACCTACAACTATAATAGTGGACGCAGACAACGTTAGGTAAGTTACCAAGGTCTGACCAGAGAGTTGGGCTGATGCGCTGGTCAGCATCTACTGAACGCGAAGGTCAGACATCTGCTAAATCGTATCCATGAGACCTTCGTCTTAAATCTTTTATTTTGGTGATAAGTTTATTAACCCGTCACCTGTAAATCCTGCACACTGGCCTAGTAGCTAAAAAAAAATGTGGTGTAGCGTATATGGACTAGTCCACATGCAGCGAAACCTACTTGATGAGACTGAAACTGAAACACGTGTCGACGCATTGTGCCCTGTCTTACATTCCGGGTGTTGAATGTTGTTGCGGATGGTGTGCGGTGCGTAGTTTGCTGTCTGACTCTCACCTGAAGAAGTTTGGATGCGTGTACCACTTTTCCCTGCACACACCCACACCAAATGAACACAGGTAGCCAGGCAACAAGTTAAGGTTTGTTTTTTCTTTTTGCTGCCTGAACCATCAAATCAAAACAAATACATAATACATAATAAGGACAATCAGGTACATCAACAAGATCATGCCACCATAAATAAACTCGCCACTATCATCGAGGGCGCGCAGAGACACTAAGTACTACTATGACATATCGAACATATTTTTTCTTGCATAGGCCAAGCTGGCACCCACAGCAGTGTCGCCACAAACAATTCATGCACTTGGCCGCGTCCGGCCCAAGTCACACAGTCTTCACACAGTCCGGAAACCACTCACGGAAGCAGTTCGTGGAGTCCTTCCAGGGACTCCCACACAACAGAAGAACACACGTCGTCTACTGACCACTCGGTCAGCCTCTCCACACACCACACACCCATGGGGCGGAGACAGCGGCTGTGCTCGGGCTGCACCCCACACCCGGTTGGCAGTGCACACACGATGTCTACTGACCACTTGGTCAGTCTCTCCACACCCACACGGGCAGATACAGCGGCTGGGCACGGGCTGCACCCCACACCCGGATACCAGTCAGTCCCAGGTCGGACATGGGGGCTTCACCGACACCTGGAGAACTGATAGCTACCTTGATTATCTAGCCTACGTCATACATATTTATCGTTCTTGTTTGTCACCAGCAGTCACACTTCACATAATACATTTCACTGGAGCTTGTGGAAAAATACCCATAATAAAATCTACAAAGTTTCAATACAGTGGATGTATTCGAATAGGAAATTTTCTTTGATTCATATAATTATTTACATTGAAGGAAATGATTTCCACATGGAACCCCTTTTTCAAAGTACCAAGAATACGAACATTACATATGGAGGAACAAATTCCGTTTGTCCCTTTTTATCAAGAAAAGAATGCTTTTACTTATCCACATTTTCATCACTAGATGTGTCTAATTAAATATCAAGGAACGATTTCCGTTCGTCCCTTTTTCTCAAAAAAAGTTCATCATCATCACTAGACGTGTCTAATTACTTATTAAGGAACGATTTCTGTTCGTCCCTTTTTATCTTTCCACTACAGGAGTCAGAATATACTTTCCAATAAATTATGCACAATAATTTTCATTGCTCACTTTCAGAGCTCACCAAAACTCACATCATTATATTACTTTAGAGGAAAAGATAAACAACACTTTTTTTTTCAATAATACATTGATTCAACTAGATTACCTTTTTTCCAATCACCTGTAAGTATACATATTCTTTATTCTTCCTGCTCATTCCATTCTTCTCATCCACCTCTCGACTCACACATTCACTAACTACAACTTTTACTGTCACCCTATGTCTCGTCAAATCACAAGATATATCAAGGGAACAATTAAATATTTCAGGCCTTTACTAAGAACTGGAAAGTTCCCAACAACCTGTAGGAAAGAAACAAATTCATTAGTACAAACCCTAACTTCCATTTAACGATTGGAACATACCTGACTGCCAGCGAGGACCTGCCTTCAGTCTCCCTTTGGGTCTTCTGGATAACTTGTTCAGCCGGTAGTTCTGTTGAGACTGAAAGGAAATCCTCGCTCACCCGAAAAACACAAATCATGGATGATTTAACTACACTTGCTGATAACAAAAAATCAATAGATATTGTGTATTTAGATTTCCGTATAAAAGACTATTGATCAAGCTGAAACATTATGGAATTGACGGCCCCCTCCTAGACTGGATCGAGGACTGACCGAAGACAGAGGGTGAGGGTAGGGTCGGCGTACTCTTCGGACAAACCAGTTTTAAGTGGCATCCCACAGGGAAGCATCCTGGGCCCAGTCCTTTTTACTATATTTATCAGTGACTTACCGGACGTGATATCGAGTACGTGTAAAATTTTTGCTGACGATACGAAGATTTACGGTGACTCTGTCAATTATCCGGATATACAAAAGGACCTTGACAACGTGCAGGAGTGGTCACATAAGTGGAACTTGTATTTCAATGTCCAAAAGTGCAAGGTTATGCACATAGGTAAAAAAAAAATCCAAAACTGACTACACAATGAAATTAGAAAATTCAAATGAAACGATCCAAAAATGCTCAGAGGAAAAAGACCTTGGTGTTACCTTTGACTGCGATCTTAGTTTTGACCCACACATACAAAAAGCGATCAGTAAAGCCAACCAAATGATTGGGTTGATTAGACGATTTTTCTCCTTTATTGATAGAGACATATTTCTGAAACTGTACAAAGCACTTATCAGACCACATGTGGAGTACGGAAATGTCATCTGGTACCCACTGCTTAAGAGACAATCGGTGTCGATAGAAAAGGTCCAGAGAAGAGCCACTAAATTATTACCAGAATGCAGAGACATGACTTATACAGATAGGCTAAGATATCTGGAGTTACCATCTCTAAAAGCCAGAAGGGTAAGAGGGGACCTGATCCAAGTATATAAAATATTTCACCAAGTGGACGATATTGATTTTAACTCTTTATTCCAAGTGAGTAAGTCTGATATCACAAGAGGCAATGAAGGCAAATTGTTTGTTCGTTTTTCTAATACTAATCTAAGGAGAAATTCGTTTGCTAACAGAGTAGTTAGCAGATGGAATTCTCTTCCGACCAACATTAAACTCACTGACACACTTAACAACTTTAAAAGCCTCCTTGATGCAGATGTAAGTTTTAAAGACATAGAATTTGATTTTGATGACTGAGACTTTTCTCATACCAATATATATATATATATATATATATTATATATATATATATATGTCACGGTCGCTAAGCCGGACGGCCCTACCACCCTTACCCACGCCTATCACACACTAGGTCAGACAACACAGCACACTAACACAGCTTTACAATCACGCACGCTTCTTTATTTCACACACACCTCCATGGCGCCACCACTCACGCACATCCACAACTGCACACAAGTATCCTAATTCCCGCTGACTCACCCTACTCTACGATAATGACCCGGAAGACCCTAACCTAACCTAAAACACCAGTTGCGGTATATCACTGTGACCTGGGGACACAGCGATAGCCCGCACACGTGGTGACTAACTACTAGGGACAAGGATTTACCAAAGGGACTCTAATCTCTTAACTACTGCTACCACCCACACCTCTCCCCAGGACTCACCCTTCTCTTTTAACCCGGGACCACTACTGCACTGATCGCTGCGTCCCTAAGGGAGGCAACGACCAGTACCCTACACTGTGCTGGCCACTACGTCCTGAAAGGAGGCAGTAGCTAACACCCCTAACCCTACTGCCTAACGCTACACCCCTTCTACCACAAACATGGGACAACCCATCCCGGCCCAGAAAACTCCAGTCCTCGGCGCTGTACGTGGCCCCTCACAGGCTGACATCTCCCCGGAAGACTCTGCACCCCGGCGCTGTCCGTGGCTCCTCCGCGGGCCGACACCCTCCCCGAAGACTCTGCACCCCGGCGCTGACCGCGGCTTCCCGCAGTCTGACTCCTCCCTGCGATGGGCACGACCCCCAACGCACACACACACCAGACGCCCTCTCGACGAGTCCGGGGCTCGAAGGACGCCTCCACCTCTGAAGGCCCCGCCGGACACCAAGGGTGGGAAAAGGCCTGGTGCAGCGCCCTCTCACAGGACGCCTAAACAGGGACGAGGAACCAGTGCCGGAGAACTCCCGGAAGAGTACCGGTAGCCGGAGGAGAGCTGCCCCACAGAAGGCAGACGGCCTGGGTGGTCTCCCTCTCCGGGAAAACAACAGGTACTGGAAAGCGCCGCTCACCTGCCGGCACGCGGCAGTAGACTGCGGTGATCTGGCCCCAGCCTCAGGACGGAACAGGATACCTGCTGACACAACTGTAGGCCACTACTGTAGTGTTGCTACTACCCGAGTCATCAAGGCACATAGGCTACTTGGTAAAGCTTTAACTCTCCATCTCCCTTGCCTACTTCCCACTCGGGCATGAGAGTGACCCCTTGAATTTCGAACACATCCCCCAACCCATTACTCACTATGGGGTTATCAGACCCATTTCCTGCCAACCCTTACAACAGCAGTAAAACAATATTCTCTCTGAGCCAATCCACGCTATTACATATGAAATTATGAATCACACCCAAATCTCGGAAAAGAAAAGAAAACTAAGCGATCCCAATGCGAACTTCACGGGTCCCCTTAGGACATACTAAATAATCTAGGAAATGGCCAATTTCACAAGGAAACGTCTCCACACAATAACCAGTAGTAATACACATCTCTCAGAGGAAAAACTTATCAATTTCATCGGTTTACAGTTCCAGCATGTTCACACAAGAGAATCGGCTCGCAGCCACAATCCTTCACATTATTACCCCTCTTTGCACTGTCAATTATAATCATATATCAAAAACAACATGATTTGTTCGCCAAAATTTCCATCCAGCACCTCACTCTCATGTCATCTCTTGTCAGATAACCCAGTGGTTAATCTTTGTTATGCCAACACAACCACACTTCATACAATATTACATGCTGCACATCCGTTTTTTATCCTATCAACTGCTAAGCTAACCGCCTTAAACTTTACCTTTCCCTTCTTTCTGCTTACTAAAATTCATAACTGGGTTGCCTCCCCACAACCTAAGATATCTTTCTCCAACCCTGTTCTGTCACAAATACATACATCCCTGCATGTGTGACGACTGTCACTTGTATTACAAAAACTTCTACCCTATGGACTCACTGTCCTGTACCAAATGCGTACGTCACAGATACAGTCCGCACGCGCACGACACCCGCGTCGAGAACCCTGACTCGTAACGAAAGTGAAAAGACACCAATATAAGTTGAATGGTTACGACCGTACCCCAGTATAAACCACTCGACCACAAATTGGCCTTGGCCTTACTACACAGTTAACCGATTCAATGCTGTGCAGGTCAACTCCGAAATCGTTAATCAATTTCATCGAACTCCTACTATTTACAATTGAGATTGAGCACAATCATCAAACCCCTCTATGATTCATGCAGACACATCTGCACCTGACTCATATTATGATCCTCAACCAAATGCAACCTCGTACTACCCTCTTATTGAACCCACTGACATTAACATGAACTAACCACAAACAATATCTACATCACCGTCCATCAACGGTCATTATATTGAACCCACATTGTCTAGCCAAACTGTCACATGACAATCGAACTCAGGAACCACTATGTATATCACTTACAAAAATATACAGGAAAGAGGTAACAACACAAACCGGCTGACAACAAATTTCAATCACGGAACCAAGACAACATCATACCAGACAACCCGTATACGCAACGAACATAATACAACTAATCGCAACATGAGACAACTACAGTACAACTCGCCATAATACAAAACAACACGACGAACTACAACACAACGATCCTAACAGATCACCAACCTAGACATACAGACGATCAACCACACCAGTTCTGCAACTGGCTGACAGTGGCTGCCAACAAGGACGACACCGACTCAGCACAGGCCAAGGGCACCCAAACCCGACGAGGACCTGGCCCTAACTATGACTTGAAGTCACTCTTCAAAAACTAACGGCGCTGCCGCCGCACCTACAACGAGTACGTCCACTCCGACGAACACCAGGGACCGATGTGAAGCTACCCCAACACATTCCGCCCTGGTCGGAATCAAGCGAACTCTACTCACACACAAAAACAACGATTGGTCAGAGCAGTGTATCCCTCCGCAGAGCTGACACGCCTGACCAACGGACTAGTTGTTGCTCGTGCAACAACACGACAATTTACCACAACAACTCACAGACTTGACAACACAACAACAGCCGATATCCTGCCCCGCCTTCTCTGGTATAGAACCAAAGTAACAAAAGGGTAACAGTCGGGAACGAAACCAACCACCCGCTTCCACTCCTTCAATAAGTGAAGACCGGAATGAAAGAATATTGTATGTCCTATTTCCCCAGCCCCCCTACCTAGCCTACCCTTTCTACCTAACCCCGAGAAACTTAGCCTAACCCCAGCTAACTAAACCCCAGTCTTACCCCGCGCGCACGCGCGTGCACTCACACACACACACACACACACACACACACACACACACACACACACACACACACACACACAACACACATACATGCACGCATACATGCACGCTCTATATCTTGAATCCACACCACTCTTAAACACGTGGACGTACTAGTTTAGTACCGCAGATCGGTGACAATATATATATATATAATATATATATATATATATAGTGTGTGTGTGTGTGTGTGTGTGTGTGTGTGTGTGGTGTGTGTGTGTGTGTGTAACCGTAACACGCTGTGCTTTACACCCCTTGTGCAATTACTGACACAATAAATTGACGGAGCACATGAAAGCCGCGAGGCTATACAAGCTCCTCCTAACTACCAACCTACCTACCTACCAAAACGCAGTTGAGTAGCTGTCAGGCAAACAAGTCAACCGGTTTTTCAGGTTTACTGTTCCGGTCCAACGCGTCCCCAAAATTTGGGACCGGAGAAATATGGTCCGTCACAAAAGTCTTTGTTGGTTACGAAGGGTATGCACTTCTGAACTCAAAATTTACTCAAATACAGGTCTTACGGTTGTGTAAGATTAAGTCCTAGATTAAAATGAAAAAAAAAATTGTATATTTATATCAGATACTGAATTGGCTGGAGAGGTAGTAGAAGGTCTGTGCTGCGGTCTTGATACAACTGACCTACCATCCGACAAGGGAGACGAATCCTTCCAGACTTCATTAGCTTTGCTTTTGTTGCTGGGGTTGTGTTGTTGTGTGCATGTATTGGGGTCGTTTTGAGATGCATGTAAACAACATTGTGTATAAATACCTTCACTTTAAATTGCGTGTGTTTTGGTGACTGTCTGCTACTTTTTCCTGGGTTTGGGACCGGTGGATATTATGTCAGGCTGAGAAACAATGACAAATAATAATATTTCAAAGTCACCAAAATACGTTCTTCAATATCATTGAATCTCATGATAACTCTATTGTATTTTTAAACCATATGGTAAATGTTCGATGTTAATATAAGTTACACACCACAATATCATTAGATTTCATAACACCTATTCCAGTGCATAATGAAATAAAGTAATACGGCCACATAAACACATTCCGTACTATCATTAAATACACAATATCTATTCGAAGATCATATTACACAAAGCCTTAATCACGTAACACACATAATGTACCATCGCAAAATGACATTGCATGGAGCACATTGCATGACATCATCGAACCACACACCATACAGAATCATTCAATCACGCTACCCCCGGTGTAATTGTGCCGCACGTTGTAAATTATCGTTCAATCTCATGACACACAGAATATGGAAGTCATCTGACCTGCTAATCCAATCCAAACTAATAAAAGCTTCGTTTTCAGTAGTAAGAACAAATGATAGCAGCTATATGCCACTGGAACAGTGCATTAATCCACTTTTTAAAAAATCCGTACGTTCCGTGTTGAAATGAAATTAGTCGAACTCTAACTAGAAACTGCTCTTCGCAATGAATTGATTTCAACAAGTGAAGGACTGGAGATGTTTTTAATTAGTTTTGAAATCGTCAGCAAATGAAAGCGCTAGTTGCAAAATTGAACTCGTCATTCTCGCTTCCAAACATGTTACCTGCCTCATTTATTTTTCGGTTCTCTTACTGATCTGAAGCGATTGAATCTGATATCTTCAAGTTTCTTAAAGGAGTCGGTCTAGCTAACCTCCAAACCTTATTTCATTGAACTGTTATTCAGCACGTCAGACACACTTTGGAAAGAAAGGAACAGTCCTTTCCAAACATACCTTTTATTCGAGCGTAAATCGTTCTGGACAACTTCTTTTAGAATATGATGATTTCGTCTCGCATTTCTTCTTCTTCTGTTTAAAGCACATGCAGTGTGCCTTGAGGTCGTATTATAGGCTCTCAATGTCTTCCGCAAAACGGAAGAAATAAAACTAATAATTTCTTGTTAACCAACATTTCCTGAGTGGAAAAAAGATTTAAACTTTGGCTTGACAGCACATGGTCTTGGGAGAGGACCCCCTATCTGACAATGTTTCGGCCACGAACTCCTTACACTCTAACGGGACCGCCGCATCCAGGTCATGTCTCCCAGATCCTCTTTTGCTGTCAGATTATTTCATTTTGCTTTTTTCCGGGATTTAAACCCGTACCTTCTGAAAGTGTGGGTGTCTACAAGCTAAGTCTTACCTTCATAGTTATCTTACACCTGTTTTAGTTGAGAGATTTAAGTCTTATAAAATTCACTTGCGTTAGTCTCCAATCAGTTCCAGCTGAAAATCTTTTTCAGCTACTTCTGCCATTGCGTTCAAATGCCATTGTCTTTAGGTATCTGGTCCTCTTTTTACAGGAACTTACGAGTTTTCCCCCGAGATCATTGGCAATTTAGCCTTACCACCCCAATCCTACTCCCCCCCCCCCCCCCCCCCCAAAGAAAAAAAAATGCAAGGACCTAGCCTTGGAAACCAGATTCTGTCAAGCTGCTTGCTAGACTGGCATACCTCAGTCCTGTAGATGCCAGCTTGCTCCATTCTGCTTTCATGTCGACAGTGAGTTCAGTCAGTGTCATTTGTTTTGATGAACCTGACTAAAGTACAATATCCGATCCCATGCTGGTCTTGTAGGTGATCTCTGGATGATTTTCCATTCTGGTTGGTTTTCTGTGCACGCTTAGCCATGCGCTTCCTCCCATAAACCCCACATCTATGCTCATGATGTCACAACTGTTACAGACCATGATCTGTGCCCTCGTGCCATGTAGAACGTCGTTTCTGGAGCTTTTGGTGACACAGAGCTTCATCTGCGGTGTTCACCGCACTTGAGATCTCTTTAAGCACGTGATTGTGTCTCCATGTTTACATACCCTGGATTATTGCTGCTTTGCGTAAACCTAAGACATGTTCCGCTGCTTGTCGTGACAAAGCGGACCCTTGGGGTTGTCTGATTTCCCGCATTTCACCAGGTTGGAATTTGCATACAGGATGTCATATACAGGTCTAAGGAGGAAACTGATCGTCATAGATGCCATTTGATATTTTACTCCAGCTGACACGTCTCTGAAGTGCCTTTACTCACATATTCCACTGCTCTGTTGGCATTGAAAGGCTGCCTTCTGGATGCCCTTGGCATTCGCTTTTTTCTGTTGTCTTTGACCATCTCGTCATTTCCGTTGACCACAGCTCATACCTGTGTACTTGTATGTGACGTGTCATGTCCCTGATTTTGAGGTTTTCGTTTGCCACGTCCAGTACCTCCCCAACGTTTCATTTTCTGCCGGTCGTAAAGCATGGGCTTCTCTGACCTCTCCTGAGTCCTCAAGCATGGCAAGTAACCTCGCACTACCCAATGTGTACTCCTCGAGGATAAAAAGTTCAGAGGAAGCTTTGGCTTATCTTTTGATCAATGGTAAAGCACAACGTCAGGAAGAAGAGGTAGGATATCAAACCACTTCCGTTTGCATTTGTCATTTTGGCTGCCAATAATTCCACTGTGCCATTGCGAATTATCTCTATCAGGAGAGGCCAGAAGATCTTCAGAATAAGCTTCAGCCACCAGACCCTGAATTTGTCGAAAACACACTAGTTTATTATCTACAGGCTTTCTTCTGCCATTTGCTTGGTTACCTTCCCATCATCTTCGATACTTTTAAAAATTTATAAAGTTCTTGACTTATTCTTCTCTCTCTATTGGAATGGCTTTGCTGGCTACTTTTCCTGTACGCCGTCGTGATTTCTTTGCTTTAAAACTCATTCTCGGTGAGATAAATTACTCGCTTACCAGTTTCAGTATTTAATGTGTCTCATCCTCTCACGTGAAATGGACTGTATTATCGTCATGGAGATTTTCAAATACACATACATATTTAATGCTGAACAATTAAGTAGTAGGAGAAAACAAGTGCGAGCTAACAATTTTTCCATCAGTATAGTAGTGCGTCGGTAAAGATTTGAACTAAAAACAGAGCTGAAGAAAATTGGAACGTAAAATTTATAAGATTTACTATAAATGTGAAAATTCTTTACTAGTTCCATTAGCTAACCATCATAACTGTCTTGAAGACAGATCTGTTTGTATTGTCTGCTCTTAGGCCTTTCGTCCGCTGGATTGGGTTCATCAGAGAGACGCGGCTGAATGCGTCTGTGCTCTTGGCGTCAAATAGAGACACACCACAGTCTATAATTCTGTGGTGTTCTCACTACCAAGGGTTCAAAAGAGAATCCAACAGCACCCCCAAAGCAGCCCGCGAGGGATAGTAAATGAAACAGAACGAAAGTGTGGAGAAGACAAAAGTTGCTGAAAAACTAAAAACATTATGCAAACAGTATAAAATATATGGGACAATCTTTGAGCCTACGCTTGAGGATCCATTCAAAGATGCAAGGGAGATCAAAAGATATGGAACAGTCTGAGTGGTCAGCTCTGCTGTTCAATAACCCAGGCATTGTCAACGGCTACGACTTGTGCAGAACAACCTTTACTTGGATCTCCTAAGAGATGCAGCCCCCCACTGATTGACCAAACAATATAATGCTGAACAATTAAGTAGAAGGGGAAAACAAGTGCAGGCTAACAATTCTTCCGTCATCATTTTATGACCTGGCAAAGATTTGAACTAACTAACTAACTAACTAAGTAACTAACTATGTGTGTGTGTGTGTGTGTGTGTGTGTGTGTGTGTGTGTGTGTGTGTATGTGTATGTGTGTGTGTGTGTGTGTGTGTGTGTGTGTGTGTGCGTGCGTGCGTGCGTGTGGTGAGTGTGTGTGTGTGTGTGTGTGTGTGTGTGTGTGTGTGTGTGTGTGTGTGTGTGTGTGTGTTAAAAAGCAGATATAATTTATTCAATTCAGATCGCCTAGTATAAATGACAGCACAGAGCACACCGAGCAAACTGTGTTGTCATTTCTGCTGGGGGATTTGGTGTTGTAAGCAGCATTCGTTTGGAGTTGTGGGCGTGTATTCATTTCATCATGGTAAAAGCAGAGTTACCTTACTCGTTCCTCATTTACATGTAGAGACATTGTGGACGGAGCCTGTAGGGACACCTTTGGAGGTACAGGGCTAAAGAAGTTCTGGGAAGATCTGAAAACACAAGACAGTGCCCTCAGCAGAGGCGAATCTGCAAGAAGGAGCAAAGAGAAGAAATTCTTACGTCTTCTCCAAAGACTGTTTCCAGTTCTTCAGGAAACTTTTCGAGCAGCCCAAATTAGAGACACTCTCAATGGACAAAGGAATAACAGAGCAGCACCTCTGGAAAATATATTCCGAAGTATCTCCTGAAATGCAGCCTTAGTACGACCTGCAGACCCATAGAAAAAGTTAAATGACAAGCGATTTACGATTTCCAGTTTATCCGAAATGAACCTTATCACCCTTGCACTACCTCGTACATGTCATTCATAACTGTTGTTTTCTAATCCAGTGCATTTCTCCCACAAATGTAACGTATTTCTTTTGCCGACCCTTCACCTGCTGTGTAACATCCAAACAGACCGCGAGTTATTTTTTTTAAGACATATCTAGTTTCTTGTATTTTCTGGTATGTAATAGAGGATCCTTTCTTTTGAAATCAAACGTAAGCAATATATTGATTCTGTAATACTGTGCCACTTGTTTGTTTCCTCTTTTCGCTCGCCTGTCCTTAACAGGATTTTAGTGTGTTGTAGTTCCTTGAAAGGACGAATGTCATCCTCATTTCCAGATTACAAGGTTAAAAAGGTCTGGTGAAGTGATTTCTTACGAGAAACGGACCGGATTCTAACTTGTACTGGACACTGGCATCAACAGGTCCAATTCAACCTCTTTCAAGATGAAAACAACTACTTCGACTGCTCAGATTTTGTCTCCTGCTGATATTCAGTCTGTGAATATGACAGCTATTGACGAACCCCCTGAAGGATGTGTGGTGTTGTCATTGAAGCCTGGAGCCTTCATTCCCTGGGACAACCCGGACAACCTCATCAGTCGACAAGTGGAGGTGACCATGGACACAGCTGTGGCTGTCGTTTTCCTTCCCATCCTCTTCTCCATCAGCCTTCCCTGCAACATCCTCAACATGATCGTGTTCTGCAAACATGGGCTGAAAGAACGTATCAACCTGTGTCTCTTCTCTCTCTCCCTGGCCGATTCTCTATATATGCTGCACTCTTTTGTCCTCAACATTGACCAGATCTACTCACAATTTACGAAAGTGTCAGGGATAGGAATAGTGTTCGAGTTTATGGTCAACAACCGTCTGATGTTCATTCGTGGCATGAGCTGGGTGGCTGCCTTCCTGTCCATGATGATCGCCTGTGAGAGATGTTTCTGTGTCTTCAGTCCTCTCCGCTCGCAGCAGATCCTGAAAACCAAAACGACTGGGGTGATCATTCTTGTTGGTGCCGTTCTGACGCTTGGCGTCGTCTATATTAGTGCCAGTAGATGGAACGTGGCCTGTATCTTTGACCCTCTCACTCACTCCGTGTCTAAGACCATCTACCCCAGTAAATTCTATCTGCAGCATCAGAAATGGATTGATGTCCTCACAGGTTTGGTCACTGGCTTGTTATTGTCTGGCAGTTCTGTTACAGTCGTGTCGACCACCACCATTCTGACTTTCATGAAGCTGAGAAAAATAGTACAGTGGAGAAGACAGACCTCCACAGCTACACTGTCATCACGTGAGGTTTCCTTAACGCGCATGCTCATTGGAGTTTCTGTTCTCTATGTCATCTGCTCTCTTCCGGTCCTTGTTGTAGGTGTGTGCATGCTGTTCGTTCCGGATATGAGTCTTCAAGGCCGGTACCACAACGCCTTCAATTTCATGGTCAGCTTCTTCGAGTTGTTCTCCTACATCAACGCATCCTTCAACTTCTTCGTCTACTGTTTTCTGGGATCCAAGTTTAAAGAAACCCTAAATGAACTGTGTCTTGAGTGCTGCAAATCAGAGAAGAAGGCAGAGACAGGAGGGACGAGAAAGGAGAAAGGCTGGTCGTCAGGTAAACTTTGAGGACCGACAATGTCACAAGTTTCTGGTTTCGAACGAGTTGACCTCCTAAAATTGTATGCAGGAACACTTGAATTAATTTGGATCTTGTAAAAGCCGCTTTCAAACTAAAATTTGTAAAGGACACTTCAATCATTTTGGATTCTGTTACGGACAGTTTTGAACCATTTTGCCAATTAATTGTTTTGGATTCTGCTGTGGACAGTTTCAATCATTTTGCCTATAAATTGTTTTGGATTCTGCTGTGGACAGTTTCAATCATTTTGCCAATAAATTGGTTTGGATTCTGCTGTGGACAATTTCAGTCATTTTGCCAGTACATTGATGGTATCCAGCCGCTTTCTTTCCCATTGTTACATTCTGTCTGTCGGTATGTCTCTCAGTCTATGTGTCTGTCTCTCTGATTGTGAATAGTTTTACCTCTCTGTGTTTCGTTCTCTCTCTCTCTCTCTCTCTCTCTCTCTCTCTCTCTCTCTCTCTCTCTCTCTCTCTCTCTCTCTCTCTCTCGCTCATGAGTGATTTCCCTAGTCTGGCTGCCAGCAAGTCGAACTTTCTTCAGCTCCGGTAAAATTTTGTCTGTTTTTACAAATTTCCAAGACGCCGGTTGAAGGTCTACCATTGAGTGTAGAAAACATGCTGAACGCCGTGCTGCGAGATATGGTATTATCATCTTTCAAAATAGAAGGTAGAGAAAATCAGACTCTTGTCGTTCTTATGCTGAAAACAACTTCCGATCATTCCCCTGCCATGAAAGCCCAAGCACAAACTGCTGTGTACAGGAGAAAATGTGCATCACAGATCAGCAGGGACAGGAGAAGGGCCGAGGAACACAGGAATCAAAAGGCGAGTGAACGTGTTTTTACCCGGTCCAGTCTGGTTCTAGCAATCGCACCTAGTTTGGTCTACAAAATCGACAAGAGTGAAAGCAAGAATGGGGTGTCCTGTGCAGACATCTGTCCGTTTTCTGATCATCCCCCCTTGTCTGTACCTTTGCCTGCACCAAGTGCACAGTCCGGCAATGGAACCACAGCACATCGACTTGGCACAGTGTGACATAGACAGTGAAACAGTAACTGTTCTACCCAAATTAGAATTCTCATATGACACTGGTGTCGACAAACAAAGTTTTAGTGATGAGTGTGTAGAGTTTTCTGAACAAGGATGTGAACACATTCTGTCGGTAACAACAACACGCACTTCCACACAACATGACTCTGAAGCCTTCGTTGCAGAAGGAAATCTGTGTATGACAGACCGTGGTTGTGATGATGGAGATTTCTCTAATGTTAATAAGTTACCCGCAGTCCAGTCAGACCATACCACAGTAAGAGGCATTGTGTCGTATTTAGAAGAAATGTCAAGGAAAATGGATGACCGCTTCGGTGCCTTAAAGGAAGAGGTGAAAGGCAGCGCAATACATAGCACAGGGGATGAAAACGGAAAACTTGGCTCTCCACCGTGACAGCTGAACTCTCGCATCTGTCGATAAACATTTTTTTGAAATTCTGATTGACTGTTATTTATGTTCGATGTCGAGAACTGAATTCTGTGCTTTTCCGTGATCTGGACTTCTCATCACGATGAATTTTCTTGTAATGTTATCAGTCGTGTTTACTTCTGATTTTGTTTATGCACAGTCCCTATCCCCTCCGTCTCCCCTTGTGAATGGCTTTGTAAAGCATATACAATAAATCATTCATTCATTCATTCATTCCTCTCTCTCTCTCTCTCTCTCTCTCTCTCTCTCTCTCTCTCTCCTCTCTCTCTCTCTCTTGCTTCGTGCTCGTATGTAAACTATCTTATTTGTTGTTGAGTCTCTCTCTCTCTCTCTCTCTCTCTCTCTCTCCTCTCTCTCTCTCTCTCTCTCTCTCTCTCTCTCTCTCTCTCTCTTCGTTCTCGTGTGTTAAATGAACTATCTTATTTGTTGTTGAGTATCAACATGAAAGTGTTTCACTGATATGAATTTTACGCCTTAAGTTGGTCGTTTGTGTACTTGTAAAAAGTGTAAAACGTTGAACCGTTGTAATACTCCTTGTCTACTCTTTTGCCTCTCTCTCTCTCTCTCTCTCTCTCTCTCTCTCTCTCTCTCTCTCTCTCTTCTCTCTCTCTCTCTGTGCGTGCGCGCGCGCGCGTGTGTGTATGTGGATAAAAACAACGCAATATGTGACTAACGTAACTTTAACTTATCACTGGAACTAATTCAAATGGAATGAAGGAGAGTGTTGCAAAGGACTGTTCAGGGTATAACTGTTTTGGGTTCAGTGATGTAACACACTTTGTAAAAATAAACCCCGGATATTTCCATTTGGTGAAGATAAGGTCACAACACACGTGCAATGAAGCAGGAGGCGGTGGGGGAAGGCTGTGGTGGTTTGAAGGTTCGATAGACAGAGTGGAGGCAAGGCTGTACGAAGACGGCATGCATTCGGACAACCGTGGTACAGAGTGATGCAGACTTCCTTTCTTCACGTACGCGTTTTGCCGAATGCTATTGTGAAATCAAATGAGTGACATAACTCTACTCGCTTGATTCACCACAGTTGGTTTTTCATGTTTTCGATTCCTCTACCTCACCTCCACCCTATCCTCTCTCTCTCTCTCTCTCTCTCTCCTCTCTCTCTCCTCTCTCCTCTCTCTCTCTCTATTGCTTCACGTGGTTTGACACGAAGCGACAGGGCGCAGTTTATTGCAGCTGCGGCAATTGTTTACTATTTTCCTGTGACAGTGCCAGTTACCGGACTTCCAGCGACTGCGCAGACAGCTATAAACGCGCTTCTGACTGAAAACTGTGTATCAAGCTGGAAAATTACTGGAGAAGGCAGCAACACAGTGGTCGTTCTGCGACTGAAGCCGGTCAGCCCAGTGTCAACAACAATGGCGAATCCTGTGCGTAACCGGAGAACAGAAGTTCAGTACAGGAAGAAGCCCCCCAGCCAGGTGCGACAAGATCAAGAGAGATCGAAGCTGCAGAACAGACGTCTTGAACAGGTTGGTGCTGGTCTCGGTACCACTAGTGACTTGAATGAACTGGCCGTGCCTAACACCGAATCATATGAACACAGTACACAGCACAGTGCGGAAGAACACATCAAGCCTTGCGATGAAGATGACACGTCGCATATCCAGGATACACTTCTGTCTTTACATTCAGATCTGTCAGAGTTTAACATCAGGGACACAGAAAACCACCCGTCGGACATCGACGCAAGTCTGGAACAAGCTATAGACAATATAGTCGCCGGTTTTGATAGGGGAGTGGTCAACATTCACATAGAAATAACGCATTTCGGAAGGTCGTGTTTCATCAGATGGATGATGTAGGCGTGCTCCTGTGTGAGATGGATGATGTCGTTCTGGAATATTCCTGCGATCCGTGTTCGGAGGACGATTGTTAATTCTGGTTTGTGAAGCAGGAAGAAAGACACTTGCCAACAGAAGAATGTGTTAAACTGGCCAGCCTTCAGAAAGGAAGACGCATCGGCAACACGAAACATGCAGAGGCCCAAGCACGTGCTGTACGGCGGCAGCACGCTCTCCACGGATTGATCCAGTTCTACCTGGGGTGACCGTTATCTGCAGAACTGACAGTGAACGCATACCAGTGACATTCACTCGTTCTCGATTTTTTCATCTAAAGTGAAAGAAAAGGACATTGCTATGGTTTCCATGTTAATGAAATCGAAATCGAGTCGCGTTTCGTCATTGTACATCGCGCGATTTGCTTAATCGGCTTTACAGCCTGGTAGCATTAAATTTCATTCGTTAGTTCTCTCTCTCTCTCTCTCTCTCTCTCTCTCTCTCTCTCTCTCTCTCTCTCTCTCTCTCTCTCTCTCTGTTGAGGGGAGGGTGGGGCGAGGGAGTGTTGATACTTTTTTTTATGTATGTTCCATGCCACAAAAATGAAAGCGCCAAAAATAAACAGAGAGAGAGAGAGAGAGAGGGAGAGAGAGAGAGAGAGAGAGAGAGAGAGAGAGAGAGAGAGAGAGAGAGAGAGAGAGACAGAGAGACAGAGAGAGACAGAGACAGAGAGAGAGAGAGAGAGAGAGAGAGAGAGAGAGAGCACTGAAGAGGTAAAATTGGTTGACTTTTTCCTCTGTTATCTCATTTTCTTTATTCACAGACCTAACACAGGGCTAACACTGCAGTGTCGTGCCAGCTATTGGCTATGTCAATTCTTTTTTTCATATTGTGTGCAGCCCCTTTGCTACACATATCGCTTGCTGTCATATGCTTCTATTGTCACTTATTCGTTGTGCCAGCTGTGTGTTATGCAAGCAGTTGTTGGAGCCATCATACCATTCTTCTGGTCCAACGAGCGAGTGGCAAAACGAATCTGGGATTTGCCTTGGTCCGCCTATCTGATAACTGTGGATAACCACTACATTGAAAAATGTGGATTTTGCCTTTAAAAAGGAAATGAACACATGAACAAAACAAAATTTGAAGGATCTGCCGATCCACATAGAATCCCGTTCTTAGCCATTGTCTGATTGCTCTTCTTTTTTCATGCTTGGCATTACGATGCAGGGGACCAACGGCTGGCTACCAGGGAAAGGAAGGACGACTGGAGACTTGTGCCTTACTGGATTGTGCCAGTCCAGGACGTAACAGGGATAACTCTGGAGATGCTCCGCAGACAGAGAGGCTGGAGACTGAAGTCCGATGAGCGGATCACCATGCAAGGGGCTGAGATCTACAGAGACGTTTCTTGTCTCCACGTATCTTGCATGAACTGAAGGAACAGAGCAGTTTTAAACGGACCAGGGCAGAGTAGTAATCTGAGGTCAGCTTGAGAATGGTCGGAACAAAATCCTCAAAGCTGTCGGCAGAATGAACTACCCAGCCAATAATGTGACCAGATCTGTAGCTTGGTGTTGTGGGCGCGCGCGCGCGCGTGTATGTATGTGAGTGTGTGTGTGTGTGTGTGTGTGTGTGTGTGTGTGTGTGTGTGTGTGTGTGTGTGTGTGTGTAAAGAGGGACAGAAACTCAACTGAACTAAAATAATTTAATTGCAAAGGCCACCAACCTACCTGCAATGAGGTCAAGAACAAAAATAGAGCACACACACGCTCGGCGCATATACTGAAAATTATGAAAGAAAATACTTGCATAACAAAATGTTCTTCCTGAAATTACTCTGGCATTTGTGTGTTAACTGATAACAGTTCCTCTCTTGGTTTTAGTGCTATGAAAATGAACATAGCTCTAGAGCGAGTTAAAATTCTTTTTTTCATTTTGTAGTACGAGAAGCAATGACACTTGATAAACATTTCTTAGTATGAGGCAAAATGTGTTTATCTCTTAAATGTTTATAGGATGGACAAACAATCAAAAATGCATTCGTCCTCGATTTGATTACAGAATGGACAGTTTTGGGAGTTTAGTGTATATCTTTGATGTACATTCAAATCAGTAATACCAAGTCCAAATCTCACAAAGACTTTAAGTAACTTACGAATTGTAATATCAGTTAGATATATCTCAGGCTGCAAAAAGGATTTCAAGGAACGATATGTTAGATATTTGTCACTATTAAATATTTTACAATCCCAAGTTTGTCTATAACAGTCAATAATGCGTTGTTCAAGTTCACGTAAAAACAACTCACTCCACTTTTTGACCAAAGAAAAGAAAAGCCATAAGTATCCAAACAATGTTTTGTCGAAGATACCCAATTTGTTTGTACACTCCGACTTCTTGTACATTGAAATAATTTTGATTTTTCCATTTCATGTGCTTGTTGTTTTAGTCCAGCGGGTGACAGCTTTTGCTATTTGAACCAGTAGCGCATTGATTCTATTGCACCATCTACATACAAAATATACCTTCCTAGATCACCATAAACCATTGCATTTGGGGCATTTGGGAGTACATTTAAGGAGAGACAGAAAAGAGAGAGAGAGAGAGAGAGAGAGAGAGAGAGAGAGAGAGAGAAGAGGAGGAAGAGGAACAGGGGCGAGGAGGAGGAGGAGGAGGAAGAGGAGGAGGAGGAGGAGGGGGAGGAGGAGGAGGAGGAGGAGGAGAGAGAGAGAGAGAGAGACAGACAGACAGACAGATAGACAGACAAACAAATACATAGACAGTATCAAGACAGAGGGACAGATTAAAACAGAAAACAAGAGGGCACTGAAAAAGTTTTCTTTTCTTTTCTTTTTTACGCACAGACCTGACTGACAGTGTGAACGTGTGCTAGCTATGTCGGTTTTAACATATCTCTTGGTGGCATACGCTTCCAGTGTCACCGTTTCGTTGAGCCAGCTACTTGTAATAGCTTTCTTCTGGCCCGGCGAGCGAGTGACAAAAAGGGACTAGGATTTGCCTTGTCTTTAGAGTAACAGTGGGTAGGGAGTGCTGAGCCACCATCCATTGACTGCAACAGCTGAATGTCTTAACCTTTGAGAATAGCGTAGAGAATTGTCAGCATGGCTTCCTCCATGTCGATGTCCTGATGCTCGTCGTTTTGCTAATGGACAAGACGTTCACCCAACGCACAACTGCAGAGACTGCTCGGTTTGTACAGAACAATTTGTTGTTTCTTTTTTCTTTTTCTTTCCCCCTTTTTCTTTTGCTGTCCCATCTTCTTTGCCACCTCAGTGGCAGTGCACCCACGCCTCTCATTCCGACACACCGTCCACAGCCACAGCCCATCATTCCACAGAGAGCGGTCAATGACAAGTCGTCAAGAGGCAATCCACCGGAGCAGACTCTGCATTGCTGCCGAGTCACAGACGTGGAGAGGACAGCTGAGGTCACCATGAGAGCAGGACATGAAGGGTAACAGAATCTGAGACTTTTTTTTTTTTATTTTATTTTATTTTTTTTTAGCAATTGTTGTTTCAGTCAGATCTGTCTTTAAGGCTGTGAACACTTTGGATGATAACTTATATTCCTTCATTGCCTTCTTCAATCAGGTCTTTTGGGGATTTTCTTTTGTCTGCAAGGTGAAGGATGACATTCATCTGTTGATTTTGAAGGATCAGATGCATCTCCTGTGTTCTCTGCTTCACTCATTTTCTATATCGTTTTCACATTTGCTGATTGTTTTAGACCGTTTTCTCCAAAACGTTGATGCAGGTTCAGCAGTTGCTGTCTTGAAAACTCTTTTTTTTTAAACCTTGAAGTCATGATTAACCAGTCTGCATTAATCTGTGCAGAACCTGCTTTAATATGATTTTCTTGGTTCAGGTCTTTTTCTTCTTTTTTTTTTTCTAAAGATACCTGCCATCCATGCGAAAAACAACTTATGCAATCCTTTGAAAGGCGTAGTTCACCCTGCTTTAGAAAGCATTCTAGTGTAGGAGACAGAGTAAATGAAAGACGTTTTAAGATGTATTTTCCATACTGCATAATGAATGTTGTCAGTCTGGAGCTTCATGCCTGACTATTTGATGGAATTCACACTGTGCGAGAACTGTCAGCCACTGATTTTGTCATGTTGTCAATCTGGAGCTTTCTTCATCCCTGACTATTTGATGAAATCCACACTGTACAAGAACTGTCAGCCACTGGTTTTGTCATGTCAGTCTGGAGCTTTTTCCATGCCTGACAATTTGACGAAATCCACACGGTAAGAGAATTGTTATCCACCAATCTTGCTGAGTGTCTTTCTTACCGAAGACAGCGCATAGATTTGCCTTTCGTCAGTTTTGTAGAATTTATTTTGAAAACGAGTAGGTGACTGAGGGCGGAAATGAAGCAAAAGTGAAAAAGAGACGGTGTTAGGTACCGCCACAGATACAGACAAACAGATTACTGGACAAAACACAATGCCTTTCGACCCCTTGGGTGACTAACACCGTTTTTTTAAAAAAAGTTTTGTAGAGTTTAGTCAGATTCACAATGGTTCCGTTTTTTTTTTTTTTTTTTTTTTTAGTAATTCTTCAAAATCACATACAAATACATTCCACAGCCACAACAAGTAAAGGCAAGGCAAGCAACCCATTAAATAAGGGTACAATGCATTCCATCAACACATCGAGTCGTTACAGTAATCCCAGCAAATATGTACAGCAATCTGGAAAAATATTAGAAAGTGTCAAAATTTCTAGACATCGTTATTTGCATATGTTACTTTCCTCAAGATTCTTACATGGGTACCACTTTGTACGGAATTCCGAGAATCACATTTCCATGCAGTGTATTTATTTTCCAAATTTATTGGCGAAAATAATTAAAAGTTGATGAGGAAATTGGAAATGAAATGAGGCAGGGAACAGTAAACAATAAACAGTAAACAAGTGGGGTAACTTTTACTCCCATAAGAAAACCTAACACAGAGTAACTTTTATTCAAGACTGGCACAGCCTTTTAAATTTGAATAAAGTCAGACACATACATAGACGAACAATCTAATAGTGGGGGAAAAACAAGCGCAGGCCAACAACTCAACTGTCTTCACAGTAGGGGACAATCTTTGTGCCTACGCTTGAGGATCTACCCAAGGATGCAAGGGAGATCAAACGACAAACACACAGACGGACAGAAACAAATACAAATAACCTCAATTTAATCGAAACGAAATTGGAAATGAAATGAGGCAGGGAACAGTAAACAATAAACAGTAAACAAGTGGGGTAACTTTTGCTCCCGTAAGAAAACCTAACACAGAGTAACTTTTATTCAAGACTGGCACAGCCTTTTAAACTTGAATAAAGTCGGACAAATACATACACGAACAATCTAATAGTGGGGGAAAAACAAGCGCAGGCCAACAACTCAACTGTCTTCACAGTAGGGGACAATCTCTACCCCACTTGTTTACTGTTTATTGTTTACTGTTCCCTGCCTCATTTCATTTCCAATTTCGTTTCGATTAAATTGAGGTTATTTGTATTTGTTTCTGTCCGTCTGTGTGTTTGTCGTTTGATCTCCCTTGCATCCTTGGGTGGATCCTCAAGCGTAGGCTCAAAGACTGTCCCCTACTATGAAGACAGTTGAGTTGTTGGCCTGCGCTTGTTTTTTCCCCCACTATTAGATTGTTCGTCTATGTATTTGTCTGACTTTATTCAAGTTTAAAAGGCTGTGCCAGTCTTGAATAAAAGTTACTCTGTGTTAGGTTTTCTTATGGGAGCAAAAGTTACCCCACTTGTTTACTGTTTATTGATGAGAGTAGTTTTAATGGTTTCTGAAATTTAAGGAACATTTTTGTGTGTCTGGGTAACTGCAGGAGGTGACGCCTGTCCGACTCACATGTACTGAATGCACGCCGCATCAGGAATAGATGGAGGGCAAAGGGCAGGTAGGACAAAGCAGAAAAAGATAGTGGATTGTCTATTTCCTTCTGAAGATAGTGGATTGTCTGTTTCCTTATGAAGATAGTGGATTGTCTATTTCCTTCTGAAGATAGTGGATTGTCTATTTCATTCTGAGTGCACACACGAACAAGGGATTGCGAAGAAACCAGAACAGCCTGCTGAGAACTGAACCAGGATCATATGATCTCCCCTGACACAGCCCTCTGCCTACCATCCCACCACAGCTCCCCACCATCCGCCACCCTCCCTCCCAGTTGTGCAGCGTGGAAAAGACCAGCGTGTAGAAGTGAACGTTTGTTTTGTTCTCCATTGTTGACAACTGCGTGTCAGACACCTGCCAACACTTTCATTCACCCAATCCGCTTTTCTGGAATGGTTTCATCGTCTTTCCGTCGTTTTGGACCGGAGAGGAGGTGACACCACGTATTTCTCTGCATTGCAGGGCGCCCGGTCGGCTTTGTGTGTTTTCAGCGCTTGTTTCTGCTGCACTCACTCCTGGGAGGTGTTTGTATTGTAGTTTTAGGTGCCCTGGTGATTTTATCAATGATGTGTTTTTGCTCTGGAATGTGACTGGTTCTTTTCTGTGGTGTCTTTTCTTGTCTTTTTTTGTGCATTGTTCACACATATGATGTTGTTTATTGTTAAATGTGTTGCTGTTTTGCTTGAACTGAGGTACTTCGTTCTGGAGTTGTGTCAAGAAAAAAAAAACTCTATTCATCATTTAACCTGTGTCATCGCTTGCAGCACAGTGCCACTGTTTTCCAGGTGAGAAGGTCAGTGTCAAAACTCTTCAGCGAGGCGGTGATTTTGTCCCTGAAGTCTGTTTCTGACCACCATGTAAACGTTTGTCGTCTGTCAGTTTACCGTGGCGTAGCCTTTTTGTTGTTGTTGTACCCTGGCAAAAAGACTCCAGGGATAATCTGAACAGCCGAAGTACTTGAACACTATGGTACAAATGCATCAGCTAGGGATGAGAACATGACCTGTGTGACCGTTTTTTTTTATTACTGCGCCATATGGGCAGTCACACTCCGACTTCGAGGGATTTTGGAGAGTGATGGTGTTATGCTAGGAGCTTGTCACGACTGAAGACAATCCCCGCGTAACTATGCAGAGCGTAACAACATTTTGATGTAGCTTTGGTGTTCTAGCCTATGTGAATTGGTCTGACACAGC
>CM065715.1:109553411-109590911 GCA_033310375.1 Conus canariensis | reverse complement strand
TAAATACACGTACAAACATGTAAATGCACGCAAACATACACACACAACTACAATAGTGTTAAACACATACACACCTACAACTATGATAGTGGCGCAGACAACGTTAGGTAAAGTTACCAAGGTCTGACCAGCGAGTTGGGCTGATGCACTGGTCCGCATCTGCTGAATGTGTAGGTCAGACATCTGCTAAATCGTATCCATGAGACCTTCGTCTTAAATCCTTTTATCTTGGTGATAAGTTTCTTAACCCGTCAGCTGTAAATCCTGCGCACTGGCCTCGTAGCTCAGAAAATGTGGTGTAGCGTATATGGACTAGTCCCCATGCAGCGAAACCTTGATGAGACTGAAACTGAAACGCGTGTCGACGCAGCATTGTACCCTGTCTTTTATTCCGGGTGTTGAAAGTTGTTAACGATGGTGTGCAATGCGTGGTTTGCTGTCTGACTCTCACCTGAAGAAGTCTGAATGCGTGTACGACTTTTCCCTGCACACACCCACACCAAATGAACACAGATAGCCAGGCAACAAGTTAAGGTTTTTTTTTTTTCTTTTTGCTGCCTAAACCATCAAATCAAAACAAATACATAATACATAATATGGACTATCAGGTACATCAAGATAATGCCACCATAAATAAACTCTTGCCACTATCACCGAGGGCGTGCAGAAACACTAAGTACTACTATGACATATCGAACATATTTCTTCTTTGTTGCATAGGCCAAGCTGGCACCCACAACAGTGTCACCACAAACAATTCATGCACTTGGCCTCGTCCGGCCACAGTCACACAGTCTTCACACAGTTCGGAAACCACTCACGGAAGCACTCACAGGGACTCCCACACAACAGAAGAACACACGTCGTCTACTGACCACTCGGTCAGCCTCTCCACACTCACGGGGCGGAGATAGTGGCTGTGCTCGGGCTGCACCCCACACCCGGTTGGCAGTGCACACACGATGTCTACTTATTACTTGGTCAGCCTCTCCACACCCACACGGGGCAGAGACGGCGGCTGGGCCCAGGCTGTACCCACACACCGGATAGCAGTCAGTTCTAGGTCGGACACGGGGCTTCACCGACACCTGGGGGAACTGATAGCTACCTTGATTATCTAGCCTACTTCCTATATATTTATCATTATCGTTTGTCACTAGCAGTCACTCTTCACATAATACATTTCACTGGAACTTGAAGAAAAATACCCATATTAAAATCTACAAAGTTTCAATACAGTGGATGTATTCAAATAGAAAATTTTCTTTGATTCGCATGATTGTTTAGATTGAAGGAAAGGATTTCCACATGAAACCCTTTTTCAAAGTACCAAGAATACGATTACTGCTTATAGAGGAACGAATTCCATTTGTCCCTTTTTATCAAGAAAAGAATGTTTTTACTTTTCCACATTCTCATCACTAGACGTGTCTAATCACTTATGAAGGAACGATTTCCGTTCGTCCCTTTTTTTATCTTTCCACAATATGAATCAGAATATATTTTCCAATAATATATGCACAATCATTTTCATTGCTCACTTTCAGAGCTCACCAACACTCACACCATTATATTACTTTAGGGGAAAAGATAAACAACACTTTTGTTCCAATAATACATTGATTCAACTAGATTACCTTTTTTTTCCGATCACCTATAAGTATACATATTCTTTCTTCTTCCTGCTCACTCCGTTCTTCTCATCCATCTCTCACTAACTACAACTTCCTACTGTCACCCTATGTCTCGTCAAATCACAAGATGTATCAAGTGAACAATTAAATATTACAGGCCTTTACTAAGAACTGGAAAGTTCCCAACAACCTGTAGGAAATAACAACCTCATTAGCACTTCCATTTAACGATTGGAACATACCTGACTGCCAGCGAGGACCTGCCGTCAGTCTCCCTTCGGATCTTCTGGATAAGTTGCTCAGCCGGTAGCTCTGTGGAGACTGAAGGGAAATCCTCGCTCACCCGACTAATACAGTTGAGTAGCTGTCAGGTAAATACGTCAACTGGTTTTTCAGGTTTACTTTTCCGGTCCAACGCGTCCCCCAAATTTGGGACCGGACGAAATATGGTCCGTCACAAAAGTCTTTGTTGGTTACGAAGGGTATGTACTTCTGAACTCAAAATTTACTCAAATATAGGTCTTACGGTTGTGTAAGATTAAATCCTAGATTGTGAGAAAATAAACTGTATATTTATATCAGATACTGAATTGGCTGGAGAGGTAGTAGCAGGCTTGTGCTGCGATCTTGATACAACTGACCTACCATCCCACAAGGGACACAAATCCTGCCGGACTTCATTAGCTTTGCTTTTGTTGCTGGGGTTGTGTTGTTGTGTGCATGTATTGGGGTCGTTTTGAGATGCATGTAAACAATATTGTGTATAAATACCTTCACTTTAAATTTGGCGTGTTTTGGTGACTGTCTGCTACTTTTTCCTGGGTTTGGGACCGGTGGACATTATGTCAGGCTGAGAAACAATGACAAATAATACATATTTCAAAGTCACCAAAATACATTCTTCATATCATTGCATTTCATGATAACTCTATTGCATTTTCAAACCACATGGTAAATGTTCGATATCAGTATGTTACACACCACAATATCGTTGGATTTCATAACACCTATTCCAGTGCATAATGAAATAAAGTAATACGTATCATACGTCCACAAACAACACATTTCGTATTATCATTAAATACACAATATGTATTCCAAGATCATACGACACAAAGCCTTAATCACGTAACACACATAATGTACCATCGCAAATTGACATTCCATAGAGCACATTCAATGACATCATCGAACCACATACCATACAGAATCATTCAATCACGCTACCTCCGGTGTAACTGTGCCGCACATTATAAATTATCGTTCAATCTCATGACACACAGAATATGAAAGTCGTCTGACCTGCCAATCCAAAACTAGCAACTAAAACTAAAAGCTTCGTTTTCAGTAGTAAGAACAAAAAGCAGCATATATATATATGCCACTGCAACGGTGCATTAATCCACTTAAAAAAAAAAATCCGTACGTTCCGTGCTGAACTGAAATAGGTCGAATTCTAACTAGGAAATGCTCTTCGAAATGAACTGATTTAAACAGGGGAATGGTTGAAGATGTTTTTCATAACATTTTGAAACTGTCAGCAAGTGAAACGCTGTTTCAAAAATTGAACTCGTCATTCTCGCTCGCAAACATCAGTTATGTGCCTTATTTACATTTCAGTTTTCTTATTGATCTAAAGCGATTGAATCTGATATCTTCAAGTTTCTAAAAGAAGTCGGTCTAGGTAACCTCCAAGCCTTATTTTATTGAACTGTTGTTCAGCACGTCAGACACACTATGAAAAGAAAGGAACAGTCCTTTCCAAACATACTTTTTATTCAAGCGTAAATCATTTTGGACAAATTCTTTTAGAATATGATTTCTTCTCGAATTTCTTCTTCTTCTTCTTCTGTTTAAAACATATGCAATGTGTCTTGAGGTCATATTATAGGTTCTTAATCTCTTCCACAAAACGGACGAAATAAAACTAATAATTTATTGATAACCAACATTTTCTGAACGGGAAAAAGATTCTAGGGAGAGCTTGACATCACATGATCTTTGGAGAGGAGCCCCAATCTGACAATGTTTCGGCCACGATCTCCTTACACTCTAACGGGGCCGCTGCATCCAGGTCATGTCTCCTGGACGCTCTTTTGCAGTCAGAATATTTTTTTGCTTTTTCGTGGCGCTGCCGGGATTTAAACCCATGCCTTCTGGATGTTTTGGTGTCTACAAGCTGAGCCTTACCTTCATAGTTATCTTACACATGTTTTTAGTTGAGAGATTTAAGCCTTATGAAATTCACTTGCATTAGTATCCGATCAGTTCCAGCTGAAAATCTTTTTCAGCTACTTCTGCCATTGCCTTCAAATGCCATTGTCTTAGGTATCTGGTCCTCTTTTTACCAGAACTCACGAGATTTTCCCTGAGATCATTGGCATTTTAGCCTTACCACCCCAGTCCTACTCCACCTCCCACTCCACCCCCTACCCCCCAAAAAAAAATTGCAAGGACCTAGCCTTGGAAACCAGATTCTCTCAAGCTGCTTGCTAGACTGTCATACCTCAGTCTTGTAGATGCCAGCTCGCTCCATTCTGCTTTCATGTCGACAGTGAGTTCAATCAGCATCATTTGTTTTGATGAATCTGACTAAAGTATAATATCCGACCCCATGCTGGTCTTGTAGGTGATCTCTGGATGATTTTCCATTCTGGTAGGTTTTCTGTGCACTCCTAGCCATGCGCTCCCTCCAGTAAACCCCGCACCCATGCTCATGATGTCACAACTGTTACAGACCATGATTTGTGGCCCCGTGCCATGTTGAACGTCGTTTCTGGAGCTTTTGGTGGCACAGAGCTTCATCTGCGGTGTTCACTGCACTTGAGATCTCTTAAGCACGTGATCGTGTCTCCATGTTTACATACCCTGGATTAGTGCTACTTTGCGTAAACCTAAGACATGTTCCGCTGCTTGTCGTGACAAAGCAGACCCTTGGGGTTGTCTGATTTCCCGCATTTCACCAGGTTGGAATTTGCAGACAGGATGTCATATACAGATCTAAAGAGGAAACTGATCGTCATAGATGCCATTCCATATTTTATTCCAGCTGACACTTCTCTGAAGCGCCTTTACTCACATACTCCACTGCTCTGTGGGCATTGAAAGGCTGCCTTCTGGATTTTCTTGGCATTCTCTTCTTTGCTTTTTTTTCTGTTGCCTTTGACCACCTCGTCATTTCCGTTGACCACAGCTCATACCTGTGTATTTGTGTGTGACCTGTCATGTCCCTGATTTTGAGGTTTTCGTTTGCCACGTCCAATACCTCCCGAACTTTTCATTTTCTGTGGGTGACCTGTCATGTCCCTGATTTTGAGGTTTTCGTTTGCCACGTCCAATACCTCCCGAACTTTTCATTTTCTGTGGGTGACCTGTCATGTCCCTGATTTTGAGGTTTTCTTTTGCCACGTCCAATACCTCCCGAACTTTTCATTTTCTGTGGGTGACCTGTCATGTCCCTGATTTTGAGGTTTTCGTTTGCCACGTCCAGTACCTCCCGAACTTCATTTTCTGCCAGTCTTTGGCATGGGCTTCACTGATCTCAAAACATTGTCTCCCGAGTCCTTTAGCATGGCAAGTAACCTCGCTCTACCCAGTGTGTACTCCTCGAGGATAAAGTTCAGAGGAAACTTCAGCTTTTCTTTTAATCAATGATAGAGCACAACGTCAGGAAGAAGAGGAGCCAATAATTCCACTGTGCAATTGCGAATATCTCTATCAGGAGAGGCCAGATCTTCAGAATCAGCATAAACGTCAGCCACCAGACCCTTCATTAGTCAGGAAAACACATTATTATCTGCAGGCTTTTTTCTGCCTATTGCTTGGTTTCTTTCCCATCATCTTCGCTACTTCTGATTGATTGTCATACTGACTTCTAAGGCTCTTGATTTATTTTTCTGTATCTACAGGAATTGTTTTGATGGTTACTTTTCTTTCCGCGGAGAGAAGCTTCGTGATTTCTTTGATTTAAAACTCATTCTCGGTGCGGTAAATTACCTCTTTACCAATTTCAGCATTTTGTGTGTCTCTTCCTCTCACGTAAAAAGGACTGTAGTATCGTCATGGAGGCTTTCAAATATATGTCTTAAGAGGTTATCTTTTTACATTTTCTACTTTTTACAAGAAAATGTAGCTTGTTTTGCTCTTTCATGATTTTCATTTGCTTCTTTGGTGGCACCTTTGGTTGGTTTTTTGAAAACTCAACAAACATACTACGGTATTGCACACCAGCCTTTTTCTGGGATAGCATTCTTCTTAAAACCGGAAAGGCAGAGGAGTCAAGTTACTACTTTCTGCGGTCACTGAGGAGAAACAATCAGGTTTCGAAATACCGGTATCTGACCAGGAGTTATATGTTAGTGAGTTTCCTCCCTATTGGAGATTGTCTCTCCCTTGGAGACTATAAGCTTGCTGAAGGCTCATTTTGAGAAGCATTTATTATTCCCCATTCACCCACTCAAGCACATACTGTTAGGCAGAATTATCTACCACTGCAGATATGAATGCTTATCTCCCCCTATTTCTTCAATCTAAGACATAAGAGCAAGCTTTGTTTATAATTGAATATTTCTTGCAGTCATTGCAACACCAAGCTGCTCTGTAAGTTGCTGGAATGGTGCTCGGTACTTATCCTTGGAATTTATTAGTTTATTGTAATTTAGTCCCCTGCGGATTCATTCCAAGAACTGGCCCTCAGCACTTGTGTCTTGAGAGGTTATCTTTTTATATTTTCTACTTTTCACAAGAAAATGTAGCTTGTTTTGCTCTTTCATGATTTTCTTTTGCTTCTTTGGTGGCACCTTTGGTTGTTTTTTTGAAAACTCAACAAACATACTACGGTATTGCACACCAGCCTTTTCTGGGATAGCATTCTTCTTAAAACCGGAAAGGCAGAGGAGTCAAGTTACTACTTTCTGCGGTCACCGAGGAGAAACAATCAGGTTTCGAAATGCCGGTATCTTGTAGAAGTTATATGTTAGTGAGTTTCCTCCCTATTGGAGATTGTATCTCCCTTGGAGACTATAAGCTTGCTGAAGGCTCATTTTGAGAAGCATTTATTATTCCCCATTCACCCACTCAAGCACATACTGTTAGTTAGACAGAATTATCTATCACTGCAGATATGAATGCTTATCTCCCCCTATTTCTTCAATCTAAGACATAAGAGCAAGCTTTGTTTATAATTGAATATTTCTTGCAGTCATTGCAACACCAAGCTGCTCTGTAAGTTGCTGGAATGGTGCTCGGTACTTATCCTTGGAATTTATTATAACATCAAAAGCAATCACCCACCCTCCATACTGAAAACAATACCCAAAAGCATAAATAAAAGACTATCCAATTTGTCATGTAACGAAACAGTATTCAACAACGCTACAGCTGAATACCAAGAGGCGTTACATACAAGTGGCTACAATTACAAACTAAGATACGATCCAGACAATGATACAAAAAGATGCAGAAAGAACAGGAAAAGGAATATCATATGGTACAATCCCCCATATGATGCAAGAGTTAAAACAAATGTAGGGAAAGAATTCTTTAAAATCTTGACATCATCTTTCCCAAAAGACCATAAATTATTCAAGATATTCAACAAAACAACATCAAATTATCATATTCATGTATGCCGAACCTTAAAAATGCCATCGATTCAGCAAACAAAATGAAAAGCAGCACAGAAAAAAAGGAGGGTAACGAAAGGAAATCTTGTAACTGTACCAAAAAAGAACAGTGCCCCCTAAGCAACAAATGCCTTTATAACAACATTGTGTACCAAGCCACTGTAACATCAGAGAACGCAAAAGAAACATATGTAGGTATCACGGAAAACCAATTCAAAACTAGATATGCAAACCATAAACAATCATTCAACAAAGAAAGATACAAAAACCAAACAGAATTGAGTAAATACATTTGGAAACTTAAAGAAAAAAACATAGACTACAACATATCTTGGAAAATTTTAAAAAGAGCAGCATCATACAACAACATTTCAAAAAAATGCAATCTATGCCTAACAGAGAAATACATTATACTATGTAAACCACAGTTGGCAACTCTAAATGTTAGAACAGAAATGGTTAACAATTGCAGACACAGATGGAAGTTCCTATCAGCGAAAAAAACCAACACCTGAGAAACACATGTAGCACGGGAAAAAAACAACAGCAAACCAGCTAGCTATATATATACGTGGCACTGGCAACACAAGCTCATCACATCCTGACGACCGCACAGCGTGAAACAAATTTGTAGATGTTTTTAGAAGCTTGATTTTAACTTGCTTTTAATATAACAAATGTCGCTCCCACTGTGGTTGAGCACTGTTTTTAAGATTGCGCTGATCCTCAGTACCATTCTCTCTCTCTATATATATATATATGTGTGTGTGTGTGTGTGTGTGTGTGTGTGTGTGTGTGTGTGTGTTAAGAAGCAGATATAATTTATTCAGTTCAGATCGCCTAGTATAAATGACAACACAGAGGACACACAACAAACTGTGTTGTCATTTCTGCTGGGCGTTTCGGTGTTGTAAGCAGGATTCGTTTGGAGTCATGGGCGTGTATTTATTTCATCATGGTAAAAGAAGAGTTACCTTAATTTTCCTCATTTACATGTAGCGACATTGTGCACGGGGCCTGTAGGGACACCTTTGGAGGTACAGGGCTAGAGAAGCTCTGAGAAGATCTGAAAACACAAGACAGTGCCCTCAGCAAGGACGAATCTGCAAGAAAGAGCAAAGAGAAGAAATTCTTACATTTTTCCTCTAGAGACTCTTTCTAGTTCTCCGGGAAACTTTTCGAGCAGCCCGAATTAAGGACACTCTCAATGGGCAAAGGAATAACAGAGCAGCACCTCTGAAAAATATATTCCGAAGTATCTCTTGAAATCCAGCCTGAGTACGACCCGCGGAGCCATAGAAAAAGTTCAATGACAAGCGATTTACGATTTCCAATTTATCCGAAATGAACCGTATCACCCTTGCACTACCTCGTACATGTCATTCATAACTGTTGTTTTCTAATTCAGTGCATTTCTTCCGCCAACGTAACGTATTTCTTTAGCCCACCCTTCACCTGCTGTGTAAATCCAAACAGACCACGAGTTATTTTTCAAGACACATGTAGTTTTTTGTATTTTCTGGTATGTAATAGAGGATCCTTTCTTTTGAAATCAAACGTAAGCAATATATGGATTCTGTAATACTGTGCCTTCTTTGTTTCTTCTTTTCACTCGCCTGTCCTTAACAGGATTTGAGTGTGTTGTAGTTCCTTGAAACGACGAATGTCATCCTCATTTCAAGATTACACGGTTAAGAAAAGGTCTGTTGAAGTGATTTCTTACGAGAAACGGACCGGATTCTGACTTGTACTGGACACTGGCATCAACAGTTCCAATTCAACCTCTGTCAAGATGAACACAACGACTTCGACTGCTCGTATGTTGTCTTCTGCTGATATTCAATCTGTGAACATGACAGCTATTGACGAATCCCCTGAAGGATGTGTGGTGTTGTCATTGAAACCTGGAGCCTTCATTCCATGGGACAACCCGGACAACCTCATCAGTCGACAAGTGGAGAGATCCATGGACACAGTTGTGGCTGTCGTTTTTCTGCCCATTCTCTTCTTCATCAGCCTTCCCTGCAACATCCTCAACATGATCGTGTTCTGTAAACATGGGTGAAAGAACGTATCAACCTGTGCCTCTTTTCCCTTTCCCTGGCCGATTCCCTGTATATGCTGCACTCTTTTGTCCTCAACATTGATCAAATCTACTCACAGTTTACGAAAGTGTCAGGGTTAGGAGTAGTGTTCGAGTTTATGGTCAACAACCATCTGATGTTCATTCGTGGCATGAACTGGATGTCTGGCTTTCTGTCCATGATGATCGCCTGTGAGAGATGTTTCTGTGTCTTCAGTCCTCTCCGCTCGCAGCAGATCCTGAAAACCAAAATGGCTGGGGTGATCATTCTTGTTGGTACCGTTCTGATCCTGGGCATTATGTACATCACTACCACACGTTGGAGCGTGGTCTGTGTCTTTGACCCTCTCACTCACTCCGTGTCTAAGACCATCTACCCCAGTAAATTCTATCTGCAGCATCAGAAATGGATTGATGTCATCACAGGTTTGGTCATTGGCTTGCTATTGCCTGGCAGTTACATAACAATCGTGTCGACCACCACCATTCTGACTTTCATTAAGCTGAGGAAAATAGTACAGTGGAGAAGGAGACTTCCACATCTACTCTGTCATCACGTGAGGTTTCCTTAACGCGCATGCTCATTGGAGTTTCTATTCTCTATGTCATCTGCTCTCTTCCGGTCCTTGTTTTAGGTGTGTTAATGCTGTCCGTTCCGGACATGAGTCTTCAAGGCCGGTACCACAATGCCTTCAACTTAATGATCAACTTCTTCGAGTTGTTCTCCTACGTCAACGCATCCTTCAACTTCTTTGTCTACTGCTTTCTGGGGTCCAAGTTTAAAGAAACCCTAAATGAACTCTGTCTTGAGTGCTGCAAATCAGAGAAGAAGGCAGAGACAGGAGGGACGAGAAAAGAGAAAGGCTGGTCTTCAGGTAAACTTTGAGGACCGACAATGTCACAAGTTTCTGGTTTCCAACGAGTTGATTTTCTAGAATTTTGTGCAGGAACACTTGAATTAATTTGGATCTTGTAAAAGCCGCTTTCAAGCTAAAATTTGTAAAGGACACTTCAATTATTTTGGATTCTGTTACAAACAGTGTCAATCGTTTTGTCAATAAATTGTTTTGGAATCTGCTGTGGACAGTTTCAATGATTTTACCAGCACGGTGATGGCTTCCATCTGCTCTCTTTACCTTTGTTATATTCTATCTTTGTGTTTGTTTGTCAGTATGTCCCCCAGTCTATGTGTCTGTCTGTCTCTCTGATTGTCTATAGTTTTACCTCTTCGTGTTTCGTTCTCTCTCCTCTCTCTCTCTCTCTCTCTCTCTCTCTCTCTCTCTCTCTCTCTCTCTCTCTCTCTCTCTCTCTTCGTGCTCGTATGTTAACGATCTTATTTGATGTTGAGTAACAACATGAAAGTGTTCCATTGATATGAATTTTACGCCTAAATTTGGTCGTTTGTGCACTTGTAAGAAGTTTAAAACGTTGAACCGTTGTAATGCTTTTTGTCTACTGTTTTGCCTTCTCTCTCTCTCTCTCTCTCTCTCTCTCTCTCTCTCTCTCTCTCTCTCTCTCTCTCTCTCTCTCTCTCGCCCACCGACTGGTGCGGACGGTGTTTTTCCCGAGCTCTGCGTTTCTGTTTATTTGCTGAGTCGTGTTTCATATGTAATTCAGTTTTCCTCCCGTGTAGAATTGACCAAACAGTGCCTGGTGCTTCGTGCATTGTTTCTGTGAACAGAAGCGGATTGTTCTTAATTGAATGCGTGTGTTTTAAGGGAAATTATCAGTGTGAAATTGCTTTCCCTCAAGATTTCTTCGACCAGTTTGTGGTGTTGTGCTGCGGACGCGCGGCGAGACGCCTTGATTGCTTCCAGCTGTTGAAGCAGTGATCCTCCAGGCGCCCTAAATGGCCTCATCTGTCGTCACCCCGTAAGCCGATCCCCTTGCCAAGGAAACAACCCCGGCCTGAAGTTTATACAAGGGACGACTGTTCGTGTCTATGGCCAGTGTGTGTACAAGTGGGCAGTAAAAACCGGCTAATTAATTTGTGGTGGAGATCAGATGGACCTCGTCAACCCGTGTTCCTTTGTTCCGGTTTTCCCCACTCCATCCTGTCTGTGTTGTGCTTAAAACTACTTCTTCACAAGTTACAACTACAGTACAGCACGTCTTCCACGGCCAGGATGGCCGTCACAGTCTACATGTAACCCCCCCCCCCCCTCCAACATGGTCAAGTCGTCCACAGTAATTGACGATGCAGTCTGCTGTTAGTAATGTCCAGTCAGACAACCCTGAACTAAAAGCCACGCTTGACACGAAACAGAAAACTTTCAGGTGTTCCCAACTCAAAACTCTCACTCGTTGGCGTGATGCTTTAGCTCTTCGCTACCTGAATGACCCTGTCCTGACTCTCCATTCAATATTATATGGGAAGACAGGGATGAGGGCAATAAAGTTATTTAAGTACCGCTGTGCTGTGAGGAGGTTTCAAATACAGTTTAGCTAAGACATTTGTTCAGATCTACAAGCATGACACTGAAAAATGCCTTACAATAACACTCTATTTCCTCAAAAAAATAACAAGAAAAAAGGGTGCTGGCTCATGCCTAGTCCAGGGTTTTAAGTGTGAGGCATGGGCAAAGACTGAGTTTCAAATATTGTGTGCCATTGTGGGCAACCTCCAAGACTCTGGCATGGATGCCAGCCATGTGTGGGATGAGCATAGGGCGCTGGGCTACATCACCGAGGACGATGCCAACAGTGACCAGCAGGACAATGCAGGAACTCAGTGTGAAGGCCCCGTTATCACTGAACTCCTTGCGGATACAGCCAGCCACCACGTCATCTTTCCTGTCACCATGGAGTCCGCATCACTGTGTGATTCACAGTCCTGTGAGGTCAACACTGATGTCACAGAGACTGCCAGTGACACTGACCCCACTACCCCAGAGATAACAACTACCAGTGACACTGACCCCACTACCCCAGAGATAATAACTACCAATGACACTGACCCCACTACCCCAGAGATTAAAACAACCAGTGACACTGACCCCACTACCCCAGAGAAAACAACTACTAATGACACTGACCCCACTACCCCAGAGATAACAGCTGCCAGTGACACTGACCCCACTACCCCAGAGATAACAACCACCAGTGACACTGATCCCACTACCCCAGAGATAACAACCACCAGTGACACTGACCCCACTACCCCAGAGATAACAACCACCAATGACACTGACCCCACTACCCCAGAGATAAGAACAGCTACTAGTGACACTGACCCCACTACCCCAGAGATAAGCACAATTACCAGTGACACTGATCTCACTACCCCAGAGATAAGAACAATTACCAGTGACATTGACCACACTACCTCAGAGATCAGAACAACTACTGGTCAGACTGACACAACCACCACAGAGGGGATCACTTCTACTGACAACACAGACCCCACCACCACCAATGCCAGTACAAGCACAGAAGCTAAGAACTGCATCCAGTGCTCTCTTTCTTTCACTGCATCTGTCTGTATATCTTGCATCAAAAGCCTTGAAGCAGATATTAAAACTCAGATTGACAACAAACTGAGGATTTTAAAACAGACGATGCAGGAGAAAATTGACAGTCTGCAAGATGAGTGCAACACACTACGCAATCAGCTCAAAGAACAAACGAAGCTGATTGACAGTGTGTCTGACCGTCAAAAGCACCTCTTGAAATCAGCACGTGACTGTCAGCACCATACCACGTCCACTGTAAAGTCATCGAAAAAGTCAACGCAGCCAGAACTAAAACAACGGGAACAATCTAGCGACGTGTGTACTAAGCATGTGGTGTTACGGCTGACAAAGAACAGACTGTCACTCACGCTGTGACCGACTCAGTCACTGTCACCAACAACAAACCAGCCTTTGACAGACAGCAGACTGACTCCACCCCTGTCATAGGTAATACCACAGCAGTCTCTGACCGACAGCTCAATCAAACTACCCCAAAATTCAGGATCCGTCTTCCCCGAAAGGCAAACTTGTCAACTTCATTGTGGGGGATTCTAACCTTCAGTATATTGACTGACAGAGACTGGACAGGACGGGGCTCACCCATGTGCGCACAATGCCTGGGGCGAAGGTGACTGACGTCACTGCTGCCCTCAGAGATTGTGCAGTACGAGAGGATGTGCAGCGGGTGGCATTGCATGTGGGGGGAAACGACCTTCACAGACACTACTCTGTAGACACGCTACAGCAGGACTTTGGTCAGCTTCTGGGACAGGTGAAAAGAGTTTTTCCTGCTGCCAAAATTGCTGTCTCTGCCCTGCTTCCTAGAAAACCTATTCCTTTGAAATTCATTAATTTGATGAATAGGGAACTGCATGTCCTATGTGCAGAAACAAGTGTATGTTTTTTGTTTGAAACAAATTTCGTTGATCAAAATCTTAGGATCGTTCAAAGCTATTTCACATCGGATGGTATTCACCTGTCTGCCAATGGCTTGTCGCTCTGGTTACGGCAAATCATTCAGTTTCTGGCACTCCGTGTGAACCGGCCTCCACGGAATACGGGTAATGGGGCACACCCAGAGCTATGTCAGGAACAGCCCATTGCAACAAACCGTAACAGATCACAGTCTTCAAAATTAAAAGAAAACCAAGACAAGCAGCCTGTCCCTACTGAGTTCCGTCGGAGTGTGCAGCCCATGTTCCCCCAGTCAGTAATAATAAATAATAATAATGTATAATACTTATATAGCGCATTTCTTGTTGTACAACTCAATGCGCTTACATCCACCATTTGCACTTATTCATACAATATTCATGCACACAGCAAAAAGAAAATACACAATGGCAGACGCACCTACATGCATAAATTGTCTCACCGAACTAGTTGTGGAGGAATTTAAGAGAGATCTAGTCATCTACAGAAGAGAATAGGCTTTTTTGAAGAGGTAAGTTTTGAGCTGAGATTTAAAAGAAGAAAGAGTAGGCTGATTACGAAGGTCTTCAGGGAGGGAGTTCCAAATAGAAGGTGCTCTAAAACTGAAGGCTCTTTCGCCAACAGATTTCAGAGAACGCTTAGGGATTTTCAAAAGTTTTTGTGAAGAAGAGCGAAGGGTACGAGAGCTTTGGTAGGTGCAGAGAGAAGAAGAGAGATAGTGAGGAAGAGATTCATTGAAGTGGCGGAAAGCAAGAACTGCCAGTTTAAATTGCCACCGATACTGTATGGGAAGCCAGTGCAGTTCGATCAGCATGGGAGTGATGTGCTCACACCTCCTCCTCTTCAAAACAAGTCGTGCAGCGCTATTTTGGACTCTCTGCAGCCGAGCAATCTGTTCTGCGGGAAGCCCAGCATAAACAGAGTTGCAGTAGTCCAATCTTGACATCACCGTGGCACAGACTAGCCTGACAGCTACTTCCCTGGATATAAAGCGTCGGATGGAAGCAATACGTCTCAGCTCTAAAACGGATGAGCGACAGACTACAGATATTTGATTCTGCATGGTCAGACACTGATCAATGGTAACACCAAGGTATTTGACAGAGTTACTGAAAGGCAATTCAGTACCATCAACAACCATTGACTCTGACTCAACGAGTTTGAGGCAGGAGGAGGTTCCAACGGGCATGACTTCAGTCTTTTCACAATTTAATTTAAGCTTATTACTTGTCATCCATTCCTGCACACTGCTGATACACCGAGACACCCCAGATTGAACAGAAACAAACTCATCAGGTGTGCCACTCTTAGAAAGCTCAGTGTCATCAGCATACTTGTGAAAATCACAATCATGGTCCGAGATAACATCTGACAAGGGCTGTGAGTACAATGTAAACAACACTGGGCCCAATACTGACCCTGTGGTACTCCATACAAAAGAGGTGACAAAGTAGACCTTACACCACCCACATCATCCTGATTCCTATCCTACAAATTTACCCCCGGAGACAGTCCAACGTAGTTCAAACAATCACTTGGACAATGCTCCTGAAATTGTCCACCAGAAATCCAGTTGTTCTTCTAATGAAACCTTTTCCCACCATGCAATGCCACCCATGCCGTACTTCAACAGACCCCCCATTACATCAATGCCGATGTTTCCCCCCATGTGGCCTTTCTCCCCCTTCCCTCCTCTGCCTTTCAATCCTTGGACACAAATGCATCCTTATCTTTCCTCTCCCCCTGCTTAACAGAAATTCCGGTATCTGAAATTCAGATAACAGCTTGCTGTCTCGCCTTCCAAGTGCAGGCCCGAGCACTTGCCTACCCTTCCCCCCGCCCAAACTTACCCATCCCTGCCTCTCAGCTCCACCCCCCCCCCTCACCCCCAACCGTGTCTTCTTTCCCTCCTGCTTGCTCCGTCTCACCTTCACCTTCCCACCACGCACTGACTCCTCCTCCCTACCCCCCTACCCCAACCCTGTGAGTCTTGTCCCCCCCCCCCCCCACCCGGTACTGCTTAGTTACTGTGGATGACTGTACTATTGTGACCCGGACAGCTTGAAAGCGACATTTGTCTTGGTTGGTCATACTTTCCTGAATATTGTTATCATGCACATACTTGAATTGTCCTTTGGACTGAACTTCATTGCCCTGCTTTTTGGATTTTGTGTGTTCTTGGATATTTTATGATTGCTGATTTTATATTTTAATTGTTGTTGTAACAGTATATCTATTTTGTTTTATTGCTCAGGACTTTGCTCTAGAATTAATACAATGGACCATTGTAATGTAATTAATACTGATACTGGATTACGCATTGGTCACCTAAATGTTTATCATCTGCCAAATAAGATTCATGATGTCTGTTTTCTTCTAAACGAATCCCCTTCTATTCATCTGCTTGGTCTTAGTGAAACTCGCCTTGACTCCCGTTTCACTGATACAGCTTTATCCATAACTAATTATAACTTTGTCCAACGCGATGCACATCACTCTGGTGAAACAGGACTTGGAATATATATTCATCAAAGCATCGCTCACTGTACAAAAAGGCGGCGTGACCTTGAGCCTGATAATGTTGAATGCATGTGGCTGCAGGTAAAACCCTCCAACTCAGCCCCTCTTCTAGTTGGATATGTGTACAGGAATCCCGCTGCCACTTTCCTTTGGTATGACAACTTTGTACACATGATGGATGATGTATATAAGAGCTATCCAAATGTCATTCTTCTCGGTGATTTTAACATTGATCTGTTAAAACGGCAGCCTGCCTGGGATGCGACCACCACACTCTTTGGCTTGCATCAGCTTATTCATAATCCAACTAGAATCGCAAAGACATCTTCTACATTGCTGGATCATATCTACACGAACAACAAAGCCCTGGTATCCAGTATAACAGTGGGTAACAAAAGCATCAGCGACCACTGTCTCATTTTGTGCACTTAGTCTTGTAAACTTCCAAAGCAACAGAATAAGGGCCACACAACCATTCAATATCGCTGCTTCAAAAATGTCAGTAAGGATGAATTTTTCCTCGACTTAAGCTTAGCTCCTTTCTACAGTGTACTCAATTACACAGATCCAAATGAAGCGTATAATACCTGGTATAATATCTTTCTCTCTATCGTTGATAAACATGCCCCACTTAGAAGAAAAAGGGTAAAACACAGAGTACTTCCCAGCTGGCTGACAAAAGACATTATTATAGAAATGGCACTAAGGGATGCACTTAAAACCGCAAAAAAGTAGATGAATATAAAAAGCAGAGAAACAGAGTATCAGATCTGGTTAGAAAATCAAAATCTGAGCATTTTAGGAAAATGATAAACGCAAACAGGGATACAGCATCATTATGGCGTGCTGTTAATGAAATAACTGACAAGTCGAGAAAGAAATCAGATAATACTGCGACTATGTGGTCTGCTAACACTTTCAACAATCATTTCCTTCAGGCAACTGAATCAGTACAAACGGCTGCCAGTGTCACATTCTTTAATCGATATGAGACTCCAGCTGTTCTCCAATCGTTTTGTCAAGAACGATTAAATACTAGAGATTCATTTAGCATCCCCTTGCTTGCTATCAATGAAGTTGGTTCCTTAATTTCAAAACTTAAAAATAAAAAAGCAATGGGTCCAGATAACTTAAATGCTTCTATACTCAAGCTTGCACTACCTTACATTGTTGATACCCTTACGTATGTTTATAATTTGTGTATTGATCAGAATGTCTTCCCATGTGGTCTAAAGGCAGCAAAAGTCATTCCCTTACCCAAATCAAGAGATCTCACTGATTTAAACAATTTTAGACCAATATCTCTTTTATCCATTGTATCGAAACCTCTTGAGATGCATGTTCACAAACACCTAACTAAACATATGGAACATCACAAACTGTTCCACCCATTTCAGTCAGGCTTTCGTCGAAATCACTCATGCCACACGGCCTTAACACGCCTCTGTGATACATGGCTATCAGCCATCAACGAAAGAAAACTCACTGGAACTGTTTTCCTCGATTTTAAGAAAGCGTTTGATCTTGTAGACCACAACATATTATTAAAAAAAAATGACTGCATATGTTCAAAATCCGGCAGTAGTCACCTTCTTTCAGTCATATCTTGAAAACAGGACCCAGCGTGTTTACTTAAACGGTACTTATTCCTCTGAAGGAATAGTGAGCTGTGGCGTTCCACAAGGCTCTGTCCTTGGACCTCTTCTCTTCTGTATTTTTATAAATGACTTACCGATGCACATATCTCACAATGATGTCATCTGTGATCTGTTCGCTGACGATAGTTCTCTTCACTGTAGAGATACAAACATCATGTGTGTACAAATATCGTTACAACAAAGTATAACTGATGTCTTAGAATGGTGCAACCAAAACCGAATGGTCCTTAATCCGCACAAAACAAAATGTATGGTCCTAGCATCGAGACAGAAACATCAACGACAGCATCTTATGTTGAGCCTAAAAATGAGTGAAACCTTGATCGAGCAGGTTACCGAACACCGTGTCTTAGGCGTGATCATTGATGAGAACTTTAAATGGCAATCACATATAAATCATGTTTGCAAACAGTTGGCTCGCAATTTGTTTTTACTAAATAAACTCAGTTATTATGTTGAACCACACATCCGGAAATTATTTTTTGAAGCCCATTGCCTTTCTCACATCAACTATGCGTCCACCGTCTGGAGTGGTGAAAATCACATAAAAAAGATCAACTCTATGCATAGACGGGGAATTAAGCTGATTCTTCCCGACAAGTCTCTATCAACCACGGGCAAATTCGCAAAACTAATGATGTTACCACTGCAGAGCCAACTGACCTATAATAAGGCAGTACTAATGTTTAAAGTCCATGCAAACATGACGCCAACATATCTTGCTGAGTTTATCCAAATGGCAACAACACGATATGATTCAAATAATTACATTTTGCCACGTGTCCGCATTGATTTGTATAAATCTAGTTTTGCATTTTTTGGTCCATCTGTGTGGAACTCTCTTCCTCCGTCTGCCAAAACATGTCAATCACTGCCGTCCTTCAAATCAGCAATACTCAAACATTTACTTGAACGGAAATGAAATGAGGCAGGGAACAGTAAACGATAAACAGTAAACAAATACCCCACTTGTTTACTATTTACTTGAACAATAAATCTAACCTTTTGGTCATAGTCTCAACGCCCTACTTTTATGCTTGCCTCTATATTAGCTAATGAAAATGTGTGTGTGTATGTGTGTGTGTGTGTGTGTGTGTGTGTGTGGGGGGGGGTGTAGATGTGGGTGTGCGCGTGCGTGCGTGTATGTGTGGGCGTGTGCATGCATATGAGCGCGCGTGCGTACGTGTCTGATTGTGTTTGTGTAATTTTGTAATGGATTTTTTTTTTAAATTCTATAATTATTATTCTTATTACTATTGTTATTGTTAATATTATAATGTTGCTATATTCTTCATTGTTTCTGTCATTATTGATATGTGCAGTCTGTTTAGTTGAATGTTGTAGAATAGCAAGGACAGATTGGAAGAATAGGCACTGCCCAAAATCTCTATCCTTGAGTAATAAAAGTCTTGAGTCTTGACTCTCTCTCTCTCTCTCTCTCTCTCTCTCTCTCTCTCTCTCTCTCTCTCTCTGTGCGTGCGTGCGTGCGCGTGCGTGTGTGTATGTGAATGAAAATAAGGCAAAATGTGACTAAGGTAACTCATAACTTATCACTGGAGCTAATTCAAATGGAATGAAGGAGGGTGTTGGGAAGGATTAGTCAGGGTATAGCTGTTTTTGGTTCAGTAATGTAATATACTCTCAAAAAATAAAACCCGGATATTTCCATTTGGTGAAGATAAGGTCAGAACACGCGTGCAAAGAAGCGGGAGGCCGTGGGGGAAGGCTGTGGTGGTTTGAAGGTTCGATGGACAGAGTGGAGGGAAGGTGGAACGAAGAGGGCATGCATTCGGACAGCCGTGGTACAGAGTAATGCAGACTTTCTTTCTTCACGTATTCGCATTTTGCTGAATGCTATTGTGAAATCAAATGAGTGACGCAGCTGTACTCGCTTGATACAGCACAGCTGGGTTTTCATGTTTTTCATGCAATTGGCAAATTATATCATTGTATTATTGATAGTCAGATATTCATAATTCCCTCTATTTTAGAAGCAATGGTATGAAATGGTCTGATATTTGTAAAATGTGAGTAAATAAATATTCAATGCAATATTTCACAAACAATCATTGAACATATTTAAAAGGAATGGTTGGAAAGGTCTTATTAACAATACAGTTTCGTCAAGTTTCCTTTGTTTCATCGTTAGTATATGAAATTTCCATGAAAAAATGAAGCAGTCGTCCACACTCACAAACACACACCAAAGCTGACAGTCACAGATAATCAAAACTTGGTAATTATCAAGTCTCACTTTTGTGAATATCTAAATAAAAAAAACAAATGAGGCGATACAAAAATCAGATATCTGTTCAACCATTATCATGCTGGAATGTCTTTAAAGAATAAGCATTTTAAAAAAGGTAATGATAGAGTGAATAAAGGTCAAGCTATTTTTGTAATGACTTCCTAATTATCGGCATTCCCGTACGGTACGGCTTGTTAATGCTTCACTGATCAATTTTTACGATACGTGCACGTGCTCATCTCTCTCTCTCTCTCTCTCTCTCCTCTCTCTCTCTCTCTCTCTCTCTCTCTCTCTCTCTTTGTGGAGGGGAGGGTGGGGCGAGGGAGTGCTGTTATTTTCAATGCATGTTCCATGCCACAAAAATGAAAGCGCCAAAAATAAACAGAGAGAGAGAGAGAGAGAGAGAGAGAGAGAGAGGGGGAGACAGACAGCCAGACAGACAGAGAGAGAGAGAGAGAGAGAGAGAGAGAGAGAGAGAGAGAGAGAGAGAGCTGAACAGGTAATATTTTTTTTACTTTTCGCTGTGTTATGTCATTTTTATTCACAGACCTAACACAGGGATATCTAACACTGCGGTGTCGTGCCAGCTATTGGCTATGTCAGATCTTTTTTCATATTGTGTGCTTCCCCTTTGCTACACATATCACTTGCTGTCATAAGATTCCTGTGTTACTTATTCGTTGTGCCAGCTGTGTGTTATGCAAGCAGTTCTTGAAGCCATCATACCATTCTTCTGGTCCAACGAGCGAGTGGCAAAACGAATCTGGGACTTGCCTTGGTCCGCCTATCTAATAATTGTGGATAACCACTGCATTGTTAAATGTGGATTTTGCCTTTAAAAAGGAAATGAACACAGGAACAAAACAAAATTTGAAGGATCTGCTGATCCACATGGAATCCAGTTTTCAGCCATTGTGTTATTGCTCTTCTTTTTTCGTGCTTGGCATTCCGTCACAGGAGACCAACAGCTGGCTAGAAGGGTGTCTTACTGGATCGTGCCAGAGTAGTAAGGTAAGGGACTTTCGACCCCCCAAATGGGGATCTTGGAGGGGATATCCACCGGAAGTGGTGGTGCGCATGCCGGAAGTTGACCTGGACCTGAAGTCGACGTGCGCATTCCGAAAGTAGGCGGAAGGATCAAGGTAACGGTGTGTCGTGAGTCGAAAGCGGAACGATATTGTTGATTTGATGTGCTAAAAAACAGATTTTTTTTTTGTCGCGTGGTTGTCCACTGACATAGGGGGTTCAAAATAGATGGGGGTGTTTCGTGTAGCAGCACGCACGCGGATCGATGTTTGTCGACGCCGTGGGTTTTTTTTTTTTTTTTTTTTTTTTTTTTTTAAATAGATGAGGGTTTTTTCTTGTCGCCGCGTAGTTGTCAGCTGACGTAGGCGTGTTAAAAATAGATGGGGGTGTTTCGTGTCGCAGCGCGCACGCGGATCGATGTTTGTCGACGCCGTGGGTTTTTTTTTTTTTTTTTTAAATAGATGAGGGTGTCTTCTTGTCGCCGCGTAGTTGTCAGCTGACGTAGGCGTGTTAAAAATAGATGGCGGTGATGGCAAGGATAACGACACTGATGATGATGATGATGATGTTGATGATGACAGGGAATGCGCTTTAAGTCTGTAGACAAGTGATAAAGGAGAATGTGACATGTGAGATGCTAACAGAAGAAGCCATAGATCCAAGGCGGAAAATCCCTTTACTGTGTGATTGCTGGTCCAACAGGAAGTGAAAAAACTGTTTGGGTCACTAAGTTTATAAATCACATCAATGAAGTATTGCCACCACCTCCCGATGACATCGTGTGGTGTTACGGAGAGTGGCAGTCTGGATATAACCTTTTGAAAGGAGTAAGTTTTATCGAAGGACTACCCAAAATAGAAGAATGTGATGATCGGAAACGACGTTTGGTGGTGATTGATGACTTGATGAGTGAAACAGATGACAGGGTGACAAAACTATTTACCAAAGGTAGTCATCATCGTAACATGAGTAGCATATACATCGTGTAGAATCTGCTTGGGAAAAAACAAAGAACAACGTACCATCAGCTTGAACAGTCATTATCTGGTGGTATTCAAGATCCCAAGAGACGCCTCACAGATCACCCATTTAGCTAAACAGATGTATCCCGGAAGACTCAAGTATGTTCAGGGAGCTTTTAAAGATGCTACATCCAAACCCCACGGTTATTTGTTGTTTCACCTTCGTCAGGAGACACCCGATCATCTCCGTCGGAGAACAAATATCATACCCCAACTCACCAAGTGGTGTATGTGCAGAAATGATTTTCGTCTTCCAGTATGCAATGTTTTACGTTCAATTTTGTTTTTGGTGGAAAAATGGAAAGAAGGATATGTGGAGATTATATAACACACTGTGAAGTCTCTGATACAATCTATGCTGGAGTACCCACTCTCTGTTTCGTGGTGGTAGTCCTTAAGAGAGATTGAGACTTTGTGGATCTTTAAAAGCGAGTGTCCATCTACACTTGCGGTTATTTGCGACTGGAACATTGACTCTTCACCATCATGTCAGCACGTGAGAGAAGGAATCTATGTTACGGATGGAATGGGTCGTGTCTGCAGGTGTCTGACTGTCTGACTCTCACACAGAAATTCTGTCCGACTCTCACACAGACATTATGGATGCATGCACGACCTTTCCAATTCACATACACACACCCACTCACCCGAACATTGACAGCCAGGCAACAGAACAACACTTTTTTTTTTGTTTTATGCTGCCCGAGCCATCCTACAAACATATATAATAAATCCAAGAATATCAATAGGTCGGCACGCCAACCATAAGGCGTACACACAAAATATATCTATATATAGCTGGCTATCTACTAGCGCTGCTGGTTACAACGACGACGTAGACGATGACGATGAAACGATGAAGAGGACGAAGACGATGAAGGCGACGACTACAGCGTCAAGTCCGACATAGGACTATTGGAATTTCACAGAGCTGTGGCTCAAAAATCACTATCACACTCACGGCGTCTCTGCCGACGACAAGGCCACAGTCTCACACAGAAGCTGTGGCTCACACACAGAAGCACAGAACGCGGCGACGGCCTAGCCAACAGGTCGCTGGTTCAAAACTCGGGAGCGGCGCTCTGGCTTGGCAGCAGCGGCGTCTCCAGCCCAATTGGCTCAGTGGGTAGTCGGTCCCGGGCGCAGTGGCAGGTAGGATAGTTGTCGGCACTCAGGCCGGCCTCTCAACACCGACACAGGGTGGAGAACAAGGGGGTAGACACAGCTACGGCCCAACCCTCAGAATGGCAGTAGGTACTGTCGCACTCGCTGACTTCACACCGACCAAGGGGAGAGCAAGGGTACAAGCTATGTCCGACCTCAGATGGCACAGTCCCTTCAGTCCAGGGTACACTTCTACCTGGGGGAAACTGATTAACTACCTTGATTATCATGGCTACTATTCATTACAATCACGACTACATTCATATTCATTAGCCACATCACATTCCACTAGAACTTGGGACAAACATCAGCATATTCTTTCTTCAACACTACAACATTCCCTTTTCCGGAATCATAACACTACAACATTCCCTTTTCCGGAATCACAGCACTACACAGGAAAGGATTTCAATATAAACCTTTCAGAATATAGTTTTCCAAATTGTGGAAAGGATTCCCACCTGAACCCTCTTCAATAAACCATGAATACAATTCATTACACACAATTAATGATTACTTTTCATCAAACTATAAATGTCTCGCCAAAATGTTCATTTCTTTTTCTTGTAACATGACAAGAATGTTCATTTTATTTCATATAATCACCAGATTTTAGAAGGTATCTTTTTCCAAAAGATTCATCTACTTCAATATATGTAAGGGAAAGATTTCCACACACTCTTGTTTACCAACGCACAACTATTCAATATTCATATCAAGAGTGAGTTAAATACTCATCCACATCAAAAATCAAAACCAACATATATAAAGTCTCTGTCGCTCACTCTCCATGTCACAGCCTTGGCTGTGGCGATATCTTGTCCCTAAAAGCATTCTGCTATGAGGACGTTAAACTCATCCTTCTTCTCTCTCTCACTCTGGGAGCTTATTATCCATAGCATCAAAACCCTGCCTCTTCTTGCAAACCACATTGGAATAAACAGTTTTTTTCATCATGAAGTTCATAACTAGTTAAGTCACAGAATAAACAATTTTTTTTGTTCCTGAAGAGCACTTCCTTTGACACTCACTTCATCTATTCATGTTTTCCGAAACAACTTCGTTTTGCTACCCTATCAAGTCATAGGATAACAGAACACAACAAATACCTTTCTTTTCTAAACAAAAACCTTCACAGTGCGCTGAGGAAGTTTCAGTCGCTCCTAAACAGGAATACGGTTTCAGTTTGCTAATAAATAAATATTGAATGATAAATACCTGACTGCCACCAAAAGCAGGTTGGAGTCCCTCTTCGGCTTTCTGGGTAGTTGCGTTGCCGGAATCACTGCAGAGACTGCCTAACCGTTTCAGCTCACCCGGCTTTAACAGGGCGCAGGTGAGCAGCAGTCAGGTAAACTTTTCAACCGGCTTCCGGACGACTACCTTCCGGTTACCACGGTTGCACAAAAATTTGTGACTGGACGGGAAACGGTCCGTCAAGATCTACCCATGCTGCAACTGTTGTGTGGTGCCAAGCCTGCTGTTATTAAGGCGGTCCTGAAAGGGTCCTCGCCAGATTTGATCAACGCCCTGAGTGAGTGTTCCCTCAACATCTTAAAAGGCCACGTAAGACTGACTCCTGCCCAGTAGAAACAGTTGTGCAGATACAAGCAGAGCTTACGTTCACTGGCGACGAAAGGAACATCCACCAAGAGAAAGTAACAGATCTTGCAGAAGGGAGTTCTCGCGGCCCTCTTCCAACCTGTCCTGGGTGCGCTGCTCGGAAGGTTAGTAAGGGGATTGTAACCACATCATGGAGCATACTAGGAAAATGATATTAGTGGATCCTCGTGTGCTAGACTCTGTTCGCGAGCCTCCGGTTCTTGATGCAACACCCCACAGTTTTAGGGAAATGGATCAGCAGATGCGTGCTGTATTAGAGAACAATGATGCAAGCGTTGAAGACAAGGCTAATATGTATAATCAGACACTTTGGAAATGTTTGAAACGTTTTGATCAGTTTAAGGAAAAACCACTGGAAGCAGTGACTGTTCAAGGCACAACACCTGCTCAACCCACCCTGAATCAGAAAACAGAGACTGTTGATGACGTGTCAGCTCCCGTGTTGACAAGTGTAGCGAAGGATGTTGTAGAGAGTGTACCGAAGACGATGAAAAGCAAAGCGGAGCGACTTTTACACCGCGTTCAGAATCACCCAGAACTGAAATGGAACAAGCGAGATGAAATCATTTGGCGAGGACAGCTGATTTCAAAACTCGAACCTCGTTGATTTGGTCAACGATGTGCTAAGAAAACGTCGCCAACCCATTGGATGGAAACCCTTTACCGCTGCTCTCAGTGATGTCAACATCCCCCAAGATTTAGTTGGAAAACCTGACCGTTGGAAGTTTATGACAGCGACCAGCCTACTCCTACCTCCCCCTCACCCTAAACACAAAATAGGAGACCGTGTACACATCAGTAAAACCAGGAAGAAATTAAAAAAGGTTATTTGCCATCCTGGTCTGAAGAACTCTTCACAGGCAGTCGAATAAAAAAGACCATCCCAGTGACTTACATTCTCAAAGACGATCATGGAGAAGAGCTTCAAGGAACGTTTTATGATCAGGAGATACAGAAAGTTGGGGAGAAACAGATTTACCGTACTGAAGCGATCTTGAAGCAACGCAAAAAAGCTAATAGACAGCGTGAATATTTAATCAAATGGTTTGGCTATGACTCTTCATTCAATTCACGGATTCCTCAGACAGCACTGACCACCTATGCACACTGACCATGCCTGATCAGAACCAAGTAGAATCAGCTCTGACTGATGATGATGATGAAACCGTTACTCTACGCAGGTCCAGAAAATCTGCGCTGTGGCGTGTGTTTGGAGGTCGAGTTCCTCGCAGTGAACTTATTTTCGTTTGTCAGAGGCTCCTGGTTTATGTGGTGGTAGGTGTGGCTCTATTTAATCTGAGTCGTGATCAAGGAGCAGACAATTTGTGGGTGGCTGTTCTGGGGAGTTGTCTGGGTACATCCTTCCAAATCGATCCGCGACCAACTGCCCACTGAAACCAGTATGTTCTACTTGGCGTTACCCAGCAACAGCTCCATGTCGTACTACCCCGATAACAACGCCAGTCACTTTTTCACCAAACTGCCTCAACCGTTTGACTTGAACAGAGATTACAAAGTGTGTTTGTCTGAAACCCTGTTCAGCAACGCATACTTTAACATTGAAGAACAAGAATTTTTGATTCAGTTTCACCCCGGTGGAGAGTCAGATCAACAGTCGGAACTACTACCTGCGGGATTGCATGAATCAGCAGAATTTTTGATTCAGACTTTAAACCAAGTTTATCGACGGTCTGTGAGGAAAGAGAAAGAAGGCAACATCAAACTGTATTATAACCGTGCTATCCGAAAAGTGACAGTAAGACTGTATGATGATAATGCCGTTGCTCAGTTCAGCCCCGCATTAAGAGACATCTTGAGTCTGGAGAGAAACATTATGTATGGGAGAAATGTCCATGAAGGAAAAAAACAAGTACAACTCCAATGAGGTTTTGAGGGTCTCTATGTCTACTGCGACTTGGTTCAACCACGTCCTGTTGGTGATGTGATGGTTCCCTTGCTCCGAATTGTCCCGACTGGGAATCAGACCACTGAAGTCGTACATCATATTTTTGAAAAAACCCAACTGTATTCCTCTGAGTATGTTCCAGTTCAACACAGTGGAAATCCTTTTAACCAAAGACACAGGCAATCCTCTGCCATTTGCCAAAGAGAAAACTATCGTGACGCTTTACTTTCGGCCCAGACAGCCTTTAGATACGGTGCGTCACCTTCCTTACAAAACCGATGGAAAAACTTATGAAGACATGAAGACTATTACTCAAGCTGGTCATGGGTTTCCTGTGTTTATAGGGGAAGAAATTACAGAGGCAGAGGACATGGAAACCTTGTGGGAGGGCTTGGGCGTACTCTCATTCCATTGTTAAAAAGTGGTGGAAAGGCTTTACTGAAGGAAGGGACTCAAACTGGCATGCAGCTTGCAGAAGATGTGCTGTCGGACAAAATTTGAACTCTGCTCTCCAGCAACGGGGTAAACAGGCTGGCAAACGATTATTGCAACAAGCAGTGAGCAGAGCAACCAGCGCTGCAACACCTCCCGGTGAACCCGCTAGGGGGCGTATACAATTAGCTTCCTCAGCCAGTGTGGGTCAGACCAGACGCAACAAGTGGAAGAAAAAGAAGACCACGATACACGATATTTTATTTGTCCTCATAGAATACAAGGAAAATTTGTTTGTGGTGCCATCATCAAAATTCACATATTACAACAAATTATAAACAAGCATATCATTAAAAACATTTCACTCTCTCCACTGTGGTCGGTCATTCCTTATCAATTCATTTATCCATCTTGTGTCAGTTTGTACATTATATATATATATATATATATATATTAACACATGCACGCACACATCCTACCACCCCTCCCCACCCCCCACTACCCCAGATACACACACACCACACCAATACACAAGCACACGCACACACCCCGCCAAAATAGTCATACACACACACCACACCCACACCCACCCACCCACCCACAGAGGCGCGCACATCACCACCCCAAACCACCATCACGTATGCAATATTACCACCACACTTAAATAAACTCCCCAACTGTAAAACAGAACGCTCCAAGATAAGCTCAAAATTAAGTATAAAAAAGAAAGAAAACAAAAACAATAGCACCATTCAAAAGATCAATAATATTGCAAAATGTATGATAATTGTAAAAACAAGGACCACCAGGATTCCTCGAGACATTTTCGGGTAGACACCATGTCGTTGCTGCACCATCATTCGCGTGAAAGTGCAAATACTGGACTTGACTTGTTTTCTGCATGGGTAACTCAATCAGCAGTAGAAGAAGGTGCTTTTGTAGAACATCATCCACTATCAACCTTGGCCCATGGTGCACCCATTGAATTCCACATCAGTGGTGTCACCTCAGACTGCGTGGATCTGAGCAATACCAATCTCCACATCCGCGCTAAAGTGACAAAAGCCGATGGCACACCCCTTGACGCCGGCACGGACGTCGGCCCCATCAACAACTGGCTCCATAGCCTGTTTTCTCAGGTGGATGTCTCCCTGAACGACACCCTGATTTCATCAAGCCCAAACACTTACCCCTACCGAGCGTACATCGAGGTACGGCAAGGATGCTAAAGACAGCCCCTCGACAAGTGGTCTGTATTTCTCTGACACACGCGAGCATCTTGAGGATACCCAAGGAGATGACAATGTCGACCTGAAGATTCGACGTGAGCTGACAGCTAGGAGTGGTGAAGTGGATATGTATGGACGCCTTCACGCAGATATTATGCTCCAGGAACGCTACCTGATCAACGGAGTGGATGTCAAAATCAGACTCATCCCATCAAAAAAAGCCTCAACCTCATGGCTCATGATGGTGGTGTGGGGGCGCCCTATGAAAGTATCATCACTCACACTTCCCTGTTCGTTAGCAAAGTGAAACTGAATCCAGCTGTTTCCTTGGCTCATGAAAAGGCTCTGGAAAGGGGTACGTTCAAGTACCCTCTAAAGAGAATCGTTCAGAAGACCTTTGCTATCCCCCAAGGCAACTTAAGCGCTGTCCAAGACAACCTCTTTCTCAGTCAGACCCCAAACAAGATCGTAGTTGGTCTTGTAGACAGCGCAGCATTCGATGGGCTTTACAACAGATATCCATTCAATTTTCAAGACGCCAACTTAAATTTTCTGTGTCTGTACATGGACGGGCGCCAGATTCCTGCCAAGACCCTGACTCCAGATTTTGAACATCGGCGGTTTGTGAGGGCCTACCAGTCTGATGCTGGGCACAGGGGTGGTGAACAAAGATGTTGGAAACGCCACCAAGTATCAGGATTATGACTGAGGATACACCCTGTATGTTTTTGATCTGAGTCCGAGTTTGCTGGATGGAGACCAGCGGTTTGAACTGGTCAGAAGTGGCGAACTTCGTCTGGAATTGAAGTTCTGTCAAGCTCTGAATGAGCCTGTCCATGTGATTGTGTATGCAGAGTTGGACAGTATGATCGAAATCGATCGTTCCCGCCAAGTACTGACAGACTTTTTAACATGAACAGTTCCGACATTGCCACTGTGTTGACTAAAGACATTCACGCTCGGCGTGTCTTTGGGGGAATATATCCAAGGAACAAACTCCCACTCTATCTCACCACCCAACGACCTATCGCATTGGTGATCAACACCGACCACACCTATGGACCGGGAGAACATTGGGTCAGTGTTTGGTTTGATGGTCGTGGTAAAGCAGACTATTTTAATAGTTTTGGTCTGCCTCCTTAGGCCTCGTTTTATCCAGACATTGAAAACATGCTGAAACACAGAACCAGTTATCGTTTTAACCAAGGACTTTTTCAAGGCTAGACCAGCTCAGACTGTGCTGTATTTCATTTTAAGAAAAAGTCGCGGTACAGTCTTTCCCAAGTGTTGTTTGTGTTACACCCCCATAAACTGAGGACCATTGATCGAAAAGTTAGATCATTTATTCATTCTGTTCACAGATAAAAAGTCTTTTTAAAAGCGTTGTAACGTAGTGAGTGGGTCACATACCACACACGTTTCACTACGACTCACAATGGAGAAGGTTCTGGAGGAAGTTAAAGTTGGGATTGGAAAATTGAAAGCTCAGATGCGCTTGGCGTTTATGAATATGTTTGTTACAATATATGGTGATGAGTTTGAGCAAAATGTACAGATTGCGGAAGGAGAATGAGTCACATGCTTCTTTAACACTCTTGGAGACCACTTGTGGTCGAGACTCGACAGAGACCGTCTTTCTTCCACGTGGTCTCATCTTGTGTCATCGTATAAAGTGTCAGAAGGTTTAAACTGGCTGAGTTTGAAGGCCAAAGCCTTGGAAGATGCAAAATCCCTAAAGTTTCAAAACAAAGTCGTCAGTCTTCTCGTTCATTAATTTTAAATCAAACACAACCAGAATCTTGAACTTTTGATTGGATAACCGCTTGTTTTCCTGATTGGTTTGTTTGAATATTCAGTTTGAGGTGGTGTGAACGGGTTTCAGCCAGTTCTTGTACACACATACACACGGGAACTATATAAGAGATGCCTCAACCATATTATCATTATTACCTTCTCTACTACACTCGCGTCGAAAACATCTTTAGCGACCAGTACCATGAAGAACAAGGAACCAGAGCCTACACTCTACCCACTGGGACGCAACATTTTTGCCACTGTCAAAACTTGGTGAAGGGCTGTCAGAATATATGTGCACCATTACAAGAGACCAACCAACACCAAGGGTGGTCGTCTGGTCAGAGCGCAGAGAGGATTGTCGCTGTAACTGCGGGAGTTTGAAAGACTGGTCAAACTGAAGAAGTAACTGGTGGCAGACTTCAGTCAGCAAACACAGCTCTGCCAGCGGACAAATCGGACACAACTACCCCATCATCATATCATAATGAATACTTATATAGCGCCTATTCTCGGCTAGAGACCAAGCTCTAAGCGCTTTACAATCAACACTCGTTTACACAACGGGCTGCCTACCTAGGTAGTGCCGACTGAAGAGCTGCCAGCTGGCGCTTCATTCAGTCGTTTCCCGTGTCATCCAGTCAATATCGTTCAATATCGTTCACTCAGTTTCTTTACTTCCTTCATTCTTTCCATTTCTTACGCAGGGTGCATGCTGTGTGTAACGTGTCACCCATACCAACGGCCAAACTGGCCTACTCTTCCGAAAGTTGGTGATGGGATTTTACGTGTGTGCAAGATATTATGCGTGCGTTCACACACGGAACCTCGGTTTATAGTCTCATTCGAAGGACTGTATGGGAAATGGAGTCAGAACTAATGTTAACTCCGAGGGAAAAATCCCCCTGTACCGAAACGCCCCGGCGGAGATTCGAACCCGCAACCCCAGGATCACCAAGATTACGAGTCAGGCGCTCTACCAACTGAGCTATTCCGGCAGCAGCATCCTGTACCGACAATCCCACGGGTGTAGCCATACCTCCCTGTACTCCGTCTCGCCCTTCGACTCTGGGGACTCCCGTTGGATATCTCAGGCAGTGTGAACAACCTGTCGACTTCCTACCAACCTCCACCATGTTTGAGCAGAGCCCTGACAACACGGATGGACTGGACATTGTGAAGACAGCCACAGTCCAAGCTGTGTTGTGGGACCCAAAACAAAAGGAAGGCGACGAAAGAAGACCCAGCTGCCTTGGTGCCCATCTCCCCCTGACGTCGGAACGATGGACCGTGTGATGGTGGGATCACACACCCCTGTGGTGGAGTCCTACACCGCTATGACAGAGCCACGCAGTCCCAGAACGGAACCGTACACTTCTCAGTACAACTACTGCTGTCCCAGTGAGGATCCATATATCATGGGCTTGAAGAAAAACTGATGTGTAGACAGTGTGGTGTCTACTTTTGAATAACATTTTGCAAGTTACGCTCATATGTGTTGTGAAAACAATATTTTCTTGCTAAATCATAGTTTTGTTGTCGTTGTAAAAGTTGGGGTTTTTTTGCTACTACTTAAACAAAATAATATATTTTCATGAATATTGTCCTCCCTAACCTGTGTATGATCCCCCCCCCCAAAAAAAAAAAAAAAAAAAAAAGAGAATAAAGGGGCAAACCCCAAATGGTGTATCAGTCAGAGAGTGTCGTTCATTTTTAATGGCCTCGTGTCTGATCCTTCACTCCGCTGCCTATCATGAAAGGATCAATTTTCACAGTACATAGTTGAAGGAAAACGCAGTAGCGACCTAATTGCTCTCTCTCTCTCTCTCTCTCTCTCTCTCTCTCTCTCTCTCTCTCTCTCTCTCTCTCTCTCTCTCTCTCTCTCTCCCATCTTGGTCCGAAATTGGTCTTGGACACACACACGCTGTCAAGTTCTCATCACAGCGCGCTTCACTCATGGACTTACTTCTGACATCATTTGTTGTTACAGTTGATGATGGTGATGAGTGAAGCGGAGGTGACCACCACCACTACCATCACCACACTACCTCCGCCACCAGGACATCCACCACCGCCGCCACCACTACCGCCACCAACCCCACCACCGCCACCGCCTACACGGCCACTGCCACCAACACCAACACCGCCACCACCACCCTCTCTACCACAGCCGACAACTATATTGCCTGTTTGTGTGTTTATACGTCTGTTTATCTGTCTGTTTGTTTGTCTGTCTGTGCGTGTCTGCTCTTTGTTTGTTTTGTTTCGTTACGATTATTGATGTTGCCTGATCCACAATGAGAAATAAAGGGCAAATCCCAAATGGTGTATCAGTCAGAGAGCGTCGTTAATTTTTAATGGCCTCCTGTTTGATGTGTCACTTGGCTGCCTATCAACACCGTGGAGGAGGTGGAGTCAAGGGACCTTGACGGGACGATGCTCATCAGTCAATAATCTTTAACGCTCATCAGTGTCGTCATCCTTGTTATCATCATCACCATCATCATCATCATCATCATCATCATCATCACCATCATCATCACCGCCATCTATTTTTAACACGCCTACGTCAGCTGACAACCACGCGGCACAAGAAAACACCCTCATCTATTTAAAACACACACACACACCACACACACACACACACACACACACACACACACACACACACACACACACACACATGGCGTCGACAAACATCGATCAGCGTGCGCGCTGCTACACGAAACACCCCCATCTATTTTGACCCCCCTACGTCAGCGGAAACCACGCGACAAAAAAGAGAATAAACAAACAAAAATTATTTTTGAGCACATGAAGTCAACAATACCGATCTGCTTTCGACTCAGGGCACACCGTGACCTTGACCCTTTCGCCTACTTTCGGAGTGCGCACGACGACTTCCGGTCAAGGTCAACTTCCGCCTACTGCCGGCATGCGCACAACCACTTCCGGTAGAGATCTTGCTACTTGCCAGTCCAGGACCTCACAGGGATAACTCTGGAGATGCTCCGCAGAAAGGGAGGCTGAAGATTTAAGTCCTTTGAGCAGATCCTCATGAAAGGGGCTGAGATCTGTAGAGGCGTTTCTTGTCTCCACTTCCGTTGCATGAACTGAAGGAACAGAGCAGTTTTAAACGGACCAGAGCAGAGTAGTAATCTGAGGTCAGCTTGAGAATGGTCGGAACAAAATCCTTAAAGCTTTCGGCAGAATGAACTACCCAGCCAAGGATGTGACCAGATCTGTAGCTTGATCTTAAGAGACTAACTGGGACCAGAAGACTCGAACATGCCTTAGGATGGGCAGTGTAAGTGGTAGAAGGATTGTCTCAATGAAAATGAAAATCACCAACAAGAATTGATCAATCCTTCAAAGAGTTCATGTATTCCATCCGGAAATTAATCAAAGAAAAGCGATTTTCTCATTGTATTGTTCTTACTGGGAGGCGGTTGGTAGAGACAAAATATTGAATAACATCTGAGGTGTCGGCATAGTAGTATAGAAACTGGAACTCAGAGGTGGTGGTTATTAGAGGAAAAATATTATCTGATATCACAAAACCTATCCAGACACCATATGAAAACCACGGAAGGCTAAGTGTCACCTGATCAGGTGGTGCCAAATTGTTGAACTTGGCCTTATCAGTACTGGGCAGAAGCCATGACTCTGTGGCGCACGACACTGAAACGTCGTTATCACTTACAGAGTCGTTGGTTGTTGGGGGAGGGGGGGGGGTGGAGGGCGTGGCTGTCGACTTTGATCTTTCTCTGTTACCTCTTTCCTCATTTCCAAGTACATGGAAGGCCGTCTCCTGGACTCAAACTCCACAACCTTAAGTTCAAGGAGGGGTAGAGAGTAGAAGCAGCTCATTAAGTGTGTATTACAATAATGAAGAATTTCCATTCAGGGCAAAAGAGAAGGCAGACGAGTAATTTTAACAGTTCTAACACAAAGATTGACGTAAAACTGATCTGGGGAGAAATCGCATTAAATGGTCTGATATTTGTAAAAATGTGAGTAAATATTCATTGCAACATTTGTATAATATATCTTTTAACTTATCTCTTTTATAAATACAATTTGAGGATTAGAATAATCATAATGTTTAGGAAAATTCAATCTTATGATATTATAACATTGAACATATTTTTGCTTAAAAACAAAACAAAACAAACAAACAAACAAAAAAAACGAAAGAAATTTCAGATTTATGGACGTTACCATTTGGTGTAAATCATCCATAGGGGCATAGCTGGGATAACTTTATCAACAATACACTTTTGCTAAAATTTTTCGCTCCTAAAGAGTCTAATTGCCATGAAAAAGGGAGCCGTTCGTCCCCACTTACAAACACATGGACAACCCCCCCCCCACACACACACACACACTCACACACATGGACAACCAAAACTGTGTGATTACTTTAACCCACTTTTTTTTTTATACCGTTGAGTGAAAATGATCATGACGATGTTTACAGCAGTACCTTTTCGTTGCACCACAATTATTCAATAATGTTTCCGAAGAAGCTTGCATAAAGTTTTAATGGGGATGCTTACGATTAAAATATTTCCCTGTACGTAATAAACTACTAGTGTTCAACAGTGATTTTATGTGTATCGTGCCGTTCATTATCGTATCACTAATCAATTTGTATACTTTATGTGCACGCGGAAGTGTCTCTTGAGTAACATCTAGCTTTGTTGGATAATTACAATTTCTGTTTGTGGTATCTCTCTCTCTCCTCTCTCTCTCTCTCTCTCTGTCTCTGTCTCTCTCTGTCTCTCGTCTCTCTGTCTCTCTCTCTCTCTCTCTCTCTCTCTCTCTCTCTCTCAAACACGATCATTGTTTCCATGTGTGTGTGTGTGTGTGTGTGTGTGTGTGTGTGTGTGTGTGTGTGTGTGTGTGTGTGTGTGTGTGTGTGCGCGCGCGCGCGCGCGTCCGTGCGTGTGTGTGTAAGGAGAGAGAGAAAGAGAACACACAATTGAACACAATTTTAATGTTTCAGGCCTCCGGCCTATACCAATGTGAGGTGCAGTGCACACATAAAGAGAAAAAAGAGAAATGACAACAAAAGTATATTTTTCGATGTACTAATAATGCTAATTTATGAGGGTAACTAATTATTCATACTGTGTGGGATACGAGATCTGAGAGAGAGAAAGAGAGAGAGAGAAAGAGAGGAGGAGGAGGAGGAAGGAGGGGAGAAGAAGAGAGAGAGAGAGAGAGAGAGAGAGAGAGACAGACAGACAGACAGACAGACAGACAGACAAATACATAGCAGTCTATCAAGACAGAGGGACAGATTAAAACAGGAAACAAAGGGGCACTGACACATTTTTCCCCCTTCTCAATCTTTTTTTCTATGCACAGACCTGACTGACAGTGTCAACGTGTCCTAGCTATTGGCTACGTGGTTTTCTTTTTCGCACGTTGAGTGCAACCCTTTCGCTAAACATATTTCTTGGTAGCATACGCTTCCAGTGTCACTGTTTCGTTGTGCCAGCTACTTGTAATAGCATTCTTCTGGCCCAGCGAGCGAGTGACAAAACGCGACTAGGATTAGCCTTGGTTCGTCTTTGGAGTAACAATGGGTAGGAATGGGAATGCTGAGCAAACACCCATTGACTGTAATAGCTGTACGTCTTAACCTTTCAAAATAGGGTAGAGAATTGTCAGCATGGCTTCCTATATATCGATGTTATGGTACTCGTCGTTTTGCTAATGGACAAGACGTTCACTCAACGCACAGTTGCAGACACTATTCGGTTTGTACAGAGCAAGTGTTGTTTCAGTCAGATCTGTCTTTATGGCTGTGAACACTTTTGATGATAATATATGTGAATACATAACTAAGATGAAAGGATGTAAGAAGAGGGTCTTGTGGCTACGACTTGGCAGATGTCTGACCTACGCATTAGCCCAACGCGCTGGTCAGACCTTGAGTACCTACCTAACACTGATTGTGCCATTTTTATAGAGGGCAATGGTCTGACCAGCGCGTTAGGCTAATGCGTAGGTCAGACATCTGCTAAGTCGTAGCCACGAGACCCTCTTCTTAAATCCTCTCATCTTATGTATTCATTTATCCATCAGCTTACATCACGAACAGTGTGGTCTCAGAACTCAGTGGATGTAGTGTAGCGTATATGGACTAGTCCGCAGGCAGGAACGCCTTGATGAAAATAAAATGAGAATGACACATTGCCTTCTTCAATCAGGTCTTCCGGGGAGTTTCTTTTGTCTGCAAGGTGAGGGATGACATTCATCTGTGGATTGCTAAGGATCCAGCTGCATCTCATGTGTTCTCTGCTTCTGTCATCTTCCAGATCGTTTTCACATTTGATGATTGTTTTTCAAACTGTTCTCTCCAAATATATGATCCAGGTTTGGCAGTCGCTGTCTTGAAAAGTCTTTTTTTTTCGCCTTGAAGTCAGGATCAATCAGTCTGCATAAGTCTGTGCAGAACCTGCTTCAATGTGAGTTTTTGTTTCAGGTCTTCTTTCTTATTTTTTTTTTAAAGATACCATCCATGCGAAAAACAACTTATTCAATCCTTCGAAAGGCATAGTTCACCCGCTTTAGAAAGCATTCCAGTATAGGAGAAATAGTAAATGAAAGACGTTTTAAGATGTATTTTCCATACTGCATAATGAATATTGTCAGTCTGGAGCTTTCTTCATGCCTGACTATTTGATGAAATTCACACTGTACGAGGACTGTCAGCCACTGATTTTGTCATGTTGTCAATCTGGAGCATTCTACATGCCTGACAATTTGGTAAGATCCACATTGTAAGAGAACTGTTATCCACTAATCTTGCTGAGTGTCTTTCCTTTCGAAGACACCGCGTACATTTGCCTTTCATCAGTTTTGTAGAGTTTCATTTCAAAACGAGGTGACTGAGGGCGGAAGATGAAGCAAAATTTAAAAAGAGACGGTGTTAGTTACCGCCACAGATACAGACAGAGTACAGGACAAAAACACTCTACCGAAGACCCACGAGTTCAAAATGCATTGTGTTTTTGTCCTGTAATCTGTTTGTCTGTATCTGTGGCGGTAACTAACACCGCTTCTTTTTAAATTTTGTAGAGTTTAGTCAGATTCACGCGGGTTCTGGTTACTTTTATTTTAAATTAATTCTTCAAAAGG
>CM065715.1:109533411-109548411 GCA_033310375.1 Conus canariensis | reverse complement strand
TATTTTGTGCATACAAACGACCAAAAAATCTGAATGAGTCTTTACTAGTAGTTGTCATGAAAACCTTTAAAACCCAATATTTATTCTCGGGTTCGTGAAATGGTGTTTAAGTCCTTAGGGTGTGTGTCAGTCATTTATTGCTTTGGTTGGTGATTATCTCCCCGTATAAGTCACAGATCGCAGCATTTTCGGTCTGCACTTATGTAAAAGAAACATGCCTTTTTTTTAATTTTTACTTTTTATAACATTTTGACCCCTTTTTAACACTTAAACTATACGCCAATGTCCTTTTAATCTTTTGCAGTCAACGTGATTTTTCTTGCCCTTGTATGGTATTATCAAATCACATTCTATACTAGCATGAATCACATATTCCCTTGTACTTTGAAATCGCACGCTTTGCAGTATCATTAAATAACATATTTCGTTGTACAATCAGACCATTCTTGTCATAGTATAATTCAGTCGCGCATTACATAATGTTACCATTTCACAGTCCTTATTGTATAATACTGTCACACACCCAAAGAAGAATCCAGTTACACAACACACAAAATACGAAAATCGTTTGACGTGAGTGGCATCAAACTGCAAAAATTATAAGCCTCTTTTTTACATCGACATAAACAACAGTTCCCAAAGCCAGTTAAAAAGCACTGGGGTGTCTTCAAATGGATCAAATAATACACTTGTTAAACTATATGTTCCGTCCTGCTATTTCAACATGAATTACTTTCAGACTGAATGGAAACTGCTGTTGGCTATGGGTGTATTCAAATGATAATAGATGCGACTCATCTTCAGGCACCAAGATCTCATCAATCAGGATTTGTAAACTTTGATCTATACTTTTGTTAAGCAACAGTTGTGTTTTTCATGCAAATATCGTTTACTTGCATAAATTTCGAGTGCCACTTTTACAATGGAATCAGATTAAGCTCAATATTCTGAAACAAACTCTCCGAACTAAAATTCAAGTGCATACTTTTCTTATAATCTATATGTGGAACGTATGACTTATTTTCAAACATGTTATCAAGGTTCCTCGGATTTCACGTAATAAATTTCTTCTTCTACGACACGAAATATTGTATAGATTTTTTTCTTCTTTTTGAAATACATGTAATTTATTTAAGGCTCGTATTTTCCCCCGTGTCATTTAGAAAGCAAATAAGATACGATTTGTGACAAGACTTGATGGACTTTTTGTGACTAGAACATGTCAAAAATCAATGACATCCTAGGGTAAGATACAGGTTGGGAGCCAGTTGATTCTCTTAAAGCGTGTCCTCGTGCTTGATTGAGAGAGAGAGAGAGAGAGAGAGAGAGAGAGAGAGAGAGAGAGAGAGAGAGAGAGAGAGAGAGAGAGAGAGACAGACAGACAGACAGACAGACAGACAGACAGACAGACAGACAGACAGACAGACAGAGAGATAAAGAGACAGTATGTGTTGGACAGACGTCGTGGCACCCTGTAAGGGAGGTGAAAGGCGGTGGCCTTCATTCATACTGGCTCCACGACTAAGCAATTATTGTAGTCAGTAGGAGGTTTAGTAAGCAGGTATTCTGCGGGTGCTGAATCAGAACACTGAACACCACCAAAGTGTCCGCAGCAATGCAGTGTCTATCTGGTGGGCTGCCTCCTGATTGTCTGGCATCGACTCTCCCTGTGGATTGCCAGTGCCTGGGCTGTGACTGGACTAGCAAGGGAGTAACTGTGGAAGGGGAGCCAGAATTAGCTGCGTGGGTGCAATGTCACTCTGAGACAGAAAACAAAGGAGAAGATAGGAGAAATAGGAATGGGCATGTCACTGGTCATTGAAGGACACTAAAGAAATAACTGATCATCAACAAATTCTTACGCGTGAGAACTTATGAAGTCATCTAAGGTCATTTGCTATTGCTCCTGCTGACCAACATGGGCACGTTCAGTGCTTGTCGTCACATCTGTCGCATGGAACTCCATCACATACGGAATGGCCATAGACATGGCTACTACTGTCTGTTTCTTTAAAGTTCTCTTATTCGTTTTATCTGGGGTCACCCTTCATATGCGACATGTTTCTTCCCAGGCTCGTTGATCGATTTACAGAGGAAGATCCCTGTCCACCCCGTGGTCTTCTTCCTTCTGTGGCATTTATTCACAATGTGTTACTTAAAGGGAGAAAAATATCTTTAGTCATTTTCCGAGTAATTGTAATTTATTAAATGCGAGTTAATGCGTTAAACGGCCAAATAGCCTTTTTACTGCCTGAAAGCTCTAAAGAGGCATACTGATGCGTGTGAAGATGTCAGATGTACTGCAGAGACTTTCCACAGAGTTGAAGATTTGTTCCATACTGTGGTCTCACTGAGCCAGGTTGATACTCTCTGGTGATGGTACAGGCAGCAGTCCTGCAGAACATGCTCACAATCATTTGGCTGCATCACATCCACAGATCTCAGACAAACATTATTCCCCCTAACATTCCTTGTGAATGGTATTCATAAAAAAAACTATTTGGTTTTTTTTATTCAGTATGCTTCTTCTGCAAATTGGATGACTTTTTTTTTTGCTAGCCCTACCGCTACTTTTAACATTCAAATTGTCCATTCGTTATCCTATTAACAAAATGTATGCTCAGACCAAATGTAATCATATTTATCAAATCCAAAAACTGTTTGTGCTTTCTGCGTCCCATTTTTGTATCTTTTTTGTCATGGCAGGGTTTTCTATTGATACAGATTCTGTCAAGAAAGGGGTTTATTTTCATTCACAAATGTGTTTGCTTCAGTTATAAAATATGAGACTTTTCTTTATATTTACAAACTGACCTCTATTTTCTACAAGATGGACGATGCTATTTCTGCTGGCCAGACTTTCTCTCAGGCTGATATTCGAACATCTAGAATGGAGAACACGACAGTTGCTGCAGAGCCCCCTGAAGGATGTGTGGTGCTGTCAGTGAAACCTGGGTCCTTCATTCCCTGGGACAACCCGGACAACCTCATCAGTCGACAAGTGGAGGTGGCCATGGACACAGCTGTGGCTGTCGTTTTCCTGCCCATCCTCTTCTCCATCAGCCTTCCCTGCAACATCCTCAACATGATCGTGTTCTCTAAACAGGGGCTGAAAGAACGTATCAACCTGTGCCTCTTTTCCCTTTCCCTGGCCGATTGTATATACATGCTGCACTCGTTTGTCTACAACATTGATAAAATCTATTCCCAGTTCAGCAAGGTGTCAGGGGTAGGAGTGGTGTTTGAGTTTGTGGCCAACAACCATTTGATCTTCATCCGTGGCATGAACTGGGTGTCTGGATTCCTGTCCATGATGATCGCCTGTGAGAGATGGTTCTGTGTCTTCAGTCCTCTTCGTTCGCAGCAGATACTGAAAACAAAAATGTCTGGGGTGATCATTCTTGCTGGTGCCGCTTTCCTGTTGGGAATCAACTACTTTGGAATGAGTCGTTGGAGCGTCGTCTGTGTCTTTGACCCTCTCACCTATACCGTATCTAAGGCCATCTACCCGAGTAAATTCTATCAGCAGCATAAAAAATTGATGGATATAATCTCTGGTATTGTGAACTGCTTGTTATTGCCAGGAATCTATGTATCAGTCGTGACCGCCACGACCATTTTGACTTTTATCAAGCTAAGGAAAATAGTTCAATGGAGGGAGCAGACCTCTTCTGTCACGCTGTCGTCACGTGAGATCACCTTGACGCGGATGCTCATTGGAGTTTCTGTTCTGTTCGTCATCTGCTCGCTTCCAATCCTTGTGTTGGGTGTGTGTGTGTTAGTCCTTCCAGACATGGGTCTTGGAGGCCGGTACCACAACGCCTTCAACTTCATTGTCAGCTTCTTTGAGTTATTTTCCTATGTAAATGCGTCCTTCAACTTCTTCGTCTACTGCTTTCTGGGTTCAAAGTTTAAGGAAACATTGAAAGAACTATGTCTTCGTTGTTGTAGGTCAGTGGATACGGACACGAAGGACAGGAAAGGAAAGAGACCCGTCACCAGCAAAATTGAGAGGAATGTTAGATTCACGCCTGGAAAGCCTTGAAGTATCCAGTATCTAACTTGATTTGATATCGTATCCAGCTGCAAAGAAAGACGACCTGTTCAGAAAGCTCCCCTGCTTGTAGGAAGCCCTCAATAACTGTATGCACCCAGTTTCTGATTCTTATTAAAGGTATTTCAAACAATTTCTGATTCTGTTAAAAAGTTTGAATAGTTGTAGATTTCGGTAGGACACTCCATTTATTCTGGATTCTGTTGAGGACGTTCTCAAAAAGTGACGCTGTTAAAGACTTTGAATTAACTCGAATTGTAAAAAGGCTCTTTCAATTTTTGTGTGTGGGTATGTTAAGACCACTTTATGTTATACATTCTGTTAAGATTTTTCTGTCATGCAACGCGTCTTAGGAAAACTAAACTTGCTGGGGCCTCATTTCTCTCCAAGCAGGATTTTCTTCTTTGGATACTGCTAACATGAAGCCGGTATTGCGGGGTTACAACGTTACTTGTAACGAAGGATAATCTTTCATCTGACAATAAACATTATTTTTGGTTCTGTTGCAGACACGTTCATTGCTCTTTTTTATTTTGCCATAGCATTGTGATTTTCATACCCAGTTAAGGATGTTTTAAAAGTATACAATGTAGTGTATTTTGAGGTATGTTGAAAACGGTCGAACTCTCTCTCTCTCTCTCTCTCTCTCTCTCTCTCTCTCTCTCTCTCTCTCTCTCTCTCTTATTAGGGGGAGGTAGAGTGTGGACATGGGGAGTATTTTCATTCATATCGGATGGACAAATTTGTTCAACTCTCGGTCTTCGGGATGCACACGACGGTTTCTTGACGGTGGCGATTTTTGCCTGTGGGCTCTGCAGTCATAAAATATGGGCTGGTGCACCCATGCGACCGCTCCCGTGGAGGTTCTGTCGTGTCACATCCGGTGGCCATTACACAATGGCATCTGCCAGGGAGCAATTATGTCTTTTCACGTGGAAATGGAATGCCCTGTGCGTGCCTGCTCCGTATGTGAACACAGCGCAGGCTTCCAAGGGTGGTGCAGGATTGCTCCCAGCTGGTTGGTTCGGCAGTTGATGACAGTACTTCTCTGGGTCATACACGTACTTTCGGGTGTAACTTTTTCTTTCTTAACAAACTATATGTGCGGAACTGTGGATTAGTACATATCATTGATAAAATCGAACATTGTGCACAAATCACTGTGATTAGCAGTATTCGATTTTAGGTCAGGGCAGCAAATTTGTTGTCGTTTTATCTGCGTCAAAGTCAGGAGAGCGAACCTCAAGCTAGCCGTGAAAGATTATTTGCAACATGTTTTCATCTGTGTCACCGTTGCCATGGTAGGTTTGATCCTCACTGTGGTATTCTTCAGTGTTCCGTTTTTTCGTGTGTCCATGACGACGCTGAGGTCAGTACTGGGCCTAGATCCAATCTTCCAGCAACACAAGGACAGTCCAACTGACCGGTGATAGGATATGTGATCACTGACTGATCTGTAAAAACTGACTCGACCTGCTTCTTTCACACCATTTCATTGTTTTGAATAATCTTCATAATGCCTGAAGAAGACCAGTAGGTAGGAACGCGTTGTGGTTGTTTTGTGATTTGTTTGTTCCAGTTGTTTGGTGACCCAGTGATTCTACATTTGCTCTTATGTTTCAGTTTCCGCCTGCAGTCGCTCCACTTTGAAACCATCCTCTATATCAACTATGCAAATAACTGACACTCCAGCACGGGAAGACATAGTAAAGTTAGCAAACATGAATGGTAAAATGTGGAATGCGAGCAAGGAACTAAAGAAAGTGAAATTGGGACCTAAGAATTGAAAGGCACTGCTGGCGGTAATTGGGACCTAAGAATTGAAAGGCACTGCTGGCGGTAATTGGGACCTAAGAATTGAAAGGCACTGCTGGCGGTAATTGGGACCTAAGAATTGAAAGGCACTGCTGGCGGTGTCAAAGAACGAATGATGGAGTTTAAAAAAAGGTGTTTTGTGACCGTCCAACAGAATGGTTTGAAATCAGAAAAGTCCGAAATGAAGGGCAAGGTTAAATGTCTACAAACAAAGGGGACAGCCTTGAGGGGCAATACAATTTTTAAACGGAATACGATGACGAAACAATAATACCGGAACAGTGAAGACAACATCAGTGATGTATTACTTGATAAGTTGGAATTTTCTAAAACTGCAGACATTGACTACTCCACTGAAGTAAACGGCAAAAATCACAATTGTCACCAGCCGCCGTGGCGAAGTGGTTTGCATCGCGGATTCCCGGCTGGTAGGTCGTGGGTTCGATTTCCATCAGAGTTATTTATTTGTGGAATGTTTCTGCCCCGACCGGTTTTTACCCAGAGATGAGTATGGTACAGGCTCTGTTCGGAACACTGGGACCACACAACCGAGTTTCTCTACTTAAAGGATGTGCCTCTGAGACTCAAACGCGCCGACCAACACTGCAGGTGTCTGTATCCCTCAGGTCTGGTTGACACAGGGATAGATCAGGAAAGTAAGAGAACAGTACAGACCTGTCATGCAGTCTTAGACAGAAATGAAAATCCGTAGCATCGTCTTCATTATCTTCATCCTCATTGATCAGCCTCTTCATGCCCTGCTCTCATGATAACCCCAGCTTCGATGTGTTCTCCTCGTCTATGGTCTTGGTTTGATTCTGTCAGTGTCACAAGCATTGGCAAATACATGGGGGCTGTAATTGGACGGGAATGTGGTGGCACCTTCCAGAAGGAGAGCTCACTCACGCTGGTTCCGCGACTATGCAATTATTGTCGTCAGGAGGTGGTTTAGTAGGTAGTGTCCTGCCTATGATTAGAGCAGGCATCTCTGGTGGGTTGCCTCTTAACGACTTGACATTGGCCGCTCCCTGTAGATAGTTGATGCCAGGGCTGCGGCGGAACGGGCTGGGCTGTGGCTGTGCATGGGTGGTCGGAATGAGTGGCGTGGGTGCAATGCCACTGAGGTGGCACAAAAGATGGGGAAAACATCAATCGTCTGTGGGTGCACTATTTAAGATTTAGGAAGACTTTCAAAGCAAAAGAGAAGTTACAAGACACGACATTATTGGTAAAAATGATACAAAGAAAGTGTGTGACGTTTAAAAGAAGCCAGGACTACATTGACAAGCTGAAAGAGATCAGAAGAAAACAAATTATGGTGTTTGACCATGTCCATAACAAGCAAACAAATTTGTCTTCAATGAAGGCGATTGTTTAACATTTACTTCTCGGTTACACATTCATTCACTTAATATTTTTGTCACCCCTTTACAGCTTATTCTAATCAGTCATATATTTCTGATTTTCATTCCTTTTGCGTTTAACAACTGTAACAAGAATCCATTAGCTTTTTTTCTGCATGGTCACTTAATTTATGTAATATAATTTAGACGTTTTCTACTTTAGTCAATTTTTTTCATTTATTTTTTTTATTCATTCATTTAATTCTTTATTGTAGTAGTAGTAGTAGTAGTAGTGGTAGTAGTAGTAGTAGTAGTAGTAGTAGTAGTAGTAGTAGTAGCAGTAGTAGTATTAGTGGTGGTGGTGGTGGTGGTGGTGGTGGTGGTGGTGTAGCAGCAGCGGCAGCAGCAGCTTTAGTAGTAGTAGTAACACTAGTAGTGGTAGTAGTAATGGTAGCAGTCTCTCTTTCCTTCCCTTTTCGTTCCATTCCCTAAGGTCATTTTTCTCATCAAGATCAGTTTTCAAGATAAGTGGTTGTCAGTGAATCGTTTCAGTAACATTTATCCTGCATGAAGAGGACCGCTGGGTTGGAAAGCGTTATGTCTACTAATGTTTATCAGTTGTTTGCTGCTTTAATTGGACAGTCTGGTGACTCTGTTTTAGTTTTATTGATAACAGAGGCTCTTTTTATTTAACTTTATTCTCGACTTTTTTCTCTCACGATTGTAGGTGCAGTTATACGATTCGAACACAATACTCCAAGATTCTTTGTAATGGTTTTGCTTTACACCTCAATGCACACATCTCTTTGTATCACATATTCCCAATGTCACCAACTCTTCGTGCCAGCTGTTTGTTATGCCAGGAGTTGTGAGACCCACCACAGTGTTCTTCTGGCCTAGCAAGCAAATGGCAAAACAAGCCCCGGGTTTAACTTGTCTCACTCATCTGTTTGCCCAGACTGGGGTTGGTGAGGCACTGTAGAGGTTTTCTTGACGATGTCCACCTTCTGTTGCTCCTCTGCACTGTTTTGCATGGCATTCCAGACCATTGCCTCTCTCACTCAATCATTCCCGGCTTTGCCATGTCCTTGCTGCTTGCTGTGATGGACAAGCGGAACATTTGAAAGCAACCTAAATACCTGTCAGACCAAGGGACAGAGGAGCAGGCCTAATGTTATTTTCTAACGTTACTGAGTTCCGGGCCCCGAGCTTTCCAGACAGCGCTATGACGTGCGATAATTGTCGTTATTATAAGGGTGGTGTCTCCGCTGCTATCGTTAATGGTAAAACCTTCCCCCAGTTGATGAAATGATGCTACGGGCTGTAATGATTTCCGTGTTCCCTTGTAGTTGGGTGTTCATTTCGAATTACCGATACATATTTGCTTTATATCATGATCTCGGCATATGGTCTCTACTCACATGCTACACTCTTATGGAGCTCCGCAAGGTTTTGTTGTAAGGCTTTTCCTGTTTATCACCCACAGACTCTTGTCTCTGTGATAATCGGCGATCATTCCTTGTCTTATAAAGGTTTTCCTGATGTAAACACATCTATTGTCAGTCCTGCCCTACAATTGATCATAACATTCTGAATATTGAAAACTGCATTTATGACACAAAGACATAGATGACACTCACCAACCTGCAGTTAGATAATGGAAAACGGATCTTTTTATTGTCCCTTTACGTCGGAAATAGATGCCAAGCTTTAAAACACAATTAGTGTTAACAATGCACACATTGTACACAATGTCTTTTATAATTCTAAGAACTCTGTCTTTCTTTCCTGGATCTGTTTCCACTGTACGACGAATTCACTCCATGCTAATGGTGATAATGATGTCTGGTATTAACAGTGCTTCTTACCCATGGATCTAGATGTTTACAAAGACATTCCCATGCACAAAATATAATCCTAGGTTATGCTAATAATCATACAAAGTGTACTTTATCACCCATACTTTGCTATCTGATGTACATTCTTGAAATGTTCGTATGAGTGCATGCATTGATATTAAGTGATTCGCAAGTTTGCTGGAGTGAGTATTGTCGGCAAAGAGGTAGTGGTCTTATTGCTTGATGTTGAGGAAATGGACATTTCCAAATGAAACCATGATAATACCGAAGCTCTAATCTTCTCTGGCTCTGTTGTATAATCACATTGCTTGCTTTTTTCAATTACTGTTGGCTGTAGCGACGTACCATTCTCTAACAGAACAAATAACTTCTGATTCCTCATGTAAATCTCACTTTCTATGGGACAGCTGGTTACGACAATTTTCCAGAAAAATCCTTGACTAGTGTACTGCTTTGTTAGGATGACACAAGTATGACGATGCGCGCACACAGACACACAGAAACGCACACACAGACACACAGACCACACACACACACACACACAACACAGACAGACACATACATACATACATACATACAGACACGCACACACACACACACACACACACACACACACACACACACACACACACACACACACCAAATTAAAACAGTCGCAAAGTTTGTCCCAAAGTGATTATACAAGCACATCTAAAATAAATGTTAGCAAACCGCCAAGAGAAATGTGGACGAACAAGTCACAATACAAAACATGACGCGTTTCGATCTCTTAGGTCTTCTTCAGGCAAGACACAAACAAATAGGATAACGAAAACGAACGAGTTTGTCAATTAGCTTTGGTCTCTTCAGTGCAAAGTAGGTGTTGAATCAATATTTTTTTGACGTTTGTTATAAGAGATTTTATACAAGGTTTTTGCAGAACACTGAGAAAAAGAACGAACGATTGAATATTTAACCTTGTTTATGATCCAAAACAGATCTGAAGCAAAAATAAAACCAAAGCAAAATAAACCAACAAACAAAAACTAAACAACAACATCAACAAAACCAACAAGTTACTAAGATATAGTGTAACTCCTGCTCGCATGATAACATATTTGCATGTCCAAACAAATGCTGCCAAACAAATAACGACAGCAAATCACCTGGTAGGAATGCTGGCACACACACAAAACAAACAAAGAAACATCCCAGGTAAAGGATGGTTGCAAACTTGCCCATACACTTGCACCGACATTTGTACATAGCAACAACTGGAGAAATCAATAAAAAACATTTAAGACCAGCAAAGTCATTTTTCTTATCTTAGATATTGTCAAACCAAACATAGACGAACGGAAACAAATATGTGTAACCTCGTTTTGATTAATATGAAAGGGAATATTAATGGAGGCAGGGGACATGCTGGTGCAGAGTATATGGGTAGGCTGGAACGCCCTTCTGTGTTTGGGGATGACTCCTTGTTATTCCTTGTGCTCTGTGTTGGCACCTGTGCAAGGCAAGCTGGTGTAAGTGCCATTCAATTGGAGTTACCGGCATGTAATTATCATGGGAGCAAAAATCACCCCACTTGTTTGTTATATACAATTTACAAATCATTGCCCCATTTAATATTTCTTACCATATCAATCAAATCTAGGTCACTGTCAGGCTCGCTAAGACCTGAACTCGCTAGAGAGGGACAGACAGACTTACAGACCTACAATACCTGACGCCCCAACTCAAATAAGCAGTCCAGAAACAGATGACCAGTTCACACACATATAATTTCATTCAAACCACGACACCGGGGTCCATAACGTTGAATATTCCACTCACTACCCACACGATCACTCTCTCTCAAACTCAAACATTCAACCCCTTGACACAATTTGCACACAGATTTCTAGTCACACCCCCCTGCACAACAAACTAACATAAGGTCATGAAATTTATCAACGTCTATACTTAGTTCGGGTGAAATCCCAATGTGCCCAGCCTGGTGTGATGCATCGCTACCACGCAATGCAACCCACACCACCGATAACACCTTGGCTATTGGCCCAACAGGACACTGTGAATCCCAGACCTACTCAACAAATTCACTTACAGGCTCATACACAAGCCAGCAACCAGGGAATGAACTCCGACACAATGACAGACCAATCACTAATATAGAATGCCCAGAACTACAATTCGGTAACACATACATTCAAGGTTAACTAAACCGGATTACAATCTAACAACTCAGCACTTAAAGCACGCGTGACCAATTCATAATCCAATAACTGGGTTGCTATGAAACACTCGCACAGAATGGCCCAACAAAGTTGTCCAAAATGTAGGAAATGTTGATCTAAATGTCTCTTGCCACCACACAAAAGACAAATTGTCTTGAAAAGCCGTGCAGCTTGCGACACACACAAGCAATGACTTATTAACCAACACTAAACCAACTGTGCAATGTTATTAACTAAATAAATTTAAAGTCACTAAGGATATTCTGCTGGTGTCTGTCACACACTGGGTAGTCCGCTCCACGACCGATGAACGATGATTCACTCTCTTGATCCTGGAAATAATGTCCAATGCTGTTACCTCGAAACTGCCCCTGTTTGTTGTCAACATTCACATGTACTACTCGGATCTGTCGCAGCAACCGGAACAGTAGTCCACGCTGTACCAGTCCTCGCACAGGGACCCCATCACCAGCTAAGGCAGGAGCACAGGGAGATATCTTGAACCAACACGTGTCCGGCCCAACTCCGAGATGGGTTGTCCAGCGCCACCAAGGCCATCCCCAGACCGGCACATCCACAGCACACAACCACAGCAACCAAGTCTTCACCCCACCAGGGTTTCAGGAACACAGGTTACAGTTCAACAAGAACGCAGCAACCAAGTCTTCATCCCACCAGGGTTTCAGGAACACAGGTTACAGTTCAACAAGAATGCAGCACGTTCACTAGGTTTTCGAATCGCACAGTAGCTCCAGGGAAGACACTGGTACCAAATAAATTTACAGGCACAAGTCCCTCCACCTCTTCAGTGCAGCTCCAGCAAAACCTAGGCTACTTGCAGTTTCACTAATTACAGTAACTTCCACTGTACCTACAGTCCTTCCACTGTACCTCCAACAGCGAGAAGACAATTACACAGAAACACAGAATCAGTCCCCTCCAGACTCAAGGCAGCTCCGCTAATCCCTAAGTCAGAACCCTGAACACGAGGTTCCTAAAAGATTCCCTGGGAATTTCCAACATAGAAAACGACACACAAACAGTCAGAGACTTCCACTCAGAAACAGCTGCAAAATAACACTGAGCAACTGTTCACCTAACCCCCAGCCTGTTTTACCGTAAACTTGGCTATGATTGGATAATTCATCGTAAGGTTAACTATGATTGGACAACTCACAGTGAGGATGATGTATGACCCATTTTCTCCACTTCCACGGAAAACATTAAAGAGTTCAAGATATCTCCCTACCTCTCCCCCCCCCCCACAAGCTGTGCTGTCACACAGATATTCACTGATGCACACACACGCATGCGACGTGAGCGGAAAATGTTCGCCAGCTCACACTAGCACACATAGAGGGAATGTTGACTCTGATGCGAACTACGCAAGATACACTGACACGGAACATGATCAGTCCGCACATGCAGAAGTTCAAACAAGAGTCGCCTCCAGTAGATCTATCTATAACATGTACGGGCTTAAGTAACAATGTCAGTTAACCCTGACAGTCACATATATTTGTTTTTGTTTGTCTTGGAGAAGAAGAGACTTCAGTTTCGAGGCTGAGCTTGAGGTTACAGAGCAGGTGTTATCCCTACACTCCTCTAAATTTGTGAAATGTGGACAGTGTACCAACAGCATGCCAAGAAACTGAATCACTTTCACACATCCTACCTCGGACGATTGCTAAACATCAAATGGCAGTACAAAATCCCAGACACAGAGGTACTTAACCAAGGAGGCCTGCCTAGCATCCACACCATCCTGGTGCTGTTTCAGCTTCGATGGGCAGATCATGTAGCTCGTATGCCAGACCATCAGCTACTCAAGAGACTCTTCTATAATGAGCTGCAACAAGGAGTGTGTTCCCACGGAGGTAAAAAAAAGAACGCTTCAAAGACATTCTCAAGACATCTGTGAAAGCATCTAACATTAACCCAGACAAATTGGAACCAACTGCTATGTATAAAATTAGATGGCGATACTCTATCAACAATTTATGTGCAGAAAAGATGACAGCTCCTGCGCAACAAGAGACAGGCAAGGAAAACCTGCGCCAACAATCAGGAGGACGGCTCCCACGTTCCCTGTCCAAGCTGTCACCGCACATTCCATGCACAAATCAACTTGATCAGCCACCTGCGTGCCAACAAATCATCTCATCCCCCTCAACCCCAAGATGACTGAAGTGGTCCTCGTCGTCTGGACGGACAAATGAATGATTATGCAGATTATGCAGAAAGAGTACCTACACCGTTTCCTGAAAGACTGGTGGTCAAACACATGCAGAGTATAATTTCTGGTGCTATGGCATACTGTTATTACAGATCTTCTCTATTTCCTGCTTCTCCATCCTTTCCCCTTCCCTGCCCCCGCAGAAACACGATCTACTGCGTTGCACATGTGCGTTAAAGACGCATGACGGGACAGAGTTACTACGGTTCAGGGTCCATGCAGAAGAATTGCAGGCTTTCGACTGATTTAGTAGGACTGTTCGCTACCATTCAATATTGCTTTGGTTTCACTTTCATTATACAGGTGTCACTGCGAGAAGACAAATCCATACACGCAACACTACGGTTGCTATATCACGAGGCATCAGTGTGCAAAGGGTTGCAACTACATAAGAAAAGGATTAATGAGAGGTTGTGCACAAGTGTGTGTTCGTGCGTGCGCGCGTGTGTGTGTGTGTGTATGTGTTCGTAATTCATTAGAAAATGTTTACATACGTGCATGGAACGATGCTTTAGAATCTAGTAATAAGTGTTTATTTTATAGGAATTTTAAAACCGAGTTTTGCCGTGAAAAATATATTGAAATGTTGCCTGATGTTTATATATACCCACTAATTCGGTTCCGCTGTGGTAATCATAAACTCATGATCAAAACTGGCAGACGATTTGGAATACCTCATGATGAACGACTCTGTCGGGACTGCGACCAGAATGACCTTGGCGACGAATTTCATTTTGTAATGAAATGCACCAAATATGATGATATTAGAAATAAGTTTATACCAAAACAATTTACATGTATAAAGTCCGTATTTAACTATTGCCGTTTGCTCTGTGGTAATAAAAAAAGTGTTGCTAAACTTAGCGAAGTTTTTAAAACTTAGTAAAGTTGTGTAACATTATATCCAGTGTGTTAATTATCGGGAAAATTTTTTGATGTTTGATGTGCTTCATTTACATTTGCTTATTTTGTTTTAAGTTCTCCATGCCCGAAAAGGGGTCACAGGATTAAATCTTTGAATCTTTGTGTGTGTGTGTGTGTGTGTGTGTGCGTGTGTGTGTGTGTGTGTGTGTGTGTGTGTGTGTGTGTGTGTGTGTGTGTGTGTGTGTGTGTTGGGGAAGGGAGGGAAAGGGGCACGCACATTGGTATGAGAGTACAGGTGTTTGCATGTCTGCCTGTACGTATTGTTGTGCATGTATTTATGCATGTTTTGTGCACGCAGGCAATGCATGCATGACATCACCTTTAACTAAAGCGTAAAGGAAGTAACGTACATTTATGGGCTTACGCTGAGATGATTATCGATTATAAGTGGTAATGAAAAAAGAGCAAAAAGATCCTAATTTAAAAAATACAAATAAAAGTACACACAAAAAGCAAACAAAAAACAAAAAGAGAGCAAGTGAGAAAGACCTGCTAGGGTATACATACTCATTCTCCCACGCCTATGCAGGATCATACACCAACACAGGTA
>CM065715.1:109508411-109528411 GCA_033310375.1 Conus canariensis | reverse complement strand
CAGCCCTTTTACATAGTCATGACTATTAGATGTGGGTCGTTCACGAGATGACCAATATCGTCGTCTTTGGAGTTTGCCGATTTACTCTTCATTCGCTTTTTCTTTTCAATTGCCTGGAGAAAAATGTGGGCACAACAGAGTCTGATAATATAAAATCGGACAGGAAGCTGAGACACCTAGGCATTTCAAAGGAACCTGGAGCCCATTTCCAAGCTAATTGAACTCACTCTGATGACTTTTGAATAATATGAGGAATAAACGCTGGCCCAGAGTCCCTGACTGATTGAAAAGTCTTGTGACACGTTGACTCCTGGTCATTAAACAAAATGAGAACGGTTACCTTGGACATATTTGGTATCACTGAAGGCCTATCTGCATGCCTATCCGCATGTAAATGTCTAATGTATTATTGAAAAGAAAACTTCATATACCCACCTTCTTAAAAGAATTCATTTCTACTTGTCACGAGACAATAACTTGAGTAATTTATCAGTTTAACGTCATTCTGTTGTCAGTGGCCTGAAATTTAGTTATATTACGATGAATCTCCACTTTAGTCTTTATTTACATACTTGTATTTTCTATATCATTCTTACAAAATCTCGAACTTATTTTTCACTGCATTTCTTTTTACAGAAAGACAGGAGCCTGTAAACAAATTTGGATCATGTAAGAAGTAAATTTCGCGTGTGCGCGCGCTGTGGTATGTGTGTGTGTATGTGAGTGTGTGTGTGGGGGGGGGGGAGGGGGGTATGCGTGTGAGTGCATGCATATGTTGTGTGTGTGTGTGTGTGTGTGTGTGTGTGTGTGTGTGGTGTGTGTGTGTGTGTGTGTGTGTGTGTGTGTGTGTGTGTGTGGTGTGTGAGGTGTGAGTGAGAGAGAGAGAGAGAGAGAGAGAGAGAGAGAGAGAGAGAGAGAAGGAATTACAAAGTTTAACGTTTGAATTTCATCAGTAACTAGAAGTGCTGGCACAACCAAACTTGGCAGACTTAAGTAGTATGAATACGTTTCCAGCCATCACCCATAAAATGCCATTGAATGGAAAACGTATTTCCATGCTACAAATGTCACAATTCTCAGAAACTTTAAGCTCTTACAATTATTGCTTTATAACTATTTAGAAAGGCATGTCAAACAATACGAAATGCATTGCATTGTTACAGCAAGTGAATTGTAATTTATCAAAACCAGACTATTGTATCTAATTTCTCATAAGCAGAGGAGAGGACGAATATATATCTAAATATTAACCTTTGATAAAGATAGATAGATAGATATGTCTGCCATAAGTAACTAAATACTATGATATGATTTTACTTTTAGCACAAATCAAGAAAGTGAAGCAACAACAACAAAAAAAGCTGCACTTCTTGTTTTTCGCAATTTCCGCAAAACTATAGGAAACTATTGTACATTTTCAAGTGTTGCAAAGTGGATATGAAACCAGAAGAGTTTAATGATAGAATTCAAAATGCATACAAATACAGCAAAATGCTATGTATGTAACGTCATGATATAACCTTACATGAAAGTCATATTTGTAATGATGCATCGTTGGAGTAAGTAATCTATTAAATGGTGAAAATGAATTAAGGCCAAGTTAATGTGTCCTGTTGACATATATCTATGGAATGACGTTTCACCAAGTGAAAGAGCGTGCAGGTATTCCAGCATTAATACAATAGACAGGAGAGCTGATTAAAGCCAGGACAGTCCAGACTGCTGATGTTCCCGTGGAAAGGTGGGTGAAAGGAAAGATATAGCAGGGGGTGCATAAGAATAAGTTAGTAGGGAAGTGGAGAAGAGGACAGGAGATGAAAGGAGAGGAGAGAAACATGTTCAGCTCCTGACCGAACCCTTCCCAGAATTCAGTTTGCTAAGGAATCAATTGAGAAGACTGTAACCACAGAGATGAGTTTCATTCATTTAATGAACGAGTCTCTGGCAGTGTTGCTGAAATTTTCAGACCAACGTTACGATGTCTATAGTTCTTTGACCCGGTTGATCTCGATGTAATGGAAGGAGGCGTAGAGTACAACCCTATCGTGTCGTCTGAAACCAGAATGAAACTCCGGAGCACTGTCCTCAGCATCCTCATCGATAAGCAATAACAAATTAAATCCTGTGGCCCTTGAAGCCCAACTGTCATGGTGACTTCAGTTTGAACTTTCTCTTCTCATCTATGCCCTAGGTGAGTTCGTGTCGCGGTCGATGGCGTCAGTAATGTCACTGAAACTGTCGTTGGACGGAGGACGTGGTGGCACCCTCCAAGGGAGTGGGAAGTAGGGATGGCGCAATGGTCGTAGTCGGTGGGAGAGTTAGTGGGTGGTATCCGGAGTATGCTGGATCAGAACACAGAGCAACACCGAAGTGGGTCAGCAGCAGTGCAGTGTCTGATCGGGTGGCCTGCCTTATGATCAATTGATACTGACTCTGCCTGTGGATTGCCAGGCCTTGGGCTATGACAGGACAAACTAGGGTGGAAGTGTGGAGGGGGAGCCAGATGAGTTCCCTGGGTGCAATACCGCTCAAGCGGCACAGAAGATGAGACAGAAAACAAAAGAGAAGAAACGAGAAGCAGGATGATGATGTCATAGGTCATTGAAAGACACTTAAGAAACAACTGGTCATCAGTAAAGTTCTTATGTGTGAGAACATAATTATAACGTGATTTGCCATTGCTCCTGCTGACCAACACATGAATTGCAGCAGTCACGAAATGTCCATAGACATAACTAGCACTGTCTGGTTTTCTACAGTTCTTTATTTGTTTTATTTGGGATCACACTTTAAATGTGACATGTTTCTTCCGAGGCTTGTTGATCGATTAACAGAGGAAGACCCCTGTTTATCCCGTGTCTTTCTTCCTTCTGTGACATTTATTCAAAGTATGTTAGTTCAATGGAGAAACAATGTCTCTAGTATCAGAAGAAGCATGATTTATTAAATCGATATAAACGTAGTAAATGGCCAAACGGCCTTTTCTCTTTTGGTTGAATGTTCTGAAGAGGCATACCAATGAGTGTGACGAAATAAAAAATACTGCATAGACTTTCCACTGAGTTGAAGAGTTGGTACCATAATGTGATCTTTCTGAGCCAGGTTAATTTTCTCGGGTGATGGTAGAGGCAGTGGTCCTGCAGTGATCCACTTACGGTCATTTGGCAGCATCACGTCCACGGATCTAAGACCAACATTATTCTACTTACACATTTCTTGAGAATGGTATGTATAAAACTACAGGTGTTTGATTTGATATGCTTCTTCGCAAATTGGAAGACTTTTCTGCTAGCTCTACTGCTGTTTCTAACATTCAAAATGTTCACACGTTATGTTATTTAAAAAAAGGACCATTTGTTTCTGTGCCATATAACACTACACGCTTTCTGCTCATACCTAATGTGATTGTCTTAATTGAATCCAAAAATTGTGTTGCTTTCTTTGTATCCTTTTTTTCACAGGGCTTTCTACTGATGTAGATTCAGACTGGAGAGCGATTTATTCTCAGTTCACGAGATTAGAATGTGAGCAACGTCTGTACGTTCTTTGGTTATAAAATATGAGATTCTTCTTTATATTTACAAACTGACATCTACTTTGTTACAAAATGGACAATACTATTTCTGCTGGCCAGACTTTCTCTCAAGCTGATATTCGAACTTCTAGAATGGGGAACGTGACAGTGTCTGCAGAACCCCCTGAAGGATGTGTGGTGCTGTCAGTGAAACCTGGAGCCTTCATTCCCTGGGACAACCCAGGACAACCTCATCAGTCAGCAAGTGGAGGTGGCCATGGACACAGCTGTGGCTGTCGTTTTCCTTCCCATCCTCTTCTCCATCAGCCTTCCCTGCAACATCCTCAACATGATCGTGTTCTGTAAACAGGGGCTGAAAGAACGTATCAACCTGTGCCTCTTCTCTCTCTCCCTGGCCGATTGTATATACATGCTGCACTCCTTTGTCTACAACGTTGATAAAATATATTCCCAGTTCACCACGGTGTCAGGGATAGGAGTGGTGTTTGAGTTCGTGGTCAACAACCATCTGATGTTTATCGCGGTATGAACTGGGTGTCTGGCTTTCTGTCCATGATGATCGCCTGTGAGAGATGGTTCTGTGTCTTCAGTCCTCTCCGCTCGCAGCAGATCCTGAAAACCAAAACGACTGGGGTGATCATTCTTCTTGGTGCCGTTTTCCTGCTGGGAATCAACTACTTTGGAATCACTCGTTGGAGCGTCGTCTGTGTCTTTGACCCTCTCACCTACACCGTGTCTAAGGCCATCTACCCGAGTAAATTCTATCAGCAGCATAAGAAAGCTGTTGATATAATTTCTGGTCTTGTGATCAGTTTGTTATTGCCAGGAATCTATATATCAGTCGTGACCGCCACGACCATTCTGACTTTTATCAAGCTAAGGAAAATAGTTCAATGGAGGGAGCAGACCTCTTCTGTCACACTGTCGTCACGTGAGATCGCCTTGACGCGCATGCTCATTGGAGTTTCTGTTCTGTATGTCATCTGCTCTCTTCCAGTCCTTGTGTTGGGCGTGTGTCTGTTATTTGTTCCAGACATGGGACTTGGAGGCCGGTACCACAATGCCTTCAACTTCATGATCAGTTTCTTCGAGTTATTCTCCTACGTCAATGCGTCCTTCAACTTCTTTGTCTACTGCTTTCTGGGATCAAAGTTTAGGGAAACATTGAAAGAACTATGTCTTCGTTGTAGGTCAGTGGAGGGGAACAGGAAAGACAGGACAGAAAAAAGATCCGTCATCAGCAACAAATAGAGGAATAATAGATTCTAGGAAAGCCTTCAAGTGTCTAGTATCTGACTTAATATACTTTCGTAGCCACCTGTAAAGAAAAGTCCTGGTTCAGAAAGCACCCCTGTTTGTAGGAAGCCTGCAACAATTGTATGCACGTAGTTTCTGATATTGTTGATTTCTGTTTTTTGATTAAAAAGAAATCTTAATACTTGCGGATTTTGGCAGGATACTCCATTCATTCTGAATTCTTTTGAGGATGCTCTAAAAACTGATTTTATTGAAGACTTTTAACTGACTTTAGTTGCTTTTGGGCTCTTTCAATTGTTTTCCGGTTATGTTAAGAAGACTTTATGTTTTGTGCATTCTGTTCAGACTTCATCAGTCATGCAACGCGTCTTGGACAAGCTGAACTTGGCGGAGCCCATTCAAGCTGGAATTTCTTGTTTGGATACTCCTCACACGAAGCAGGTATTGCTGGATAACATCTTTACAAGCACTGGAAGATAATCTTTCAAACGACAATGGATACTGTTTCAAATATTTGGATTCTATTAAGAATGCTCCCAGCTATTTAGATTCTGTTACAGACAGTTCATTACATTTTCTATTTTTTCAATAGCATTGTGATTTTTCAAACCCAGTTAAGGGTATACGTGAAAGTACACAATACAATATATTTTGGGCAAAGTTGAAAACAGTTCAACAATCATTTCAGCCCCCCCCCCGTCTCTCTCTCTCTCTTCTCTCTCTCTCTCTCTCTCTCTCTCTCTCTCTCTCTCTCTCTCTCTCTCTCTCTCTCTCTCCCCTCTCTCTCTCTCTTTCAAAAGCTCAGATTCGGTGTAACAGATACTGTTCAGCATTACTACCAATAGCGATCCCATAATAACAATGATTACATTTTAACCTGCCCAGTGTGTAAAAACAGTAAAGAGGATAAGATTCACTTTGCTTTATGTTGTCCAGCGCTAAATAAATTAACAACAATTCATTCCTGCGATGTTTTGTAGATTTCCAAGCCTGTTTTGACTAAGTTTGCTTTTGTCATGTAAACTTGAAAACAAAATAGACAGAAATCAATTAATTTTCTTATAAAAAGCGTTTCAGTTGCGTGAGATTGCTATATGGTAAAAAACTATTCTGAATTTGTAATTGGTATAGGAAACTTTGTGTCATTGTTTGCTTTACTCCCCATTATTAGGAGCAGTGGCCTAGATAAAAGTAAAACATCTAAATCTGGATTTGAATCTCTCTCAAAAGACCTTTTTTCGTAAAGTGTCAAAGTCTCTCTCTCTCTCTCTCTCTCTCTCTCTCTCTCTCTCTCTCTCTCTCTCTGTCTCTCTCTGTCTCTCTGTCTCTGTCTCTGTCTGTCTGTCTGTCTCTGTCTGTCTGTCTGTCTGTCTGTCTGTCTCTCTCTCTCTCTCTCTCTCTCTCTCTCTCATATAAATAAAACATTTATTAAAGAGAAAAGAGAAAGACTTCAACAATTCTTTAGTTCAAAAACTTGTGTCATCTATAAACTGTCAAAAGGAATTTTAGGATACTATTCAGAGGATTTCTTTCAAAAGAAAACAGCCCAGGAATAACATTAGTATTGATACATTGTTTCAACATTTCCAGGCTGTACTAGAGTCTGATGTTAGTAATGTGTGTGTTGACCAAACACTTGATTGAAACAATGACAGTTATATCAATCGACCAATTACACAAGACGAAGTATTATTAGCGTGTATAAAATTGAAAAATCGCAAGGCGGCTGGCCCAGACGGAATTATTGGTGAACTATTTAAACATGCTTCTGATCAGGTAATGTAATTCTTTCTGAAATTGTTTAATATATTATTTGATAAAGGTACTTTTCCAGAAAACTGGACTGAATTAGTTATTTTGCCAATTTTTAAAAAGGGTGATGTTAATAGCCCCAACAGTTACAGAGGGATCTCTATTAGTGATATTAGTAGTAAAATCTTTGGGACAATTATTAATAACCGACTGCAAGAATGGGTAGAGGAAAATAATATCACAGGTGATTATCAAGCAGGCTTTAAGAAGGGTTATTCAACTATTGATCACATGTTTACATTGGTTGCACTTGTGCAGAAGCAGTTTTATTACAATAGGAAGTTATACGTAGCTTTTATAGATTTTGAAAAATCTCCTCTGGCCCATTTTGACAAAAAATGGTATTAAAGGTAAACTCCATAGATGTATTAGAAGTATGTATGATAGAGAAAGAACCAGAGTCCGTTGTGGAGCGAAACTTACTGACTATATTAATTGTTCTAGAGGAGTCAAGCAGGGAGATGCATGCAGCCCTATCTTATTTTCTTTGTTTATTAATGAGTTAGCTCTTGACGTAATCAGCAATGGTAAACATGGTGCTTTATTATCGCTCGACGCTTTTGAATTGTTTATCCTTCTGTTGGCCGACGATGTTGTTTTGATGTCCGAAACTGCTATAGGGTTGCAAACACAATTGAATAGCTTGCACCGTGCCGCTAGATCATTGCAGTTGAAAGTCAACATGGAAAAAAGCAGTATCATAGTATTTCGTAAAGGTGGTTATCTAAGTGTAAGGGAAAGGTGGGTATACGATGGTACTCCTATGCCAGTTATCAATGCCTATAAATATTTAGGAATATTATTCTCAACACGCTTGAGTTTTGTTGGCACGTGCAAAGACCTTTCAAGTAAGGCAAAACAATGTTGTGCTTTGTATCATGAAAAAGTTACATGTTCTTAATAATTCTTCATTCATGTTATTTATAAGCTATTTGATTCTCAGGTTCAACTGATTGTACAGTACGGCTCTGAGCTATGGGGACTAGAAAAAGCTGCTGTCTATTGTGAATCTGTTCAAATGTTTGCTCTGAAAAGGTTTCTTGGTGTAGATAGACGGACTCCAAATGATCTAATTTCCGGAGAAACTAATCGATTTCCCATTTACATTACTTCTGCAGTCAGATGTATCCGCTACTGGCTTAAACTATTACAAATGGAAGACTTTAGAATTCATCGTAAGGCGTACAATATGTTATATGACTTAGATACTAAAGGCAAAAGTAACTGGGTGTCCAAAGTGCGCCTTTGTCTATTTGAATATGGATTTGGATTTGTTTGGCTGAATTAAGGGGTTGGTAATATTAAAGAGTTTGTATGTGTTTTCCGTCAACGGTTGGTTGACTGCAGATGGCAGAAATGGACTGATTACATTCATAACAGTGACAGATTCGATTTCTACAGGAACTTTTTGTGATGTTCATGACCTGAAAACGTACTTAACCTTAGATATGGACAGGCACCTAAAACATGTAACAGCAAAATTCAGATTAGGAATATCTGCATTGGCAACTCATTATTTTAGATATCGCATATGTAATAATTATGATTTGCTATGTCCCTTATGTAAAAAATCAACTGAAACCGAATTACACTTCGTTCTGTCCTGTCCAGCTCTCATGAGCATCAGAGAAAAGTTTATTAAGCCCAAATATTACAGACAGCCATCCTTGTTCAAACTGAACATACTTTGTTCATCTACTTCTGCAGTTGTTAAGAATTTTTCTTTGTTTTTGTACAAGGCCTTTAAGTATAGAGAATTTTTCACTTCTTCGAATTGCCCTTGAATTATCCTTGTCTCGTTCTGTAATTTGATTCCATGTAACTATTGTACTTGTGTGTTCACACACCCCTTCATTAGGGGCCTTGACCTGTTATATGAATAAATCATCTGAATCTGAATCTCTCTCTCTCTCTCTCTCTCTCTCTCTCTCTCTCTCTCTCTTCTTAGGGAGAGGTAGAGGGTGGGTGTGGAGATTATTTTAATTCAAGTCGGGTTGACGAATATATTAAAGCTATCTAATCAATGAATTACATGTGCAGAACCGTGGATTACTATATAGTTTTGTTAAGATTGAACATTGTGCACAAACCGCTGCGTCTAGCAGCACTCTATTTCACGTGTGGGCAGTGAATTTGTTGCCGTTTTTATCTGCATCAAAGCCAGGAGAGCGAACCTCAAGCTAGCCGTATTCGCAACATGTTTTCATCTGTGTCACCGTTGCCATCCTCACTGTGATGTTATTCAGTGTTCCGTCTTTTCGTGTGTCCATGACGACGCTCTGGTCAGTCCTGGGCCTAGAACCAGATCTTCCAGCAACACAGAAAGACAGTCCACCTTACCGGTGATGGTGGTCTATGATCACTGACTGATCTGTGAAACCTGACTTGACCTTCTTCTTCCACATCATTTCATAGTTTTAAATAATTTGTAATGCCCGAAGAAGACCAGTAGGTCGAAATGCGTTGTGGTTGTTTGTGATTTGTTTGTTCCAATAGTTTGGTGACCCAGTGATTCTACATTTGCTCTTATGTTTCAATTTCCGCCTGCAGTCGCTCCACTTTGAAACCATCCTCTATATCAACTATGCAAATAATTGACACTAAAGCACGGAAAGACATGACAGTGTTGTCAGACATACATGATGAATATTGGAATATGAGTAAGGAACCCAACAAACTGAACCAAGACCTGAAAATTGCAAGACACTGCTAGTCGTTTCGAAGAAGGAATGCAGGAATTTGAAATGGGTGGCTTGTGACCGTCCAATGGAAAATAATGGTTTAAAATCAGAGAAGTGTAAAATGAAGGGAAGGGTAGATGTCTACAAACAACTGTGGCACCTGGAAGGGTTGATCAATGGCAATTTGATTGCATATGGAATACCATGAACAAACAAGGAAACCTGAACAATGAAGTCAGAGTCAATGATGTGTCAGCTGATAAGTTTGAATGTTCTCAAACTTCAGACTACCACTACACCGCTCAAGCAATTGGCAAAAATCAACAATTGTCACTAGCCATCTTATCGATGTGGTTAGCGTCGCGGACTCTCGGCTGGGAGGTCGTGTGTTCGATTCCCATCCGAGCCATTTACTTGTGGGACTTTCTGCCCTGACTGGCTCCTATCCAGAGTCGAGTTTCCTCCGGGCTCACTTCAGTCGAGTTTCATCCACTAAATGGATGCGTCTTTTGAGAGTGTTGCTCAAATTTTCTGACCAATGCCTGCATCCTCCAGGCCTGGTTGACGTCGGGATATAAAAGGAAAGTAAGCGTAGACCACGTCCTTGTCATGCATTCTTAGACCGGAATTGAAAATCGGTAGCATAGCCTCTATCATCCTTATCCTCACTGATCAGCATTAAAGAAAAATGTCTTCAATACTGTGGCCCTTCCTACCATGCTCTCGTGTGACCTCAGTTTTCAATGTCCTCTCCACATCTATGGCTTTGGTTTGGTTCTGTCGAGGTTACTGGTATCGGCAAATTCATGGGGGCTGTTGTTGGACTAAGCAATTCGTGTCGTTAGTAGGTGGCTTTGTGGGTGTTCTGCGTGTGTTGGATCAGAACAGGCATCTCTGGTGGGTTGCCTTTTGACGACTTGACATTGACTGCTCCCTCGGATTGTTGGTGCCGGGTTGTGGCTGTGGACGGGTGGTGAGAATGAGCGGCGTGAATGTAATGCCTTTGAGATGGCACAGAAGGTGTGTGAAAAATCACCAATTGTCGGTGGGTGTACCATTTAAGGTTAAAAAACAGTTTAAAAGCAAAAGGAAAATCACAGGACATCACTTTACTGGCCATAATGATGCAAGAAAGTGTGTGGCATTTAGGAAAAAACCAGGACCACATTAACAAACTGCAAGAGAACAGAAGAAAATATATGGTGTTTGCCCATGGCCACAACAAGCAAACAAATTTGTCTTGACAGAAGGAGATCATTAACCGTTTAATTCTTGATTACACATTTATTCACTGAAGTACAAGTCATTCGGTCACGTATTTCTACGATTTTAATTCCTTCTGTGTTTAACAACAATAACAAGCATCAATTAGCCTTTTATCGGCATGTTCACTTCATGTTCGTATTGTATGTTTTGGCAATTTCTTTAGTCTTCATTTCTTATTCTTTGTTTCATTCTTCTGTCATTATTTTTTTAGTTCTTTATTATTGTAGTAGCAGTAGTGGTAGTAGTAAAAGAAAGAGTAGGAGTAGTGGTAGTAGTAGCAGCAACAGCAGCAGCAGTAGGTCTCTTACTACTTCCCTTTTCGGCCCATTTCACAATTTTAGTTGACTCAAGATTACTCTACATTGCTCTTCTCACTAGATGAGTTTCCTCGTCAAGATCAGTTTTCAAAATAAGTGATTATCAATGAATCGTTTCAGTGTTATTCATCCTACACGAAGGGGACCAATGGTTTGAAACGCCTTATGTAAGCTGTTTGCTGCAGTCTAGTGACCCATTTTCAGTTTCATTGGAAATCTTTTCATTTTCTGTTGTTCTTTACATTTTTTCCAAATTTAGGTGGAGTTATAGTTTTCTTACACTCCCAGACTCTTTGTAATGGTTTTTCGTTTGCACCTCTTTAATACACATAGCTCTTTGTGTCACATGTGTCCAGTGACACCATCCCTTGGAGCCAGTTGTTTGTTATGCCAGGAGTTGTTAGAGCCATCATGACGTTCTTCTGGCCTAAGAAGCAAATGGTAAAACAAGCCCTGGGCTTAACTTGTCTCACTCATCTGTTTGCCTAGACTGGGGTTGGTGAGGCACTGTAGCGGTTTCCTTGACAATGTCCACCTTCTGTTGCTCCTCTGCACTGTTTTGCATGGCATTCCAGACCATTGCCTCTCTCACTCACTCATTCCTGGCTTTGCCATGTCATTTGCGGCTTGCTGTGATGGACAAGCGGAACATAGCAACCTAAATACCTATCAGAGCAAGAGACAGAGGGGCAGGCCTAACGTTATTTTCTAACATTATTGAGTTCCGGGTCCCGAGCTTTTCGAACAGCGCTATGACGTCGTGCGATAAATGTCATAATTACAACGATGGTGTCTCCGCTGCTATCGTTAACGGCAACACCTTCGACCAGCTGATGAAATGATGCTACGGACTGTAATGATTTCCGTGTTCCTCTTTAGTTGGGTGTTCATTTCGAATCACAGATATATGTTTGTTTCATATCATGATCTCGGCATATGGTCTCTACTCACGTGCTACACTCTTATGGAGCCTCACAAGGTTCTTTTGTAAGGCTGTTCCTGTTTATCACGTACCGACTCTTGTTTCTGTGATAATCGGCGATCATTCCTTGTCTTATTGTTACGGATGGAATGGGTCGTGTCTGTGGGTGTCTGACTGTCTGACTCACACACAGAAATTATGGATGCATGCACGACTTTTCCAGTGCACATACACACACCCACTCACCCGAACATTGACAGCCAGGCAACAGAACAACACCTTTTTTTGTTTTATGCTGCCCGAACCATCAGACAAACATATATAATAAATGCAAGGACATCAATAGGTCGGCACGCCCACCATAAGGCATACACACAAAATATATCTATATTTTACTGGTTATCTACAAGCGCTGCTGGTTCCCACGACGACGTAGACGATGACGACGACGAAACGATGAAGAGGACGAAGACGACGAAGATGACGCAGACGACGAAAACGTTGAAGACGTTGAATACGACGACTACAGCATCAAGTCCGACACAGGACTTAAAGAACTTCACAGAGCTGCGGCTCAAAATCACTACCACACTCACGTCGTCTCTGCCGACGACAAGGCAACAGTCTCACACAGGAGCTGTGGCTCACACAAAAGACACAGAACCCAGCGACGGCCTAGCCAACAGGTCGCTGGTTCAAAACTCGGGAGCGGCGCTCTGGCTTGGCAGCAGTGGCGTCTCCAGCCCAACTGGCTCAGTGGATAGTCGGTCCCGGGCGCAGTGGCAGGTAGGGTAGTTGTCGGCACTCAGGCCGGCCTCTCCACGCCGACACAAGGCAGAGAACAAGGGGGTAGACACAGCTACGGCCCCGACCCTCAGTAAATGGCAGCCAGTCCCCTTTAGACGACCACACCACGCTCCACTAGAACTTGGGACAAACATCAGCATATTCTTTCTTCAACAGTACAACATTCCCTTTTTCGGAATCATAACAATACAACATTCCTTTTTCCGGAATCATAACACTACAATATTCCCTTTTCCGGAATCATAACACTACAACATTCCCTTTTCCGGAATCACAGCACCACACGGGAAAGGATTTCAATATAAACCTTTCAGAATCTAGTTTTCCAAATTGGGGAAAGGATTCCCACCTAGACCCTCTTCAATAAACCATGAATACAATTCATTACACACAATTAATGATTACTTTTCATCAAACTATAAATGTCTCGACAAAACGTTCATTTCTTTTCATATAATGACCACATTTTAGCAGGTTTTTTTTTCAAAAGATTCATCTACTTCAATATATGTAAGGGAAAGATTTCCACACACTCTTGTTTACCAACACACAACTATTCAATATTCATATCAAGAGTGAGTTAAATACTCATCCACATCAAAAATCAACATCTCTTTTTTTCATCATGAAGTTCATAACTAGTTAAGCCACAGAATAAACAAAATCTTTTTTTTTTTCTTCCTGAAGACCACTTCCTTTAACATTCTCTTCATCTATTCATGTTTTCCGAAATAATTTCGTTTTGCTACCCTATCAAGTCATAGGATAACAGAACACAACAAATACTTTTGTTTTCTAAACAAAACTTTCACAGTGCGCTGATGAAGTTTCAGTCGCTCCTAAACGGGAATGCGGTTTCGGTTTGCTAATAGATAAACGTTGAATGATAAATACCTGACTGCCACCAAAACAAACGGGAGTCCCTCTTCGGCCTTCTGGTAGTTGCGTTGCCGGAATCACTGCAGAGACTCCCTAACCGGTTCAGCTCACCCGGCTTTAACAGTGCGCAGGTGAGCACCGGCTTCCGGACGACTACCTTCCTGTTAGCACGGTTGCATGAAAATTTGTGACTGGACGGGAAACGGTCCGTCACACTTATAAAGGTTTTGCCAATGGTAAAACATACTCACAGTTTCTACTACATACAAAGTGTACTTTATCATTCATGCTGTGCTGTCCAATGTACATTCCTCAAATATTTGTATAAACGTTTTGATATCAGGTGGTTCGCAAGTAGATGGAGTGAGCATTGTCTGCAAAGAGGTGGTGGTCTACCACTTAATTATGAGGGAATAGACATTTTGAAATTGAATTATGATAACACTGAAGCGCTAGTCGTCTCTTACTCTGTTTCGCATCTACATCTCACTTTCTCTGGGACAACGGTTACGAAAATTTTCCAATAAAAACCTTGACTATTATACTGGTTTGTTAAGGTGACACAGGTTGACGATGCACACACACACACACACACACACACACACACACACACACACACACACACACAAACACACACACACGCACGCACGCACGCACGCACGCACGCACGCACGCACGCACGCACGCACACACACACACACACACACACACACACACGCATGCACGCACGCACGCACACACGCACAAACGCACACGCACACGTACACGCACGTACACACGCACACAAATTAATTAAAACAGTCGCAAAGTTTGTCCCAAAATGACTGTACAAGTTTTTTTTGCAAGACATGGAAAGAAAAAAGAACAAAGAGGTAAAATGTTTAACGTCATTTCTGATTCAAAGCAGATATGAAGTGGAAAAAAAAAAAAAAGCAAAAAAACCAAACAAACAGACAAACAAACAAGCCCCAATGAGATACGAAGATATAGTGTAATTCGTGCTCGTATGATAACATATTTGCACGTCCAAACGAATGCTGCTTACGACACCAGACCGCCTGGCAAGAAACGCCAGCTAAGACACAGAACAAGCACTGAGACATCGCAAGGATGGTTACAAATTTGCCCTACACCTTACACATGACGCTTGTACATAACAAGATGTGGAGAAATGATCAAACACATATTCAAGACTATTAAGGCTTTTTTAAAATATAAATTTGAATATAGTCAAACGAAACAATGACGAATAGAAACAAATATATGTAACCTCTCTTTCAATGATAAGAAAGAGAAGTCAAAGGATTCAGAGGACATGCAGATGCAGCGTATATGGGTAGGCCTGGAAGGTCCTTTAGTGTTTGGGGATGACTCCTTGTTTATTCTGTGTGCTCTTTGTGGGGATTTGTGGAAGGCGATTTGGTTAAGCACCATCCGATTGGAGTTATGGACACGTAAAATTTTATCATGGGAGCAAACATTACCCGACTTGTTTGTTATCTACTGTTTACGAATCGATGCCCCACTTTATATTGCTTTCTTTCCAAATCAGTCAAATCCAGGTTACATAATTTGTTTCTGTTTGTCTACATGTTCTACTTGACTTTGCTCAAAATAAAAAAAGGCTTTCAGTCCTGAGTAAATGCTAATTTGTGTTTGTTCATTTCTCCTGTACTTGTTGCAGTGTATATGTGTCAAGTGCAGGGTATATGGGCATGCTTGGAATATCCATTAGTTGAGATGTGTCCTTGTTCTGTTTGTATTGTGTTGGCATTTGTGCTTGGCGATTTAATGTGATAAGCAGCATTCGTTTGGAGTTATGGGCATGTATTATCTTACTGTGGGAGCAAGAGCTATCCTATTTTTTTCTGTTATTTATGGTTTACTGCCTTATCTAACATTTCCTTCCATATCAATGTAATGGGGGTTAAATACATTTATCTATGCTTATCAATGTGTTATATTGAACTACATTAAAACAAAACATATGCCGTTATTGAATTAATGTTAACCTGTGTTTATTCATTCCTCCAGTAGCTGCTGCTGTGTATATGTGTCAGGTGCGGGGTATATGGACATGCTTGGAACATCCTTTTAACGGGCTGTATCAACCATGTGCTCGCTACCACAGGGCTGAGTGCAACACTGACCACTCCCTGGCTGGCTGCAAGGTGCGTCTTCGGCCCAAGCAAATCCACCACTGCAAGCAGACGGGACGTCTCCGAATCAACACAGCCGTGACATCAGTGCCCGGACTGCGCGAACGCTTCGCCAGAACCATTGACGAGGCAAAAGAGAACTGCCCAATAGGCAGCACTTCATCATGGTGGAACCACATCCGCGATGCCATCTACCAATCCGCTTCAGACACCTATGGGAAGAGAGTGAGAAAGAATGACGACTGGTTTAAGCAAGAATTGTGGAAACGGAGCCTGCCATTGATGTTAAGCAAGCCGCACTCCTCAATCACAAGAAAGAGCCCTTAAAGAAGACGTTAGCCGCACTCCATAAAGCTTGCAATAACAATCAAGCGGACCACCCATAAATGTGCCGAGTACTGGCTGAACCTGTGCCAGGGCATCCAGATCTCCGCCGACTGTGGCAACATCCGCACCATATACGAAGGCATGAAGAAAGCATTCGGCCCTAGCGCCATCAATATCGCTCCTCCAAAATCTACATCGGGGAATGTCATAACTGACCGCAGCAAACCAATGAAGAGATGGGTAGAGCATTACCAGGAGCTGTACACCAGGGCGAACCCAGTCATCCACAGAGCCATTGAGAACACCACCTCCCTACCTGCTATGGAGGAACTCGATGCCCTATCCATGACTGAGGAACTCAGCAAGGCCATTGACTTGCTAGCCTTTGGCAAAGTTCCGGGTAGCGTTCGGCAGAAGTCATCAAAGCCGCCAAGGAGAGTTCTCTCCACAGTCACCTCCATGAGCTTCAGCTGTAGTATTGGGAGGAAGCAATACCCCCAATATTGCGAGTATATTAACTCCAACACCATGGAGACCCACTATTCTATCCACAAAGACACCAATTCATGAGGAGAAAGGACAGCTGCAACGCAACAAAAGAGGTAGGCAAGGAAAGACTGTGCCAGCAATCAAGAGGACGTCTCGCACATACCCTGTCCAAGCTGCCACTGCACATTCCTTGCGTGCATCGGCTTGATCAGCCACTTGCGTATCCACTAATCGTCTCATCCCTCTCAACTCCAGGATTACTGAAGTGGTCCTCGTCGACTGGACGGACGAACAACATATGAAGATCATGCTGAAAGAGTATGTACACCATGTTTTCAAAGATCCGTGGTCAAAACACGTGCGCAGTTTAATTTTCGCTGCTATGGCATTCAGCTAGAACAGATCTCCTCTATTCTCCACATCCCCATCACTTCATCCTACCCCACCATTATGGAAACACGCTCTATAACGCTGCACATGTGTTGTAAAGAAACATGACGGGACAGAGTTACTACGGCTTAGGACTGTGCACATGAATTGCAGACTTCAATAGCTTTAGTGGGACTGTGCATAACCATTTAATACTGCTTAAGTTTCACTTTCATTATGCAGGCGTCACTGCGTGAAGACAAGTCCATACCGCTACACTACGTTTGCTATAATATGAGGCTACTGTATGCAAAGGGTGACATTTACATAAGGAAAGGCTTGATGAGTGGTTATGAGCGCGCACGTGTGTGTGTGTGTGTGTGTGTGTGTGTGTGTGTGTGTGTGTGTGTGTGTGTGTGTGTGTGTGTGTGCTATGGGGAAGGGAAGGAAGGGGGCATGCGCATTGGTATGAAAGCATGGATATTTGATTCTCTGCATGCACATATTGTTGTGCATATGTTTATGCATGTTTTGTGCCAACAGGCAATGCATGCATGAAATCATCTGCACACGTGTGCAAGTGTAAACGAAGTGGCGTATAGTTTTGAGCTTATGCTGAGATAATCATAAAGTGGTAATGAAAAAAGAGCAAAAGGATCCAAATTAAATACAAACACAACCACACACACACACACACACACACACACACACACACACACACACACACACACGCAGCACACAACACACACACACACACACACACACACACACACACACACACACACACACACAAAGTAGAAGAAAAAAGAGCGAATGAAAAAAACAACAACAACCAGTGTATAGATACACAATCTCCCATGCCTGTACATGATCATGCACCAATACAACTATACCAAAATGGTCTTTTACACACATGTCCTGCTGGAAGCGTCAAATATGGAAACTGAGAAAAGTGAGTCTAACATTCTTGACGATTAGGAAATAATATTCCCCTATTTATTTGTTTGATTTGCTGTTCTCTGTTTACACCCCGCATACCCGTGTAAAAAATCATCCTTGCAAAGAAGATTCTTTGTACTTGAAATAATGTATAATATAAGATAAAGACAGGCAATTTCGCACACTATTTCCTGGATATCACTGATAAAACAAGAGGAGGTGGTGTGTGCCTGTACGTCAACGAGCGCTTTTGTAATAGAGCGAATGAGACAGTGAAAAAAGAGACTGAGCACTCCTGAGAGTGACCTGATTGCCATGTAACTCCGACCCCGTTAACTGCCCCATGAATTCGAGAGAGTGCTCGTCACCGTCACCCCCCCTTCATCCAACCCTGCATGTGCCGCGAATGATGTCTCTGGCGCTGTGCGAGAATTGCAGTTGATATCCCCTGATGCTCCAAATTTGTTCTTGGTGATTGTAATCAATGTGATCTCCGGTCCGTTTTACGCTCTTTTAAACAGTATGTAACATGTCCAACCCGTTTGTGGCCCTTCCCAAAGTTTGCAAATCTGATCACAACACCCTACACGTGATCCCCACTTACCGACCTGTTATTCAAACCCAACCTGTTGTGCAGAAAAGTGTAAAAATTTGGTTCCCTGATAGCACAGAACAACTGCGAGCTTGCTATCAGGGGCAGACTGGGGCGTTTTTTTATATGCTTGTGTTGATGTGAATGAAGCTGCTGATGTTATCTCTGATCATGTTACCTTTTGTGAAAACACGTTAATACCAAAGAAAACTGTTGACAATTTTCCGAACAATAAGCCTTTGGGTTTTCAAATCTTTAAAGAAAACACTGACTGAAAAGTAAATAGCATTTTAATCGAAGGATGAGTTTGCAAAGAAAACAATTCCAAGAAAATTAAGACATGAAATAAAGGACGCAAAGATGGCATACACAGACAAAGTAGGAAAGCAGTTTGAGTCGGGAAACATGCGAAATACATGGGATGGCCTAAAACTCTTACTGGACAGAATAGACCACCAAGTGAGAGCAATGTATAAGAGGAGGAATATTATAATTGTGCTAACGAACTGAATGATTCTTATTGCCGTTTTGAAATGAAACATGTTGGTGAAATTTTGGAAACTTATGTCGAATATTTCCAACAGCTGTGATAACTATAGTGGAGTTTTACATATTGGTGAATCTGCTGTTCCGGGGTTGTTCAAAAGGATAAAGATAAGTAAAGCTGCAGGCCCAGACAACATTTGAGGAAATCTTTTAAAACATTGTTCAGAACAATTGTCATATGCTTTGTGTAGGTTGTTCTCATGGTAATTGAATTATGGATTTGTTCCCTCTGTCTCGAAAAATCAACAATTTGTCCTGTACCCAAACCAAGAAATCCTTGCATTTTGAAGGACTATCGACCTGTTGCTTTTACATCTCTTACAATGACATCTTTTGAATGCCTTGTCCTTCAGATTCTTCTTCCTCAAGCCAAACAGCTTTGTGATCCATACCAATTTGCATACACACAAAACAGAAGTACAGATGATGCAATAATCACTCTTTTAAAACGTGCATACATACATCTTGAAAACAAAGATTCTTTTGTTCCTATCCTGTTTATTGATTTCTCATCAGCTTTTAATACTATTCAACCATACATTATGGCAAAGAAGCAAATGAAAAAAAAAAACTTTACAGATTAACCCAAAATTTGATTTTATGGATTGTGAACTTTTTAGTCAACAGGTTACAGTGCGTACGCATCGAGAGAAAACATTCATCAGCTAGAACCACATTTACTGATGCACCTCAAGGCACCGTTCTCTCCCCTGTACTCTTTACTCTTTATACAAATGATTGTACTGGCTCTTCTGTCACTCCTGTCATAAAGTACCGAGGTGCTTTAGAAGACCTGTCAAATTCAGATACAATTTATTTTCAAGAAGTGGAACGTTTTTGTAAAGAGATCTGTCTAGATTTGAATGTTCGTAAGATGACGGAGAGGGTAATTGATTTTCGAAGAAACCCAGCTTCTGTCCCCACTTGTACATCGAAAGCACCTAAGTGGAACGTGTAAGTGACTATAAGTATCTGAGTACTATTTTTTTATGATAAGCTACATTTTGATGCAAATACTTAATTTATATAAAAAGAATGCCAGTCCAGAATATACTGTCTTCAGAAACGTCGGTCCCTCACTGTTTAAAAGGACATCTTGGATA
>CM065715.1:109460911-109503411 GCA_033310375.1 Conus canariensis | reverse complement strand
TTTTTTGTAATGCTTCTTGGTATTCTGTTGCTGCATTATTGAATGCATTTTCATTGCATGACAGGTTGGACAGTCTCTTGCTTATACCATTGGGTATTGTTTTTAGTATAGATGGTGGATGGTTGCTTTTGATGTTTACATAGATTGGTATGTCATTGGGTTTTTTGTATGGTTTGTATACATTGTCATTGAGGTCTAATTTTATGTCTAGGTAATTCACTACTTTTTTATTTGCTTCTATTGCGATTTTTAAATTGTGGTTTTTGAAAAGTTTACATAATTCCTTTTTCTTGTTTTCAATAGTTTTTGGATTATTGTTTAATGCAGCGAGGCCTCATCTCTGTACAAACCGACCTGTTTTCCAAGTTGTTTTTGGATGTTGGATAGCATGAATAGTCCGACTAGTTCACATGTTTCGGCACCATCATACGATCCCATGGTTACATCAAATGTGGAGTTTTTGCTCGTTTTTTTAATCCAAGTTTCATTTCTGCTGTGGAGTAGGGTTTTCTTGGTGTGGAAAATGATCTCCATTTCTGACTCTGTTATTTTTGTGTATTTATTGGCAAATTTCAAAGCTTTGGTGAGTAGTTCTTCATCTATGGATGGGTAGAAATCTACTATGTCGAATGTAATAAACACTGTATTTCTCTGTTTTTGAGTTCCTTAAACCATTGGATGACTTCATAGCTGCTTTTCCAAAGGTTGTATTCGGTGTTTGATTTTACATCTTCTATAGCCACATCCCACCTGAACAGGCCCTAACAAAAATCACAGGCCTCACGTACAGCAAATGACATCGGCACGCACAAACAGAGATGAAATCAGGTCCCACACGCCATAAAAGATCGTTGGCGTGCCACAAAAAAGACATCCTGAGGAGAGATAATTATATCTTGAAACAAGCTTGTAGATATATTTTAGCACTTCATTTTTAAAATATCTTTAGCAAATGTTGCTCCCCAAGAGGTCGAGCTCTTTCAGATTTTTAAAGGACGTTTTAATACTGTTTATATATATATATATATAATGCTTAACAATTAAGTAGTGGGGGAAAAACAAGTGCAGGCTAACAATTCTTCAGTCATTATAATAATGACTTCACAAAGATTTAAACTTTTAGAGAAAATGGGGGAAATATATTATAAATATGAAAAACCCTTCACTAGCTGCCTGAAGGAACCATCGTGATCCCTTCTTAAGGCAGATCTATTTGTATTGCCAGCTCCTAGGCCTTTCGTCCGCTGAATCGGACTCATCAGGGAGACACAGCTGATTGTGTCTGCACTCCTGGTGTCAAATAGAGACACACCACAGTCCATAATTCTGTGGTGTTCTCACCACCAAGAGTTCAAAAAAGAATCCAACAGCACCCCCAAAGCAGCCAGCGAAGGATAGTAAAATGGAATAAAACAAAAGTGTGGAGAGGAAAGAAGTTGCTGAAAAACTAAAAGCATTATGCAAACAGTATAGAATGTAGGGGACAATCTTTGAGCCTATGCCTGAGGATCCATTCAAGGATACAAGGGAGATCAAAAGATATGGAGCAGTCTGAGTGGTCAGCTCTGCTGTTCAGTAACTCAAGCAATGTCAGTGGCTAAGAATTGTACAGGACAACCTTTACTTGGATCTCCTAAGAGATGCAATCTCCCACTGATTGACCAAACAATATAATGCTTAACAATTAAGTAGTGGGGGAAAACAAGTGCAGGCTAACAATTCTTCAGTCATTATAATAATGACTTCACAAAGATTTAAACTTTTAGAGAAAGTGGGGAAATATATTATAAAATATATTATATATATATATATATATATATATATATATATATACACGTCCATGTATATGTAAACTTTCCAAAGAACCGTTTCCATCCCCAGTTTTCATTGTTTCATAAGGCAATTTTTGTCAACAGTTATTTGGTAAGCGTTATAACATTTGCTTACGTTTCAGTGTGCACTAAAAAGGGAATCAGACAGGAGACAGTTCAGCTCCTAATAAAAGGCTTCCTTGACATCATCAGAGGTTTTGGCCGCCTGAGCATAGGCTGTGAAGACAGATGTAAGTTAGCTCTTTGGCAGCCAAATATGTAAACCATGAAGAGATTGTTAATATCCAGATATGGGGCTATCCTGATTGTTTTAAACTCATTGTGAATGGAAAATCCAACCCGAGACGTTCTTAGGGCATCTGTAGGCTTCCCAAAACACTCAGAGGTATAGCCTCTGCCAGATTCCTCCGGATGTCTTCCACCTGCAAATGTCTTTTGGACTGCTATGACAGTCTGGTAGCAGCCTAGCATCTTGACAAAGATTGCAGTATGTTGTTCTGGTCTGTCGCCTCTGTCCAGCAATGCTCGTATATTCCATGCCCCCCTCACCCCAGCGGCATCTTTTGTCTTTTCTTCTTTGTATGATAGTAACCATGGATGGATACTTCAGTAGGCGCGGTAACCTGCCAGGTGTCATATTGATAAGGCTTTGCTTTAGGGCACTTTTATTTTTCCCTCCCAAAGGGAGAGGGAGAGAAGCAGTACTGTCCTTAAAAAGGGCTGCCCTGATGCTGTGGTAGGATGCAGGCACATATACCCCACACAGCGATGGGCGACCACCATACCATAGCCACCTACGAGTTGAGTCGTAGCAAAGAACTTCCCGAAGCATTCTTCTCCTGTTCCCGACACTATTTCTCTATTGCCACATGATTGGAAGACTGGTCTGTAGATTCAAGCAAACCTACTTGCCTCACCAGTACAGGAGCTTTTAAAATAGAGTATGGTGTATGCAATCTCCTCCCCAGCCACTCGAGCACTAATGCAGGAACCTGCACATGTCGAACGAACCCAACAAATTCAGATTTTTTTGTTCAGTTTATCCGTTTGTTTGGAAGATGTTGGGCTAAGGGTCTAGTGCACTTCCTGCCCTGCCGAGTTGTACGCTGAAAAGGTTGGATCTGCACGAAGACTTGATCTCAAAGACAGGTTTTCCCAGCGGTCATGCATTCTGGTAGTTTTAATGCAGAGTTGTTCTTTAAGATAGGCTGCAGACCAGAGTTGATAAGCCTGATGCAGCTGAAACCTGGAGGACGACAGTCGTCGATTCGATAACGAGTGAACAGAATACGATTGGACTAAAAGGTCAACTGGATGCGATAGGAAGCATTCTTTGATCGGTGAACATCCTGTGTAATATTTTTACTCTCACAGTATTAACACTGTCCGTGCAACAGAGCCTTTACATTCCTGTGCAGCCCTTTTACATAGTCATGATTATTAGATGTGGGTCGTTCACGAGAAGACCAATATCATGGTCTTTGGAGTTTGCCGATTTACCCTTCATTTGGTTTTTCTTTTCAGTTGCCTGGAGAAAAATGTGGGCACAACAGAGTCTGATAATATAAAATCAGACCGGAAGCTGAGACACCTAGGCATTTCAAAGGAACCTGGAGCCCATTTCCAAGCTAATTGAACTCACTCTGATGACGTTTGAATGATATGAGGAATAAACGCTGGCCCAGAGTCCCTGACTGATTGAAAAGTCTGGTAACTCGTTTGTGATGGAACGTTTCCGTCCAGTCACAAATTTTCATGCAACCGTGCTTACCGAAGGTAGTTGTCCGGAAGCCGGTTGAAAGTTTACCTGACTGCTGCTCACCTGCACACTGTTAAAAGCCGGTGAGCTGAACCGGTTAGGCAGTCTCTGCAGTGATTCCGGCAACGCAACAACCCAGAAGGCCGAAGAGGGACTCCAGCTATTTTGGTGGCAGTCAGGTATTTATCATGCAATGTTTATTTATTAGCAAACCGAAACCGTATTCCCGGTCAGAGCGACTGAAACTTCCTCAGCGCACTTGTGAAGGATTTGTGTAGAAAGGAAAATATTTGTTGTGTTCTGTTATCCTATGACTTGATAGGGTAGCAAAACGAAATGCTGTCGGAAAACATAGATGAAGTGAGTGTTAAAGGAAGTGGTCTTCAAAAAAAAAAAAAATTTGTTTATTCTGTGACTTAACTAGTTATGAACTTTATGATGAAAAAAGGTGTTTATTACAATGTGCTTTGCAAGAAGAGGGAGAGTTTTGATGCTATGGATAATAAGCTCCCAGAGTGAGCGACAGAGACTTCATAGATAATGATTTTCATTTTTGATGTGGATGAGTATTTAACTCACTCTTGGTAGGAGTATTGAATAATTGTGTGTTGTAAACAAGAGTGTTGTGGAAATCTTTCCCTTGCATATATTGAAGTAGATGAATCTTTTTGAAAGAAACCTTTTAAAAATCTGGTGATTATATGAAATGAAATGAACATTCTTGTCGTGTTACAAGAAAAGAAATGAACATTGTGTCGTGACGCTTATAGTTTGATGGAAAGTAATCATTAATAGTGTGTAATGAATTGTATTCATGGTTAAATGAAGAGGTCTAGTGGAAATCCTTTCCCCAATTTGAAAAACTAGATTCTGAAAGGTTTATATGGAAATCCTTTAGAGAACTATAAAATAGGCATTCTGGCTCACCCACCTCCGCCAGCTCCAACCGGCTAAAGCCGGTTTCGCTGTTGCTCCGCCGGCTTACCCAGAATGCCTATTTTATAGTTCTCTAATAGTAAACACTTTACAAACATACATAATGTGTAGGATTATCTGTTTTTAACACTAACTTAGAAAACTTTTGAGACTTAAGTTTTTGCTTAATCCTTCGTTTTTCTTGATCGTTTTCAATAACATCATTTTCACGCATACATTCATCAAATGCGTCTCTGTCTTTCATGTGAAATAAAACTACAGTCTTTAACTGTTCTCTAAAGTCTTTTAAAACTGAGTTATATTTTTGACATAAAATCCACACACTTATCCCAGCATGTCTTCCACTGAAAGCCAGTTTTGATAAAGTGTTTCTCTTTTTAACTATGTCTCTTTCTGCTGAACAGTCATCTATAATAAATAGTGTCTGAGTTCCTTCAAACTGTCTATAAAAGTGTTCTAAGCACTCGCTAAGTTTATTGCTGGGATCAACTAAATAGATTTCATCATCCGTCCATATAAACCTTCTGTCGTGATATGCTTTGTTCCATTTAAGTGTTGGGCAGAAAATTACTATATGATCAAAATTATAACGATAAACTGTTTGTAATAGGTCGAGGACAAATATTGTTTTTCCACAACCAGTCTGTCCACAAATCAATGAACAATGAGGGGTTTTTATCATAAAGTTTAACATCGGCGTTGACACCAAAGTCGTTTGCTCCATAGTTTTATAACAGAATTTAATTTACACCAGTTAGTGTTGTTATCATACTATCCGTCAAAATTTGATCAGTACAATAAAATCTTATAAGGTCTAAATGTGTCAGATTAATCCAACTCAGTTTTGTCAGATTGTTTCTATTAAGACTAACATTGATTTTGTTGCTTGTTGTTACGACCTTAAAATTTTCACCATCGTGACGAACCACAACAGTAACTTTAAGATTGTCAACGTCTAAGTTTTGCCAGCTAATAAGAATTCCTTCCATAAGGTTGTCACTGACACCCACAGCTCCATTCCTCCCCACATCTTTTAAGACAGAAATTTCAAATATCATTGTGAACGTGTCTCCTAATAACGTGCGTGGAAAGAACTGTACTTTTGTAGTAGCTTCCTTCAAAACTGATTCTCTTCTGTGGAGGATGTACTGTTTGCTCCCAAACTTCTTTATTTCGATCTCTTTTCGACTGTTGTCCTCTGGCATAAGACTTACATGTAAAGGGCCAGAGTTCAATGCTTTTCTGAAACTTTTTTGACGGTCAAAAAATGTAAATGGGCTTACGAATTCAAATTTTATGTCCCATTCTAAATATGGTTCTAAGTGCCATTTGTTGTCAGTTTTTCGAACTATTTTATATTCATACTGACCCGCATTATTTGCTTCTACATTGCGTAGTTGTTCTAGTTTAGGAAACCTTTTGCTGTCGCTAACCTCTTTGCGCTTATAATAACCATCTTTAGTGTACTCAAAACCATACAAAGTGCCTATCTCACCGTTCTGTTCAAAGTCCTCAACGTCTGCAAGGTCTTTTAATTCTAAAGTTACACACCTCTCAGGCGCTAATGTAACTCCTGATTCTTCTGGTCCACGTGACATTTTTTAAAACAACGTATTATTTTATTTCTAAAACAATGTGCAGGTTATCACATTTTACGACTTTCCCTGTTTTATCTGTGATCTTTATATTAAATGATCTGACCCTCCCACAAGCTAATCTTTTAAACTGTAAATTAGGAAATTGTATAATTTCATAATCGCAATATGCAGCTTTCCCTGATGGAAGAGCTCTTAAAACAGTTGAGGGCCTTCCATCATATAAGTTTTCATCAGTGCTCAGCTCGTCCAAATGAACATAGAGTAATGAATGTAATGCAAGATCGAGCGGATATTCTCCCTCATAAGTAGTTTTGTCTGGTGTAACTATAAATTCATGACTGATTGATCGATTGTTAGTTGCAAAGCCTAACATTTTAGCTAGCTCTACATCAAAAAGGTAACTTACTCTTTTTTCTTCAGGTTTGAATGTCAACATTACTTTCAAATTTGCATTGTTAAGTTTGAGAGTAATGTCGAAGTTACTCATTGCTTCTTTTAGCGAGCAAAACCCGTAATAACCATCAGGTATGGTTAACTGGCTAACTAAGTTTAATATATTATCATATTTTCTAATCTTATTATTTTCCTTGGATTCACTTATATTAAACCACACGACTTTGTAAAAAATTTCATGGAGTGCAACCCTTCGGGTTCCGCATTCATTATCAATAGCATACTCTAAAAACGAAGGACTGTCTTGAGTTGTTATTGTTACAAACATTTTTAAAACAATTTAAAAATGAGTGCATTCAAATATACTAATGCAAAATATTCTGTTGGGCCGCACTACAATCTTAAAAATATAACAACTGATACCCTCGACATTTCTGTGACTCAGTCTGACGCCTTTCAAGTAAAGGTTAGTACTCCATTAAACAGATATCTTAACCCCCCTATTAAAAACGACTACATCCCGAAAGTGTGGTTCAGTCATCCGATGCAGTTTTATCAGAACCAGTTAAACTTTGCTGTGTTTTGCGCATCAACTGGGTGTGGAGTGTCGTATGCAGATCATTTAAATCATCCTGATCCTTTGGTGAGGTCAGTGTATAGATTTCATTTCTATTACACCTTCAGACGTATTTTACCTGAACTGCAAGCACCATTACCAAATGACAAAACGTTTAATCCATTCAGCAACAGAATAGATTACAAGGCTTTTGAAAGGATCTGTAACGAATTTGATATTGACCCAAAGGCAGACTTTAGACAAAAGTTGGATCTTAATCATGGTTTAGGCACCCTTTATTTTTGGGGCGTGCATAGAAAGTATAACTATGATTGGAATCCTCCTTACACATCTTTCTCTTCAGGCACAACTGTTCACCTCGGGTCCATAGAGCAAGAGCATAAAACAGCATGGACAACATTTATTTTGGATACTTCTAAGGGCCTAACAAAAGCAGGAATAGAACGAATAAACGACTCTATTCGTACTTATGTTTGGTGTTTGCTAGGTTCGCAAGCACAAACGAGATCAAACATAATTGATCCTTCTACTGGCTTTGACGCCCAAAAACAGTATTTAGCAAATTTAGAGGATTCTATTAATTCTGCAATTGATTTGCCTTCAAGTATTAAAAGGTACCAAAATGTTTTGCAATACGCAAGATCGAAAGTAGACTTTGCTGTCGGCACTGGTTTATACATGCTGCCTTCTGACCTCAGACTTCAGATAGGAACAATAATAAACTACAACAATGAAATCCTTGTGGCTGGTAAAGAAGAGAAGGTCGGGAAAAACGACATAAATTCTGAGCCAGTAATAGCAATAAACAAACAAGCCCCCTCAAAACCCCATCCAATCCCCGCGGCCCAAAGCCCAAAGGCCATTGAAGACGCGCGTGATGACCATGAATATGAAAAGACGGCACTTGTTATTGGATTAACTGCCCTAGGATTACTTGGTCTTTATCTTACTAAAGAGTAACCCAACTATTAAGACAACTAATGCCCATAAGTGCTCAGCCATAAAGCCAACTACTTTACTTGCGGCAGACAAAAGCCAGCTAACGATCCCTCCTATTATACTAGGCAAAGAATCTATTGCTTTACTGGCTAATTTTTTTAGTAAGTTTGCAAGGTGATCGAGTTGTTTTTTTTACCCATGATTTATCTGACGACGGAGTTGGCGGGCCTGGCGGCACTGCTCCCCCACCGCCACCGCCTGTAATAGCCAACACCAGTGTACTTATTGCAAATCCTAAGGCTGTTATAACACTTGCTAATGTGACACCTTGCTCTCTAAACAGTGTTCTTATTCGTTCTGCTAACGTTGTGTCTTCATATAAAATTCTTTGGATAGTTTCTCTTATTCTGCTCACTTGAGTTCGTAATTGTTCTCGGTTATTAGACAACACTTCTAGTCTTGCTGATCTCTCTTGTTCAAGATCTTTTAGTCTTTGTGTTATTCTTTCTTTAACATCATGGCCTAAGTTGTGGTCATCAGCCTCAACTAGTTTTTCTTTTTCTCTTTTTATATGCTCATCTAGTTCACCCAGTTTTGCTAAATTGTTTGTTAATTCGCCTCTGATGCTTTTCAAAGCATGATCAAGGGCCGTTATTTCTCTCATAGGTAGCGGCGGATCGTGCATAGTTTTTAATACTGTTTCTTCTGAAAAACTGGTTTCTATTATTTCGTCTGCTGTTGGGCTTAAATCTTTAAGGGGTATGTTTTGAATTTGGTTTTCTGTTGGGAGTTTCTGTAGTGTGTTTTGAAGTTTAGCAACTGCTTCCCTATCTAATTTTGGTTTAGTAATGCCAAGGCGATTTTGATCGCGCACACTGAGTCTTTGTCTAATTGTACTCTTAGCTAAAAACTTTAATGGGTCTGGTTTAGTTGTAAGCTGAACAAGTTGCCCTTGGTCGTTTCTCACAGACAAATGGCCATCTTTTAATTCAAAATCAGGGTCTATAAATTCAGGAGGTTCTAGGCCTAAACTTTTGTAAAATGCTTCAGCCCTTTCTTCTGTTAATTCACGCTGCACTGAGCGCGATGGTTGTGTCAAAGGAGTCATTTCACTCATGTCGTCTCCAGGATCAAAAACATCATAATCTTCTTCACCTTCAATGCCTGCCATGTTTTTAAACAATTAACTTTTTATTTTGTTTTATAAAAAAATGTCACAAGCATATGGCTCAATTCTTGACCCGCATAGAAGACTGAAAGAGCCCTTTGGCGTGAAGGGAAATAAACAGAATATTATTGTTCCAAATAATCCATCTACTATTGATTCAGATCAAATTCTTACTGTTAAATTTCCAGACCTAGGAGCAGATGAAGTGATTGTGCCGGGATCTGCACGGCTTACTTTCAAAATAGAACTTGATTCAGCAACAGACGCAAACAGGACAGTTGTACAGAATCTGGGACGGGCAATCGTTAAGAAAATTTCTATAAAACTTGAGGGGCAAGAAATATTTTCTTTACACAATGCAGACATATTTCTAATCTATTCTGATCTATGGCTAACCGCGAATGAAAGGGCCGATCTTGCGTTTCAAGGAATCGAAAATAACGAAGCACTAAAACACAGAATAGACGCCGAAGATGCTAAAGCCGGCAACAAGTATGAAGCTGTAAGTTTTGCTTATGGAAATCGCTTTTCTATACCCTTAGATTTTGAGTTGTTAAAAGCGCATGCGCCATACTTTCAAGGAGCATTAAAAGACAGATTGTCATATGAACTAACTTTTAATGAATACAAACGTGTCATTAAATCTACAGACACTGATTCCAAGTACAGCATTTTCGACATCTCGTTAGAGTTTGACATTGTTAGCAACCCTAACTTAGCAAGGCTGATTGAGCAACAATATCAGTCAAAATTAGCAATATATTACGAAAGAGTGATTCATCATTCAAAATATCCTAAAAGCAGAGCAGACACTATATGGAATTTTAGTTTTAGCGCCGCAGCACGATCCCTTAAAGGTATTTTATTGCTGTGTGAAGATGATAAAGAACCATACCAAAGACAAAGTGAAAAGTTTATCAATCCTAAAATAACGAAAGTACAATGTTCAATTGAGGGTAGTCCTAACCAAGTCTACAGTAGCGGGCTTAAACCTTATCATCATTTTGATGAAATAAGAAAATTGTTTGGAGGCGGGAGGTCTAGAAGTCCAACAGTAGACCTTGTGTCTAAAGATCTACACCTTCACAGTGTTAGACTTGATGAATATTTAACAACGAAATACGGTTTATGGATTGACCTAAGGTCAACAGAAGATAATCAGTTGCATGGGAGTGGGAGAACAGTTAAAGACGTAATAAACATTCAAATTGATAAAGAAAAAGAGAGTGATAAACCACTTAATGTACATTTGTTTTTAATATATGATGCGCAGCTGAATATTCAAGATAACAGATTAAAAGATATCCAATACTAAATTATTTTTATTTTTAAAAAAAAGCATGTCTGTTCAGGTTTATCCAAAAGTGCCCAAAGAAGAGAACTCTGTTGCTGTAGACATAAAAACTTTCAGATTAACAAACATAACACAAATGCAAACCCAACTAGAGCAGGACCTTTCAAAATACAGTAAAACCAAACGAAGGTATTCTGCTGTCTTTAATGCTGTTACATATGTTAATACTGGAGCATCGACCGCTAGTGCTCTATCAGCAGGAACAAGTGTAGGTCTCTTAGCAACAGGCGTAGGTGCACCGGCAGCTTTACCTCTAGGTGGTTTGTCTTTAACTCTTGGCCTGTGTTCATTGGCTGTAAGTGCTGTCAGCAAAAAAATAAAAGCTAAACTCCAAAAGCACACAGCTATGGTTCAACTAATAACAGCTAAACTTAGTTCCTTCAAACTGATAATTGATAAAGCACTTGCCGACTCAAACATCACGGATGAAGAATTTAGTCGCCTACAGGCTGATTTTGAGGACTACAAAAGACAAAAGTTTGATCTTCAAAGAAAGGCAAGGGCAACTTTTTCTCAACAACCAGACACCGACCAGATAAAAAAGGAATGTTTAAAAAAAGTAAACGAGACATTAAACTCTGTTCTAAATAGCTCACATTAACAACCCCAAAGGGCGTTTATACTTTAGTTTATGAGTCCAAGCACAAAAAGACCGTTGATATTGATTCTGATTAACTTTTATTTTTTTGATTTAAATAAATATTTTGAGTTAGAAAAGAAGCTCAACATGGATAAGATATATGAAGGTTCAGATGAATTGTTTGAAGCAATGCTCGAGGAAGAGCGTTTGTCAAAAGCTTTAAATGAGGTCGTTTTAGAAGTTATTGATCCAACAAAGGTACAGGCAAGCGTTGTACATGCTATTTCTCAAGTTCCAAGTAAACTAACAATAAACCCTCCAGTTAAAGTAAGGTTAGTTGTTTTAATCGACTATATAACAATAAACGAAGAAAATCTAGAAGTCTGGGTCTCAACTAAACAGCAGACTATTCTTTCTCATAATGACTTAACACCCGGTTGGGCAGATCAACTTCTTACACAGTTTAATGAAGCCTCTGAAGCAGCTAAAATGAGAGGCTCTGGTTGGTCAGAGGGTGAAGTCCTAGACATCAGATTAAGACAGGCTAAGTATGAGCCGATTGTAGGCAAGTCTTACATTCCACTGCCTCCAACATTAGTTGCAAAGAAAGCAGTTCTGAACATAAAGAATTCAGACGACAAATGTTTTATGTGGTGCGTTCTTGCTAGGCTGCATCACGTTGCCAAAAATGCAGAGAGAGTATCTAACTATTTACAGTGGGCCAATGATCTTAACTTTAACGGTCTTGAATTTCCTATGGCTGTAGACAAAATTGATCAGTTTGAAAAACAAAATCCACCAATAACTGTTAATGTCTACACATGGTCTGAAGAAACCAACCTTCTGCCAATTAGAGTGTCAAAGAACAGTCCAACAATAGGCGAACCAACCAAAACTCATGTAGACTTACTCCTAATGCAAAGCCTTAATGGGTTGCACTACACTCTAATACGCACAATGAGTAGATTACTAGTGCATACTACAAAACAACATAGCAAACAAGAATTTTGTAGAAAATGTTTAACAAGAATTCCGTCCGTTCAAGCTGCGAGCGAACATGTAAAACATTGTCTCAGCCCAGTTGACTGCAATACAGAACTAATTATGCCAAGAGAAGGCAGTAAGGTTAGTTTTAAGAATTACAAAAAACTCCAGAGGTCGCCATACGTTGTTTACGCAGACTTCGAGTCGCTTATTGTTCCTTATGAAGGACCAGCTCCAAAACATTTACCAAAAACAGTTATAATGAATAACCACCAGATTTGTTCATTTGCCTTTATTGTTGTCAGGTCAGATGGTGAACATTCAAAGCCAGAATTATACAGAGGACCACATGCAGCAAAACATTTCTTAAAACGCATGCAAGAAGTTCGTAATGCCTGTTCTAATAATCTATTCTTATCCGATCTTAAGATGACCCCCGAAGATCAAGATCGCTATGACTCAGCCACTCACTGTTGGATTTGTGGTTTAGAGCTAACACCTAAAAGTTTCAATCCAACAGTAAGAGACCATGATCACATTAGCGGAAAGTTTAGAGGAGCAGCGCATAACAATTGCAATCTTCAACTAAAGTTTGATCCTAGGACTTGGAGACTTCCTATATTCTTTCACAACTTGCGAGGTTACGACTCTCACCTTATAATGCAAGCAGTAACTAGCGCCTTTAGGGTGTCATGCATTGCGCAGTCATCAGAAAAGTACATGTGTTTCACTTAAATAATTTATCTTTTTATGACTCTATGCAACACCTGATGGGGAGTTTAGAATCACTGGCAGGATCCTTAAAGTCCTGCCCAATAACAGAAGAATATTTTGACCCAACTCTTGTTAGAAAGGGCGTTTACCCTTATGAGTACATGAACAGTTGGGAAAGGTTTGATAACCCAGCCCTTCCACCTAAAGGCGCGTTCTTTAGTAGTCTTAGAGGAAAGGACATCAGTGATTCTGATTATTCTTATGCTCAAGATGCGTGGCAGAAGTTAGAGTGTAAAACGATGGGAGACTATCATGATTCCTATTTAATGGCGGATACCTGTTTGTTGGCGGACGTCTTTGAAAATTACAGAAAGACCTGCATGAAACATTACAGCTTGGATCCCGCGCATTACATTTCTGCGCCCGGGATGAGCTGGGACGCTTTCTTAAAATTTACTGGAGTACAAATTGATTTATTGTCTGACCTGCCAATGCTTCAGATGATTGAAAACGGATTGCGTGGGGGAATCAGTATGGCGTCGCACCATTACTGTAAAGCAAACAACAAATACTTGGACAACTATGATCCAAGTAAAAGGTCTAACTATCTTATGTATTTAGATGCAAACAATCTGTATGGTTGGGCTATGGCGCAATCACTTCCATTACGCAACTTTAAAATGTACACAGGACTCAAAGACATTCAAAAGTTTTTAAAATGGCTACCTACTCTAGAAGCTGATCGTAAAAGAGGTCTCATTCTAGAAGTTGATTTAGAATATCCTCATGAACTTCATGATTACCATAATGACTATCCATTAGCGGCAGAAAGTCTAAAGATGGCAATGACAGAACCGCCTAAACTTGTGCCTAATCTTCGTGACAAAAAAAATTATGTCTGTCATTACAGACTTCTTCAATTTTATTTAAGACATGGTTTAAAGTTAACAGCAGTTCATCGTATAATTGCATTTGATCAAGAACAGTTCATGAAACCATACATCATGAAGAATACTGATCTCAGAACTAAATCCGCAGATGCTTCAGAAAAAGACTTTTTCAAGTTGATGAACAACAGCTGTTTTGGAAAGACTATGGAAAATCCGCACAAGCGTAAAGATGTTAGATTGGTCACCAGAGAGAACGATGCAATTAAGCTAACTTCTAAACCTAATTATCAGGACTTCAGAAGATTTCATGATCAGCTTTTTGGCATAATGATGAAAAAAAAGAAAGTCAAATTGGACAAACCTGTTTTTATTGGGTTTACTGTTTTAGAGCTGTCGAAGCTTTTGATGTTAGAATTTCTTTACGACTACTTTAAACCCTTGTATCCTGAGTCCAGAGTTCTGTACACAGATACAGATTCCTTTGTAATCGACATCCCTACTGAAGATATCTATAAAGACATGGAATTAGAAGTAGCAAAAGGGCATGCTGGATGGTACGACACATCTGATTACCCTAAAGATTCGCCTTTGCATTCAACTGTTAACAAAAAGGTTTTAGGTAAGATGAAGGATGAATTATCTGGAGATGTGATCAAGGAGTTTGTTGGTTTGAGGTCGAAAATGTACAGTCTTTCAAGCCAAAAAAAAGTTGTTAAAAAAGCAAAGGGAATATCTCGTAGTGTTGTGCAATCAAGCATATCCCATGACAACTATAAAAAAGCATTGTTTGACAATAAGACTTTTCATCATGACAACGTAAAACTACGATCTAATCTACATGAGATCAACACAACTGTTGTAACAAAGAAGTCATTAGATAGAACAAACACAAAACGTGTGTTTGTTAATCCAGAGTTTTCATATGCAATCGGGCATTGGAAAACAGCATAATTACATACTTTCCGCGGGTTTATATTTTTCCTCAAATGTATCTAGAAGCTCAATCATATCAATATCCAATTCAGACAAAATTTTTCTCATGTTTGCTTGATGTGCACGAATTTTTTTTATTTTTTCAAGATATTCTTTATCCGTTATTCTGATAATCAAAATTTGGGATCGTAGGCGATCAGGATGCGTTGCCGTGTGCCGATGAATCCGCTTAATTGTTTCCTTAATAGCTAAACACGTATCATATGATTCTTGTATTAATTCTAAGGGCTCTTTTTTTATCATCTTTTTAGTTTCATGTAAGATTTCTTCCTTTTGAGCTTCCATTTTAAACTCAAATATATTTACGTAAATTAATTAAGCGGAACTGTGTCTGGCGGGATTATCTGCAGTTCTTCCTTCACAAAAGATCTTCGGGGGGCTGGTTGTTTTGTTGTGTCAGTTTCTCGTAAATAATACACTGGCGGATTCATTTTCACAATTTTTTTTATCTCATATGGATCAACACTCCAAACTGGATCTGTTGCCCTGATGCGAGTGTCCCCTTCCGCTTCTCCCGGCGAATAAAGGTATCTCACTTTCAAACCAAATGGCAATAGTTTGCTGGATGAACTGGAGTCTCCTTCAACAACATTTATTGTTTGTTTTCTGATTGCTTGTACTGGTTTTAGACCTTTAAATTCTTCATTATTCATTGCACGTAGAACTGAGGGCAGTCTTCTAACCCATTCTGTGTTGCGAGAATTGTCAATCAGCTCTCTGTGATACTGGTAGGAGAAAAGTCTTTCAGATAACTGTTTGTTAAAGTTTTCAACCAACCCCTGTGATCTGTGAACACCCGGAATGCCTCTTTTAATGGTAACTCTATGTTTTAACAATAATTGATTCACTTGTCCTTTAAATTCTTTCCCATCATCGACTTGAATCATGCGAGGATAAGTTAAGGGTCCTCGTTGATATATCAGTTGTATAGCGACAGCAACAGCAGAAGCACTCTTTTGTGTTAATGGTTCCGCATCTTTGTATCTTGAAGCTATGTCAATGACTGTAAGTGCGTACTTAAATCTTTTTCGTCTAATCGTATCATGGGGTAAATATAGAAGATCCATTTGATGGGTGTCGTTTGGAGTTATATTCACAAAGTGTGGTCTCTGTATTTGTTTAGGCGCTGGTAGATAAATTTGCCAAATCGCTTGTTTAGATAACCATTCTTTTGCTGTTTGTTCACTGACTCCAGCTGCTTGGCTTAGCTTTTTAATTGCTGTTATTCCCTTCCAATATCCTTTTGGCGAATAATAGATCTTGTTCATTTTTTATTCAGCCAATATTATGCGCAACAAAATACACAACGGTCATGCCAAAGGCAATAAACAATATTTCTTGCATCTTTTGTTTTTCTGATGGTTGATAAAAATCGCTGAATTTTGGTGGAGGCAATGTCTCGATTGGCTTGCCTGTTACAAGATAATATTCTTTTATTGCTTGATCAACATCTTTAAATGTGTAAGCTGCATGTCCCTGTTTTTTCAGTTCATCGTTAATAAAATCTAACTGCTCAATTCTCTGCTTTTCATACGCAGCTTGTGCTGCGGCTAGTTGCTCCATAGCTTTGTTATGTCTTTTTCTCTCGCCGTCATCCCGTAGTTTACTAAATGCGTAATTACTTCCGCTAAAAGCAAGCGCATTAACCACAGCGCCACCAATCATCATTACGAGTGAAGCCATTTTTATAAATGTATTTTTTTAATTTTACATATTGATACTGTCTGGAATTATTCCTTGCTTAACTAAAAAATCTTTCGTAGCAAATGAAGCTGTAATAACAGCAATCAGCTTTGCTGAGTCTTCAAAGTCTAGTTTGCCAAGATCTGCTGGTTTTATTCTTAACAAGCTTTTACCAAGCATCGTGTATCCTACACTTAGGCCTCCAATAACAGCAGAATGGTATACAAGGTTAGTAATAGTTTTTTCGGTGCTCATTTTTAAAAAATAAAATAATATTTATTCATTAATAAAACATGAACTGCGATGATTTACTTCCTGAACTTACAAATGATCAAGTTGATGACCAAGCTATTATGCGCCAAAAGGAAAGGCTGTATTCTTTGGCAGCGTGTGGAAAAACAAAACAGTACCTCGGAAATGAATTCAGCATAGAACAGATTCAACAGATGTCGCCACAAGACATTGTAAAGTATCACAACAGGTATGAAGCGCAACTGGGGTCAAGAATGGTCAAAAGTGTCGGACAAACTGTTCTTAGTTTGTACACTAAACTAGTTAGTAGATTTGCGCCCATTGATTCTGAACAAGATTTTATGTATGATTTAAACGCAGGATCCAGTTTTAACAAAGTCATTAGAGTCTCTAGGATGTGATCTATATTACAGATTTGGAACATTATTGTCGCCAGTAATCATGGGATTAATTACTTTTAATCATATAGATTTTGTTTCCCTTCAAAATGACCGAGCCAGAAAATCAGCAGAAAACATTGATGGAGAAAGTGACCAGTAAAAAGCCTCCTCATCCTGGGCGCGTTGCAGCAGGAAAAAAATTAGCAGAGTGGAACAAACAAAAAAAATTAATGTTGCAATCACAGAATATAACTCATAATGAAAACATAACACCGCCAACGCCAACAGTTGTTTCAATGCCAGCTGTAAATACACAAGTTGATTCAAGACCTACAACACCAAAGTCGTCATGGAATATTGAATTTAAAACAGTTGCCATTTTTGGCGTCATTGCTGCTGGGGGTGGTTATTACGGTTATAAAATATATAAACAACGCCAGCAAAAACCAAAGCAGTCCAAAAAATCTCAGCCACTAAATACAGAAGCCGAACAAAAAAGCATGCCAGAACCGCCAACAACAAAAGATCATTTTGATCCATTTCAGATGGAATAATATTTCAAGAACTTAATAAATAATTATAAGTGACTTGAATAAGAACTTGATAACGACTTGATGACGACTTGATAAAAACTTAAATAAGAACTTAATGACGACTTGATAAGAACTTAATGACGACTTGATAAGAACTTAATGACGACTTGATGACGACTTGTTAAGAACTTGAATAAGTACTTGAATAAGTACTTAAATAAGAACTTGATGATGACTTGTTAAAAACTTGATGTTGACTTGTTAAGAACTTGAATAAAAACTTGTTAAGAACTTGAATAAGAACGTGATGCCGACTTAAATAAGAACCTAGAACGACTTAATAACGATTTTTTTTCACAATTAATTGTTACATTCTTTTCCGGGGAGACAACTCCCTTCTGCCTTTATGTAGTACTCTAGGCCAGACATGTCTGGCCCCGGCGAAGCAGGCGAAGCGAAGTGAAGCGAAGCGTGCAGACGAAAAAAAACACAACAATTATTTGCAGTATTTACATTGGCTCAGCTTATAGCGGCTGTGATCGCTTTTATCAAAACCCGTCATAAGACACATGAGGCATTTTATAAGTATAGTGCTGCCACACACTATCCCACCTCGTCCATCAAAGTTTTGATTTTCCCTACCTACCTAACTTTAAGTTTAGTTGACCTATTATCAACGCAACTGACGGTTGCGCGACCTATTTTATCATGGGACCACTTGTCATTTGATATGTCAGCCACTTGCTTTGTGACTGAACAGGATGTGCCTGGGCGCTGAGCAGTGATTCGTTGCCGGGCTGGCCTGCAACTACTAGTTAAGCGCGATGAAGAACAGAGAAAGAGGCAGCTCACGCTATAGCAAAGAACGTGTTAGCGCACGCCCGCTGTGCGGGACAGACCTATCATTTGGTGAATAGTTGACCGGCCTTCCCTGACTGACTCAACACTTTAAACATTGCTGTTGTGTGCGCGCTGCTGTGTGTGTGTGTGTGTAAAATAGTGTAGTAAAAATGTGTAGTCATTTGAAGTACTCCCTTCGTTGGATTAATAAACTAAAAAAAACGACAGAACTCTTTGAAAAATATCCGGAACTCGCAAATCTGACAATTTCTATTACACAAGCCATCGCGTTGATGCCAAAGATACATGCTGCTCTAAAAACCCACGCCGGTGTGGCAGCTGACTGGATGTGAAGAAGGTATGTACATTGTCAACTAACTGACTGTGTGCTGTGTTCTGTGTAAACAAAGGTCTCTTGTCTGTGTTAAGTCGTAAACCCCACACACCAACAAACCGACACGCACACTGAAAACAGCAAAATGGTGGCTTCCCATTCGAGAATGTTCAAGAACATTTGTGACAAAGCGCGCCGCGAGCACGGTGAGAGAAGAAACGCAGTAGGCGCGCGAGGCGTGTTTTATTGATAGGGAGACACACAGTTTGTAAACAGGACGCTCGGCCTGCTGACTTACTGCGTCGTTATAATTGTGTTGTCTCAAAAGTTTTCTAAATTAGTGTTAAAAACAGATAATCCTACACATTATGTATGTTTGTAAAGTGTTTACTATTAGAGAACTATAAAATAGGCATTCTGGGTAAGCCGGCGGAGCAACAGCGAAACCGGCTTCAGCCGGTTGGAGCTGGCGGAGGTGGGTGAGCCAGAATGCCTATTTTATAGTTCTCTCCTTTCCTGTGTAGTGTTGTGATTCCGGAAAAAGGGAATGTTGTAGTGTTATGATTCCGGAAAAAAGGGAATGTTGTAGTGTTATGATTCCGGAAAAGGGAATGCTGTAGTGTTGAAGAAAGAATATGCTGATGTTTGTCCCAAGTTGTAGTGGAATATGATGTGGCTAATGAATATGATTGTAGTCGTGATTGTAATGAATAGTAGCCATGATAATCAAGGTAGTTAATCAGTTTCCCCCAGGTAGAAGTGCTCCCTGGACTGAGGGGGACTGGCTTCCATTTACTGAGGGTCGGGGCCGTAGCCACGTACTACCCCCTTGTTCTCCGCCTTTTGTCGGCGTGGAGAGGTCGGCCTGAGTGCCGACAACTACCCTACCTGCCACTGCACCCGGGACCGACCACCCGCTGAGCCAGTTGGGCTGGAGACGCCACTGCTGCCAAGCCAGAGCGCCGCTCCCGAGTTTGAACCAGCGACCTGTTGGCTAGGACGTCGCTGCGTTGTGTTTGTGTGTAAGCCACAGCTCCTGTGCGAGACTGTCACCTTGCCGCCGGCAGAGACGACGTGAGTGTGGTAGAGATTTTTGAGCCACAGCTCTGAAGTTCTTGAAGTCCTGTGTTGGACTTGACTTGACGCTGTAGTCGTCATCTTCGTCGTCTTCGTCCTCTTCGCAGTCTCGTCGCCTCCATCGTCTCGTCGTCTTCATCGTTTTCATCGTCGTCGTCGTCTTCGTCGTCGTTGGACCCAGCAGCGCTAGTTGATAGCCGTTATATATAGACATATTTTGTGTGTACGCCTCATGGTTGGCGTGCCGACCTATTGATGTTATTGCATTTATATTATATGTTTGTCTGATGGCTTGGGCAGCATAAAGCAAAAAAAGAAGTGTTGTTCTGTTGCCTGGCTGTCAATGTACGGGTGAGTGGGTGTGTGTATGTGAATTAGAAAAGTCGTGCATGCATCCGTAATTTCTGAGTGAGAGTCGGACAGTCAGACACCTGCAGACACTATCCATTCCATCTGTAACAACGTTGACTCCTGGTCATCAAACAAAATGAGAACGGTTACCTTGGACATACTTGGTATCACTGAAGGCCTATCCACATGCCTATCCGCATGCAAATGTCAACCATATGCATCATTGAAAAGAAAACTTCATATACCCACTTTCTTAAAGAATTCATTATCTATTTGTCAAGAGACAATCACTTGTGTAATTTATCAGTTTAACGTCATTCTGTTGTCAGTGGCCTGAAATTTAGTTATATTACGATGAATCTCCACTTAAGTCTGTATTTACAAACTTGTATTTTCTCTATCATTCTTGTATTTTCTATATCATTCTTACAAAATCTCGAACTTATTTTTCACTGCAATACTTCGGAAGTATTTCCTCATCGAATAAGATTTCTTTTTTGTAGAAAGACATGACCATGTAAACAAATTCGGATCATAAAAGAAGTAAATTTCGCGTGTGCGCGCGCGCCCTGGAATCTGTGTGTGTGTGTGTGTGGAAGGGGGGGGGGGGGTATGCGTATGCGTGCATGCATGTGTTGTGCGTGTGTGTGTGTGTGTGTGTGTGTGTGTGTGTGTGTGGTGTGTGTGTGTGTGAGAGAGAGAGAGAGAGAGAGAGAGAGAGAGAGAGAGAGAGAGAGAGAGAGAGAGAGAATGACAAAGTTTAACGTTTGAATTTCATCAGTAACCAGAAGTGCTGGCACAACCAAACCTGGCAGACTTAAGTAGTATGAATACGTTTCCAGCCATCACCCATAAATTGCCATTGAATGGAAAACGTATTTCCATGCTACAAATGTCACAAGTCTCAGAAACTTTAAACTCTTACAATTATTGCTTTATAACTATTTAGAAAGGCATGTCAAACAATAGGAAATGCATTACATTGTTACAGCAAGTGAATCGTTATTTATGAAAACAAGACTATTGTATCTAATTCCTCATAAGCAGAGGAGAGGAAGAATATATCTCTAAATATTGACCTTCGATATAGATAGATAGATAGATAGATAGAAAATAGACATGATAGACATGTCTCCCATAAGTAACTAGATACTATGATATGATCTTACTGTTACCACAAATCAAGAAAGTGAAGCAACAAAAAAACAAACAAACAAAAAAGCTGCACTTCTTGCTTTTCGCAATTTCCACAAAACTATATGAAACTATTGTACATCTTCAAGTGTTGCAAAGTGGAATGAAACCAGAGGAGTTTAATGATAGAATTCAAAATGCATAAAAATACAGTAAAATGCCATGTATGTAACGTCATGATATAACCTTACACGAAAGTCATATTTGTGTAATGATGCATCGTTGGAGTAAGTAATCTATTAAATGGTGAAAATGAATTAAGGCCAAGGTAATGTGTCCTGTTGACATATATCTATGGAATGAACGTTTCACCAAGAGAAAGAGCGTGCAGGTATTCCAGCATTAATAGACAGGAGAGCTGATTAAAGCCAAGACAGTCCAGACTGCCGATGTTCCCGTGGAAAGGTGGGTGAAAGGAAAGATATAACAGGGGGTGCATAAGAATAAGTTAGTAGGGAGTGGAGAAGAGGACTGGAGATGAAAGGAGAGGAGAGAAACATGTTCAGCTCCTGACCGAACCCTACCCAGAATTCAGTTTGCTAAGGAATCAACTGAGAAGACTGTAACCACAGAGATGAGTTTCATTCATTTAATGAACGAGTCTTTGGCAGTGTTGCTGAAAATTTCAGACCAACGTTGCGATGTGTATAGTTCTTTGACCCGGTTGATCTCGGGATGTGTAATGGAAGGAGGTGTAGAGTACAACCCTATCGTGCCGTCTGAAACCAGAATGGAACTCCATAGCACTGTCTTCAGCATCCTCATCGATAAGCAATAACAAATTAAATCCTGTGGCCCTTGAAGCCCAGCTGTCATGGTGACTTCAGTTTGAACTTTCTCTTCACATCTATGCCCTAGGTGAGTTCGTGTCGCGGTCGATGGCGTCAGTAATGTCACTGAAACTCGTTGGACGGGGACGTGATAGCAACCTCCAAGGAAGTAGGAAGTAGGGATGGCGCTCATTCACGCTGGCTCAGCGACTAAGCAATTATCGTAGTAGGTGAGAGGGTTAGTAAGTGGTATCCCGAGTATACTGGATCAGAATACGTGAACATCACCGAAGTGGGTCAGCAGCAGTGCAGTGTCCGCTCTGGTGGACTGCCTTACGATAACCTGACACTGACTCTCCCTGTGGATTGCCGGTGCATGGGCTGTGACAGGACTAACTAGGGTGGAAGTGTGGAAGGGGAGCCAGATGAGTTCCCTGGGTGTAATACCGCTCAAGCGGCACAGAAGATGAGACAGAAAACAAAAGAGAAGAAACGAGAAGCAGGAATGATGATGTCATAGGTCATTGAAAGACACTTGAGAAATAACTGGTCATCAGTAAAGTTCTTATGTGTGAGAACATAATCATAACGTGATTTGCCATTGCTCCTGCTGACCAACACGTGCATGCTCTGTGCTTGTCGTCACGTCTCTCGCATGGAACTGCAGCAGTCACGAAATGTCCATAGACATAGCTAACACTGTCTGGTTTTCTAAAGTGCTCTTATTTCTTTTTTATTTGGGATCACACTTTGAATGTGACATGTTTCTTCCGAGTCTTGTTGATCGATTAACAGAGGAAGACCCCTGTCTATCCCGTGTCTTTCTTCCTTCTGTGACATTTATTCAAAGTATGTTAGTTCAATGGAGCAACAATATCATTGGAAATTCAGAGGAAACATAATTTATTAAATCCAAGTAAATGTAGCAAATGGCCAAACGGCCTTTTCCCTTTTAGCTGCATGTTCTAAAGTGGCATACCAATCAGTGTGACGAAGTCAAAAATACTGCAGAGACTTTCCACTGAGTTAAAGAGTTGGTGCCATAATGTGATCTCTCTGAACCAGGTTAATTTTCTCTGGTGATGGTAGAGGCAGTGGTCCTGCAGTGATTCACTTACGGTCATTTGGCAGCATCACGTCCACGGATCTAAGACCAACATTATTCTACTTACACATTTCTTGAGAATGGTATGTATAAAACTACAGGTGTTTGATTTGATATGCTTCTTCCGCAAATTGGAAGACTTTTCTGCTAGCTCTACTGCTGTTTCTAACATTCAAAATGTTCACACGTTATGTTATTTTTTTTACAAATTGACCATTTTTTTCTGTAGCATATAACGCTACATGCTTTCTGCTCAGACCGAATGTGATTATGTTAATTGAATCTAAAAATTGTGTGTTGATTTCTTTGTATTTTTTTTCACAAGGCTTTCTACTGATGTAGATTCTGTCTGGAGAGCGATTTATTCTCATTCACGAGATTAGAGTGTGAGCAACGTCTGTACGTTCTTTGGTTATAAAATATGAGATTCTTCTTTACATTTACAAACTGACATCTACTTTGTTACAAAATGGACGATACTATTTCTGCTGGCCAGACTTTCTCTCAAGCTGATATTCGAACTTCTGGAATGGGGAACGTGCCAGTGTCTGCAGAACCCCCTGAAGGATGTGTGGTGCTGTCAGTGAAGCCTGGAGCCTTTATTCCCTGGGACAACCCGGACAATCTCATCAGTCGACAAGTGGAGGTGGCCATGGACACAGCTGTGGCTGTCGTTTTCCTTCCCATCCTCTTCTCCATCAGCCTTCCCTGCAACATCCTCAACATGATCGTGTTCTGTAAGCAGGGGCTGAAAGAACGTATCAACCTGTGCCTCTTCTCTCTCCCTGGCCGATTGTATATACATGCTGCACTCTTTTGTCTACAACGTCGATAAAATCTATTCCCAGTTCACCACGGTATCAGGGATAGGAGTGGTGTTTGAGTTCGTGGTCAACAACCATCTGATGTTTATCCTCGGTATGAACTGGCTGTCTGGCTTTCTGTCCATGATGATCGCCTGTGAGAGATGGTTCTGTGTCTTCAGTCCTCTCCGCTCGCAGCAGATCCTGAAAACGAAAACGACTGGGGTGATCATTCTTGCTGCTGCCGTTTTCCTGCTGGGAATCAGCTACTTTGGAATGAGTCGTTGGAGCGTAGCCTGTGTCTTTGACCCTCTCACCTACACTGTGTCTAAGGCCATCTACCCAGGTGAATTCTATCAGCAGCATAAGAAAGTTGTTGATATAATATCTGGTCTTGTGATCAGCTTCTTATTGCCAGTAATCTATATATCAGTCGTGACCGCCACGACCATTCTGACTTTTGTCAAGCTAAGGAAAATAGTTCAATGGAGGGAGCAGACCTCTTCTGTCACGTTGTCGTCACGTGAGATCGCCTTGACGCGCATGCTCATTGGAGTTTCTGTTCTGTATGTCATCTGCGCTCTTCCAGTCCTTGTGTTGGGCGTGTGTCTTTTATTTGTTCCAGACATGGGACTTGGAGGCCGGTACCACAATGCCTTCAACTTCATGATCAGTTTCTTCGAGTTATTCTCCTACGTCAATGCGTCCTTCAACTTCTTTGTCTACTGCTTTCTGGGATCAAAGTTTAAGGAATCATTGAAAGAACTATGTCTTCGTTGTAGGTCAGTGGAGGGGAACAGGAAAGACAGGACAGAAAAAAGATCCGTCATCAGCAACAAATAGAGGAATATTAGATTCTAGGAAAGCCTTCAAGTGTCTAGTATCTGACTTAATACACTTTCGTAGCCACCTGCAAAGAGAATTCCTGGTTCAGAAAGTACCCCTGTTTGTAGGAAGCACGCAACAATTGTATGCACGTAGTTTCTGATTTTGTTGATTTCGGATTCTGATAAAAAAATTAAAAAAAATCGTAATACTTGTGGATTTTGGCAGGATACTCCATTCATTCTGAATTCTTTTGAGGATGTCATAAAAACTGGTTTTGTTGAAGACTTTTAACTGACTTTAGTTGCTTTGGGGCTCTTTCAATTGTTTTCCGGTTATGTTAAGAAGACTTTATGTTTTGTGCATTCTGTTCAGACTCTATCAGTCATGCAACGCGTCTTGGACAAGCTGAACTTGGCGGAGCCCATTCAAGTTGGATTTTCTTGTTTGGATACTCCTCACACGAAGCAGGTATTGCTGGATAACAGCTTTACAAGTAACAAAGGATAATTTTTCAAACGACAATGAATACTGTTTCAAATACTTTGGATTCTATTAAAAATGCTTCCAGTTATTTAGATTCTGTTACGGTTGTATTCCATTTTGCATTTTGATTTTTCAAACCCAGTTAAGGGCATACGTGAAAGTACACCATACAGAGCATTTTGGGCAAAGTTGAAAACAGTTCAACAATCATTTCAGACTTCCCTCCCCCCTTCTCTCTCTCTGTCTCTCTCTCTCTGTCTCTCTCTCTCTCTCGTGCTGTCTCTGTCTGTCTGCCTGTCTGTCTGTCTTCTGTCTGTCTGTCTGTCTGTCTGTCTGTCTGTCTCTCTCTCTCTCTCTCTCTTTCAAAAGCTCATATTCGGTGTAACAGATATTGCTCAGCATTACTACCAATAACGATCCCATAATGACAATGATTAAATTTTAACCTGCCCACTGTGTAAAAACAGTAAAGAGGATAAGATTCATTTTGCTTTATGTTGTCCAGCACTAAATAGCTTAACAACAATTCATTCCTGCAAAGTTTTGTAGATTTCAAGCCTGTTTTGACTAAGTTTGCTTTTGGCATGCAAACTTGAAAAAAACAGACAAAAATCTGTCAGTTTTCTTATAGAAAGCGTTTCAGTTGCGTGAGATTGCTATATGGTAAAATACTATTCTGAATTTGTACTTGGAATAGGAAACTTTCTGTCACTGTTTGATTACTCCCCATTATTAGGAGCAATGGCCTAGATAAAATTAAAACATACAAATCTGGATTTGAATCTGTCTCAAAAGACCTTTTTCGTAAAGTTTCTCTCTCTCTCTCTCTCTCTCTGAGTCTCTCTCTCTGTCTCTGTCACGCTGGTGGGGCTGCGACGGTTTCCGTCTACTCCCTATCGGACACCTGCCTCACGTGCACCCGATCTAGCATCACACAAGAAGGGAGTTTGATAAAACAATACAGAAATTTATTAACGAATGATATACAGCTATTTGTTGTGTTTCTTTCTCCTCCGTGAAAAGACGTTGATTCTCACTTTTATCTTGTTGCGATATGATAAACTGTCAATCTTCGATTTGCACTCTTTCACTTGCAATATTAAACGGAACTTTACTTATCTGGCTTTATTGTCTTTCGTTATCAGCTCACGATGCAGTTAGTCTGTGATGCACTCAAGATGAGCCGTCAGTTTCCTCCCGTTGACGTAGTTGCTGCTCCCAGAAGAAGACTGCGAAGATACTTGCAGTGAAGATTCTTCATAGGAAGTGAAGCAGATGAAGTGGAGAAAATGTAGTGAAGAGAAGAAGTGAAGAGAAGACACCTGAAACCATAGAGCTGTGTGCTAGCCCTTCTATCAACGATAAAGTACCAGACGCCCAGACGAAGTAAATGTATTACAGAGATACGACACAAACACAGATGACGACACCCTCGTGTGTGTGTAAGTGTGTGCGTGTCTACCGTGGGCACGATGATATGAAAAGTATGAAGATGGGACGACACACTAAATGAGGATGCCATCCACGTCCCCCAGGGCGCACCCAATCGTCCTGCAATAAAGGATCACAATAATAAATGAACAACATAATTATAGTCTGGCACCACTCTGCCTAATACTCGTAATAGATTAATGAAGTGATATCGATAAAATCACTAACAATCACATGGATCCGAACTGCGATCGTGCGACATATCTCGCACTAACCAAACATACCTCCATCGAACATGTGATGAACTCACTGGCTACCTTCGACCATATTTATTTGACAAAGAGTTAAAGTATAAATGGTAAATTCAACACTTACTGATAAATAGATACGGCTCCTACTAATGATAGGACGCCGACCGCTCCAGGCCGTCACCAGGGCCACCAGACGCGTCGCCCACCAGATGAGTCCCTGTCAGCACGTCCACACCAGTCTTCAGCATAGTCGTGCCGAGCCCCAGTCCCCCAGTTGGTCCGTCGGAAGCTCGAAGAAGGATCTTTCCAAATCCGGAATGACGAAGGGTAGACTGCAGGCTCAGTCGTAGACGACTGGTGCAGAACAGTGCTGACACTGGATCTCCGACTGCTGGTCGCCTCGGATGAATAAGATGATGCGGTTGATGAGGAAGTACGATTTGATGGTCGATGTAGACTGCGAGGATGTAAGTAAAAGCGCCGCTGACGAAGCACTGAATATGACCCTCTATGTCTTGCTATAGTGCAGGGTCCGCTGAACGCTGGAGTTACAATTTCAGAATTTTGATATTCTGACAATGCACAGGTATACAACGATTATTCTTATGACTCGATATCTCCTCAGCTAAACTGTACGAGTTCGCTGATCCAATAATCCGACTCCAGGTCGCCTTCTTCAACAAAATTCTTTCACAGGGCTTTCGATGTCGACCGCTCGTAACTGCTGCTTCTTCTGATCTCCCCGTAGACTTTCCGGTGCTAAGGCAACCGCACTACAAAACTGGTGTCCTAATGATCCGATTTGTTGAAGCCCTTTCAACGGACTTATGCAAATGCAGGATGTAGAAAAATAATCGATGTGATTGATGATAGCATGTAGCAAATCGTTGCACTAATAATAAAATCACAGTAGAAAAGAAAAGTTGTAATGCTGTGCTGTTTCGAAGGTGAGGTCGTCTGCGTATTTACACGCAGTTCGATGACGTGATGCGACAATTGACGGCATCGCCTGTGCCTGAGCTTAGCGCGTTCCAAAAAAAAAAAAAAAAGATCTGGCTATTATTGCCAAGTCGCCACATGTTACAGTCTCTGTCTCTGTCTGTCTGTCTGTCTGTCTGTCTGTCTCTCTCTCTCTCTCTCTCTCTCTCTCTCTCTCTCTCTCTCTCTCTCTCTCTTCTTAGGGAGAGGTAGAGGGTGGGTGTGGAGATTATTTTAATTCAAATCGGGTTGACGAATATATTAAAGCTATCTAATCAATGGTTTACATGTGCGGAACCGTGGACTACTATATAGTCTTGTTAAGATTGAACCTTGTGCACAAACCGCTGCGATTAGCAGCACTCGATTTCACGTCTAGGAAGTGAATTTGTTGCCGTTTTTATCTGCATCAAAACCAGGACAGCGAACCTCAAGCTAGCCGTATTTGCAACACGTTTTCATCTGTGTCACCGTTGCCATCCTCACTGTGATGTTCTTCAGTGTTCCGTCTTTTCGTGTGTCCATGACGACGCTCCGGTCAGTCCTGGGCCTAGATCCAGATCTTCCAGCAACACAGAAAGATAGTCCAACTGACCGGTGATGGTGGTCTATGATCACTGACTGATCTGTGAAACCTGAGTCGACCTATTTCTTCCACATCATTTCATTGTTTTGAATAATTTATAATGCCTGTAGAAGACCAGTGGGGCGAAACGTGTTGTGGTTGGTTTGTGATTTGTTTGTTCCAATTGTTTGGTTACCCAGTGATTCTACATTTGCTCTTATGTTTTAATTTCCGCCTGCAGTCGCTCCACTTTGAAACCATCCTCTGTATCAACTATGCAAATAAATGACACTCAAGCACGGAAAGACATAGCAATGTTGTCAGACATGCATAATAAATATTGGAATACGAGTAAGGAACTCAACAAAGTGAAACAAGACCTGAAAATTGCAAAACACTGCTAGTCGTTTCGAAGAAGGAATGAGGAATTCAAAACGGGTGGTTTGTGACCGTCCAATAGAAAATGATGGTTTGAAATCAGAGAAGTGTAAAATGAAGGGAAGGGTAGATGTCTACAAACAACTGAGGCACCTGGAAGGGTTGATCAATGGCAATTTGATTGCATATAGAATACCATGAACAACCAATGAAACCTGAACAATGAAGTCATAATCAATGATGTATCAGCTGATGAGTTGGAATGTTCTCAAACTTCAGACTATCACTACACCGCTCAAGCAGTCGGCAAAAATCAACAATTGTCACCAGCCACCTTACCGAAGTGGTTAGCGTCGCGGATTCTCGGCTGGGAGGTCGTGTGTTCGATTCCCATCAGAGCCATTTATTTGTGGGACTTTTCTGCCCTCACTGGCTACTATCCAGAGTCGAGTTTCCTCCGGGCTCAGTTCAGTCGATTTTCATCCACTAAATGGATGCGTCTTTGAGAGTGTTGCTCAAATTTTCTGACCAATGTCTGCATCTCTCAGGCCTGGTTGACGTCGGGATATAAAAGGAAAGTGAGCGTAGAGCACGTCCTTGTCATGCAGTCTTAGACCGGAATTGAAAATCGGTAGCATAGCCTCTATCATCCTTATCCTCATTGATCAGCACTAAAGAAATATGTCTTCAATTCTGTAGCCCTTCCTGCCAAGCTCTCGTGATGACCTCAATTTCAATGTCCTCTCCACGTCTATGGCCTTGGTTTGGTTCTGTCGAGGTTACCGGTATCGGCAAATTCATGGAGGCTATTGTTGGACTAAGCAATTATTATCGTTAGTAGGTGGCTTTGTGGGTGTTCTGCGTATGTTGGATCAGAACAGGCATCTCTGGTGAGTTGCCTTTTGACGACTTGACATTGACTGCTCCCTGCGGATTGTTGGTGCTGGGTTGTGGCTGAACAGGCCGGTCTGGGGCTGTGGACGGGTGGTCAGAATGAGCGGCGTGAATGTAATGCCACTGAGATGGCACAGAAGGTGTGTGAAAAATCACCAATCATCGGCGGGTGTACCATTTAGGGTTAAAGAATAGTTTAAAAGCAAAAGGAAAATTACAGGACATCACTTTACTGGCCATAATGATGCCAAGAAAGTGTGTGGCATTTAGGAAAAAACAAGCTAACAAATGTGTCTTGATTGAAGGAGATCATTAACCGTTTAATTCTTGATTACACATTTATTCACTGAAGTACAAGTTATTCTAATCGATCTCGTATTTCTATGATTTTAATCCTTCTGTATTTAACAACAATAACAAGCATCAATTAGCCTTTTATCGGTATGTTCACATAATGTTCGTATTGTATTTTTTTGCATTTTCTTTAGTCTTAATTTTTTTATTCTTTGTTTCAATTTTCTTTCATTATTTTTTTCATTCTTTATTATTATTTATTATTGTAGTAGTAGTAGTAGTAGTAGTAGTAGTAGTAGTAGTAGCAGCAGCAGTAGGTCTCTTACTACTTCCCTTTTCGGCCCATTTCACAATTTTAGTTGACTCCAGATTACTCTACATTGCTCTTTTCACTAGATGACTTTCCTCGTCAAGATCAGTTTTCAAGATAAGTCATTATCAATGAATCGTTTCAGTATTATTCATCCTACATGAAGGGGACCACTGGTTTGAAACGCCTTATGTAAACTGTTTGCTGCAGTCTAGCGTCCCATTTTCAGTTTCATTGGAAATCAAAATTCTTTTCATTTTCTGTTGTTCTTTACATTTTTCCAAATTAAGGTGCAGTTATAGTTTTCTTACACTCCCAGACTCTTTGTAATGGTTTTCGTTTGCACCTCTTTAATACACACAGCTCTTTGTGTCACATGTGTCCAGTGACACCATCCCTTGGAGCCAGTTGTTTGTTATGCCAGGAGTTGTTAGAGCAATCATGACGTTCTTCTGGCCTAAGAAGCAAATGGCAAAACAAGCCCTGGGCTTAACTTGTCTCACTCATCTGTTTGCCTAGACTGGGGTTGGTAAGGCACTGTAGAAGTTTCCTGGAGAATGTCCACCTTCTGTTTCAGCTCTGCACTGTTTTGAATGGCATTCCAGACCATTGCCTCTCTCAATCAATCATTCCTGGCTTTGCCATGTCATTTGCTGCATGCTGTGATGGACAAGCGGAACATATCAACCTAAATACCTATCAGAGCAAGAGACAGAGGGGCAGGCCTAACGTTATTTTCTAACATTATTGAGTTCCGGGTCCCGAGCTTTTCGAACAGCGCTATGACGTGCAACAAATGTCATAATTACAACGATGGTGTGTCCGCTGCTATCGTTAATTGCAACACCTTCAACCAGTTGATGAAATGATGCTACGGACTGTAATGATTTCTGTGTTCCTTTGTAGTTGGGTGTTCGTTTCGAATGACCGATATATGTTTGCTTTATATCGTGATCTCGGCATATGGTCTCTACTCACTTGCTGCACTCTTATGGAGCTCCACAAGGTTCTGTTGTAAGGCTTTTCCTGTTTATCACGTACCAACTCTGGTTTCTGTGATAATCAGCGATCATTCCTTGTCTTATAAAGGTTTTGCCAATGGTAAAACATACTCACAGTTTCGACCAATAATCATGCAAAGTGTACTTTATCATTCATGCTGTGCTGTCCAATGCACATTTCTGAAATGTTTGTATAAATGTTTTGATATCAGGTGGTTCGCAAGTAGATGGAGTGAGCATAGTCTGCAAAGAGGTGGTGGTCTACCACTTAATTATGAGGGAATAGACATTTTGAAATTGAATTATGATAACACTTAAGTGCTAATCGTCTCTGACTCTGTTTCCCATTACATTCCTTTTTTTCTTTAATTACTGTTGGCTTTAGCGACACACCATTCTCTAAAGTATAAGAAACTTTTGGTTCCTCATGTACATCTCACTTTCTCTGGGACAACAGGTTGCGAAAATTTTCCAATAAAAACCTTGACTAGTGTACTGGTTTGTTAAGGTGTCACAGGTTGACGATGCACACACACACACACACACACACACACACACACACACACACACCACACACCACACACACACACACACACACACACACACGCACGCACGGACGCACGCACGCACGCACGCACGCACGCACGCACACGCACACGTACACGCACGTACACACGCACGCAAATTAATTAAAACAGTCGCAAAGTTTGTCCCAAAATGACTGTACAAGATTTTTGCAAGACATGGAGAAAAAAAGAACAAAGAGGTGAAATGTTTAACGTCATTTTGATTCAAAGCAGATATGAAGTGAAAACAAACAAACTAGCAAAAAACAAACAGACAAGAAACAAACCCCAATAAGTTACGAAGATATAGTGTAATTCGTGCTCGTATGATAACGTATTTGCACGTCCAAACGAATGCTGCTTACGACACCAGACCACTGGCAGAAACGCCAGCTAAGACACAGAACAAGCACTGATACATGCCAAGTTAAGGATGGCTACTAATTTGCCCATACACCTGACACATGATGCTTGTACGTAACAAGATGTGGAGAAATGATCAAACACATATTAACATATCTTCGAGACTACCAAAGCTCTTTCATAAATTTGAATATAGTCAAACGAAACAATGACGAATAGAAACAAATATGTGTAACCTCTCTTTGAATGATAAGAAAGAGATGTCAGCGGAGTCAAAGGACATTCAGGTGCAGCGTATATAGGTAGGCCTGGAAGGTCCTTTAGTGTTTGGGGATGACTCCTTGTTTATTCTGTGTGCTCTTTGTGGGGATTTGTGCAAGGCGATTTGGTTAAGCACCATCTGATTGGAGTTATGGACATGTAATATTTTATCATGGGAGCAAAATTTACCCGACTTGTTTGTTATCTACTGTCTACGAATCAACGCCCCACTTTATATTGCTTTCTTTCCAAATCAGTTAAATCCAGGTTACATATATTTGTTTCTGTTTGTCTGCATGTTCTACTTGACTTTGCTGAAAATAAAAAAGACTTTCAGTCTTGAGTAAATGCTAATTTGTGTTTGTTCATTTCTCCTGTGCTTGTTGCTGTGTATATGTGTCAAGTGCTCGATGACCTACCCACGATTGAGGAACTCAGCAAGGCCATCGACTTACTAGCCTGTGGTAAAGTTCCGAGTAGCGTTCGGCAGAAGTCATCAAAGCCACCAAGGAGAGTTCTTTCCACAGTTACCTCCATGAGCTTCAGCTGTAGTATTGGGAGGAAGCAATACCCCCAATATTGCGAGTATATTAACACCAACACCATGGAGACCCACTATTCTATCCACAAAGACACCAATTCATGAGGAGAAAGGACAGCTGCAACGCGACAAAAGAGGTAGGCAAGGAAAGACTGTGCCAGTAATCGAGAGGACGTCTCCCACATACCCTGTCCAAGCTGCCACTGCACATTCCTTGCATGCATTAGCTTGATCAGCCTCCTTCGTATCCACTAATCGTCTCGTCCCTCTCAACTCCAAGATTACTGAGGTGGTCCTCGTCGACTGGACGGACGAACAACATATGTAGATTATGCTGAAAGAGTATGTACACCATGTTTTCAAAGATCCGTGGTGAAAACACGTGCACAGTTGAATTTTCGCTGTTATGGCATTCAGCTTGAACAGATCTCCTCTATTCTCTACATCCCCAACACTTCATCCTACCCTAACCCCGTGGAAAACACGCTACTATCTACGCTGCACATTGTGTGTAAAGAAACATGATGGGAAGATTTACTACGGCTCATGGCTATGCAGATGAATTGCAGATCAATAGCTTTAGTAGGACTGTACACAGCCATTAATACTGCTTGAGTTTCACGTTCATTATCAGGCGTCACTGCGTGAAGACAAATCCATACACGCTACACAACGTTGCTATATACGAGGCTACCCTGTACAAAGGTAACATCTACATGGAAAGGATTGATGGGAGGTTATTGAGTGTGCGCGCGCGCACTGTGTGTGTGTGTGTGTGTGTGTGTGTGTGTGTGTGTGTGTGTGTGTGTGTGTGTGTGTTGTGTGGTGTTGTGTTATGGGAAGGGAAGGAAGGGGGCATGCGCATGGTATGAAAGCATGGATATTTGATTATCTGCTGCACATATTGTTGTGCATATGTTTAATGCGATGTTTTGTGCAACAGGCAATGCATGCATGAAATCATCTGACACGTTGCAAGTGTAAAGGAAGTGCGTATAGTTTTGAGCTTATGCTGAGATAATGATAAATGGTAATGAAAAAAGAGCAAAAGGATCCAAATTAAATACAAAGACCACACACACACACACACACACACACACACACACACAACAACACACACACACACCACACACACACACACACACACACACACACACACACACACACACACGAAGTAGAAGAAAAAAAGAGCGAATTAAAACAAATGCCAGTGTATAGATACACAATCTCCCACGCCTGTACATGATCATGCACCAATACAACTGTACCATAATAGTCTCTTACACACATGTCCTGCTGTAAGCGTCAAATATGGAAACTGAGAAAAGTGAGTCTAACATTCTTGACGATTAGGAAATAATATTCCCCTGTTTATTTGTTTGATTTGCTGTTCTCTGTTTACATCCCCATATCCGTGTAAAAAAATCATCCTTGCAAAGAAGATTCTTTGTACTTGAAATAATGTATAATGTAAGATAAAGACAGGTAATTTCTCACACACATTTCCTGGATATCACTGATAAACAAAAGGAGGTGGTGTATGAATGTACGTCAACGAGGGCTTTTGTAATAGAGCGAATGTGACAGTGAAAAAGAGACTGAGCACTCCTGACAGTGACCTGATTGTCATGTCACTCCGACTCCGTTACCTGCCCCCTGAATTCGAGAGAGTGCTCGTCACCGTCATCCCCCTTCATCCAACCCTGCATGTGCCGCGAATGATACCTCTGGCGTTGTGAGAGAATTACAGTTGATATCCCCTGATGCTCCAAATTTTGTTCTTAGTGATTTTAATCAACGTGATCTCCGGTCTGTTTTACCCTCTTTTAAACAGAATGTCACATGTCCAACCCGTCTGTGGACCTTCCCAAAGTTAGTAAATCTGATCACAACACCCTATACTTGATCCCCTCTTACCGACCTGTTATTCAAACCCAACCTGTTGTGCAGAAAAGTGTAAAAATTTGATCCCCTGATAGCATAGAACAACTGCGAGCTTCCTATGAGTGGACAGACTGGGGCTTTTTTTGCTTGTGTTGATGTCAATGAAGCTGGTGATGTTATCTCTGATCATGTTACCTTTTGTGAAAACACGTTAATACCAAAGAAAACTGTTGACAATTTTCCGAACAATAAGCCTTGGGTTTTCAAATCTATAAAGAAAACACTGACTGAAAAGAAAATAGCATTTTAAACGAAGGATAAGTTTGCAAAAAAAAATTCTAAGAAAATTAAGACTTGAAATAAAGGACGCAAAGATGGTATACACAAACAAAATCGGAAAGCAGTCTGAGTCGGGAAACATGCGAAATACATGGGATGGACTAAAACGCTTACTGGACAGAATAAACCAAGAAGTGAGTGTAATATATGAAGAGGAATATTATGATTGTGCTAACGAACTGAATGATTCTTATTGCCGTTTTGAAATGAAACATGTTGGTGAAAATTTTGGAAACTGTTATATCGAATATTTCAACAGCTGTGATAACGATGATAGAGTTTTACATATTGATGATTCTGCTGTTCCGGGTTTGTTCAAAAGTATAAAGATAAGTAAAGCTGCAGGCCCAGACAACATTTGAGGAAATCTTTTAACATAATGTTCAGAACAATTGTCATATGCTTTGTGTACGTTGTTCTCATGGACTTTGAATTGTGGATTTGTGCCCTCCGTCTTGAAAAAAATCAACAATTTGTCCTGTACCCAAACCAAGAAATCCTAGCATTTTGGACTATCGACCTGTTGCTTTTACATCTCTTATAATGAAATCTTTTGAATGCCTTGTCCTTCAGATTTTTCTTCCTCAAGGGAAACAGCTTTGTGATCCATACCAATTTGCATACAAACAAAACAGAAGTACAGATGATGCAATAATCACTCTTTTAAACCGTGCATACATACATCTTGAAAACAAAGATTCTTTTGTTCCTATCCTGTTTATTGATTTCTCATCAGCTTTTAATACTATTCAATCACACACTATGGCAAAGAAGTTAAATGAAAAAACTGTACAGGTGAACCCTAAATTGATTTTATGGATTGTGAACTTTTTAGTCAACAGGTTACAGTGCGTACGCATTGAGGGAAAACATTCATCAACTAGAACCACATTTACTGGTGCACCTCAAGGCACCGTTCTCTCCCCTGTACTCTTTACTCTTTATGCAAATGATTGTACTGGTTCTTCTGTCACTCCTGTCATAAAATACTCAGATGGTTTAGAAGACCTGTCAAATTCAGATACAATTTATTTTCAAGAAGTGGAACGTTTTTGTACATGGTGTAAATAGATCTGTCTAGATTTGAATGTTCGTAAGACGAAGGAGAGGGTAATTGATTTTCGAAGAAACCCAGCTTCTGTCCCTCACTTGTACATGAAATCACCGAAGTGGAACGTGTAAGTGACTATAAGTATCTGAGTACTATTTCTTTATGATAAGCTAAATTTTGATGCAAATACTTAATCTATATATATATAAAAAAACGCCAGTCTAGAATATACTGTCTTCAGAAACGTCGGTCCACCGCTGTTTAAAAGGACATCTTGGGTATGTTTTATCGTTGTTTTGTAGAATCAGTGTTGTCCTTGGCTTTTTATGCTGGTTTGGAAATCTTAGCGTGAAAAACAAAAACATTGTAATACAGAGAGTGGTGAATACATGTGGAAAGATTATTGGCTAAAAACAAAAACAGCTAGATAAATTGTATGAATGTCGTGTCACACAAAAAGCTGTGAACATTGTTGCCGACAGTTCTCATGTTCTTTCAAAAAACTACAATGTTCTACCCTCTGGGCGAGGATTCCAAATTGTGAAGTTCAAGAATAGAGCCAAAAACAGTTTTATTCCCAATTCCATCAAACTCCTGGATATAACTAAATTCTCAGTAAGATCTGGTTCAAAAAGCATATGTGTGTGTGTGTGTGTGTGTGTGTGTGTGTGTGTGTGTGTGTGTGTGTGTGTGTGTGTGTGCGCGTGTGTGCGTGTGTGTGAGTGTGTGTGCGCGTGCGTGCGTGCGTGCGTGCGTGCGTGCGTGTGTGTGTGTGTGTGTGTGTGGTGTGTGTGTGTGTGTGTGAAGAATGTATGTGTGTATGTGTGTGTTTGTGTGTTTGTGTGTGTGTGTGTGTGTGTGTGTGTGCGTGCGTGCGTGCGTGCGTGCGTGCGTGCGTGCGTGCGTGCGTGTGTGTGTGTGTGTGTGTGTGTGTGTGTGTGTGTGTGTGTGTGTGTGTGTGAATAAATGGTAAAATATGACGTGTGCATCCAATACCTGCAGGACTATTTTAATCTAATGCTAATTGCGTACAATGAACTCACAGTGAGTCGAAATCGACCAACGAAGCTGCAGAAATCAATGGTATATTCTGACAGTTAATCGATTTCAGGGTGAGGTAATTGTTCTCTATGTATCTCTCTGTCTGTCTGTCTGTCTGTCTGTCTGACTGACTCTCTCTCTCTCTCTCTCTCTCTCTCTCTCTCTCTCTCTCTCTCTCTCTCTCTGTATATAAACTTTCCAAAGAACCGTTTCCATCCCCAGTTTTCGTTGTTTCATAAGGCAAATTGTGTCAACAGTTATTTGTAAGCTTTATAATATTTGCGTTCGTTTCAGTGTGCACTAAAAAGGGGAGGCAGATTAGCTCCTAATAAAAGGTTTCCTTGACATCAACAGAGTTTTTCGTGGCCTGAGTATAGGCTCTGAAAACAGATGTAAATTAGTTCTTTGCCAACCAAACATGTAAACCATGAAGAGATTGTTAATATCCAGATATGGGGCTATCCTGATTGTTTGTAAACTTGTCGTGAATGGAAAAACCAACGCTAGACGTTCTTTGGGCGTCACTGGGCTTCCCAACATACTAAAAGTTATAGCCTCTACCAGATTCCTCCGGATGCGTTCCACTTGCAGATGTCGTCTTGTTTCGGGCCACGAGGTCAGTCTGGTAGCAAGCAACCTAGCATCCTGACGAAGATAACAGTATGTTGTTCTGGTCTGTCCTATCTGTCCAGCAATGCTCGTATATTTCATGCCCCCTCACCCTACGGCATCTTTCGTTTTTTCTTCTTTGTATGATAGCAATCATGGATGGATACTAAGTAGGCGTGGTAACCTGCCTGGTGTCATCCAGGGAAGGCTTTGTTTAGGGGCACTTTTATTTTCCCCTCCCAAAGCGACGGGGGGGGGGGGGGGGGGGGGGGGGGGGGAAGCAGTACTGTTCCTAAAAAGGGCTGCTCTGACACTGTGGTAGGATGCAGGCACATATACCCCACGCTGCGATGGACGACCACCATACCATAGCCATCTACGAGTTAAGTCGTAGCAAAGAACGTCCCGAAGCATCCTTTGCCTGTTCCCGACATTACTTCTCTATCGCCACATGATTGGAAGACTGGTCTGTAGATTCAAGCAAACCTACTTGCCTCACCAGTACAGGAGCTTTTAAAATTGAGTACTGTGCATGCGATCTCCTCCCCAGCCGCGCGAGGCAGAAACCTGCACATGTCAAACGAACCCAACAACGTCAGATTTTTTTTTAGTTTATCCGTTTGTTTGGAAGATGTTTTGCTAAGGGTCTAGTGCACTTCCTGCCCTGCCGAGTTGTACGTAGAATCTAGAAGTACTTTCCGAGGTCACTGAGGAGAAACAATCAGGTTTCGAAATACCGGTATCTGACCAGGAGTTATGATATGTTAGTGAGTTTCCTCCCTTTTGGAGATTGTCTCCCCCTTGGAGACTACGAGCTTGCTGAAGGCTGATTATGAGAAGCATTTATTATTCCCCATTCACCCGCTCAAGCACATACTGTTAGTTAGGCAGAATTATCTACCACTGCAGATATGAATGCTTATCTCCCCCTATTTTTTTCAATCAATTCAATTCAATGTGTGTGTGTGTGTGTGTGTGTTGTGTGTGTGTGTGTGTGTGTGTGTGTGTGTGTGTGTGCGCGCGTGCGCGCGCGCGCGCGCGCGCGTGTGTGTGTGTGTGTGTGTGTGTGTGTGTGTATTCATAGATATGTCTGCCATAAGTAACTAAATACTATGATATGATCTTACTGCTATCAGAAATCAAGAAAGTGAAATCTAGTTGCAAAGTGAGGGGACTGCAGGCCTATATCTAAACACTTTTGAAAAATAATTTATAAGGCTCCGCCCCTAAACGAATGACAAGACAAAACATGACGCGTTTCGACCTCTTAGGCCTTCTTCAGGCAAGATACACAACACCCAGGACAACGAAAATGAACGAGCAAACTTATCTTCATCCAATTCGGCGAAAGATAGGCGTTGAATTATAATTCATTCTTCAAAAAGTGAAGCATCAGTGAAAGCTGTACTTCTTGTTTTTCGCAATTTTCAGAAAACCGTAGGAACCTATTGCACATTTACAAGAGTTGCTAGGGTGGACATGAAACTAAAAGAGTTTTATGATAGAATTTAAAATGTACGCAAATACAGTAAAATGCCATGCATGTAACGTCATAATATGACCTTACATGAAAGTCATTTTCGTAATTATGCGTCGTTGGAATAAGAAATCTATCAAATGGTAAAAATGAATTAAGTACTGTGTCCTACTGATATATATCCATGGAATAAAAGTTTCACCAAGAGAAAGAGCGTGCAATTATCCAAGCGTAATTGCCATAGACAGGAGAGCTGATTAAAGCCAGGACATTCTAGACTGATGCTATCCCGTGGAAAGATGGGCAGAAGAAAAGACTGGGCGGGGATGGGTATGGTATAGGTTAGTGGGGAAGTGGAGGGAGGAAAGAGGAGATAAAAGGAGAGGAAAGAAAAAGTTTCGACCTATGACCGAATCCTACCCAGAGCTGACTTTGCTATAACACCAACTAGGATACACCAGGCTGACGGACTTCATACATGCAGGCGTTCCCTACATGTATGGACATCCATTGCCCTTCCCTGATGCGAGGCTCTGTCAGGGCGACCGCTTATGATCCCTCAACACTAAGATTACCTTCTAATGGGTTCTCAAAATACTTTGTCTCGCTTGCACCTTGGCGATCTTCGGGCGCAAGCTTTAGGACTTAAAACTGGATCCCTTCAATAGTCGGCGTAGTAAAACAGGTGGGAGAAGAAGAAAGGTAGGAAGGAATATAACAAAAGCTGAAAGACTATCCAAGAAATATTTCAGGATTTGTACTTGGAACTGCTGCAGGGCCAGAAAGAGGATCTCAACAATTGAAAACCTAGCATATGACTTTGATGTTCTGTGTCTGCAAGAAACTAGAAGTGCCGCCCACAGACCATTACAATTGGACGACTTCATAATATTTCAAAAGCATGATGGACGAGGACTAGCTATGATAATAATAATAAAAAAAAACAACTTGAAAACGAAACTGTCCAGGATAGACTTGGACAACTGGTGTAACAGCACACGTGAGCTAATGGGTGTGAGCTTAGAAAGACCGGATGGTAGTCAGAAAAGCCTTATACTCATCAATGCATACATACATCCAGGTACCCACACATCAAAAACGGATTGGACCTTTCTGGAGGAAATAGAACATGAATTTGGAGACTCGGTTATACCATGTGGAGATCTTAATGCACACTCAAAATTGTGGGATCAACATGGTACCAATCCTCAAGGAGTTGCACTGGAAGTGATGTTGGATGAAGTACTTCTTAGTGCACTGACATCATCATCCCCAACACACACAGGGAGGCAGAATGACATTGACAGTGTCATTGACTTTGCATTCATTGGACCAAAATTCACAGCAGGCATGAGAGCGGAAGTACTTCTTCATCATGGAAGTGACCATTTCCCTGTTGTGTTCAGTTTACAGAAACCATCAAAAGTTACACAAACAAAACAAAAGGACCCTCTTCAATATAGCAACAATGAAGGGAATCTCATAGGAACGCTAAGGAGTAGAAGATGCAAAAGAAACAATACTACAACCAAACAAATCGTTTAACCCCTTTGGTGGAATATAGACACAGAAACAGCCTGGAAAGAGAAACGCAAGGCTGTAAGAAGTTGGCAGAGAGAAAGAAGAAAACCTTGCCCTGATCTAGCTATTAAAACAGACATGAATCATAAAACTGAACAATTCGAAAGGGTAGCTGAACAAGCAAAAGAAGCCAAGTGGCAACAATTTTGTGTCACTTAATTATGACACAATACTGACTCAGTTCTGGCATTTTTATAGTCGCATGGAAGGAAAAACCAAAACAAACGGAACCCCAGATATCTTAGATGCTGATGGGATCACAAAACTCAAGACAAATTTAGAGAAAGAGTCTGCTCTACTTAAACGTTTCGTAGAACAGAGTGATAAAAAAAAAAATTTTGACCAAGTTAAACCAACACCTAACTCAGACTGGCATTGATGATGAAATCGCAGCATCTGAACTGGATGACGCAATAGCTAGATGTACTAAGGATAGTGCTCCAGGACCAGACAAAGTTCGGTATGCAGATATCAAACAGCTCTCAAAAGAGGAGAGAGCCCAACTCTTCGGTCTCTACCAGGAGAGTTTTGATAAAGGCTATGTTCCAGAAGACTAGACACACAGCTACCTGAAAGCTTTACCAAAGTCAGGAAAAGATCATTATCAGCTGAATGGCTACCGCATACTCACTATGCAAAATATAACAGGAAAGCTCATGGAACGAATCATAGCAAGAAAACTTGCAAGAGATCTTGAAAGTCGACAAATCCTCCCATCATATCAAGGAGGCTACAGAACAGGTAAAAGTACATGGAAAATGCGGCCGCTTTTGCCTATGAAGTATACGAAGGAATCCAAAGAAAGGAAGAAACACTAACTGTTGCAATAGATCTGGAAGACGCACACAACAAAGTCCAGTTCTTGCTTCTCATGGAGCTACTCCTTGACTATGGAGTCAGCAAGACACTTACACGATGGATAGCAGCCGCACTTCGGGAGCGAAACGTCATCCTACGATTTGGAATTTGGACTTCTGAGCCTCATAAACTTTCTATGCGATTACCTCAAGGTTCTCCTCTTTTCCCTGTTTTGTACAATGTTTACACTAAAGGCCTTGCAGACGTCAACAGAAGCGGAACTGATCGAGTGTTGACATTAGCCGATGATGGCCTGATCTACAAAACATAAAAAAATGCTCAATAAAGAACGAAAGCAGTTCAGCAACAGTTGAACGACATTGCTCAGTGGTGTCAAGAAACTGGATCGTCCATCAACCCTACAAAAGCCCAGAACGATCCATCAACCCTACAAAAGCCCAGACGTTAGTCTGCACTCTCAACAACAAGACATCAGGACAAGTACCTTCACCAGTTTCCTTCAGTGGAATACCAATC
>CM065715.1:109438411-109455911 GCA_033310375.1 Conus canariensis | reverse complement strand
CTCAGATTGTCCATTCGTTATCTTATGACTCAGATTGTCCATTCGTTATCTATGACTCAGATTGTCCATTCGTTATCTTATGACTCAGATTGTTCATTCGTTATCTTATGACTCAGATTGTCCATTCGTTATCTTATGAAAATTATGACCAGCTTAATTTTTTTTCCTGCGGCATGTGACACAATATACTTTCTGCTCAGACCGAATGTGATTATGTTAATCGATTGCAAAAAATGTGTGATGCTTTATGTCTCCAATTTTTATGTCCTTTTTTTCTTGGCAGTGCTTTCTACTGATACAGATTCTGTCTAGAAAGCGATCTGTTCTCATTCGTGGGATAAGAATGTGAGCAACGTCTGTAAATGTGTTTCTTTTGGTTGAAAAATATGAGATTCTTCTTTATATATACAAACTGACGTCTACTTTGTTACAAAATGGACGATGCTGTTCCTGCTGGCCAGACTTTGTCTCAGGCTGAAATTCGAACTTTTAGAATGGAGAACACGACAGTATCTGCAGAACCCCTGAAGGATGTGTGGTGCTGTCAGTGAAGCCTGGAGCCTTCATTCCCTGGGACAACCCGGACAATCTCATCAGTCGACAAGTGGAGCGAGCCATGGACACAGCTGTGGCTGTCGTTTTCCTTCCCATCCTCTTCTCCATCAGTCTTCCCTGCAACATCCTCAACATGATCATCTTCTGTAAACAGGGGCTGAAAGAACGTATCAACATGTGCCTCTTCTCTCTCTCCCTGGCCGATTGTATATACATGCTGCACTCCTTTGTCTACAACGTTGATAAAATCTATTCCCAGTTCACCAAGGTGTCAGGAATAGGAGTGGTGTTTGAGTTCGTGGCCAACAACCATCTGATGTTTATCCGCGGTATGAACTGGCTGTCTGGCTTCCTGTCCATGATGATCGCCTGTGAGCGATGGTTCTGTGTCTTCAGTCCTCTCCGCTCGCAGCAGATCCTGAAAACCAAAACGACTGGGGTGATCATTCTTGTTGGTGCCGTTTTCCTGCTAGGACTCCACTACATTGGAAATACTCGTTTGAGCGTAGCCTGTGTCTTTGACCCTCTCACCTACACCGTGTCTAAGGCCATCTACCCAGGGAAATTCTATCAGCAGCACAAGGAAGTGGTTAATATAATTTCTGGTCTTGTGATCAGCTTGATATTGCCAGGAATCTATATATCAGTCGTGACCGCCACGACCATTCTGACTTTTGTCAAGCTAAGGAAAATAGTTCAATGGAGGGAACAGACCTCTTCTGTCACACTGTCGTCACGTGAGATCGCCTTGACGCGCGTTCTCATTGGAGTTGCTGTTCTGTACATCATCTGCTCTCTTCCAGTTCTTGTAGTGGGCGTGTGCCTGTTATTCGTTCCAGAGATGGGTCTTGGAGGCCGGTACCACAATACATTAAACTTCATGGTCAGCGTTTTCGAATTGTTCTCTTACTCAATGCGTCCTTCAACTTCTTTGTCTACTGCTTTCTGGGTTCAAAGTTTAAGGAAACATTGAAAGAACTATGTCTTCGTTGTAGGTCAGTGGATGAGGACAGGAAGGACAGGAGAGGAAAGAGACACGTCATCAGCAAATTATAGAGAAATATTAGATTCTAGGAAAACTTGAAGTATGTAATATCTAACTTCATATACTTTCGTAGCCACCTGCAAAGAAATATTCCTGGCTTAGAAAGCACCCCTGTTTGTAGGAAGCACGCAACAATTGTATGCACGTTGCTTTTGATTTTGTTGAAAACGATTTCTGATTCTGATAAAACGTTTTAATGCTTTGTAGGATACTCCATTCGTTCTGGATTCTTTTGAGCGTATTCAAAAAACTGATTTTGTGGAAGACTTTTTTTCTGACTTTAGTTGCTTATGTGCTCTTTCAATTGTTTTGTGGTTATGTTAAGAAGACTTTTTTGTTTTGTGCATTCTGTTCAGACTTTATCAGTCATGCAACGCGTCTTGGGCAAGCTGGACTTGGTGGAGCCTATCCAAGTTGGATTTTCTTGTTTGGATACTCCGTACACGAAGCAGGTATTGCTGGATAACACCTTTACTAGTAACAGAGGATAATCTTTCAAATGACAATGAATACTAGAACTTTAGATTCTGTTAAGAATGCTTCCAGTTGTTTAGGTTCTATTACAGAACTTTTATTACTTTTATATTTTGTCAATAGCATTGTGATTTTTCAAACCGAGTTAAGGATATACGTGAAAGTACACAATACAGTGTATTTTGAACAAAACTGAAAACAGTTCAACAATCATTTCAGATCTCTCTCTCTCTCTCTCTCTCTCTCTCTCTCGCTCAAAAATTCAGATATTGCTCAGCATTACTACCAACATCGATCCCATAATGACAATGATTTAATCTGCCCACTGTGTAAAAACAGTAAAGAGTATGAGATTCGTTTTGCTTTATGTTGTCCAGCACTAAATGGCTTAACAACAATACATTCCTGAAAAGTTTTATAGATTTCCAAGTCTGTATTGACTAAGTTTACTTTTGGCATGCAAACGTGAAAAAAAAAAAAAAAAAAAAATCTATCAATTTTCTTATAGAAAGCGTTTCAGTTGCGCGAGATTGCTATATTGTAAAACACTATTCTGAATTTCATAATTGGTACGAAACTTGGTGTCATTGTTTAATTACTCCCCTTTGCTAGGGGCAATGGCCTGATATAAATAAAAGATCTGAATCTGAATCTGAAGCTTTTTCAAAAGACATTTTTGGTGAAGATCAAATCTCTCTCTCTCTCTCTCTCTCTCTCTCTCTCTCTCTCTCTCTCTCTCTCTCTCTTAGGGAGAGGTAGAGGATGGGTGTGGAGACTAAATGCAAGTCGACTTGACAAATACATTAAAGTTGTCTAATTAATGACCTACATGTGCGGAACAATGAATTACTTCATAGTCTTGTTAACATCGAACATTGTGCACAAACCACTGTGATTCGCAGCACTCGACTTTAGGTCAGGGCAGTAAATGTGTTGCCGTTTTATCTGCATCAAGGCCAGGCGAGCGAATGTCACGCACGGACATTCAAGGGACATAATTGCGCATATTGTAAGGCGGAGTTATTGCAGCGGTCAGTTCTTTCTTTTTTCCCGTGTCGATATTTGGGAATTACGATGTATGTTTTATTTTTTGTGTGTGTGTTTTGGTGGAGTCATTGTTGGTAGGTGATCGACCAAAGAGGGTGAAGTTTGTGCCTATATTTGGCTGTATCCATTCTTGTGATTTTGTGGTCTGTTGCCTCGGTGATTTATGGGTGATTGGTTGACCAACTATTGGAGATTGGTGCTTGTATATGGTTGTGTCCACATTTGGTCTTGTGTACAAGCTGTTGGTGGTTATCGATTGATGATTGGAGGGATTTATAATCTAGAGTCTGTGCCGATACACAGTTGTTTCCATATTGGGAAGTGTGGTCTCGTCACCCTAGGTGACTTATTGCTGATTGGTCTTCTGGCAAGTTGGTGTTTCGAGTCTGCATACGACTGTTTCTATCTATGCCCCTATCTGGAGTTTCGTCGTGCCGTTCCCTGGGCAACCTACTGATGATTGGTCGAAGTCAGGGTGTGGCATTGTCAGTTTCATGGTGTCTGTCAATTCTAAGTGTCGTCTGTTTTTTGACTGTCTGATTTAGTTGTTTGTGACTCCTGGCTCGAGACGTAGGTCTTCTGATCCAGCGTTTGGTGAGGCAGTTTTGCCACTTTGTTTAGTGGGCTGCCAGGAAACCCATCGGTGTGTCCTTGTGACAGCTCGGGATTCCAAGAAGTTATCGGTGTGTCGGTGTCTGCCACCAGTGTCCACGCCTTCAAGGGAGTGAGGGTTTCCCCAGTCTGGAGCTGCTCTGGCGGGTGTTTGTCCTGTATTGTCTTCGTTGGTCATCGTAACTCCAGGTGTCAACAGGGTTTGACCGCTCTGCTGCTGCAACCTCTGGTGTGAGGCATCTTACCTGGTACTGCCCTGTTCCAACTTCTTTCTGGCCGACCTCTAGGTCATCGCTACGAACGACTGGGAGGGGGCGAGCTCATCCTTCTGCGAGCGTCGGAGCTCCCCCTCCTGCTGCTGAGCTGCTGAGCTGCTGGGCTCTTCATTTTCTTCAATGTGTGTCACAGTGTACTTTGAATCAGTGACTCCGTGTTGAACCTTGTGACATCGTCGGATCTTCATCGTTCGGCGCTTCGTCTGCTGGGGCATCAGGACCTCAATGACAGTGTGGTCACCAGTGCACAAACCGTGAACGTTCGTGAAGGAAGGGGAAAAATTGGGTGTGTGGGAATTGATTGTGTGAAAAAAACGATGGTTCGAGTGTGCAAAGGGTGAATGGTATTGTGCATGAGTTGTTTATAATTATATATAACATATATATTGATTTAGATATATTTGTATGTATTGTGTGGACGGGGAATTGTAACGAATTGGTTTTTTTTTGTTTTTTTTTTCCTTGGGGGGGGGGGGGGGGGGGGTCGTTGTGTCCCTTTGTGGTTCGTATCGCGTGGGCACTTTGGGTTCGGTGGGCCATCCTACCTCTGGATGACCCAGCCCCAGGTTACCACGTGACAGTCCCTGGCGTATCCCTGTCCGGTATTAACCCTGTGTGGGTTGGGGTCCCTTGAGGCTTCCTGGATTTGAAGGTGGGGTGTCGGGGCATTTTTATTGTGCATTGCTGATTTTGGTGTTGTTTTTTGTATTATTGATTGAAGATTTTTTGTTGTTGTTGATAGTGTGTGGGTGAGTGTGAATTTGAATAAAATTTGATTGTTTGTTGCACCTATTATTTAGTGTTTTGTATTTTTGTTCTGTGGTGTTGGTAGTTTTAGAGTGTGGGCGGGGTGGATTAAAAAGGGGTACCCTTCTACATTCGGGTATCCCTGTCACCGCACTAGGCGTAGTGACAGCGAACCTCAAACTAACAGTGAAAAATTATTTGCAACATGTTTTCATCTGTGTCACCGTTGCCATGGTATATTTGCCATAGTAGATACTACGGTGTTCTTCAGTGTTTTGTCTTTTTGTGTGTCCATGACGATGCTCCGGTCAGTCCTGGGCCTAGATCCAGATCTTCCAGCAACACAGAAAGACAGTGCAACTGACTGGTGATGGTGGTCTATGATCACTGACTGATCTGTGAAACCTGACTCGACCTTCTTCTTCCACATCATTGTATTGTTTTGAATAATCATTATAATGTCTGAAGACCAGTGGGTCGAAACGCGTAGTGGTTGGTTTGCAATTTGTTCCAATTGTTTGGTGACCCAGTGATTCTACATTGGCTTTTATGTTTCAATTTCCGCCTGCTGTCACTCCACTTTGAAACCGTCCTCTGTATCAACTATGCAAATGATTAAGACTCAAGGACGGAAAGACATAATAATGTTGTCAAACATGCATGATGAATTTTGAAATACGAGTAAGGAACTAAACAAAGTGAAACAAAACCTGAAAATTACAAGGCATTGCTAGTCGTTTGCAAGAAAGAATCCAGGAATTTGAAAAGGGTGGTTTGCGACCGTCCAATGGAAAATGATGGTTTGAAATCAGAGAATTGTAAAATGAAGGGAAGGGTAGATGTCTACAAACAATTGTGACACCTGAAGGGCTGATCAAGACTGCTTATGGAATATCATGAATAAACAATGGTACCTGAACAATAAAGTCACAATCAATGATGCATCAACTGATAAGTTGGAATTTTCTCAAACTACAGACTATGACTACACCGCTTAAAGCAATCGGCAAAAATATCCAATTGTCACCAGCCACCTTGGCGAGGTGGTTAGCATCACGAACTCTCGGCTGGGAGATCGTGTATTGGATTCCCATCAGAGCCATTTATTTGTGGGACTTTTCTGCCCTGACCAGCTACTACTCAGAGTTGAATTTCCTCTGGGCTCAGTTCAGTCGAGTTTCATCCATTAAATGGATACGTCTCTGAGTTTTGCTAATATTTTCTGACCAATATCTGCATCTCTCAGGCCTGGTTGACGTCGGGATATGATAGGAAAGTAAGCGGAGAGTACGTCCTTGTCATGCAGTCTCAGACCGGAATGGAAAAACTACCGAACTATATCTAACCTCTCGTTCCTGTCAGAACTCTTTAAAAAAGTCGTCCTCAATCAGCTGAACTCTCACCTCTCCGCCAACAATCTCCTCAATCCTTTTCAGTCAGCCCTATCGCCAGGTCCACAGTACTGAAACAGCCCTGCTCCACATTCTCAATGACCTTCTCCTTGCAACCAATTCTGTTAAAGTCTCTCTTCTTACTCTCCTTGACCTGTCTGCAGCCTTTGATACCATTGACCATACTATTCTCCCCACTAGACTCCAGCACACTTTTGGTATCTGTGGCACGGCCTTCTCTTGGTTCACCTCTTACCTCTCAGACAGAAAACAGACTGTACTCATCAATGGCACTAATTCTAGGGCTGCAAACCAGACCTGTGGTGCTCCACAAGGATCTGTCATTGGACCTGTTCTCTTCACTCTTTACGCCTCTTCCCTGTCAACCATCATCAAATCCCACTCCCTTAAACACCACTTCTACGCTGATGACACCCAACTTCATGGCAGTGACTCACCCGACAATGTACAGACCCTCTTGACTCACACATCTGACTGTTACTCTGACGTTAAGAACTGGATGACAAACAATAAACTTCAGCTCAAGGACGACAAGACAGAAGCAATTCTGATCAGCACACGTCAGAATCTCTCTCAACTGCCCCCTCTCTTTCTCTTCAACTATGCAACACATCCATTCCAATTTCCGACTCTGCCGAGAACCTGAGTGTCTACCTTGATTCTACCCTTTTCATACAAAAGTTTGTGACCCAAACCGCAAATCCTGCTACTACCACCTTCGTCCCATCAGCCTGATCTACCGAAGCAACTGTCAAACTTGCCCTCTGTTTCATTATGTCTCGTATCGACTACTGCAACTCACTCCTTTCTGGTGTCAATGATCCTCTATTCACACCCTACAACGCATTCAAAACAATGCTGCACGCCTTGGACTCAAGAAGAAAAAGGCTGACCACATCTCCTCTCTTCTGTCACAACTTCACTGGCTTCCTGTATCAAAACGCATACACTATAAACTTGACACCATTTGTTACAAGTCCCTCAACAATGCAGCCCCTCACTATCTAACCAATTGACTCAATATCTACAAACCCTCACGCACCCTCCACTCTTCCTCTGATCCTCTCAATTTCCGGGTTCCACATACCAAGTTCAGTATCTTTTGTCCACGTGCCTTCTCTGTTTTTGGCCCACTCTGCTGGAACAAACTTCCACTTTCGGTCCGCCAACTGCCTACTTTCTCTTCTTTTAAGACTGCTCTTAAAATTCACCTCTTTTCTTCTTCCTAATAGTCCTCTCCACGATCCCTACTACTCCCACTGCAGCCTTTACCCACTCAGTGTGGGACCTGAGATGTAAATATTTGTACATAAGACTTTTTTTTTCCATTTTTCCTCTCTTTTGACAGTTTTGTTTAGCCATGCAGCACGTCTTGAAATGTGTGTGTGTGTGTGTGTGTGTGTGTGTGTGTGTGTGTGTGTGTGTGCGTGCGTGCGTGCGTGTGTGTGTGTGTGTGTGTGTGTGTGTGTGTGTGTGTGTGTGTGTGTGTGTGTGTGTGCTTTCATTTAAATGTTTTGTTTTCGTGCGCTTAGAGTTGATTTCATCAAGATTTTGCGCCTTATAAATACCATTATTATCATCATTATTAAATCTGTAGCATAATCTTTATCATCCTTTTCCTCATTGATCAGCGTTTAAGAAAAAATGTCTCAAATTCTGTGGCCCTTCCTGCCATAGTCTCGTGGTGACCTCCGTTTCGATGTCCTCTACAGTCTATGGCCTTGATTTGATTCTGTTGGGATTACCGGTATGGGCAAATTCAAGGGGTTTGTCTTTGGATTAAACAATTATTGTCGTCAGTAGGTGGCTTAGTGGGTGTCCTACGTATGTTGGATCAAAACAGGCATCTCTGGTAGGTTGCCTGTTGACGACTCGACATTGACTGCTCCCTGCGGATTGTCGGTGCCGGGTTGTGGCAGAACAGGCCGGTTTGTGGCAGTGGACGGGTGGTCAGAATGAGCGGCGTGAATGCAAAGCCATTGAGACGGCACAAAAGGTGTGTCAAAAATCACCAAGTGTCTATGGTTGTACCATTTAAGATTAAAGAACGGTTTTAAAGCACGGAGAAGTTACAGGACATGACTTTACTAGCAAAAATGATGCGAAGAAAGTATGTAACATTTAGAAAAAACAAACAAACAAACAAGCAAAAAAAATAAAATAAAATGAACAGGACCACATTAACAAGCTGCAAGAGAACAGAAAACATCCGTAAAAACAGACAGGACACACCCTTCGAAAGCCCCAGGACAACACCACACGAAAAGCTCTGACCTGGAATCCTCAAGGCAAGAGAAAGCGAGGAAGACCAAGAAATATCTGGAGGCGGGACTTGGAGGCGGACACCGGGGAGATGGGTTACAGCTGGGGCGAATTAGAAAAGATTGTCCAGGACCGTGGTCGTTGGCGTGCAGTTGTTGATGGCCTATGCTCTGGCAAGAGCAATGGGCGTAAGTAAGTAAGTAAGTAAGAAAACAGAAGAAAAAATATGGTGTTTGACCATGCCCACAACAAGCAAACAAATTTGTCTTGATTGAAGAAGACCGTTAACTGTTTAATCCTTGATTACACATTCATTCACTCAATTTTTTTTCTGTCATCCTACTACAAGTTATTCTAATCAATCATATATTTCTATGATTTTCATTCCTTTTGTATTCAACAACAATAACAAGCATCAATTAGCCTTTTGTCAGCATGTTCACTTATTGTCAGTATCATATTTTGTGGCATTCCATTTACTCTTCAATTCATTTCATTCTTTCTTTCATTCATTGTGTTCGTTTTTATCATTGTTATAGTAGTAGTAATAGTAGTGGTAGCAGTAGTAGAAAGAGTAGGAGTAGTAGTAGTAGTAGCAGCAGCAGCAGCAGCAGCAGCAGCAGTAGTATTAGTAGTAGTAGTAGTGGTTGGTGGTGGTGGTGGTGGTGGTAGTAGTTTCTTACTACTTCCCTTTTCGTTGCATTCCACCATTGTAGTTGACTCCAGATGACTCTACATTGCTCTTCTCACTAGATGACTTTTCTCATCAAGATCAGTTTTCAAGATAAGTGATCGTCAATGAATCGTTTCAGTGTTATTCATCCTACATGACCATTAGTTTGAAACGCCTTATATAAACTGGGTAAACCATTGACTTCCGGGAATAGGCCGGAGGACGTCCGGGAAAGACCGGAGGACACTGGGAAAGACCAGAACCAAGGGCTCTGTGGGCTGGCTCCCCACTTTGCCTTAAACATGTGGCTACTAAAAATAAAAGGAAAAGATGCTCCCAGGATTCACCGAAAGGGGGAGAGAATGATGAATCCATCGGTGCTCAACCAATCATGACTGCAAATCCCAAACGGACTATGAACATGGACCAAATGGAATATCCATGTGTCTGTGGAAAGCGTTTCGCTACCACCCGTGGCATGAAGATCCACAGAACAAAGATGGGATGTGTGAAGACTCATCTGAATGAGCAGCAGCGCACTGCATCAGCAGATAAGACGTCGGAAGACCAAGGCCAGGATTTAAACCACAGTGCCAAGGACATCCACGCTGTTGGTTCGGATGAGGAATTTGCACAGGCCCTCGATGCCAGGCGCCTGAAACTCAACCTGCCACGAGCAAACGAAACTGAAGATTGGGAGAAACTGGATGCAAAAATCGTCCAAAGACTCGATGCACTGATAGGGAAAAGCACCCTGGAACACAAACTAGCCACATATGGGGACATTGTGTATGCCACATGTAGAGACGCCTATGGAGCAAAACTACCCAAAGAGAAAACACCTCCAAAGAAATCCAGACGCCAAGAAAAGATGGACAAGATCAGGGTCCAAAAGAAAAACCTCAAGATGCAAATGAAGACCGCACTGCCAGCTGAAAAACAAGGCTTGGAAAAACTGTGGAAAGACCTGAAAGAAAAACACAGTGCCCTCAGCAAAACGGAATCTGCGAGGAAGAGGAAGAGCAAAAAGAAGAAGACACAAGAGCGCTTCTTCAGAGACCCCTTCCAGTTTGCCAGAACACTGTTTGAGCAGCCAAAATCTGGGACCCTAAGTGTGGACAAAGGAGTTCTTGAGCAGCATCTGAGGAAAACATACTCTGACCCACAGAGCAAAGCACCACTCGACATTCAAGGTCTGGTGTGGCCAACCAACCCTGAGGAACAGTTCAATGGCAAGCCTCCAACGTTGGTGGAAATCAAGAAGGTGGTCGACAAAGCCAGAGCCAAATCATCACCAGGGCCAAACGGAATACCTTACCAGCTTTACAAGAAATGTCCCAAGGTGCTGGAGTGGCTCCACAGGCTGCTGCGATCGGCTTGGAGAAACCAGAAGATCAGCGGCCAGTGGATGACGGCAGATGGTGTGTACATCCCCAAAGAGCAAAACTCAAGTGACATTAGCCAGTTCAGGCCAATATCACTACTGAACGTCGAAGGGAAAATCTTCTTCTCTGTCATGGCAGCAAGGCTGACCAAGTACCTGATGGAAAACAAGTACTTGGATGTGTCAGTCCAGAAAGGTGGCATCCCAGGCGTGGCGGGCTGTGTAGAACACGCCACAATGATCTGGGACGCAATCCAAAAAGCAAAAACAGAAAAGAGAGACCTGGACGTAGTGTGGCTTGATCTGGCAAACGCATATGGATCTGTGCCCCATGAGATGATACAGTTGGCTCTTGAGATGTACCATGTGCCAAAGAACATCCGCGACATGCTCAAGAAGTACTTCAATGGCTTCTCAATGCGGTTCTCTACCAAGGAGTACACAACAGACTGGATCAACTTGGAAGTGGGTATTGCAATGGGCTGTGCAATTTCCCCAATACTGTTCGTGCTGGCAATGGAACTCATCTTGAAAGCAGCAACAAACAACGCGAGACAAACAGACCTTGGCGATGGATACAAGATGCCTCCTCTCAAGGCCTTCATGGATGACACTACAGTGATTTCATCCAGAGAAGACGAGACACGTCATGTGCTGGAGAGGCTGGAAGACATAGTTGCCTCATCCAGAATGAAGTTCAAGCCAAAGAAATCACGGAGTCTCTCACTGAGGAAAGGAAAAGTGGCCGGATCTGTGGTCTTCAGTGTTGCCAACCAGGCCATTCCAACAGTCACAGAAGAACCAGTCAAGAGCCTTGGAAGATGGTATGATGATACGCTGAAAGACACACAAAGAGCAAAAGAAACCAAGCAGATGGCGGAGGAAGGCTTGGAGACCATTGACCAGTGTGGGCTCCCTGGCAAATACAAGGTCTGGTGCCTGCAGTTCATGCTGATACCAAAGCTGCTATGGGCTCTGATGATATACGACATCTGCACCAGCATAGTGGAGGCAATGGAAGCCAAAATCAACAAGTTCACAAGGAAATTGCTTGGTGTCCCACCCTGTCTGACTGACATAGCGCTGTACTGTCGCCAAGCAAAGCTGAAACTACCCCTGAAATCCATCCTGGAGGAATACAAAGCAGGGAAGATCAGACTTCAAAGCATGCTGGAGGACTCAGGAGACAAGGTGGTAGAAGCAATTAAGCCCCAGCTGAAGACAGGCTGAAAATGGAAAGTTCAAGAGGCGATGGATTCTGCAAAAGAAAGTCTCAAGATCAGAGAAATAACAGGACACACACAGACCAACAGACAGGGACTGGGGGTGACCAAAACTGAATGGTGGTCAAAGGCCAAAGGAAAAGCCAAAAGAGACATGATGATTCAGGAGATGAGAAAAGAAGAAGACCAAAAAAGACTCCAAAAAGCAGTCCAGCAGAGCCAGCAAGGGCAATGGACAACGTGGGAGAATGCACTCCAAAGAAGTCTCACTTGGAATGACATTTGGCACATGGCCCCTCTCAGGATCAGCTTCATTCTCAGATCTGCATATGACCTTCTGCCCTCAAATGCAAACCTGGTGAAGTGGGGGAAAACAGACGATCCTGCATGCCCCCTCTGCCATGAAAAACAAACAGTGGAGCATGTCCTAAGCTCATGTAAAGTAGCCCTGGCTCAAGGAAGGTACACATGGAGGCACAACCAAGTGCTCAAAGAAATTGTACAAGTAGTCTGGGCTAGTACCAACACCACAAAAGGGAAAATCAGGACTCCAAAAGCACCCGCAACATTCTTCACGGCAGGAGGCAGCAAATCATGGCCAAGAACAACAGTGCCACTCGAAACATGCAGGCAGAGTCTGCTGGACGGGGCAGATGACTGGGAGTGCACTGCAGACCTCCCAGAATGGAAGGGTCACCCAGAGATCATCAGCAAGAGTGGCATGAGACCAGACATAGTAGTCCACTCTAAGTCAACCAAGCAGCTGATCATGATCGAGCTCACGGTGCCATATGAGAACAGAATGGAGGCAGCTCAAATCTACAAGACTGAAAAGTATGCTGATCTGGCAAACAGCCTGAGGAGAGAAGGCTATCAGGTCAAAGTCCTCACTGCAGAAATTGGAGCTAGGGGGTTTGTAGGAACGTCTGCATACAGCCTCATGAAACAGCTCTCAGTTGCAGGGAAGGAAAAAACCAGAGCCCTGAAAGCAATGGCAGAAGCGGCAGAGAGGTGTTCAAGCTGGATCTGGTCAAGGAGGAACAAAAGTGAACTTCATAAGGCTTAATTTCCCTACAAATATCAGGTGTCCCTGTGGCTCAGTGGTTAAAGCGCGAGTCATTAAGTGGAAAATGAGCATGTCCAGAGGGTCATGGGTTCGAATCCCAGCCATGGCTCGTCCCAAGATGGGAAAAAAAGGGGCAGCAGAGGGACATCCGGAGTCATGAACCGGGTGTGGCCCAACCCCCCTAGAGTGTCAGGAGATAAGGGCCGAAACACTTGCTTGAAGGGGGCTTCTCTTCTGAGGACTCTCTGCTGCCACGCTCTCCACGAGTTTCTTTCTACTGTTTGCTGCAGTCTAGTGACTCTACATTGCTCTTCTCACTAGATGACTTTTCTCATCAAGATCAGTTTTCAAGATAAGTGATCGTCAATGAATCGTTTCAGTGTTATTCATCCTACATGACCATTAGTTTGAAACGCCTTATATAAACTGTTTGCTGCAGTCTAGTGACTCTACATTGCTCTTCTCACTAGATGACTTTTCTCATCAAGATCAGTTTTCAAGATAAGTGATCGTCAATGAATCGTTTCAGTGTTATTCATCCTACATGACCATTAGTTTGAAACGCCTTATATAAACTGTTTGCTGCAGTCTAGTGACTCTACATTGCTCTTCTCACTAGATGACTTTTCTCATCAAGATCAGTTTTCAAGATAAGTCATTAACAATGAATCGTTTCAGTGTTATTCATCCTACATGACCATTAGTTTGAAACGCCTTATATAAACTGTTTGCTGCAGTCTAGTGACTCATGTTTAGTTTCATTGGAAATTGAGATTTTGTTTTTAATTTTCTTTTGTTCTTGGCATGTTTTTCCAGTTTAGGTGCAGTTATAGTTTTCTCACACTCCCAGACTCTTTGTAATGGTTTTTGTTCGCACCTCTTTAATGCACACAGCTAGTTATAATTTTCTAACACTCCCAGACTCTTTGTAATGGTTTTTGTTTGCATCTCTTTAATGTACACAGCTAGTTATAATTTTCGAACACTCCCAGACTCTTTGTAATGGTTTTTGTTTGCATCTCTTTAATGCACACAGCTCTTTGTGGCACATGTTTCCAATGTCTAACACTAACTTACTTTTATAATCTATGTATTGAAAAAAGCCATGTTCCCTTTAAATTTAAGAAAGCGAAATTTATACCTTTATATAAAACAGGCGATGCCACCAATCCCTCTAACTATAGACCTAATTCAATATTATCCCTTTTCAAAACGGAGTGACCGAGGGCGGAAAATGAAGCAACATTTAGAAAGAGAGGGGGTTAGTTACCGCCGCAAGTAGCCCCCTCTCTTTCGAAATTTTGCTTCATTTTCCGCCCTCAGTCACTTCGTTTGGAAACTGAACTTTTACTGATACTGGCTGATACCCTTTGTCGTGTTGTATTTCACGTCACGTCTTTGCTCTGTGTGTACTTTGGAACGCTGTAAGCCACTTGCCATTCTCATTACCCTTCATTTGATCGTGAGGCGAACATGAGAAGATAAGTGGTTTCTCGTTCTTCGTTTTTACTGTCCTAAATGTTATTTGTTTTCCCCTGAAGAAGACCCAAGAGGTCGAAATGTATTGTGTCTTGTCCTGTACTCAGTTTGTGTCCTTGGCGGTAACTAACCCCCTCTCTTTCTAAATTTTGCTTCATTTTCCGCCCTCAGTCACTTCGTTTGGAAACTGAACTTTTACTGATACTGACTGATACCCTTTGCAGTGCTGCATTTCACGTCACGTCTTTGCTCTGTATGTACTTTGGAACACTGTCAGCCACTTGTCATTCTCATTACCCTTCATTTGATCGTGAGGCGAACATGAGAAGATAAGTGGTTTCTCGTTCTTCGTTTTGACTATCCTAAATGTTATTTGTTTTCCCCTGAAGAAGACCCAAGAGGTCAAAATGCATCGTGTCTTGTCCTGTACTCTGTTTGTCTATGTCCTTGGTGGTAACTAGCCCCCTCTCTAATTTTTTTTATTTTCATTTTTTTTTTAATAAATCAAGTTTGGTATATTCTGGAGGGATCGCATGGAATAATTTGTCTTCCTCTTTAAAATGGTGTTCCTCACAACAGGCATTTAAAAAGCACTAAAACAGAATCTGATGGAAACTCTATGCAACAATTAAAGCTCTCTCTCTCTCTCTCTCTCTCTCTCTCTCTCTCTCTCTCTCTCTCCCTCTTAACTACATTTGTAATTATGTTCCAAGAAGTGTTTCTTATTATTTCACATGTTTTAATATGAGTAATGTACATATGTGTATGGTTGGAGATATGTGCTTTTCGAACGTTATTTGTAATTTTTGCCGTTGCATGCTCTCTCTCTCTCTCTCTCTCTCTCTCTCTCTCTCTCTCTCTCTCTCTCTCTCTCTCTCTCTCTATATATATATATATATATATATATATTTCTTTTTTAATGAGGGCAGGATGTCAAAAAGCTTGGCAGCTTATTCTTCAACCCTCAATAAAGATAATTTTGACTTACTTGACTTGACGAATGTCACCATCCTTTGGAGCCAGCTGTTTTTGATCAATTCAATTCAATCAACTTTATTGTCCATCAGAAATTTTTCTTCTGCTCCGCATCATTTCATCATGTGCCAGAAGGTGTCAGAGCCATCATAGCGTTCTACCGGCCAAGCAATTAAATGGCAAAACAAGCCCTGGGGCCAACTTGTCTCACTCATCTGTTCGCCTAGATTGGGTTGGTAAGGCACTGTAGAGGTTTCCTTGACAATGCCTATCGTTCTGTTGGAGCTCTGCACTGTTTTGCATGGCATTCCAGACCATTGCCTCTCTCACTCACTCACTCAATCCCAGCTTTGCCATGTCCTTGCAGCTTGCTGTGAAATGGAAGCCAAACATTTAGAAGCAACACCTTCGACCAGTTAATGAGGTGATGCTACGGGCTGTTATAATTAAAGTATTCCTTTGTGGTTGGTTGTTCATTCTGAATGACCGACTGGTGTCTGTTTCATATCATGATCTTGGCAAATGGTCTCAGCTCACTGCTACACTCTTACAGTATGGAGTTTCACAAGGTTCTGTTATAAGATTTTTCCTGTTTATCACGTACCAGCTCTTGTCTCTATCTTCTGAAAATGTTGCCAGCGATACACAGATCTATTATCAGTCCCGAACTATAACTTATCATGTGATTCTGAATATTGAAAACTGCATTTATGACACGAAGACACAGATGGCACTCACCAACCGGTGGCTAAATAATAGAAAATGGACTGTTTTAATTGTCTCTTTACGTTGGAAAGAGATGGAAAGCTTTAAATAAAACACAGTCATTATAAATAATACAGACATTGTACACAATATGTCTTTTAGAATTCTAAGATTTCTATACTTAATCTGTCTTTTAGAATTCTAAGAGTTCTATCGTTCTTGCCTAGATCTGTTTCAACTTTACGACGACTAAACTGCATGCTAAAGATAATGAATATGTCTAGCATTTACAGTGTGCCTTACCTATGGCCTAGACTCTTACAAAGACATTCTCACACCAAAACGTATACACAGTTTCTACTAATACTCATACAAAGTATGCTTTGTCATCCATGCTTTGCTGACTGGTGTACATTCTTGAAATGTGTGTAAACATTTATTGAAATCAGGTGGTTCGCAAGTAACTGGGTTGAGCATTGTCTGCAAAGAAGTGGTGGTCTACCACTTAATGATGAGGTAATAGACATTTTGAAATTGAATTATAATAACACTGAAGCTCTAAGCTTGTTTCATAATAACATTCCTTGCTTTTTTCAATTACTGTTGGCTTTAGCCACATACTATTCTCTAACAGTACGGGGAACTTTTGGCTCCTCATGTACATCTCACTTTCTATACAATAGAAGGTTTCGAAAATGTTCCAACAAAAACCTTGACTAGAATACTACTTTGTGAGTATGACACAGGTATGACGATGCGAACACACACACACACACACACACACACACACACACACACACACACACACACACACACACACACACACACACACTTCGCCAGTACAGCAGACGCATCACACCAACCATTGAGACCCACTACTGTATCCACAAAGGCATCAATTCATGGGAAGAAAGGACAGATGCAGTGCGACAAATGGGATAGGTAAGGAAAGACTGCGCCAGCAATCGAGAGGACATCTCCCACATACCCTATCCAAGCTGTCATCGCACATTCCTTGCAAGCATCAGCTTGATCACCCACCTGCGTATCTACTAATCGACTCATCCCTCTCAACTCCAAGGTTACTGAAGTGGTCCTTGTCGACTGGACGGACGAACAACAACATATGAAGATCATGCTGAAAGAGTGCGTACAGAGTTTGATTTTGGCTGCTATGGCATACAGGTAAAACAGATCTCTGTTCCCCACTTCCCCACCCTTCCCCCTCCCCAACCCCTGCGGAAACACACTCTATTGCGCTGCACGTGAGTTTTAAAGAAACTCGATGGGACAGAGTTACTACTGTTCAGGGCCATGCAGATGAACTGCACACTTCGACGGCTTTTGTAGGACTGTACACAGCCATTTAGTACTGCTTAAATTTCACTTTTATCATGCAGGCGTCAGTACGTGAAGGCAAATCCACACACGCTACACTTCCTTTGCTATATTACGAGGCCACAGCGTGCAAAGAGTTATAACTACATAAGGGAAGGATTGGTGGGAGGTTTGTGTGCATGCGCGCATGTTTGTATATGTATATTTGTGCATGTGTGTGTGTGTGTG
>CM065715.1:109418411-109433411 GCA_033310375.1 Conus canariensis | reverse complement strand
TAATAAGTTGAAAATATACTTCCAATGATCAGAAAAAGTGAGTGCGCACAGCCAGTTGGTGATAGCATGCTAACGTGCATTAGGTGAGGTTGGTGGGGGTGGGTGGGGAAGATTCTTCCCCTCACTCCTTCCTCCCCTTCACAGTAATTTGTCTAATATGTTCATGCCGGGGAGATATTCTTCCATGCCCCTTCTGATTATGAGTCCAATTTCTTACTATCTTTGAGGGAACGGTGCGGAGGGTTGCTGGTGTGTGTGTGTGTGTGTGTGTGTGTGTGTGTGTGTGTGTGTGTGTGTGTGTGTGTGTGTGTCTGTGTCTGTGTGTCTGTGTGCCTGTGTGGTGTCTTTCTTCGCTTAAAACTGGACAGCCCATTTAGAGGAAGTGTGTGTGCTGGGGTGGGGGAGGGGGGGGGGGCGGAAGGGGGAGGGGGAGGGGCGGGGGGGGGGGTTCAGAGGAAGGAGATGGAGAGGACAGAAAGACAATGTGCAGACCCGGCTGAAAGATTGTTTTCTGATTTATTTCAATACTGTATTGTGACCAAGTGATTTAGTAATAGTAATTATGACCGCCGTGTGTGTGTGTGTGTGTGTGTGTGTGTGTGTGTGTGTGTGTGTGTGTGTGTGTGTGTGTGCGCGTGCGTGCGTGCGTGCGTGTGCGTGTGCGTGTGCGTGTGTGTTCCTCCTTTTTTCACTTCCTTTCCGTCCCCCTTCCTTGTCTTCTCTTCCTTGCGGTGACTTGTTGTTATCAGTACTATAACTATTATCATTACCATTACTGTTATAACTAATGGTGATTATAATAGTTATAGTGTTTTACTCATTCGTTCCTTTTAAAGAGTGAAGAAGCTCCGTGGTGCATCCGATGTCATGCGCCACTCACAATGAAACATATTCTTTTAGAGTGTTGGGACTTGTATGATATGAGAAACAAACATTTTACAGCAGATTCCATGAAAACCTTCATCAGTGATGTTCCATTTGGTGCGATCTTTGAATTCGTGAAATAGATTAACATCTTTAATCGGATCTGAGATTTCATAGTGGAACGATTTTTAACAAAAATTTTGGGTGGGTTTTCAGAAGATGTATTTTAAAGAGTTGTTTGAATAAATGACTTGTGAGTTGACTTCAACGCGGTGACAGCCCTGATATGGCCCTTTGCGGTCGGCTGGGCTATAAGCAACATTACCTTACCTTACCTAGTGTTATAAGTGTTTTTGAACCCACCACTGCGCCACAAATTTACAACATGTTTCTTTTCCTTCTGTTCCTGTAGGCTATTGCTGAAGAATGGCTGTTGCTTATTTTCTTCTCTTCACCTTCTTACTTAAAGAATTTTGTAATTTTTCATGTTGTTGATGCAAGCATATGGTGATTTTCTGCACATGTTGGATAGCTGATTGTCGATGTTTATTCACGAAGGCAGAATCTTGTGCCTCAGAAGGATTGATAACACTAGAAGAACCATCCATAGCTTTGACAAACAGGAAAATGATACAAGCTCCGGTACGGATGGGGTAACAGTAATTTTTGTTTTTACTGGAAACAGCTAGACCTTTTTGTTATCCGCTCTCTTAATGTAGATTACCTAAAAGCAGAAATGTCGTTTACACAAAAGGAAGGGATTGTAATTTGTATTCCAAAAGGGGATAAAGCTACAGAGTATTTTGAGAACTGGCGGTCAATTACGCTTTGAAACGTGGTATATGAAATTGGGTCAACTTGCATAGCTAACAGAACAAAATCCGTTGAAGCGGTTATCAAAGGCAAAAGGAAAGCAAAGAGAGACATGGTTATGTTGGGGTTGAAGAAGGAAAAGGACATTAAGAGGCCCTGAAGGCAGTCTAGCGTCTTCAACAAGATCAATGGAGCACATGGAAAAAATGCACTATGAAGAATTTTTGTTCAAAAATAAAACGTGGCATACGGCTTCTCTGAAAACAGCAACGACAACAAACAAACTTGCATGATCCAACGTACAGGATGTGCCCGACAGCTACGTGGTTAAAACGTCTATCGACTGTCAGTTTTCCAAATTTGGGTAGCTCAGACATCTCCTGGCACCAAAAAGGATGACTGAAGGATCAATTTGAATCTTCTTATCAGAAAGCCACTCCTTCCTTACTGACTCTATTTCATGGAAGACGCTGTTTGCTTTCAGGTCATCCCAGAGCTTCTCTAGGCTTTGCTCCTCCAAGTATGAGGCCAACTTCATTTTTATTAGATTTATCTTTCTTTTCTGATGCTATCTATCATTAACATCTCGATTTTTAAAAGGTGTCTCCGGCTGTGTATAGGTGTCTCTAACTTTGCCTCGGTGTCGTTAAGTTAGCATCAGCAATCCCTCCACATGATGCTGGATATCCCTCGGTGCGTTCTTTCTTATCAACGCACTCAGTTATATACGGTTTTTCTCCCGTTCCTCTTTGACAACACTAGGTGTCAGGCTGAAGTTCGAACATTCTGACATCGACAGCCTTTAAAGATTCCTCGTCTGAAGAGGCAGCGTGGATGTCTTCGGCACTGTGGCTTACATCCTGACCTTGGTTTCTGATGTCTTATTTCCTGGCGTGGATGGCGCCTCGTTCATCAAAGTCTTAATGTAGCTTTTTGTTGTTCTGCGGAACTTCTTGCTACATTCGGCCGAGGATATTCTTCCACAGAGACCAGGAAAATCTACCTGACTGTCACGGATGATGTGCGGTGCGTATTTTGCTGTCCGACTCTCACCTGAAGAAGTTTGGGTGCGTGTTCGACTTTTCCCTACACACACCCACCACACGAACATAGATAGCCAGGCAACAAGTTAAGTTGCTGCTTTTGTTTCTGTTCGCTGCCTGAACCATCGGATCAAACAAAGACATACTACATAATGTGCATGAACAAGCACAGCATAAAGTAACAAAAGCAAACTATCAATATACTCTCGCCACCACCAAAGGGCGCACAACGACAGAAGATACTATAATGTCATATCAAACCAAGCTGGCTCCCACAGCAGTGTTACCACAAACAGTCTGTGCACTTGACCGCATCTGGCCCAAGTCACAGAGTTCTCACACAGGTCAAAATCACTCACGAAAGCAGTTCGTGGAGTCCTTCCAGGAACTCCCACACACCTGGACACACGTCGACACGACGAAAACGAAAGCGCTCACGGAGGTAGATTCGTGGAGTCCTTCCAGGGACTCCCACACAAAAGAAGCACACCAAGTCGTCGTCCCGACGAACGCTGAAGCCCTTTTACACTCCAGCTCATTGCTGACCTCACGGACAGGCTTTTAACACCCACATGGGGCGGAGACGGCGGCTGGGCTCGTGCTGCACCCCACACCGGTTGGTAGTGCACACACGACGTCTACTGACCCTCGGTCAGCTGCTCAATACCCTGGCAGGGTAGAGACAGGGGCTGGGCACAGGCTGCACCCCACACCCAGGTGGCAGTCAGCTCCAGGTCGGACACGGGGCTTCGCCGACACCTGGGGAAACTGATAGCTACCTTGATTATCTAGCCTACTTCCAACACATTTATCGTTCTTGTTTGTAACTAACAGTCACTCTTCACATAATACATTTCACTAGAACTTGGGGGAAAATACCCATAACAGGATCTACTAAGTTTCAATACAATGGGTGCATAACAATAGAAAATTTTCTTTGATTAACACCATGATTGTTTACATTGAAGGAAAGGATTTCCACATGGAACCCTTTTTCAAAGTACCGAAAATACAGTTATTACATATAAAGATCGAATTCCGTTTGTCCCATTTTATCAAGAAAAGAATGTTTTCATGGTATCACATCATCACTAGACGTGTCCAATTACATTTCAAGGAACGATTTTCGTTCATCCCTTTTTATCAGAAAAACAAAAAAGGTTCATCACCATCACTCAACGTGTCTAATTACATATCAAGGAACGATTTCCGTTCGTCCCTTTTCATCTTTCCACAACAAGAATCAGAATACATTTTCCGATAATCTATGCACAATAATTTCCATTGCTCACTTCCAGAGCCCACCAACACTCACATCATTATGATACTTTAGGGAAAAAGATAAACAACACTTTTTTTTCAATAGTACAGTGTTTTAACTAGATTACTTTTTTCGATCACATATCAGTATGCATATTCTTTCTTCTTTCTACTCACTCCATTCTCCTCATCCTCCTCTCGACTCACATTCACTTACTACAATTTTCTACTGTCACCGTATGTTTCATCAAATCATAAAATATATCAATGGAACAATCAAATATTTTTAAGGCCTTTACCAAGAGCTGTAAAGTTGCCAACCACCTGCAGAAAAAAAAAACTACTTCTTTAGTCCAAATCCTAACTTAAATTCAATTATCAATACATACCAGACTGCCAGCGAGGACATACCTTAGTCTCCATTCGGCTCTCTGAAAGTGTTGCTCGACCAGTAGCTCTGTGGAGACTGAAGTGAAATCCTCGCTCACCTGACTTACACAAAACGCAGGTGAGTAGCAGTCAGGTAAATAGGCCAACTGGTTTTACAGGTTTCCCTGTTCTGGTCAAACGTGTCCACAAAATTCGGGACCGGACGAAATACGGTCCGTCACACTACTCCCCCTCCTCAAACAACAACAACAAAACAATGACCAAATTGTTTTTTTTTTAAGAAGACGTAAACAAACAGAAATCATACATCTAAACAGCATCAGAAAACTGCAGTACACACAAAGAAAGTCACTTACCAAAGGACCAACTGATTTTCACATGAAACGTGAGAGAAGATCCGCGAAAACATTCGATGAACCTGGAACTGGCTGTACTTCGAACGAAAACTCCTGCAACGACAACGCCCATCGCATAATTCTGGAATTCTTGACGTTTGACGTTCGGAGGTACGTCAAGGGACGATGATCCCTCTGCAGGATAAAGCCGATTCCCCAAAGGAATCTAACAAACTTCTGCATAGCCCAGACAATGGCTAAACACTCGCGCTCAGTAGTACTGTACGCCTTCTCACGATCCAGAAACTTTCGACTAGCGAACACGACTGGGTGAAAAACATCATCATTCCCCTGAAGCAAAATAGCACCCAAACCAACTGAACTAGCATCAGTTCTGAGAACAAAAGGATTACTCAACCTAGGTAACAACAACACAGGTGCAGAAGACAAGATACCCTGAATCTTCTTCAAAGCTTCAGCACACTCAGGAGTCCAAGAAATAGACCTTCTAGCACGACCAGCATCTTTGATCAATCAGACAGTGAAGCACTTAAAGTAGCAAACCCAGGAACATGTCTCCTGTAAAAACTGAGTAACCCCAACAAAGATCTGACCTGCTTCCTGGTAGTAGGAGTGGATATCTTCAAAATCTTATCAACCTTCTTCCCTTCAGTACGCATAGTACCGCCTCCAACAACATGACCAAGGAACTCAAGTGAACGAAAGCCTGCCTCGATCTTTGAGGGGCGAGCCATGAGGTTGAAAGACCTCAGACAAGAAAGCACGCCCTTCACATGACTAAGATGGGCATCCCATGACACACTGTGCACAAGAATGTCGTCAAAGAAATTGATAGCAGAAAACTAAGCTCAAGCCAGCATACGCATCATACATGCAAACACTGCAGGTGCCGACACCAGTCCAAAAGGCATCCTGACAAACTGAAATAGACCCATGTGTGCTGCAAAAGCCGTCTTCAGACGATCCTCAGGCTTAACCGCAATCTGCCAATATCCTTTTGCAAGATCTATCTTTGTGAAAAACTGAGCATCAGCTAACCTTGCAAAAAGACACTCATCGTCAGGAATAGGTTCAGCATCAAAGACGGTAATATTGTTCAAAGATCTGAAATCAATGCAAAATCGACATGTACCATCTTTCTTCCTGACCAGCACAACTGGAGACGCATATGGACTATTTGATGGTTCAATGATACCAATATCTAACATGATACCAATCTCTCTCAACAAAATCTTTTGCAGAAAAGGGGACGTTATAACACTTCTTTCTAACAGGGAAATCTGTTGTAAGAGGGATCTCTAAGAGTGATCACCTGAGAAAGAACCTGGTTTAGGAGTCAAAATGTCCTAAAAGTCATCCAAGATTGCACGCAACTCCCTGGAACTGCTGTCAGACAAAGCACAATCAAACTGTACCAAATAGACATCGTCATCTGGCATAGAAGATGCCATCACAACAGCTAAAGTGGGAATGGGCAAAGCGTCATCACAGGCCTGGACGACACCAACTGTACACACCAATTCACGAACAACAGACTCTGGAGAGGGAACCTGTGTAATCCCAGAAAGACCAACTCCTGGAGAACACTCCAAAGAAACCTGTTCTTGGTCACAAGTCAAAGGTGCTATCTCTGACCAAGGCACTGAAGTACCCTGTTAAGGAACAACTGTTGGTACAACATTAGCAGTAGACACAGCAGCATGACAAATATGCTTTTTGAGCATATTCGCATGGAAGATCTTTTCCTTTCCCTTGACAAGAACTTAGCAATCTGGATGCAAGACTTTGGTCACTGGGAACAGTCCTGACCAACTGGCAAACAGTCACTCCAGGCCAAAAAAACTTGTTAAGAACTCTAGACAGAGTACACCGAGAACTGCAATGACCCGACAAAATCAGATTATGCGCTGCAGACAACACTGTAGGTCGAAGTTCAACAGGAACAACAACCTGATCAAAAGAGACATCACCCTTGACAAAAAGCCTGTTTAGAACACCATCAGACAAGTAGTAGTAAAAGATAGTTGTGCCTAACCTCTTCCCACTTGTCCGCAGAGGAATACTTAGTAGAAGAGAAGGGCAGTAACCTCTGACCTCCTACCAGTCGCAGAGGAGAGGCGAGAGGAAAGGGGTGGAGACCTCCACAGTTTGATTAAACAGTGCAATGCAGCCTGCAGCTGCCATCTTCCACGTGCTAACCTCCCACATATTTTCCTTCCTATGCGTAATGTGATACTAGCTGTCTGGCTGATAGTGTGTCAGAAATAGGGTGCTGTGTTCCTTCATTAATACTTTGTGCCAGAATGCAGCGAACTGTGGTCGATTGATGTCACAGGTTTGTGGGCTCTTTGACTGACAGAACAATACTAAACATGAATGGGTCTTCTTTCATACGCATTGCTGGCAAGCACACAAAGATTTGCCGACAAGAAACGATTGAAACAGACTAACGAACACATACAAAGTGAAATGAAAGTTCAACTCAGTGGATAGCATGTGTCCCACTTTCAATCACGCTCAAACTCAAACATATAGGACATGCACATCTTTCCTTTACAACTGACAGAAACTCATTCGCCGTACGCCTCTCTGACAGCTGGAAAAGGGCCCAAACAACAGTCACTGCTGGCACTGGTCAGCTTCACTGGGAACATGGTGGCGGTTTCCCTACCACGGCCTAGGCATGTTTTGCTTGTTTATCTGTGTGCTCTACGTGCTTGTGAAGCATGTCGATACTGATTCTATCACAGCCACACCATACTTTCAGTAAAGCAAGACTTTAGCAAGCTACACATGCAGATGAAATGCTTCCTACCTGACCTTGTACTTTCCCCGTTCAAATCATTTGAAACTGATGTCACATATACACACACCAATGCAAAATGTTCTCGCATTTTCATCTTCATGGTGAGCCTATTCATGACTGGGTCACACAATTTAGTAACATCAGTATGAACTGGAGAGAGAGAGAGAGAGAGAGAGAGAGAGAGAGAGAGAGAGAGAGAGAGAGCACACAAACACACACACAGACACTCACACACATACACACACACACACACACACACACACACACACACACACACACACACACACACACACATTCAAGTGCAGAGTTGGATGTGCTAGCTATGACTGGTGATGTTTGTGTAGAGAATGTTCTGGGCTTTTTCACAGGGGTTGATCCCAATGGAGAAAATTATGACACATTTTCATCTGTGCCCAAGCACAGATCAGAGTGGTCTAAACATTCTTGAGCAGATCTTTTGACGGGTCTGTTTTTCTTTGTTTTTGGACGACCAAGAAGGCAGGCTGATTGAAAGAATCGACACGATGTACACTGACTCAAAGAAAGATCTTGATCGAAAGTTGTCCAGATTTCTGACATTCTCTCTATGCCACGAGCAGCATTTTCTTTTGTAGTATAACATTCAGATTGTGTTGACATGTGGGGTTTTTTTTCAGTTTATGGTAGCATTTTATGCAGATACACTTGGACTGTTTGCCTTCTTCATCTCCAGAATTATCTAGACTAAAATACTGCAACAAATCATTGGAGAAGTTGACACAAAGTTTAGCGTTTAACCCTTATGTCTTTCAGCTTTCTGAGCACACGATCGCCGCACACACAAGAAATCTACACGTCTTTTGTGTTAACTGAAGTTGTGTGCAAACGCCTCTGCCATTGCTGGCACTACAAACATGCACACACGTACAAAAGTTCGGAATGAAGTAGGCGTATACGTACGCAACAAGAATAGGCAATGCAGGGTCGGTCATACACACACACACACACACACACACACACACAGAACGAGAGAGAGAGAGAGAGAGAGAGAGAGAGAGAGAGAGAAATCACTAGGTATTGCAGCTTACTCTACCATGAAAGCATGCTTAGGTACTCACTTGCACACTCTTACTCTCAGGTATGCAGAGAGAGAGAGAGAGAGAGAGAGAGAGAGAGAGAGAGAGAGAGAGAGAGAGAGAGAGAGAGAGAGATAAGCACTTGGTGGATGTATGATGTCTTAGCACCATGGCTCTCATGCTGCTATGAATCACACTAGGCTAAACAAAGCCGCCTGGCACTTCACTGACACTACTGTGTGGCCAACTAATGAGAACGCACAACACCCACGAAAATAAACCCTGAACGATACACAAAACGTGGGAGGTACTAAACTTATAGCAAACGGCACAAAGAAGAAGAAGCACAACACACAAATCACACACAGAGTAAATTACATCCAGTTATGGGATGTGTAAATATAATAAAACATGAAACACAAGAGAAAACATCAGCACAAGAATCATGCAGTACACGTTGTCTGCAACTGCCAGAGCGCTGTTCCCGTGCTCCACAGTATCGCTTACACATTGGTGAAGGTCACAGCGTGGGGTCATCAGCAGTGCATGTGAGCCAGATACTAAAGAGGGCGATTTTCATCTGGGCTGGATGGCTGTGTCTTCACCTCACCAGAAGATGCTAACTGGAAACAGGACTTCAATGATGCATCATCCTTCTGTTTCTGAACAAGATCAGGACGGGAAATGTTCAGATCATCAGGGATCTGACACAAAGGCTTTTTGTAAACAAGTTTAGCTCTAGTTCTCATAATGGCAGCTAAAGAGAAAGGTTTGCTAGCCAATCACTGGACTCACCGCTTACAGAAACACCAGGAACATTACCCACAATGAGATCTGCGACAGAGTTATCCAAGACACAAGAAGTTAAATCGCCCACAAAATAATGACAACTGACTGAAACTGTAGCCAGAGGAAACTCATCCACACTGCCACCAAAAGAAACACACTTCACTGTGGTTCCTACCAACTGAGTGTCAGAAACTTACCGCTTGCAAACTCCATAGATAGTACCACCAGTATATACGCAGAACAGAACTGAAAGTGCCATTCACAGAACCGGGCTCCAAGTGTAATTTGCCTGTGAACTCGCCAGCAGCTAGACAAGCAAAAGGAGTATCAAGAACAGAACAAGCAGCATTGGAATGTTTACTGTCAGCTGAGTTTTCAACAACAGTAGAGTTACCAACCACAAAAGGACACTTATCTGGGTTGCTAAGGTTACAAACTCTACAAGGGTTTCTAGCAGACTTCCATGGACACTTAACAGCTACATGTCCTGTCTTTTTGCACAGAAAACACACAACACTGGCGGACTGATCAGAAACATTTTCCTGAGGAACTCTTACGACTAGAAGTATGACAGGCACCACGACTATGGTAATGGTTAGCTTCAAAGTTATTTCCACGACCAGTTTTGGAACTCAGGTTCTGACCAATACTCTGAAAAGTAGAGTACCTGTGTCCTCTATCACACTAATAATGGTATGGAGTTCTATCAGACCGCCCAGACATTCCATAAGCAACAGACGCAAAAATGTTTACATCAGCTTTCCTAGAAAGTACCTTTGTGGGATGAGCACGTCTGTACAACACAGCAGACTTAATCGTGTCACCAAAAGTTTTCTCATCCTTTTCACACAGAAAAGTATCCAATGCTTTAGAGACATACTCCAAAAACTGTTCTCGCAAGATTAGATCCACCAGACCTTCAAAAGACTTATCAATCTTTGATAATGAAACCCAATGGTCCAACAAACGCCTAGGCTCAACCACAAAGGTTTCAAAAGGTTCATCTGTCCAGCATAGCAGGGTATCTCCTTTTGTATAGTTTCTGGAGATACGAGGGCCTAGTTCTTCCTTCCATTGTGGGCTTTGGTTTCATTACCTATGGTTATCTCTCTCTGATTATTTCTGTTTCCATCTTTACTTGAGGATTGTGTTGCTTCTGTAGCATTCTTAGGGTTCTTTTTTCTCGAATGAGTGAGTGTGTGAATGGCTGTCCTGAACCATTTTAAAGAAAATTGGTTGTTTTCAATGCCTACGTGTGTAATAAAAAAGAAGAACATTGGTTGCTTTGATTGCCTAGAGCATTTGTCGTGCCATTGCTTGATTTAGGCTTGTTTTTATTGTTTAGTAGTGAAGGGTTAGCTTGTATTTATTATCTCTGTGTTCCCCATCCCTTGGACGGTTCACTGCCACCACCCATTCCTAGAGTCTCAGGAGCTGGATGCAAGTGTTGCAGGGACTAGTCCATCCGCCTCTGTAGGTTTACTATCTAGATAATCTCCCTTTCTCTTCCCGCACCTGTGTCTGGTGTCCCGATCTCCTGTTTGTAGAGGGCAGGGGAGAGGAGCCATCAACTAGGTGATTTTTTGTTGTTGTCTCTTCAGGTGTTTGCTGACTATTTGGCATTGATTGCCAATTGCCTTTTCTTTCTCCCATATCCCTGAATTCCTGTTTCACTGTCTATTCCTATCTTTTTGCTGGTCGGGTTTAAAGAAATACTTGGTCTTTTAAAGAGTGATTGTCGTTAACGCTTGTTAAAAAATCTTCTTTGGAATCTCTCTCTCTCTCTCTCTCTCTCTCTCTCTCTCTCTCTCTCTCTCTCTCTCTCTATATAATATATATATATATATAAGTGTGTGTGTGTGTGTGTGTGTGTGTGTGTGTGTGTGTGTGTGTGTGTGTGTGTGTGTGTTGTAGTGTAGTGTAGTGGACAGAGGTTTGAAACCTTTTTGCTTGTGACAGCAATTGTTTAATTTGGTCCACTAGTGTTTGTGTCCGGTTGGACAGAACATTATTTCATATTTTCATTATGGTACAGAAGGCTAAGGAAGACAGTCCTATTGTGTCCTCTGTGGACGAACAAAGTTTTCGCTAAATATTTACAACAAGATAAGGTATGGAGTCTGGAGGGAGAGTCCCTGTTGGCCTATGTGGATAAATGCATTACCCAATATATGGAAAGACAGGAAAGAATCAAAATAAAAAGAAATGCAGGAAGAAGAGATAACTCAAAGAGAACAGATACAAATACAAGAACAGGAGGAAACTAAAAGAGTACAGGACGAAACTAAAAGAATTCAGGCGATAGAGGAAACTAAACAAATACAGTTTCAACCTACTCCTCAACAGGACAATAACAGTCAGGGTCCTGGTTTGCCCAGGTCTAACGCCTCTCGTCCTGCCTTTCCCAAGTTGCTACATTTTAAAGAACTGACGACATAGATAGTTATGTTTCGTTTTGAAACCCATGCTCGTTCCATAGGTTGGTCAGAGGATTTGTGGGTTACATACCTGTCTGCATTGCTGGAGGGTTCCGCTTTAACTCTCTATCACAGTCTTGCAGAAAATAATATTGTATCACTCGAGCTTCTGAAAGCGAGCTTGCTGAAAAAAAATTCAATGTACACCAGCTGGTTTTCGTAAGCGTTTTAGTGAGGCTAAAAAATAAACAAAACAAAGCAAAATACAAACAAACGAAGGAACAAACACACAAATACAAAACACTTTTCATTTACTTATTCAAGGCAAGAGTTCGGCTACGTCTGTCAGTGGGAATCCTTTGACAATAAAGGACAAAACATTCGTAATTTGCAGAACTAGGCATCGGCTGATTCGCATACAATTCCCGACAACATGGACATAGTTATTTATGACAGCTCTACCTGGTCGCCTGCCGGTACTCAAAATTCGATAACAAAGAACGTGACAGTGTCTGAAGAGCCCCCTGAGGGATGTGTGATGCTGTTAGCAAAACCTGGAGCCTTCATTCCTTGGAACAACCCAGACAACCTCATCAGTCAACAAGTGCAAATGGCGATGGACACGGCTGTGGCTGTTGTTTTCTTTCCCATCCTCTTCTCCATCAGCCTTCCCTGCAACATCCTCAACATGATCGTGTTCTGTAAACAGGGGCTGAAAGAACGTATTAACCTGTGCCTCTTTGCTCTGTCCTTGGCCGATTGTCTGTACATGCTATACTCCTTTGTCTTCAACTTTGATACAATGTACTCCCAGTTTACCAAGGTGTCAGGAGTAGGAGTGGTGTTTGAGTTTATTGTTAACAACCACTTGATGTTCATTCGTGGCATGAACTGGGTGTCTGGCTTTCTGTCCATGATGATCGCCTGTGAGAGATGTTTCTGTGTCTTCAGTCCTCTCCGCTCGCAGCAGATCCTGAAAACCAAAACGACTGGGGTGATCATCCTTGTTGGTGCCCTTCTGATGCTGGGCATTATGAACATCCCTAGCAGTCGTTGGACCGTGGTCTGTGTCTTTGACCCTCTCACTCACACCGTATCTAAGGCTACCTACCCCAGCCAGTTCTACCTGCAGCATCAAAAGATGGTTGATACCTTTGCAGGGTTAGTGCTGGGCTTGTTCTTGCCTGGCCTGTTCACATCAGTTGTGTCCACCACCACCATTCTGACTTTCGTCAAACTGAGACAAATAGTCCAGTGGAGGGAACAGACATCTTCAGTCACACTGTCATCACGTGAAATCCTTCTAACACGCATGCTTATCGGAGTTTCCGTCCTATACGTCATCTGCTCTTTTCCTCCCCTTGCTTTAGGTGTGTGTTTGTTATTCGTTCCTGATATGAGTCTTCAAGGCCGGTACTTCAACACCTTTAAGTTGATACTCAGCCTCTTTGATTTGTTTTCCTATATCAACACGTCCTTCAATTTTTTCGTCTACTGCTGTTTGGGGTCCAGGTTTAAGGAAACACTGAAAGAAATCTGTTTTCAATGCTGTGAGTCAATGACAAAAATCGAGAAAGGGAGGGCATGGAGGAAAAAAGAACTAATCGGCAAAACGTTGAATAAATGTGAGGTTCACGACTAGCAGGCATGAATGCAGCTAGCTATTTTTGTCACTGCTGCAGAGAAAGATTACCAGTTGAGATAACGACCACTGTTGATGGACCGCTCTACGTGACTGTGTGCGCGTAGGTTTAGATTCTTTCTAAAATGTGTTCAATAATTTCTTATTCTCTGAGATGAAGAATGACACAGACTGCAGCGCTACAGAAAACAAGGCCCAGTACAAACACCCACAAAGCAAGGTAAAAAGGATTGTTTATTTTATTCATTAACAACACCGAAACAAGCTCATAAAATTGTCAACGAATAATTCTTGAATGTTATACAAAACGAGGCTTAATACAAATATACACACAAAACAAGATACAAAATAAAGTTTCTTTTATTCTGATAAGTCAGAAATAAACTCGTGAATATTCATTACAAAAACGTCTGTCCAGCAGTGTCACAGAAATTATGGCACAATACAAATAAACACACAAAACAAGGCACAAAGTAGTGTCTTAAACAAACCAACTCGAGAATTTCATCAGATATGTCCCTATCAGACGGGACAATATAATCAACAGACATTAAACTGCATGAAGCAATACTCTCCAGACTAGACAGCATAAGACATTCTCATCTCATTTCCCTGTTGACTGTCATCTGAGTAGTGTATTTAATGCATGTTACGTCTGTTCTTTCCTGCTATTAAAATTTTCTCTCTCTCTCTCTCTCTCTCTCTCTCTCTCTCATCTCTCTCTCTTCTCTGCTGTGTGTGTGTGTGTGTGTGTGTGTGTGTGTGTGTGTGTTGTGTGTGAGTGTGTGTGTCCATACTGAAAAGTGGTATTCATACATATAGATTGACAAACTCAAGAAGACAATGATATAAGCTGACACATTAAAGACATATCAGGACAGAGGGATGATGAGCAAACGACAAGAGTGCAAATGAAGTGTAAAAGACATCCAGGGATGCAGACACATATTTTGCGGAGCGATGGTTGACGCCACAAACTAGATGTACCTGCTGTTGAAAACGACAGGTTGTTTGTTTGTTGGTTTATTTATGTGTTACCACATCCCTTTGTAGTTCCTTGTGTGTCAAGTTTTAGCTGCAAACAGTAATTTGTAACACATGTTTTCAAGTTACTTACTCGAGCCATTACCAATGCCGTGACTTTTTCCGTGCGCCTTTTAGCTACTTTAAAATCTTTGTGCCACCTGTTTCGAGTGTCATCAACTCTTCGTGCCAGCTGTTTGTTATGCTAGGAGTTGTTGGAGCCATCATAACATTCTTCTGGCTTAGCAAGTGACTGACATTCATAGCCTTGGGTTTGCCTTGGCTTGGTCATCTGCTGACCCTGAATGGGGGATCGGTGGGAACCTCTGATGACAGCTTTCACAATAACTCTCCATGTATTACAGATCTGTGTGGCCCTCTTTTACATCTCTCTGGTCTTGTATCTCCTACGTTTTATTGTGTTGTACAACATGCCATCACTTCATACCAGCTTTGCCTTGTACTTACAATTTGCGGTGCTGTACAAGCAGAACATCTGGAACCATTCAAAACTCTTCTCGGACCAGAGGACAGAGGAGCGG
>CM065715.1:109400911-109413411 GCA_033310375.1 Conus canariensis | reverse complement strand
CAAGGAAAACAAAACGGGACTGCACACATCCCCTTGTTTCACTCCACGTGTGCAGTTAATGTAATCCGTAAGCATGGAACCACATCTAATTCTGGTTTTAACATTAGTGTACATGCTATGAATACAACGAAACATTTTGCCTTTTATGCCATTTCTCAAGAGTATAGGCCATAATAGGTGTCTGTTAATGGAATCAAAAGCTTTCTCAAAATCGATGAAGGCTACATACAATTTGCGGTTTAAACAAAATTGCTTCCGAACCAATGACAACAGCGTAAACATATGATCAACAGTAGAATAGCCCCTTTTGAATCCTGCCTGATATTCACCTGTCAAATTATATTCTGTAACCCATTCTTGAAGTCTGCTATTTATGATTGTACTATAGATTTTACTGCTCGTATCACATAGATATATACCCCTATAATTACCTGGATTATCTGCGTCTCCCTTTTTAAACAAAGGAATTACAATATAGAGTTTGTCCAATTATCTGGGAAAACACCTTTATCAAACAACACATTAAACAATTTTACGAAAAAATCAACAACTCGATCCCCACCACGTTTCAACATTTCTCCTATAATTTCATCTGGACCTGCAGATTTACCGTTCTTTACCTTTCTAACAGCAAGTAACACTTCTTCTTTTGATATCGGACGGTTCATCGTGCTAAAGTCTTCTTCAACATTATAATTTGTTTCAAAGTCATCATTAGCTTCGTTATTGCATTCTCCAGTTACTTTCACTTCAAGTAAACCTTTAAAATGGTAAAACCAATCATCAACTGTTAAATTATTATTTACTTGTTTTATTTTACTGGACATTTTATGTACATTCTCCCAAAATTCTTTTTGATTATTTACTGAAGAAACAAGCCTTTCCAATATTAAATCATTGTACTGTTTTTCTTTTCTATCTATTAGATCTGTATGCTCTCGTCTTGCTATGCAATATGCATCACTGTCAGTTTTCTCTTTTGATTTTCTAAAAATGTTAAGCAGTTGTTTTGCTTTCTTCTTGCTTGACTTACATTCTCCATCAAACCAATCACCACTTTTATGATATTTTGTCAAGTTGATTTTCTTTTTCATACATTGGCCTTGTTTTTGATGTACTCATTAAAGACACTCAGAGCACCATTGTAATCAGAATCAATCAGGCTAATGGCCCCATCGAGTTCAGATAATATTTCGTCAGAGAACATTTTCTGACAATATATAGTTCCTAAATCATTATCCCACACCAACTTTTCAATAAACTGATCATCGGTAATGGTATGCCCCCTTGTAACGTTTCTTTTCAATTTAAATTTTAAATGCAGTTCAACTGGTAAATGATCAGACTCTATTCTCTCCGACACTAACAATTTACACGACGAGACAACAATAACAAACAGCCTCTTAAACAGTAGAAAGTAGTCATTGACACTGTTTCCTGACTCAGATATGTAAGTATAATTTCCATCTATATCCCCATTGCACACTCCGTTTAGAATACACAGACTAAAAGCTGTGCACATATTCAATAATTTTTTCCCATATTTATTAAGTACATTGTCAGCCGAATTCCTTATGATGCTAGCCAGATCAGAATGATCATGAAGAAAGTTACAACTTACATCATTGAAGTCTATAATATCAGGAAAAATGTTAGAAGTTCTACTGTTAAGATCGCCCGATAGAATCCAAAACACATAATCTAACTCCAACCTGCAAACAAAAAGACATTGTTCAAGTTTATCAACACCATTGTCAACATCAAAATGATTATAATACGGTGATCCTTCAGGTGGGATATATGTACATACAGAGAGAGAGAGAGAGAGAGAGAGAGAGAGAGAGAGAGAGAGAGAGAGAGAGAGAGAGAGAGAGAGAGAGAGAGAGAGAGATTTCAGTCATAGAAGAAACATCAACTGTTTGTTAATTTTGTAAACACCATAAGACTTTTTCGCTTCCAGGATGATTTTGTAATTTTTCCTACGGTGTTGTGCGATGCAGTACCACCATACTACATTTAACCAGTATTATTTTGTGCGAGGCATCTACACTTACTTTTTGTTTTGGGGTGCATTGCAGGGTAAACTGTCAAGCAGCCGCCGCTGTGCAAACTGCTCATATGCCCGTCACGTGACAGTCACAGTGTAAACCACATGCACGCCTGTCACGTGACCTGTCACACAGCAGAACGCACGCAAAAGTGAATGCCCATGTTGGCTTAGACGAGTCACAATGAAGTACACAGAATCCAGAAATCAGGTAACCTCATGTATGTATGTATGTATGTATGTATATATGTATCTATATATCTATATATGCATAGATATAATATATGTATAATATATACAACTATTAGATGTAACTGCTGAGGAGTAATCACGTTCTAAGCACTGGAATTTTTATGAAGTGTTTTATTCCTGATGAAGCCCTTGTGGCGAAAGCTCGAAAATAAAAATCGTCCCTGTGGGAAAAGATGTCCAACTTGTTTTAGTATTCATTATATCTCTTATCTATCTATCTATCTATCTATCTGTCTCTCTCTCTCTCTCTCTCTCTCTCTCTATATATATATATATATATATATATATATATATCCTGTACACAGAAATGAGATACCTATGGAAAACAGACGAATATGCTGAATCTTCGATGATGACAAGATACAGTTTGAAGACCAGAGGTCACAAAAACGCCCTTATGTACTGATGTAATCTTTTCCCCATTTCCCATCCATGGAATGGTCCTTTAACCGGTCTGTTGAATCAGGAGTCATGTATACTCTCTACGATGTCGTAGAAACATGAAGACATGGACGCGTGGTTTTATTTGATAATTTGTGTGGGTATATTATGATTCTGTGACACTGACGACAGAGATGATTATAACATTTGGCATTCAATTGTGTTGATTTATTTTTTTCATCAGGTGTTTATTGACCACTCACAGTGCCGAAGATCAGAGGTCATGTCAGCAATATCAGTACCTGCTCTGAAGAGAGACAACAACAACAACAACAACAACAACGACTACGACGACAACAACGGAAATACAAAACTGTAATTTTCACAACCTGCAAGGTGTCGTGTGTGTGTTTTATTATAGTTTTTCTTTGGGGGGCTTTTTTTTGTTTTCGCTTTTTTCCGTTTGGTGTGTGTCAGTGATAAATATCAATGAAACTGGCCAGTTTGCAAGTTCTTCAACGTCTTTTCCTACCTGTGTTCATGTGCGTTCATGAGCGCGTATATGTGAATGTAGTTGAGTGTGTATGTGTCTGTGTGTGTATGCGCGCGCGCGCGTGTGTGTGTGTGCTTGTACAAGTGTGTGTGTGTGTGTGCGCGCGCGCGTGCGTGCGTGCGTGTGTGTGTGTGTGTGTGTGTGTGTGTGTGTGTGTGTGTGTGTGTGTGACAGAGAGAGATAGAGAGAGAGAGAGAGAGAGAGAGAGAGAGAGAGAGAGAGAGAGAGAATGAATTGTGTTCATGATATGTATAATGTGTGTGTGGGTGTGAGAGTGTGTGCGTGCGTGCATGCGTGTGTGGATGTGTGTGTCTGTGTGTATGTGTGTTTGCGCACATACTCTGGATTGGAATTCCCCGCTTTATATTCACTTCATAGACTGCTAAGAGAAGACGTTTGACAGCGTGAACAGAGAGGTACTGTGGAAGCTCTGGAAGCTTGCCTTCCTGATCCACGGTACACGCTAAAACATTTCATGCAGAGAGGCTCTTGCCCGCCAGTGATCAGATAGCTTTGTTGTCGAACCCGGACTTTGTCAAGGGTGTTTACTGTTACCTTTGCTCTTCCCCTCTCCATCAATTTCATTACGAAGAGCATCACAACTGGCAGGAGCAAAGGTATACATGGGGATCTCTGGAATCAGCTGATGTTTATTCGTGGCATGAACTGAGTGTCTGGCTTCCTTCCATGATAATCGCCTGGGAAAGATGTTTCTGTGTCTTCAGTCCTCCCCACTCGCAGCAGATCCTGAAAATCAAAATGGCTAGGGTAATCATTCTTGTTCGTGCCGTTCTGATGGTAAGCATTAACTTCTGTACCACACGTTGGAGCGTGGCCTGTGTCTTTGACCTTCTCACCCACATTGTGTGTAAGGTCATCTTCCCCAGTAGATTCTACCATTAGCATTACAAACTGATTCCTTTGCAGGCACCTTTCTGATCTTGGCTTCCAGTTCTTTATAGAACTTATCCATAGCCTCAGCTATAGAGGAGAGTAAGGGGCGCAGAAACTAAGGATGTTTGTTGGTCCCGAAGAGGTCGTGAGCCGGAGAGAGGGGATTTGCGCAATCCCTTTGGACGGTGGTTCAACTAAGAATAGGAGAGAGTTTCGCACTGCGAATCCGACGCCTAGCAGTCGGTGCTCCTCTGGATCCAGTCCTTGCCAGAAGAACGTGTAGTCCTTCTCCCTGAGGCTGCCGCTGGAGGGGAGTCTTGTCTCTAGCAGCGCACCAATGCCGATCTTGAACCTCTTCAGCTCGCGGTCCATGATGGCTGTTTTCCTGGCGTCGTCAACTTGATGAAGGTCGTCAGAAAGGCCAGGAAACTTTATTCTGACGTTCCCAGTTGCCGGCCGCAAGGCTGGTAGTTTGAATTTCCTTGTTGTTTCATTGCCTGGTGCAGGGTTTACAGTCTGTTCTTTGATCTTCAACTGAGTTCCAAGCACCCATTGAAGCAGGCAGACTGTGATGGGTCAGCACGTATTTGGCCAGGGGCTGCTCAGCTTGAGGCGAGTGGTAGCTGACCAGTGGAACGCAATGGTCTCTCCCACCGACGGAAACAACCTATATGCCCATGCTTATGCCAATACGCTCTGGGCTTATAACTTGTAACTGCTGTCTCCCGGGTTGTATCTGTTGCAGGGCGCACGTCTGGGCAAAATGTGTGGAGATCCTGGTGTGCCCAATCACCAGATCCTCCTCTTGGCTTCGCTGACAGGATCCAGTGGAAAGGACAAGCCAGTACAGTATGGTGCCAGCGCAGCTGCAGGAGTTGCTGGAAGGTGTCACGGTGTTTAGACCAAGCGTCTTAGGGGCTCCACTCTGATTTTCTTTTAGAATTTGCTCGCTCAGCTTTTGTCTCCCGAGACATTCAAAAGGCCACAAAGTTATTTGACCTGTAGCCAGGAGCCTGATTTGTGGACATCAGATCGTATCCACACACCGGTGGGTCTGCATGCAACACGTCTTGGAGCCAGACTTCCTACAAGTCCCTTGCAGTTTATCCTGAGTCCATAAGGTCCCAGTTGACGTGCATTGCCATGAAGACTATATAGGGCATACTGGTGGAGAGGCTGTATACTGACAGGGAAAGACTGACGCATTCTGTTCCCCTTTTCGCATTATTGTAAGCAGCAGCGCTAGTTAGCGGTGGAGACTGAAAGTAAGAGATGACCATCACACACACACACACACACACACACAACACACACACACACACACACACACACACACACACACACACACACACACACACACACACACACACACACACACACACACACACATTTCGCCGAAACACTAGGCACATCACACCAACCACGGAGACCCATTACTCTATCCACAAAGGCACCAATTCTTGAGAAGAAAAGACAACTGCAGCAAGACAAAAGATATAGGCAAGGAAAGACTGCGTCAGCAATCGAGAGGACGTCTCGCACATACCCTATCTAAGCTGCCACCGCACATTCCTTGCAAGCATCGGCTTGATCAGCCACCTGCGTAGCCACTAATCATCTCATCCCTCTCAACTCCAAGATTACTGAGGTGGCCCTCGTCGATTGGACGAATTAACAACATAATCATGATAATTATGCTGAAAGAGTACGTACACCATTTTTTCAAAGATCGGTGGTCAAAACACGTGCAGAGTTTAATTTCGACTGCCATGGCATTCAGCTAGAACAGATCACCTCTACTCCTTACTTCCCTATCTCTGCATCCTCCCCAATCTCTGCGGAAACATGCTCTATTGCACTGCACATGTGTTGCAAAGAAACATGACAGGACAGAGTAACCACGATTCAGGGCCATGCAGATGAATTGCAGACTTCGACAGCTTTAGTAGGACTGCACACAACCATTTAATACTGGTCAAGTTTCACTTTCACTATGCATTCCTCACCGCGTGAGGACAAATCCATACACGCTACACTACGTTGCTATATCACGAGGCTACAGTCTGTGCAAAGGGTTACAACTACATAAGGAAAGGATTGCGAGAGGTTATGAACTGTGAGTGCAGCATAGCAGTGGATGACAGGGGAGAGGTGGCAGCTCTCCTTTGAGGGACACTGATGTGAGAGATCAGTTTCGGGTGGCGCAGACAACCTTCCAGCCATGTGGGTGACGGTGGGTCTAGCCTGTGTCGCTGGGGGACGACTCCTGGAGAAGTGGAGCGATCGGCGAAGGAGCGCTGCCTGACTGTGACTACCGTGGCCTGGAATACCGTGCTGTTTTGTGGGGAGGCAGACATGGGGGCACTCCTTATGGGGTTGGGCTGAAAAATTGCCCTCACGGCCGCAGTCAGCGAGTACCCGCCAAGTTTTAGGGACTCATGCAGCGCTCCAGCGACTTTTGTCCTGCTCCCTCCTTGAGGCGGCCTCACGCGGCACAGGACCATCGCCACCCGAGCATGAAGAAGGCCGCCCGGTGGTCCTGAAGACAGCCTGATGTTTGGGGGACAGCAGGCAACACACACTGACGCCCATCGTCGGTCGACCAACAACCTGAAATTGAACCAACGTTCAAGAGCAATACGACCAAAATGGGGAGTTTGTGTTATACTCCCTGTTTGGCTAGTATACTTACCATGTCAGACCATAGCATTCAACGGCAGTTAGCCAGCTCTGTCAGGCCGAATTTTTTCCGTGGCCAATGCAGTCATAAGACAGTCACGTGATGTCACCCCACTTCCGGCCCCGGAAGAAGCCAGTGTCAACTTCCTATACGTCATTCAGCGAGGCCTGGTGTATGGTAACCCCGAGAACCTTGGCGCCAGAGGGGAAGGTAGGGAGGGAATTAGAGTCTGACATGGTAAGTATACTAGCCAAACAGGGAGTATAACACAAACTCCCCATTTTGGCGTCATATACTTTACCATGTCAGACCATAGCAGAATTTAAAGGAATCGGAGGAGGGCGAGCGCCCTAGTGGTTCTTGGGGTTGACCGATATGGCTGCATTGGCCGCCACAAAGGAAATCCCCTTAGACCCATCAGCTCTGGTCATGCGGATATCCCTCAGGTAAAAATTAATGAAGGGATTTTCCGAACGCCAGTAGGCTGCCTCCAGCAGGTGGCGCACGGGGACAGAGTACTGGAACGCTGTGGAAGTGGCCAGTGTTCTGACCTCGTGGGCCCTGGGTGATAGGACAGGGAGATCCTTGTACGCCTGAGCGTAGGTAGATCTCACCGTCTTGGAGAGCCACCTGGAGATAGTTCCCGCCGAGATATCTCTAGTATTGTTGGGGTTGAGGGAGATAAGGAGTCGTCTCTGGGAGGAGCGCCTGGGGCGTGTGCGTTCCCAGTAGTACCTGAGACACCTGGAGGGGCAAAGGTCCATGTCTCCATCTTTTTCTCCCTTTCCCAAGATGTCAGAACTCCGGAAGGAACTTGAGAGAGACTGAGCCGTCCCTGTGGAAGGCGATATCTGTGGGGTCACCGCTGAGGGCGTGAATCTCACTTCGTCTTCTGGCCGAGGCCAGGGCGAGGAGAAAGGTGGTCTTAAAGGAGAGGAGGTCAAAAGGAATAGAAGCAATGGGTTCAAAAGGGGTTTTTCTGAGGGCATCGAGGACCGTAAAAAGGTCCCAGAGGGGAATGCGCCTAGGGGACTGAGCTTCCCGTAGAGCAACTCCTCTAGACACCTCTCTGAGGAGAAAGTCATTGTCAAAAGAAGGGCCCCCCAGTTGACGAATGGTGGTGCAGATAGCTGATCTGTAGCCCCGAATGGAGCCAGCCGACAGCTTAAGGGAAGAGGATAGGTGGGAGAGGAAATTTCCTATTTGGATGTTGGAGGGGCAGTCATGGGGAACAGAGTTATCTGAGCACCAGGTTATCCATCTCTCCCAACGGTAGTTGTAGAGGGATTCGGTGCTGGCTCTGCGAGATGCCGAGGCGAAGTCCCGTAATCCCTGAGAGGCCCCTGCCCCGGCTAGTGTGTCTAGGACGGACTGGGGTCTCTCCGAGTGGGGGATAGATGCAGATGTTCGCAGTTGGGCTGGCATAGAAGCCACGCGTGTAGGCGAAGCATCTTGGGATTGGAGTGAGGAAGACCTGACCGGGGTTGTCTCAGCATGTCCCAGCGAGGGCTGAGCCGGAGGGGGGGAACGTGGGTGAGGGACTTGAGGTCCGGGAACCAAGACTGGGTCGGCCACCATGGCGTTACGAGGATCAGCCTGGGTCTTTCCAGCCTTGCCTTCCTGAACACCTTGTGTAGGATGGGGAAGGGGGAAAGGCATACGCCAGTAGGCCCGTCCAGGGGAGGGATAGTGCGTCGACTGCATCCGCCTGGGGATCTGGAACGGGGGAGACGTACAGGGGCAGGTGATGGTTGAAGCTGGTGGCAAACAGGTCGATCATGGGCACAAACCAATGGTTGCGCGACACCAGCGAAGGAGGGCCTCTGTTCTGAGGGAGAGGCCTATGGAGCGGGCCCCTCCCCCTTTGTTGACATAGCAAGCTACCGACGTATTGTCCGTGAGGAGGAGAACAAGTCGGTGCGCGACCTTGTGCTGGAGTTGGAGAAGGGCTAGCCTGACCGCTTCCAGCTCCCACTCCCCCGAGGCGTGACTGTCCTCCACGTGGGCCCCCCAGCCCAAGTTGGAGGCGTCTGTATAAAGTTCCAGTGGTTGGGTTGGGTTGGGAGGGAGATGGGGACCCCGGTGGAGAGAGTGGCTGGAGTGAGCCGCTCCTCCGTCGCCGAAATGAACCAGTGTCCGAGGGGAATGACCTGGTCCCAGCGGTCGGAGGTCTGTGACAAACGTCGGCGGAACTCCCTCTGAAGTTGGCGTTTGGGGACCCGCCCCAGGGGAATGAGGGGAGACAGGGACTCCATCATTCCTAGGAGGGAGGACAGGGTTCTGGCCGAGGTGTGGGGTGCCTGTGACAGGCAGGAGATGAGGTCCACTATGCGTGCAGGCCTCTCCGGGGTCTGCCAGACGAACCGTAGGAATCGTCTGTGGGCCGGGTGAATCAGGATCTGAAATTAGGCGTCCTTCAGGTCTATGGATGTGGCCCAGTCGCGATGATGGATGGAGTCTCGGATCTGGGTGGGGGTCTCCATCTTGAACTTGGTGGGCCTGAGGAACTTGTTGAGGGGCGAAAGATCTAGAATGGGCCTCCATCCTCCCGAGGCTTTTGGGATCACAAAGAGGTGAGAGTAGAAGCCGGGGTTTGGGTGGGAAACCTCCGAGATGGTCCCTCTTTTGAGGAGGTCTTGGACTTCCGTGCGAAGAGCTTCTGCTTTGGCGGGGGAGGGTTCGTTGGGGGAGGGAGGGGGAGATAGCATGAGGGGGGGGACGCTCGTGGGCCCAAGGAAGGCGAAACCCTTCCTGTAGCACCGCCACTATCCAGGGGTGAGGCGCATGCGTCTCCACTGGTGGGCATGCCGGGAGAGGCTGCCCGCCAGGGGGGGCGAGGGTCTGGGCTGGTGGGTGGGGGATAGGGCGAGGGGGGGTGCTACCTGATCTAAGTCCCCCTCGGGCTGTCTCCCTAGTCAGCTCCGGGAGCGTGACTGTTGGCCTAACCGAAAATTTTGCTGATGGGGTTTTGGCTTAGGCCTTGGGAGAAGATTAGGTCGCTTGGCGGGCCGTGCGGTGCGGGAAGGCGATTGTCTGGGATAGGGTCTGTGCCTGGGGAAGGAACGAAGTGGGGGTCTAGCAGGGCGTGGCGGTGGCCTGGGCGCAAAGGACACAGCCTGCTTGCGTTCCTCAACTGCTTGTGCTATGACGTCAGCCGAGTAGTCGCCAAAGAGCGACTGGTCCTGGCCCGGGATGCATCGCAGGGCTGCCTTAAGCGTCGGGGAGAGAGAGGTCCGCGCCAGCACGGCATCTCTCGCGACCAACAAGCAGTTGAAGTGGCTTCTGGCTGCGCTGTCCGCCGCAGCCGAAAGGTGATGCGAAATCCTGTTAACTAGGTGTCGCATGAAAGGATCGCTGAACAAGCGAGGGTCAGGCTCTTGGTGCGCCTCAGAGCCCGAGTCCCCCGGTACTGGGATGGCACCATCGTCCTCCGGCCATAGAGCCTCCGCTCGCTGAAGGGGCATGTCCAAGTAGGTGTGTCCCGCCGTGGTGTGGAGGATGCCCATCCTGGCTACTCGGTCCCATTCCTTTAGGTTCTTAAAGGAGATGTCGCCGGAAGTAGGGGGGGGCAGGTGGGGGATCAACCGACGGTCCGACTGGGAAATGCCCATCTCCCTGGTCACGGGATTGTCCGTAAACAAGGAGGCGACTGAGGGGTTCTTGGGTAGATTGGTCTAGATCTCTGGGCCGGGGGGGGACCGGCGAATTGGGAGAGGGAGAGAACTTCGTCAGCGGGAGCGGCCTCCCTCCTAACGAGGTCTGGTCGCCACCGTTCTATCGTGCGGACATCGTACAATGAGGTGGGGGCTAGCTCCTCGTCATCGTCCGCCTCAGGGAGGTACTGGTCCTGAGAGGGTTCATAGCACCCGTCTTCAGGAGGTAAGTCGAGGGGTGCCTGTAGTGTGTCCCCGGTGGCCCTATAATCGGCGGCCGGGACATCGTCCTGCCGATAGGACAGCGCCCGAGGAGGGAGACCAAGGTCGACCCAGGCAAGTGAGGCCGGGTGCCACATTCGACCATGTAGCTGGTCGTGCTGGGTGTTGGCGTTAAGCCACTGGTCTCTCTCGGGGGCATAGAGCCACCGGTCCCCGGGGAGGTAAACGGGCTGTGGCGGCCCTGGGGTGTAGGCAGAAAGTCCAAACTTGAACCAACATTCAAGAAGAACACGACCAGAATTGAGCCAACGTTCAAGAGGAACACGAGCTCAGAGAGAGAAATGCGACGACCCCATTGAAACTTACCCGCTACTGCCAGGCGACAGTAGTTGCCACAAATATGCAGACCTATGTCTGTAGTAACCTTGTCCTTAAGGGCCTCAGGCCGATAGGACGTTAATCTCACCCTTAACAGTAACAGAGGATATGAGCACGTGCACATGTGTGTGTGTGTGTGTGTGTCTGTGTGTGTGTGTGTGTGTGTGTGTGTGTGTGTGTGTTTGTGTATGTGTGTGTGTGTGTGTGTGTGTGTGTGTGTGTGTGTGTGTGTGTGTGTGTGTGTGTGTGTGTGTGTGTGTGAGTGTGTGAGTGTGTACTTTGGGGAAGGGAAGGAAGGGGGCATGTGCGTTGGTATCAAAGCAGGGATATTTCATGCCTGCGTGCGCGTATTATTGTGCATATATTAATGCATATTTTGTGCACACAGGTTACGCATGCATGAAATCACCTGTAGATACAAGTGTAAAGGAAACAGCGTACATTTTGTGCTTATGTTGAAATAATAATTAAGTGGTAAAGTGGTAATGAAAAAGAGTAACAGGATCCAGATAAAAAAAAAAAGACAACACACACACACACACACACACACACACACACACACACACACACACACACACAGAGAGAGAGAGAGAGAGAGAGAGAGAGAGAGAGAGAGAGAGAGAGAGAGAGAGAGAGTAGAAGAAAAAAGCGAATTGAAGAAAAATGCTAGGGTACAGATACGCATTCTCCCATGCCTGTACATTACCATGCACCAATACAACTATACCATAATGGTCTCTTACTCACATGTCCTAATGTAAGCGTCAAACATGTAAACTGAAAAAGCCAGTCTGACATTCTTGATGATCAGGAAGTATGACAATATTCCCCTTTTATTGGTTTGTTTGGCTGTTCTCTGTCTACATCTCCTATGCTCGTATAAAAATCGTCCCTGCAAAGAAGATTCTTTGTACATGAAAAATGAAACAACATCAAGACAGGCAATTTCTCACATAAAGTTACTGGATATCACGCAAATGGATACAAACTGATCACAAAAAAGCTCAAAATTTCCCCAATTCTGAACAGAGGATGTTCGAAAGTCTGGAAGTTTGTATTAGAGCTCACATTAGCAAGAGTGACCCGCCATTTTGATAAGCAGATACCACTGGCAGCTGCGCCCTAGGCAAATGTGCACCAGTCAGGGAGAGAAAATGCCTAAACATAGCAGTGATACGATGCAGACATAGGTGTATAATCCTGATCGTTATTCGGGCGTGTACTTCAAACGCACAGCGCTCTTGATCTACTTGCCCGACCCAACTGGGGAATGATCACTCGAGCTGCGATTGAGAGACAGGTGTTATCTTCCCCTGATTTTCTTTCCCCAAGTGGATCTATTATTCAGATGCAAATTGTGAGGATATTGGGAACAGAGTCTGACTTATGGAGGTTGTCGTCAACTTTGTCACTACATGAACGCAACGCATTGAACATGTT
>CM065715.1:109380911-109395911 GCA_033310375.1 Conus canariensis | reverse complement strand
GTGGTCACATACTGATCTACTGACTGACCCTTCCAATTCGACCCCGTTTAAAAAAAAACACGATTGTCTAAGGATACAATGTTAAATGCTTTTGGAGAAAATGTATTAAATTTGTGTGCTTGTTTTGATTTTTTGTATTCTGAATGGGTACAGCACAGGTAGCTTTAGTCGTGATTTTACATTTGTATCTTTCCATGGGTGTAGTGTCATAGATTATTGCCTTATTTCTAACGATTTGTTAGACAACGTTGTGAACTTTTCTGTAGGTAGCAGGGTAGAATCAGAGCACATGCCAATCCTGTTAGAAATTACATGCAAAACACCATTGTCACCTCTACCTATCTCACAAAATGTAACTGTATGGAAAAGGGATAGATTATCAAAATACATATATAATAGTACTATCGACCTGTTTTGCAGCAGTCTAGAATATGCTGCCAATATGATTGATATTTGTGTTAACAGAGCACTGTATGAATTTACTAATTGTTTAATGAATGCCAGCGCTTGTATGCGCCAAAATCGTTCTTCAAAAAGCAGGGTTGTGAGAAAATCTTGGTTTGATGAGGAATGTCAAAACAACAAGACGGGAGTTAGAAAGGCTTTGACCATTTTTAAGAGATCTGGAGATCCAACTGATAAATGTGCCTATGTACAAATGAGGAGAGAATATAATCAACTTAAGTACATGAAGAAACGTAGTTTTAAAACTGAGCGCACTAACTGCTTAATGCAAGTAGCAGATGATTCTCAGGCCTTTTGGTCTGAAATCAATAAGTATCGCAGTCGTTCCCACATAAGTAATACAATTTCACAGGATCAGTGGTTTAACCATTTTGAACCTTGTTAAGCCCTGGTTTTGTCCAAAGTGTGGACCATCCAAAACTGGATGTCTCTGATATGGCATTTGACCCTATTCTGGACGCTGAAATTACAGTAGAGGAAGTGAAGAAAGCCATCCAGAGTCTTAAGTGTGGCAAAGCAGCTGGCCCTGATTCTTTGATAAGTGAAGTCATAAAGGCCGCAGGAGATTTGATAGTTCCCTTTCTAGTTAAATACTTCAATAAACTTTTCAGAGATGGTGTATTGCCTGAAGAATGGACTAAATCAATAATTATTCTGTTGTATAAAAAGGTGATGTGAACGATACGAACAATTATCGTGGTGTTTCCTTGATTAATCACTTGTGTAAGATTTTTACGCACATATTGAATAAACGGCTCATTTCCTGGGCTCAAAACAACGAAGTTATTTCTGATGCTCAAGCTGGGTTTAGAAAATCTTATTCCACTACTGATCACATTTTCACTTTGTATGCTAGCGTAGGAAAACATTTATTAAGGAACAATAAATTTTATGTAGCATTTATCGATTTCAGAAAGGTGTTCGATATGGTACAACATGGTCTTTTGTTCAATATACTACTCACGAATGGCGTCAAAGGAAACCTGTTTAACATTTTGAAAAGTATGTACAGCACCATTAAATCATGTGTCAGATGTGGTAACTCTTACACTGATTATTTTGAATGTTTGCAAGGTCTAAAACAGGGTTGCTGTCTTAGTCCTACCTTATTTTCTATATTTATTAACGAGCTTGCACGCGACATGTTTTCACGTGGCAAGCATGGAATACAATTCATCCCTAACGATGTAGAAATTTTCATACTGTTATTTGCTGATGACATCGCTCTCATGTCGTCGACTATAGCAGGTCTGCAAAATCAACTTAATGTCCTATTTGAGTGTGCTCAAAGAAGATGTTTAAAAGTTAATCTGGAAAAAAACTAAAGTCATGGTTTTTCGGAAAGGTGGCTATTTAAGTAGAAAGGAATGTTGGTTCTTTGGTGATAAGCAGTTAGATGTTGTAAATTCTTATAAATATCTAGGTGTTACTTTTTCAACAAAGCTTAGTTTCGATGTTGCTTCTGGCCACGATCATTGCATTCGCGGTAAGAAAGCTACCATATAAATTCTGAAAGTGTTAAGAAAACTCGGCTGCTTTTCATCTAAGCTGTTCTTTAGGATTTTTGATGCCCAGGTTGTTCCTTCTCTTTTATACGGGTCGGAACTATGGGGGTTCAAACCACGAGAATCTATCGAAAAAGTTCATTTGCAGGCCTGTAAGCTATTGCTAAACGTCCCTCCATTTACACCTAATGATATGGTATATGGAGAATTGGGGCGTTTTCCGTTATATATTACTTCAGCAACGAGATGTATTCCGTTCTGGTTCAGACTACGCAAGCTACCACTGACAAGGTACTCCAGAAAAGCCTATGATATGCTTTTTGATTTACAACATAGAAGCAAAAAGATGAAAAATTGGGTCACACATATTAAAACACTGCTTTGTTCAAACGGTTTTGGGTATGTCTGGATGTTTGGAGAGGTAGGCGACGAGAAACATTTTATACAGATATTCAAAGAACGCCTACAGAACTGTTTTTGCCAACGTTGGTATGCGCATGTATCAGAGAGCAATCGGTTTGAATTATACCACTCATTTAAAAGCATCTTTGAACGTGAAAAGTATTTTGAATTCATTAAGAACAGGCAATTTAAAACTGCCCTCGTGCGTTTTAGAATGGGAGTTTCGAGCATAAACAGCCATGTTTTCCGCTTTTCGGCTATAGATCAACCTGGTTGTCCCCTATGCCAGGCGGACGATGAGGACGAATTCCAAGTACTATTCGAATGCCAACAATATAGTGACCTACGAGCTAAATATTGCGTTCAAAGTGCAGGGACCTACCATACCAAACGTGACCAATGCCCAAGTATTTTGAGTAGTAGCCTTGATACTCAAATGAATTTGTCTAAATTCCTCTTTTTGGCTTTGAAACGCAGAGCAAGTTTTGTTTTATGAAGACATTTTTTTCTGAGATTATTGCGGTTGACATGGAATTTCTGGCAATTTGTGAATGTTACGTTTGTTTGTCTCGTTTTCAATTTAACAGTTGTTTGCCTTCTCTTCATTGTAACGGGCCACAGGCCTATACACAAGAAAACATTTGTCATTGTCATCGTCATTGTCATTGTCATTCTCTCTCTCTCTCTCTCTCTCTCTCTCTCTCTCTCTCTCTCTCTCTCTCTCCAGTGAAATCACTATCCTTGTGAACAGACATTAAATTAAATATTCATTCATTCATTCTCTCCAGTGGCGTTGTTTTGCGGTAAATCGTGTTTAGATTTCTATTAAGGCATTTGGTTCTTTGGTGCTTCTAGTGCTCTTTTCTTCCTCCTTTTTATTGAACACAGAAAAAAAAAAAAATTAAGCGCTCGACAGGAAAGTGTAACCCGTGTGCACTGAGTGTTGCGCATTGGACGGGGATGGTGTTATTTCTTTGTGTGTGTGTTTATATTATTAAAAGTTGAAAATATACTTGCAATGATAAGAAAAAGTGAGAGCGCACAGCCAGCTGGTGATAGCATGCTAACGTGGATTAGGTGAGGTCGGTAGGGGTGGGTGGGGAAGATTCTTCCCCTCACTCCCCCTCCCCTTCAAAGTAATTTGTCTATGTTCATGCCCGGGCGATATTCTTCCATGCCCCTTCTGATTATGAGTCCAATTTCTTACTATCCATGATGAAACGATGCATAGGGTTGCTGGTGGTGGTGGTGGTGGTGGTAGTGGTGTGTGTGTGTGTGTGTGTGTGTGTGTGTGTGTGTGTGTGTGTGTGTGTGGAGAGAGAGAGAGAGAGAGAGAGAGAGAGAGAGAGAGAGAGCATGTGTTTGTGTGTATGTGCGTGCGTGCGTGCGTATGTCTTTCTTCGCTTAAAACTGGACAGCCCGTTTAGAGGAAGTATGTGTGCTGGGAGGGGGGGGGGGGAGGGGGTTGAGAGGAGGGAGATGGAGAGGACAGAAAAACAATGTACAGATCCGGCTGAAAGATTTTTTTCAATTTTATTTATTTCAGTGCTGTATTGTGACCAAGCGATTTAGTTATCAAACATTATGGCCGTCGTGTGTGTGTGTGTGTGTGTGTGTGTGTGTGTGTGTGTGTGTGTGTGTGTGTGTGTGTGTGTGTGTGGTGTCGTTCTTCGCTTAAAACTGGACAACCCGTTTAGAGGAAGTAAGCGTGCTGGGACGGGGGCGTGGGGAGGGGGGGGGGATAGGGGGAGGGGCGATGGGGGAGGGTGAGAGGAGGGAAATAGAGAGGACAGAAAAATAATGTACAGATCGAGCTGAAAGATTTGTTTGCAATTTTATTTCAATACAGTATTGTGACCAAGCGATTTAGTTATAGAAACTATGGCCACCGTGTGTGTGTGTGTGTGTGTGTGTGTGTGTGTGTGTGTGTGTGTGTGTGTGTGTGTGTGTGTGTGTGTGTGTGTGTGTGTGTGTGTGTGTGTGTGTGTTCCTCCTTTTTCACTTCCTTCCCGTCCCCCTTCCTTGTCTTCTCTTCCTTGCTGTGACTTGTTGTTATCAGTACTATAACCATCATCATTACTATTAGTGTTATAACTAATGGTAATGATAATAGTTATAGTCTAATACTCATTCGTACCTTTTAAAGAGTGAAGAAGCTCCGTGGTGCATCCTATGTCATGTACCACTCACAATGAAACGTATTCTTTTAGGGTGTTGGGACTTGCATGATGTGAAACACAAACAATTTAAAGCAGATTCCATAAAAACCTTGTTCAGAGATGTTCCACCTGATGCGATCTTTGAATTCTTGAAAGAGATTAACATTTTTCATCGTATTTGAATTTGTGTTGTGGAAAGATCTTTAACAAAATTTTGGGTGGGTTTTAGAAGATGTATTTTAGAGTTGCCTGAATGAATGACTTGTGAGTTGACATCAACGCGGTGACAGCCCTGATGGCCTTTTGCGGTCGGCTGGGCTATAAGCAACATTACCTTACCTTACCTAGTGTTATAAGTGTTTTTGAGCCTACCAGTGCGTCACGAATTTACATGTTTCTTTTTTCTTTCTGTTCCTGTAATCTATTGTTGAATAATTGCTGTTGCTTATTTCCTCTCTTTGCCTTCTTACTTAAAGAATTTTGTATTTTTTATGTTGTTGGGGCAAGTGTATGATGCTTTTCCTCACATGTTGGATAGCTGATTAGGGGGGGGGGGGGGGGGGGCTAGTAGGTGGTGTCCTGCGTATGTTGGATCAGAACAGGCGCCACTGAACACAACTGAAGTGACTCGGCAGCAGTGCTGTGTCTCCTCCGGTGGGTTGCCTCTTGACGACTTGACATTAACTGCTTCCAGTGGACTGCGGGTGACGGGGCTGCGGCGGGACCGACTAAGCTGTGGATGTGGACGGGGTGTCAGAATGAGCGGCTAGGGTGCACTGCCACTGAAGTGGCACAGAAATTGGGACAGAAAAAAGAAGAAGAAAAACCTGTGATTCTTTTTTTCTGGAAACAGCTACACGTGTTTGTTGTCCGCTCTCAATGTAGGTTTCCTAAAAGCAGAAATGTCGGTTACACAAAAGGAAGGGATTGTAATTAGTATTCCGAAAGGGGATAAAGCTACAGAGTATTTTAAGCACGGGTGGTCAATTACACTTCGAAACGTGGTATATGAAAGTGGGTCAACTTGCATAGCTAACAGAACAAAATCCGTTGAAGCGGTTATGGAAGGCAAAAGGAAAGCAAAGAGACACATGGTAATGTTGGGGTTGGAGAAGGAAAAGGATATTAAGAGGTCCCGAAGGCAGTGCAGCGTGTCCAACAAGATCAATGGAGCACGTGAAAAAGTGCACTATGAAGAATTTTTGTTGAAAATAAACGGCTTCTCTGAAAAACAACAACAACAACAACAAACAAACAAACTTGCATGATCCAACGTACATGATGTACCTGACAGCTTCATGGTTGAAACGTCTGTCGACTGTCAGTTTTCCACCTTCGGGTAGCTAAGACATCTCCTGGCACCAAATAGGATGTCTGAAGGATCAATGCGAATCTTCTCGTCAGTGCCCCCCCCCCCCCCCCCCCCACTCCTTCCTTGCTGACTCTGTTTTATGGAGACACCGTTTTGCTTGCAGATCACCTCAGAGCTTCTATAGTCCTTGCTTCTCCAAGTATGAGGCCAGCTTCATCTTTATGAGATTTTTCTTTCTTTTCTGGATGTTATCTATGATTAGCATCCATACTTTTAAAAGGTATCTCCGCCTTTGTATAGGCGTCCCTAACTTTGCATCGGCAATGCCTCCACATGATGCTGGATATCCCTCGGTGCGTTCTTTCTTATCAACGCACTCAGTTTATATACGGTTTATCTCCCGTTCCTCTTTGACGCCACTAGGTCTCAGGCTGAAGTTCCAGCGTTCTGACATCGACAGCCTTTAAACATTCCTCGTCTGAAAAGGTAGGGTGGATGTCTTCAGCAATGTGGCTTACATCCTGACCTTGGTTTCTGATGTCTTATTTGCTGGAGTGGTGCATGGCTCCTCATTCATCGAAGTCTTCATACAGCTTTTTCTTGTCTTGCGGAACTTCTTGCTACATTCGGTTGAGGATATTCTTCCACAGAGACCAGGAAAATCTACTTCACCTATATTCATAATCTGTCATGGAGTAGCAGTTGTTTATCATTTTCTCTCTGCGAATCCTTGGAATCTTTTTTTGTTAGCAGCATATTCTTTAAACATGTATTTGTTTCAATGGTACAGTTTGTGACCTGAAATGGTTGTTTTTGAGAAAATAAGTTCTTCATATTCGTTTTTTGCAACGTCAGAGATCCATCCTAAAAGCTTTAATTCATTGTACAATGTGCCAGTTCAAATGTAACAGTAAGAATGCCACATGTGTGAAGTGAAGCCAACAACAAATTTGACCTGTGAAAGGCTCCATCACGATCTATTTGCCAGAGATACGCCAGAGATGACAGAAAATATGCTGAAATACCAAGACCCAGTAGCCTTGCTACAACTCTGTGGAACTGTTGAGAGATGGAGATGGAGAGGAAAACAGAACACGACGGACTGAAAGCACCGAAGAAAGGATGTAGAAATCTTCAACAGAGACTGAGGGTCTGCACACGACAGAGGCGACAACTATGCAGGACGTGTTTTCATCTATTCAAGCCGCCCCATAAGTAATCGTCCAAAACTACTACTTACAAGGTGACTGTCTAAAACTACTGTTGTTCGTCTAAGTTTGCGTTGTGAATGTTATTCAAACTGAAGTTTCCAGTCCAGCAAATGTCTATCTATTTGGCACCAGCTTTGCTTCTTCTGTTAACATCTGGATCGTCCAGGTGCTGTGAACGTATAAAACTGAATTGAAAATGAAATGAGTCAGGGAACAGTAAACAATAAACAGTAAATAAGTAGGGTAACTTCTTTTCTTATGAGAGCAAAAGTTACCCTACTTATTTACTGTATAAAACTGAGCTTTTCTGGGACCAACAATTTCTTCTTGGTGTATTCCTTTCACCAACTTTGCTAACCCTGTTAAAATCGCAGTTGTCCATGAGTTACCTTATTATTCAAACAGCTGGGTATATTCTATGGCAAGAAATAGTTCTCTTTCTTCCTGGCGTCTGTCAGTGGGAATCCTTTGACAATAAAGGACAACACTTTTGTTAATTTGCAGAACTTGGCATCAGCTGATTCGCATACAGTTTCCGTCAGCATGGACATAATTATTTCTGACGTGTCCACTTGGTCGCCTGTCGATATTCACAATTCGAAAACAAAGAACGTGACAGTGTCTGAAGAGCCCCTGAGGGATGTGTGGTGCTGTTAGCAAAACCTGGAGCCTTCATTCCTTGGAACAACCCAGACAACCTCATCAGTCAACAAGTGCAAATGGCGATGGACACGGCTGTGGCTGTCGTTTTCTTTCCCATCCTCTTCTCCATCAGCCTTCCCTGCAACATCCTCAACATGATCGTGTTCTGTAAACAGGGGCTGAAAGAACGTATCAACCTGTGCCTCTTTGCTCTGTCCTTGGACGATTCACTGTACATGCTATACTCCTTTGTCTACAACTTTGATACAATCTACTCCCAGTTTACAAAGGTGTCAGGAGTAGGAGTGGTGTTTGAGTTTATGGTCAACAACAATTTGCTATTCATCCGTGGCATGATCTTTGTGTCCGGCTTTCTGTCCATGATGATCGCCTGTGAGAGATGTTTCTGTGTCTTCAGTCCTCTACGCTCACAACAGATCCTGAAAACCAAAACGACTGGGGTGATCATCCTTGTTGCTGCCGTTCTGATGCTGGGCGTTATGTACATCACTACCACACGTTGGAGTGTGGTCTGTGTTTTTGATCCTTTCACTAACGCCGTATCTAAGGCTACCTACCCCAGCCAGTTCTACCTGCAGCATCAGAAAATGGTTGATACCATTGCAGGGGTGGTGCTGGGCTTGTTGTTGCCTGGCCTGTACACATCAGTCGTGTCCACGTGCACAATTCTGACCTTTGTCAAGCTGAGGCAAATAGTCCAGTGGAGGGAGCAGACCTCTTCAGTCACACTGTCATCACGTGAAATCCTTCTAACACGCATGCTTATCGGAGTTTCCGTTCTCTATGTCATCTGCTCTATTCCAGTCATTCCTTTAGGTGTGTGTTTCTTATTCGTTCCTGATATGAGTCTTCAAGGCCGGTACTTCAACACCTTTAAGTTTATGCTCAGCCTCTTTGATTTGTTTTCCTATATCAACATGTCCTTCAATTTTTTCGTCTACTGGTGTTTGGGGTCCAAGTTTAAGGAAACACTGAAAGAAATTTGTTTTCAATGCTGTGAGTCAGTGACAAAAATCGAGAAAGGGAGGGCATGGAAGAAAAAAGAACTAATCGGCAAAACGTTGAATAAATGTGAGGTTCACGACTAGCAGGAATGAACGCAGCTAGCTATTTTTGTCAGTGCCTGCAGAGAAAGATTACCAGTTGAGAGAACGACCACTGTGGATGGAACGCTCTTCGTCATTGTGTGCACGTAGGTTTGGATTCTTTCTAAGATGTGTTCAATGATTTCGTATTCTGTGAATTGAAGAATGGCACAGACTGCAGCGCTACGGAAGACAAGGCACAATACAAACACCCACAAAGCAAAGTACAAAGGAACGGTTATCTTATTCATTAACAATACCGAACAAGCTCATGAAATTTGCAACGAATAATTCTTGAATGTTATAGAAAACGATGCTTAATACAAATACACACACAAAACAATTCCAAATTAAGTTTCTTTTATTCTGATAAGTTAGAAACAAACTCGTGAATATTTGTTACAAAAATGTCTGTCCTACAGGGTCACAGAAATTCAGGCACAATACAAATAAACACACAAAACAAGGCACAAAGTAAGTGTCTCAAACAAACCAACTTGAGAATTTTCATCAGATATGTCCCTATCAGACGGGACAATATAATCAACAGACATTAAATTGAATGAAGCAATAGTCCCCGGACTAGACAGCATAAGACATTCTCATCTCATTTCCCTGTTGACTGTTATCTGAGTAGTGTCTGTTATGCATTTTACGTCTGTTCTTTCTGCTATCAAAAATAGTTCTCTCTCTCTCTCTCTCTCTCTCTCTCTCTCTCCTCTCTTTCTGTGTGTGTGTGTGTGTGTGTGTGTGTGTGTGTGTGTGTGTCTTTCTATCTGTGTGTGTGTGTGTGTGTGTGTGTGTGTGTGTGTGTGTGTGTGTGTGTGTGTGTGTATGTGTGTGTGTGTGTCCATACTGAAAACTGCTGTTAATACATATAGACTGGCAAACTCAAGAAGACAGAGATCAGTGCTGACCGATAGAAAGACAATCAGGACAGAAGGACGATGAGCAAAGGACAGAAGGAGTGCAAGCGAAAGGTAAAAGACATCCAGTGATGGAGGCACATACTTTGCAGAACGATGGTTGACACCACAAATTCGATGTACCTGCTGTTGAACATTACAGGTAGTTTGTTTGTTTGTTTAATTGTTACCACATCCATTTGTAGTTGTTTGTGTGTCAAGTTGTAGCTGTGAACAGTAAGTTGCAACATGTTTTCAAGCTACTTACTCGAGCAGCCATTACCTATGCCTTGAAATTTTGCTTGCGTCTTTTGACTACTTTAAAATCTTTGTGTCACCTGTTTCGAGTGTCATCAACTCTTCGTGCCAGCTGTTTGTTATGCTAGGAGTTGTTGGAGCCGTCGTAACATTCTTCTGGCTTAGTAAGCGACTGACATTCATAGCCTTGGATTGGCCTTGGCTTGGTCATCGCTGAACCTGAATGGGGACCGGCGGGGAACCTCTGATGACAGCTTTCACAATAACTCTCCATGTATTACAGATCTGTGTGGGCCTCTTTTACATCTCTCTGGTCTTGTATCTCCTACGTTTTATTGTGTTGTACAACATGCCATCACTTCATACCAGCTTTGCCTTGTACTTACAATTTGCGGTGCTGTACAAGCAGTACATATGGAACCATTCAAAACACTTGTCGGACCAGAGGACAACGGAGCTGGCCTCCCTTTACTTCCCGAAAAGACTAAAAGCAGAATTACTCAGCCGCGAAAAGAAAGAACAAATCACAAAAACCGCAACGCTTTTCGACCTATTGGGTCTTCTTCAGACGAGACAAATAACATTCAAGACAATGAAAACGAAGGACGAAAAGACAGTCACATAATTCTTCGATCGGGGTGCAAAATGTAAAACTACGGAATGGAACTGACGTTGAAAAGGAGACAATGCAGGTTATAATAATACAAAAGATGGTATAATGATATGAATAATGATAATGATGATATCGCCACCACCACCACAATTACTACAACAACAACAACTACTACTACTTACTACTTCTAATAGTGGTAGTAGTAATAGATGTTGTAGTAGTAGTAGTAGTAGTAGTAGTAGTAGTAAAAGTAGTAGTAGTAGTAGTAGCAGCAGCAGCAGCAGTTGCAGTACTAGCAGTAGAATCATGTAACAACAATAATACTAACAGTTATGATAATAGTAATTGCAGTGATAATGGTAACGACAGTAACAGAAGAAGGAGAGGAAAGAGATGATTGAGATGATTGTTACATTTATATGGTTATGGTGGGACTGGCAATGGGAAGAAGAAGAAGAAGAAGAAGAAGAAGAAGAAGAAGAAGAAGAAGAAGAAGAAGAAGAAGAAGAAGAGAAAACCACCACCACCACCACCACCACCACCACCACCACTAAAAACAACAACAACTACAAGTGATGACACGAGGTTGGAGAGACTCAGCACGAAAGTGCGGATAGTTGAATTTCTGCAGCAAACAACAAAACTGCACATTTCCTGCAAAACCTTCAATGTGAGTTACTCTCGGACATAAACATGGAAAGAGGTAGGGACCAGGACAATACAATGACCAGACTCTTGACAGGGCGACATTTTATTTTTTATTTCGGTGCCAGACAAACCACATGACCGCTCTTTGAAAGTGAGCATAGTTTAGGCTAAAATGTACGACAAGGAGCAAAAACCAAGTAATAATGATCCAACTGCCTGAAAGAAGATCATTACCGCTCTTCATGCACTAGTCCAGTTGCTTGTATGGTACGCAAACAGACTGGTCATCAAAAGGTGGACCGCGAGTGCACTTTGGCCAACAGTGACAAAGAGTCCGTTCATCACAGCTATCAAAGTAAAACAAAAGACACGAGCAATCCATAAAAAAAGTCTGGCGCGACTAAAGAGCAAAAAAGAAATCCACTACCAACCAAACAAACACAAAAAGCAGGTGACCAGGTTAAAGAAAAGATGGAAAGGGAGATCAGGGAGGACAGTAGGGGGCGCGCCAGCAGAGAAGAAGCCACCCTGAGATCCGCAAACGACAGCGTGACAAAGACAGTGTGGCTGAGATGACCAACAAACAGGCGTGCTTAGCCAGACAGCTTGATGATGGGGAGCCGGAGGAGTCCACAGGCAACCTTTCTGAGGAGGAGGTGACCAGAATCTGGCAATGTTCCTCGTCCTGTTGATGGGAGGCCTGCTCTGGGTTCGAGATGGTTGTTGTCCCTGATCTAACGTATTATTTTCGATTATGACATGTCTGAAATGTGTTTTGTGGAATGTACGTGTGTGATGGGCCTACACTCACAGCACAGTCTTATCCTCACAGAAGTCCCAAACAGAGCACTTTGCGCTTATTTTCGGCACTTGTGTCACATAATCAGAAATATGTGCATTATGATTAATGCTCTGAGTACAAAATCCACTGCAACGAAAGAATACTTAGAAAGAAAGAAAGATTGTTGTAAATGAACACAGCAATGCAACTTCCCTTTACCAATGAATGAATGCATGCCAGAGTATCGTCTGCTTGTGCGTTCAGTGAGAACTGGGTCGGCGCCCCAGGCTTTGCTGAAAGCAAGCACTATCTGGAACTGGCCTTGTGATGAACAATAAGTGTCATGCATGGGGTGGTGGGAGAGAAGTAGGCTACACCTGCCAGGGAGTGTGCATTGCTGTTAGCTTAAGTCCAGTGATGAGCGTAGGCCCATCACACACGTGGATTGACAAATAAGGGGAAAAGAAACGCCTTGTTTAGATGTTTTAGGGAAAAGAAATTCAATGTTACATGTATACAGAAAATCTTCATAACTGAATATGTACGTTAAGCATGGCAAATAGAATGGGGAGGGGAATTATTTCTCTGTGATAGTCAAGGTATCATTCATTTCATCACAAAGGGATTTCGGTATAAAGTAACACCTTTTTTCGAAAAAAAAAAGACAAAAAAAGACAGAATGCTAAGTAAAAAAATGAAACTGACAATTGCACGATTATTTCATATAACACCCTGTGTGTGTGTGTGTGTGTGTGTGTGTGTGTGTGTGTGTGTGTGTGTGTGTGTGTGTGTGTGTGTGTGTGTGTTACGTCATCAGGTGATCCATGATTTCGACTCTCTGTCCCCTATGTATTCCATTTCTGTATGTATGAGTAAATTAGTGAGTGAGTGATTGTGTATGAGTGTGTGTGTGTGTGTGTGTGTGTGTGTGTGTGCGCGCGCGCGCGCGCGCGCGGCGTGTGTGTGTGTGTGTGTGTGTGAGCGCATGTGTGCGTGTGCGCGTGTGTGCATGTATGCGTGTGTGTGTGTGTGTGTGTGTGTGTGTGTGTGTGTGTGTGTGTGTGAGTGTGTGTGTTTGTGTGCATGTGTTTGTGTGTGTTTTCTTATGCATGCACACGCATCTGTGTGTGTGTGTGTGTGTGTGTGTGTGTGTGTGTGTGTGTGTGTGTGTGTGTGTGTGTGTGTGTGTGCCAGTATGCATGAAGTATATTCGCTATCATGACTGGATTCCTCATTCTACAGCATAAAGCTGCCTTGTTGCCTCATGTCCGCGAAAATACAAACCCACAAAACTGGGCGGAGAGTGTCATGTAATGCAGGGCACAAAACAGATGAACATTTCGTTGACACACATCTCTTCTGCAGACGTCACATACAGCAGACATTATAAATGTAACAAATGATGCTTCCCACATGCTTGTCAGCAAGGGGATGGCAATCTGAAGGACAAGATCAGAGGAGAAGAAATGAAGACAGTTGAGAGAGAGAGAGAGAGAGAGAGAGAGAGAGAGAGAGAGAGAGAGAGGAGAGAGAGGAGAGAGAGAGAGAGAGAGAGAGAGATTTCAGTCATAGAATAAACATAAATTTTTTTATTAATTTTGTAAACACCATAAGACTTTTTCGCTTCCAGGATGATTTTGTAATTTTTCCTGTTCCCGTCTTTCCTCTGGTGTTGTGCGATGAAGCGCCACCAAACTACATTTAACTGGTATTATTTTGTGCGAGGCATCTACACTTACTATTTGTTTTGGGGTCCGTTGCAGGGTAAACCGTCAAGCAGCCGTCACTGTGCAAACTGCTCATATGCCCGTCAAGTGACAGTTACAGTGTAAACCACATGCACGCCTGTCACGTGACCTGTCACACAGCAGAACGCACACAATAGCGAATGCCCATGTTGGCTTACACGAGTCACAATGAAGTGCACATAATCCGGCAAATCACGTAACCTCATGTATCTATCTATCTATCTATCTATCTATCTATCTATCTATCTATCTATCTATCTATCTATCTATCTATCTGTATGCATAAATCTAATATATAAATGGCAAATTCTGTGTGTGTGTGTGTGTGTGTGTGTGTGTGTGTGTGTGTGTGTGTGTGTGTGTGTGTGTGTGTGTCTGTGTCTGTGTCTGTGTGTCTGTGTGTCTGTGTACGCTATAGACTCAACAACGGCTCAACCGATTGTAATGAAATTTGGCAGGTACGTCTGTTGTGACCCGAGGATGGTTTTGGGCTAATCTCTAAAAAAATAAAACCGTTAAAAACCGTTAAAAAACTGTTATAACGGTTTCAAAGACATCTTTTTCCTCTGCTTTTCTTCAAATAGCCGTTGTGACATTGCACAGGTACAGGACTACTTCTCGAAAATTAGAACCGTTATTTGGCAGTTAAAAAAAATAAATAAAAACCGTTAAAAACACCAAACCCTATAAAAGAAACTGTTTAAAACCCGATCTTCTTGAAATTTAGGAGGTACGTCTGTTGTGACCCGAGGATGATTTTGGGCTAATCTCTAAAAAAATAAAACCGTTAAAACCCGTTAAAAAACTGTTATAACGGTTTCAAAGACATATTTTTCCTCTGCTTTTCATCAAATGGCCGTTGTGACATTGCAAAGGTACAGGGCTACTTCTCGAAAATTAGAACCGTTATTTGGCAGTTACGAAACGTTATTTATAACAGTTAAAAACCGTTAAAAACACCAAACCCTATAAAAACTGTTTAAAACCCGATCTTCTGAGGTTGGCGGCCACGAGAGTCATCGGATCGCCACCAAACTTGACATAAGCCTACAGGAACATCCAGCGGGTAACATAGGGTCATTAGATAGTCATTATGACCATTAAATTTGATCGTTAAAAACCGTTATTTTCAAAATTTAGGCTGTTCTTGATGAAATTCCGTATACATGTGCAGTTTTAAATGCCGAAAAATGATATACAACTTTTACGAACCGAAATTTAAAATTCGTTAAAAAACGTTATTTT
>CM065715.1:109355911-109370911 GCA_033310375.1 Conus canariensis | reverse complement strand
AGACAGATTTGAAAAAAAAGAAGAAAAACAAAAAATGAAAACAAACTCAAAGAAGTGAAAAGGTCATTTAATGACCTGAAACGTTTTTGATCTACAATAAGGACTATCAATAAAAAAAAAAAAGCATAACGTGTAATGAAAACAACAGTCAACAATAGTACGATCACTTCTTCAAGGTGTTTGACAATTTTGTTAGCTGCGAACTTGACAACTTGGAACCAGTTTAGTTATCTAAGGAAGAAACTGACGATCCTATCATTAAACAAAATGAATGCTATTCATAAACTAAAAAAAAATTGAAACTAACTGTTGAGCCAGATAACATTTGAGTGACGTGTTTTATACGTACATATCGAACTTGATTTGATTGAAATTTTGTTTAATACTGTTTATGACATAGATATACATTGAAAAATGGTCAGAATCAATCATTGTTCCAATTAAAAAAGGGAGACACAAGCAATCCAAATAGTTATAGAAGAATAGGTGTAACGAATGTTATCAATAAAATTTACCCTCATATACTGAAGAAAAGAGTAGGCCAAGAGTGATCCAACACTGACAAATATTTATTGTCTTTCACAACAAAATTTACATTGTGAACTCAATGGATAGTGGTGTACCTCTCTCTCTCTCTCTCTCTCTCTCTCTCTCTCTCTCTCTCTCTCTCTCTCTCTCTCTCTCTCTTTTCCAAATGCGTTGTTTTGCGGTAAACCGTGTTTAGATTTCTATTAAGGCCTTTGGTTCTTTTGTGCTTCTAGTGCTCATTTCTTCTTTTTTTTTTATTGAGCACAGTAAAGATATTAAGCGCTCGATAGGAAAGTGTAACCCGTGTGCACTGAGTGTTGCGCATTGGACAGGGATGGTGTTATTTATGCGCGCGAGCGTGTGTGTGTGTGTGTGTGTGTGTGTGTGTGCGTGTGTGTGTGTGTGTGTGTGTGTGTGTGTGTGTGTGTGTGTGTGTGTGTGTGTGTGTGTGTGTGTGTTATATTATAACAAGCTGAAAATATACTTGCAATGATCAGAAAAAGTGAGTGCGGACACCCACTTGGTGACAGCATGCTAACGTGGATTAGGTGAGGTTGGTGGGGGTGGGTGGGGAAGATTCTTCTCCTCACTCCCCACTCCCATTCACAGTAATTTGTCTAATATGTTCATGCCAGGGACATATTCTTCCATGCCCCTTCTGAGTCCAATTTCTTACTATCCATGATGCATTGATGCGGAGGGTTGCTGGTGGTGGTGGTGGTGGTGGTGTGGTGGTGGTGGTGGTGGTGGTGTGTGTGTGTGTGTGTGTGTGTTGTGTGTGTGTGTGTGTGTGTGTGTGTGTGTGTGTGTGTGTGTGTGTGTGTGTGTGTGTGTGTGTGTGTGTGTGTGTGTGTGTGTGTGTTTCTTCGCTTAAAACTGGACAGCCCGTTTAGAAGAAGTATGTGTGCTGGGGCGGGAGAGGGGGGGGGGGAAGGGACGAGGGGGAGGGGGTTGAGAGGAGGGAGATGGAGAGGACAGAAAAACAATGTACAGTTCAGGCTGAAAGATTTTTTTTTCTATTTTATTTGTTTCAATACTGTATTGTGACCAAGCGATTTAGTAATAGAAATTATGGACGCCGTGTGTGTGTGTGTGTGTGTGTGTGTGTGTGTGTGTGTGTGTGTGTGTGTGTGTGTGTGTGTGTGTGTGTGTGTGTGTGTGTGTGTGTGTGTGTGTGTGTGTCGCTCAAAACTGGACAACCAGTTTAGAGAAAGTATGTGTGCTGCGGAGGGGGCGGGAAGTAGGGGAGGGGGAGGGGGGTGGGTGGGAGGAGGAAAATGGAGAGGACAGAAGAACAAAGTACAGATCCGGCTAAAATATTTTTTTCTATTTTGTTTATGTCAATACTGTATTGTGACCAATAATAGTAATAATAATTATGGCCGCAGTGTGTGTGTGTGTGTGTGTGTGTGTGTGTGTGTGTGTGTGTGTGTTGTGTGTGTGTGTGTGCGTGCGTGCGTGCGTGCGTGCGTGCGTGCGTGTGTGTGTGTGTGTGTGTGTGTGTGTGTGTGTGTGTGTGTGTGTGTGTGTGTGTGTGTGTGTGTGTGTGTGTGCCTCCTTTTTCACTTTCTTCCCGTCCCCCTCCCGTGTCTTCTCTTCCTTGCTGTGACTTGTTATTAGTACTATAATTGTTACCATAACCATTAGTGTTATAATGATAATTGTTAAAGTATTTTACTCATTCGTACCTTTTAAAGAGTGAAGAAGCTCCGTGGTGCATCCCATGTCATGTACCACTCACAATGAGACATATTCTTTTAGGGTGTTGGGACATGCATGATGTGAGACACAAACATTTTACAGCAGATTCCATGAAAACCTTGTTCAGATATGGTCCACCTCATGCGATCTTTGAATTCTTGAAAGAGATTTACATTTTTCATCGGATCTGAGATTTTGTTGTGGAAAGATTTTTTTACAAAATTTCGGGTGGGTTTTAGAAGATGTATTTTAAAGAGTTGCCTGAATGAATAACTTGTGAGTGGACTTCAACGCAGTGACAGCCCTGATATGGCCTTTTGCGGTCGGCTGGGCTATAAGCAACATTAACTTACCTTACCTAGTGTTATAAGTGTTTTTGAACCCACCACTGTGCCACAAATTTACAACATGTTTCTTTTTTCTTTCTGTTCTTGTAATCTATTGTTGAATAATTGCTGTTGCTTATTTTCCTCTCTTCGCCTTCTTACTTAAAGTATTTTGTATTTTTTATGTTGTTGAGGCAAGCGTATGATGTTTTTCTGCACATGTTGGATAGCTGATTGTCGAATTTTCACATTCTGTGGCTCTTCATGCCCTGCGATCATGGTGACCTTCGTTTCGATGTCTTCTCCACGTCTATGGTCTCGCCTTGGTTCCATAGGGTTCACCGGTATCGGCGAGTCCATGGGGGCTGTCGCTGGACGGACGTGGTGGCGCCCTCCAGAGGGAGAGCTCACTCACGCCGGCTCTGCGACTAAGCAATTATTGTCGTCAGTAGGGGGGCTAGTAGGTGGTGTCCTACGTATGTTAGATCAGCACAGGCGCCCCTGAGCACCACCGAAGTGAATTGGCAGCAGTACTGTGTCTCCTCCGGGTGTCGGAATGAGCGGCTAGGGTGCACTGCCACCACTGAAGTGGCACAGAAATTGTGACAGCAAAGAAAAAAAACGTTGTTGTTTTTTTCTGGAAACAGCTAGACGTGTTTGTTGTCCGCTCTCTTAATGTAGGTTACCTAAAAGCAGAAATGTCTGTTACACAGAAGGAAGGGATTGTAATAATATTCCGAAAGGGGATAAAGCTACAGATTATTTTAAGAACGGGCGGTCAATTACACTTTGAAAAGTGGTATATGAAAGTGGGTCAACTTGCATAGCTAACAGAACAAAATCCGTTGAAGCGGTTATCAAAGGCAAAAGGAAAGCAAAGAGAGACAGTAATGTTGGGGTTGAAGAAGGAAAAGGATATTAAGAGGGTCCGAAGGCAGTCCAGCGTGTATAACAAAATCAATGGAGCACGTGAAAAAGTGCACTGTGAAGAATTTTTGTTGAACATAAGATGTGGCAAACGGCTTCTCTGAAAAACAACAACAACAACAAACAAACAAACTTGCATAATCCAACGTACAGGATGTGCCTGACAGCTACGTGGTTGAAACGTCTGTCTACTGTCAGTTTTCCACATTTGGGTGGCTCAGACATCTCCTGGCAACAAATAGGGTGACTGAAGGATCACTGCGAATCTTCTCATTAGTAACCCCCCCCCCCCCTCTTCCTTGCTGACTCTATTTTATGGAGACACCGTTTTGCTTGCAGATCATCTCAGAGCTTCTGTAGGCCTTTCTTCTCTAAGTAAGAGGCCAGCTTCATCTTTATGAGATTTTTCTTTCTTTTCTGGATGTTGTCTATGATTAGCATACAGAGTTTTAAAAGTTATCTCCGCCTGTGTATAGGCGTCCCAAAGTTAGCATCAGCAATCCCTCCACACGATGCTGGATATCCCTCGGTGCGTTCTTTCTTATCAACGCACTCATTTTCTATATGTTTTTCTCTCATTCCTCTTTGATGACTCTAGGTCTCAGGCTGAAGTTCGAGCGTTCTGACATCGACAGCCTTTAAACATTCCTCGTCTGAAAAGGCAGGGTGGATGCCTTTGGCACTGTAGCTTACACCCTGACCTTGGTTTCTGACGTCTTATTTGCTGGCGTGGTGCATAGCTGCTCATCCATCAAAGTCTTCATACAGCTTTCTCTTGTCTTGCAGAACTTCTTGCTACATTCGGTTGAGGATATTCCTCCATAGAGACATGGAAAATCTACTTGACCTATATTCATAATCTGTCATGGAGTAGCAGTCGTTTATCATTTTTTTTTCTCCTTTCGGCGAATCCTTAGAATTTTTTTCGTTAGCAGCGTTGTATTCGTGAGGTGTAGGGGGCTCTGGATAGAGATAGTACCTTTGATGTCTGGCATGCTGCTTCCTACTAGTTAGGATGGACGGGTATCACTTGACCTCATCCCCCCCCCTCTAAATCTCTCACGTGTTGGCTCCAAGCGCCACACCTCCGTAAACCGCTTCAGCTGGCGGGCTAAACCACGTGAGGGGGTGATGTTCACACTGCACCACTGGGCAGAAGAGCTGCAGCAAGCGGCCAACGACCAGGGTGGAAGAGTCCCACGATGGACCGAACGGCTAAGTGTACACGACCGAGGGAGTACCACTCCTTATTCTGTGGACTATGGCTAGCCGTCCTGGCTTGGAGAGGAAATGGGCGCCACCAAGCTTCAAGAAGCCACTGAAAGGACATGATGAGGAAGCAAAAGAATACTAAGCCAGATCGGTCGGGGCCCGGATTAAAAACGACCGCGTGTCCCACTGACTCACTTCAGGATGGGAGCGACAAGTGGGCTACTGGAGTGAAAAACATCAACCTAACCACCCAAAGCACAACCATCGGAACATGGAATGTTCGCACCCTTTCGCACCCTTTGCCTGTGGCAAGCTACAAGAACTGACCCACGAACTGAAGCGCTATTGCTGGGATATCATAGGACTGTGCAAAGTCAGATGGACTGGCTTCGGTGAAACAACAACAGAAGGACATAAGATCTGGTTCTCTGGGGAAGAGAAGAAACATGAGTACGGGGTGGCCTTCATTGTACGGAAAGAAATTGCAGGCAGTGTCATCAGCTGCACACCTATTTCAAGCAGACTCATTTCCATCCGCATCTCTGCAAAACCCCATAACCTGAAGATCATCCAGGCCTATGCTCCAACGTCAGACCATGACGACGAAGAAATCGAGGAGTTCTACGAGCAGACTGACTCCATCATAGTAACAGTGCCAAAGAAAGACATGCTCATAATCCAGGGAGACTGGAATGCCAAGGTTGGCCCAGATGCTTACCGGAATTGGGCAGGAACAGCAGGAGAATTCGGCATTGGGGAAACCAACGACAGAGGTCTTAGACTGCTGGAGTTTGCCAAAAGCCATCGGCTTACCCTAGCCAACACTCTCCACCCACACAAGCTGTCCAGAAATACAACCTGGCACTCACCAAATGGGCCAGTTCACAACCAAGTAGACTTCATTCTGGCTCCACAACGCTACAAGTCCAGCATCAACAAAGCAAAAAAAAAAAAAAAATTCCCAGGCGCGACATTCGCAGCGATCACGATCTTGTCCTGGCAACCTTCAAGTTCAAGCTGAAGTGTAAGCGTTGTCCAAAGAACCCCCCATTCGCTTTGACCTAGAGAAGTTGAAGGACCCCGAAATTGCAGAGGTGTTCCAGGCTCAAGTAGGCGGGAAGTTTGCTGCCCTCAACTTAGTGGACGGCGATGTAGACACCCTTGCTAATAACATCAAAGAGGTGCTAACTACGACAGCTGAAGAAGTTGTGGGAAAGAAGCGGAAGAAGATCCAGCCTTGGGTTACAAACGAGGTCTTAGATCTATGTGACAAGAAGCGGGAACTAAGAGGAAAGAAACACTTCAGCGACGAAGCCAGGATGCAGTACCAACAGGTGAACAGAGAAGTCAGGAAGAAGATGAAGACAGCCAAGGAAAATTGGATAGAGGAGCCGTGCGAAGCAATCGAGAAAGGCATGGAAGCAGGGAGCAGCAAAAAAGCCTACAACATACTCAAGACCCTCAATAAGACCAACCAGACAAGATCAGCGGTCATCGAAGATAAGGATGGCAAGCTACTGACAGAGAATGAAGAAGTCCTGAAGAGGTGGACAGAATACTGTGAGGGCCTCTACAATTACCAGCTCAATCCAGACACATCCATTTTGCAGGACAACCAATGACCCGCAGACAGTGAGAACAGTCACCAAGTACTGAAGGAGGAGGTTGAGGCCGCGATACAGAGACTGAAGCCAGGGAAATCCCCAGGGGTGGACAATGTCCCAGCTGAGCTTGTGAAATACGGAGGGAAAAACACCACAGAGGCACTAAGAATGCTATGTCAGAAGATCTGGACAGAAAAGATGTGGCCAACAGAGTGGACCCAGTCATTGGTGATTCCCTTACCCAAGAAGGGCAACCTCAAACAATGCCAAAATTACAGGACTATAAGTCTGATCAGCCACCCCAGCAAAGTCATGCTTCGCATCATCCTCAACCGACTGAAATCCAAGGCTGACGAACTGCTATCAGAAGAATAAGCAGGTTTCAGAACAGGGCGGAGCACTGTGGAACAAATTTTCAACTGCTGAGTCCTGATTGAAAAGCATCTACAACAGCAAAAGGACCTCTTCCACAACTTCATCGACTTTAAGAAGGCATTCGACCGGGTGTGGCACAACGGCCTATGGCAGGTTCTCAGAGACTCCAACATTGACGAGAGGCTCGTCCACGTCATCCAGGCCCTCTACGAACACTCCAGCAGCACAGTACTTCTCAATAGCCAGTAGGTCCAGTTCTTCCCCACCACAGTCAGAGTCAGGCAAGAGTGCCTTCTATCTTCAGTCCTTTTCAACATCTTTCTGGAGAGAATCATGCAAGAGACCCTCGAAGAACACCACACTCCCATCAGCATTGGCGGCAGACAGGTCTGCAACCTTCGTTTCGCAGACGATATCGACGTCATGGGGGGCAGCAACACCGAGCTCCAGGATCTTACAAACAGACTTGTCACAAGAGCAAGTGCCTACGGCATGGAGGTCAGCACAGAGAAGTCAAAGGTCATGGTCAACAGCACGACTAACAGCAATGCCAACATAACCATGAATAGTGAGCCCCTGGAAGAAGTGACCAGCTTCAGGTACTTGGGAGCAACCCTGTCCAAAAATGGCACCTGCACAGCAGAAATCCGAATCAGGATCAACTCCGCATCAGCAGCGATGGCCAGACTAAACAGAGTGTGAAAGACCAACATCAAATTCCACACAAAATTCTGGCTCTACAGGTCACTAGTGGTCTCCATCCTCTTATATGGTTGCGAGACATGGACACTGATGGCCGAAACAGAAAGAAGAATCCAGGCGTTTGAGACCAGGTGCCTGAGGAAACTACTCTGCATCTCCTACAAAGAACACAAGACCAATGATTATGTGCGGAACCTGGTCGCTAAACCTAGTTGGGCCCCACGAACCACTTCTGGCAACCGCCAAACAACGGAAGATGGCATGGTTTGGCCACGTCATTCGTCACAACACCCTCTCCAAAACCATCCTTCAAGGTACCGTTGAAGGAGGGCGCAGACGAGGACGGCAGAGAAAGAGCTGGTCCGACAATATAAAGGACTGGACCAAAATGACCGTGCGTGATGTCCTCACGACAGCCACCAACAGAAGAGCCTGGAGAGAAACGGCGGCTGCCTCATCACGTCCCCCCAACGACCCCAGCGGTCAGGGGAATGACTGACTGATTCTTTAAACATGTATTTTTTTCAACTGTGCTGTTTGTGATCTGAAATGGTTGCTTTTGAGAAAATAAGTTTCTTCATATTCATTCTTTGCAACGTCAGAGATCCATCATAACAGCTTTAATTCATTGTACAATGTGCCAGTTCAAATGTAACAGTAAGAATGCCACATGTGCGAAGTGAAGCCAACAACACATTTGACCTGTGAAATGCTCCATCACGATCTATTTGCCAGAGATACGCCAGAGATGACAGAAAATATGCTGACATACCAAGACCCAGTAGCCTTGCTAAAACTCTGTAGAACTGTTGGGAGATGAAGAAGTAGAGGAAAACAGAACACGATGGACTGAAAGCACCGACGAAAGGATGTAGAAATCTTCTACAGAGACTAAGGGCTGCACACGACAGAGACAGCAACTCTGCAGGACGTGTTTTCATCTATCCAGGCCGCCCCATTAGCAAACGTCCAAAACTACTACTTGCAAGGTGACTGTCTAATACTACTGTTTTTCGTCTAAGTTATTCAAACTGGAGTTTCCAGCCCAGCAAATGTCTACCTATTTGGCACCAGCTTTGCTTCTCCTGTTAACATCTGGATCGTCCATGTGTTCTGAACGTATAAAACTGAGCTTTTCTAGGACCAAGAATTTCTTCTTGATGTATTCCTTTCACCAACCTTGCTAACCCTGTTAACATCTCAATTGTCCATGAGTTACCTTATTATTCAAACAGCTGGGTGTATTCTATGGCAAGAAATAGTTCTCTTTCTTCCTGGTAAAAAATGAGCAATATCTCTTCATTAAGATTGTAATTCTTTTTAATCCTCATTTGTTCCTCATTCCACTCTCTTTTCTTGATGGAGGTTTCTGCTGGCTTTGATCCTGGATTAAAGAAAATAAACAAAACAAAGCAAAATACAAACAAACGAACAAACAAACAGACAAATATAATACACTTTTCATTTAATTATTCAATGCAAGAGTTCAACTGGCGTTTGTCAGTGGGGATCCTTTGACGATAAAGGACAAAACTTTCGTTAATATACAGAACATGGCATCGGCTTATTCGAAATTTCCGACAACGTGGACATAATTATTTCTGACAGGTCTACTTGGTCGCCTGTCGATACTTAACATTCGAAAACAAAGAATGTGACAGTGTCTGAAGAGCCCCCTGAGGGATGTGTGATACTGTTAGCAAAACTCAGACAACCTCATCAGTCAACAAGTGCAAATGGCGATGGACACGGCTGTGGCTGTCGTTTCCTTTCCCGTCCTCTTCTCCATCAGCCTTCCCTGCAACATCCTCAACATGATCGTGTTCTGTAAACAGGGGCTGAAAGAACGTATCAACCTGTGCCTCTTCGCTCTGTCCTTGGACGATTCACTGTACATGCTATACTCCTTTGTCTACAACTTTGATACAATCTACTCCCGGTTTACCAAGGTGTCAGGAGTAGGAGTGGTGTTTGAGTTTATGGTCAACAACAATTTGCTATTCATCCGTGGCATGACCTTTGTGTCCGGCTTTCTGTACATGATGATCGCCTGTGAGAGATGTTTCTGTGTCTTCAGTCCTCTACGCTCACAACAGATCCTGAAAACCAAAACGACTGGGGTGATCATCCTTGTTGCTGCTGTTCTGATGCTGGGCATTATGTACATCACTGCTACACGTTGGAGCGTGCTCTGTGTCTTTGACCCTCTCACTAACGCCGTATCTAAGGCTACCTACCCCAGCCAGTTCTACCTGAAGCATCAGAAAATGGTTGATACCATTGCAGGGGTGGTGCTGGGCATGTTGTTGCCTGGCCTGTACACATCAGTCGTGTCCACGTGCACAATTCTGACTTTTGTCAAACTGAGACAAATAGTCCAGTGGAGGGAGCAGACCTCTTCATTCACACTGTCATCACGTGAAATCCTTCTAACACGCATGCTTATCGGAGTTTCCGTTCTCTACGTCATCTGCTCTCTTCCAGTCATTCCTTTAGGTGTGTGTTTCTTATTCGTTCCTAATATGAGTCTTCAAGGCCGGTACTTCAACACCTTTAAATTTATGCACAGCCTCTTTGATTTGTTTTCCTATATCAACATGTCCTTCAATTGTTTCGTCTACTGTGTTTGGGGTCCAAGTTTAAGGAAACACTGAAAGAAATCTGTTTCCAATGCTGTGAGTCAAGGACAAAAATCGAGAAAGGGAGGGAATGGAGGAAAAAAGAACTAATCGGCAAAACGTTGAATAAATGTGAGGTTGACGACTAGCAGGAATGAACGCAGCTAGCTATTTTTGTCAGTGCCTGCAGGGAACGATTACCAGTTGAGATAACGACCACTGTTGATGGAACTCTCTGTGTCATTGTTGGCGCGTAAATTTGGATTCTTTCTAAGATGTGTTCACTAATTTCTTATTCTCTGAGATGAAGAATGACACAGACTGCAGCACTACGGAAGACAAGGCACAGTACAAACAACCACAAAGCAAGGTACAAAGGAACGGTTATCTTATTCATTAACAATACCGAACAAGTTCATGAAATTTGCAACGAATAATTCTTGAATGTTATAGAAAAGGAGGCTTAATACAAATACACACACAAAACAAGATACGAAATAAAATTTCTTTTATTCTGATAGGTCCGAAACAAACTCGTGAATATTTATTACAAAAATGTCTGCCCTACAGTGTCACAGAAATTAAGGCACAATACAAATAAACACACAAAACAAGGCACAAAGTAAGTGTCTCAAACAAACCAACTCGATAATTTTCATCAGATATGTCCCTATCAGACGGGACAATATAAACAACAGACATTAAACTGCATGAAGCAATACTCGCCAGACTACAGTAAGCATAAGACATTCTCATCTCATTTTCCTGTTGACTGTTATCTGAGTAGTGTCTGTTATGCATTTTACGTCTGTTTTTTTTCTGCTATCAAAAACAGTTCTCTGACTTTCTTTCTCTCTCCCTCACTCTCTCTCTCTCTCTCTCGTCTCTCTCTCTCTCTCTCTCTCTCTCTCTCTCTCTCTCTCTCTCTTTATGTGTGTGTGTGTGTGTGTGTGTGTGTGTGTGTGTGTGTGTGTGTGTGTGTGTGTCCACACCGAAAACTGCTATTAATATATATAGATTGACAAACTCAAGAAGACAGAGGTCAGAGCTGACCAATAGAAAGACATATCTGGACACAGGGACGATGAGCAAAGGACAAAAGGAGCGCAAACGAAAGGTAAAACACATCCACTGATGGAGGTACATACTTTGCGGAACGATGGTTGACGACACAAACTCGATGTACCTGCTGTTGAAAACGACAGGTAGTTTGTTTGTTTCTCTATCTGTTACCACGTCCCTTTGTAGTTGTTTGTGTGTCAAGTTTTAGCTGCAAACGGTAAGTTGTAATACATGTTTTCAAGCTACTTACTCGAACCAGCCATTACCAATGCCTTGAATTTTTGCTTGCACCTTTTGGCTACTTTAAAATCTTTGTGCCACCTGTTTCCAGTGTCATCAACTCTTCGTGCCAGCTGTTTGTTATGCTAGGAGTTGTTGGAGCCATAGTAACATTCTTCTGGCTTAGTAAGCGACTGACATTCTTAGCCTAGGGTTTGCCTTGGCTTGGTCATCGCTGAACCTGAATGGGGGACTGGTGGGAACCTCTGATGACAGCTTTCACAATAACTCTCCATGTATTACAGATCTGTGTGGCCCTCTTTTACATCTCTCTGGTCTTGTATCTCCTACGTTTTATTGTGTTGTACAACATGTCATCACTCCATACCAGCTTTGCCTTGTACTTACAATTTGCGGTGCAGTACAAGCAGAACATCTGGAACCATTCAAAACACTTGTCGGACCAGAGGACAGAGGAGCTGGCCTTCCTTTACTTCCCCAAAAGACTAAAAGCAAAATTACACATCCGCGAAAAGAAAGAACAAATCACAAAAACCGCAACGCCTTTCGACCTATTGGGTCTTCTTCAGACGAGAAAAATAACATTGAAGACAATCAAAACGAAGGACGAACAGACAGTCACATAATTCTTCGATAGGGGTGCAAAATGTAAAACTACGGAATGGAACTGACGTTGAAAAGGAGGCAATGCGGGTTATAATAATACAAAAGATGATAAATAATATGAATAATGATAATGCTTCTAGTAGTAGTAGTAGTAGTAGTAGTAGTAGTAGCAGTAGTAGTATTATAACAATAATAATAATGACAATTATGATAATGGTAATTGCAGTGATAATGGTAACGATAGGAACAGAAGGACAGGAAAGAGATGATCGAGAGGAGTGTTACATATATATGGTTATGGTGGGAATGGCAATGGGAAGAAGAAGAAAAAGAAAACCACCACCACCACCACCACCACCACCAACAACAACAACAACAACAGCAACAACAACAACAAGTGATGACACGGGGTTGGAGAGATTCAGTTCAAAAGTGCAGATAGTTGAATTTCTGCAGCAAACAACAAAACTTAACATTTCCTGCAAAACCTTCAATGTGAGTTACTCTCGGACATAAACATGGAAACAGGTAGGGACCAGGACAATAAAATGACGAGACTCTTGACAGGGCGCCATTTTATTTTCATTTCAGTGCCAGACAAACCACTTGACTGTTCTTTGAAAGTGAGCATAGTTCAGGCTAAAATGTACCACAAGGAGCAAAAACCAAGTAATAATGATCCAACTGCCTGAAGGAAGATCATTACCACTCTTCATGCACAAGTCCAGTTGTTTGTATGGTATGCAAACAGACTGGCCATCAAAAGGTGAACCTCAAGTGTACTTTTGCTGACAGTGACAAAGATTCCGTTCAGCACAGCTATCAAAGTGAAAACAATACGAGCAATGGTTAAAAAAAAAGACGGAAAGGGAGATCAGGGAGGACAGTAGGGGGCGCACCAGCCAGCAGTAAAAAAAAACTTTAACTCCTCTTTTGATATGAGCACGCAGAGAAGAAGCCACCCTGAGACCTGCAAACGACGGCGTGATAAAGACAGTCTGGCTGAGGTGACCAACAAACAGGCATGCTTAGCCAGACAGCTTGATGATGGGGAGCCAGAGGAGTCCACAGGCAACCTTTCTATGGAGGAGGTGACAAGCATCTGGCAATGGTCCTCGTCCTGTGCATGGGTGGCCTGCTCTGAATTCGACATGGTTGTTGTCCCTGATCTAACGTATTATTTTCGATTATGACATCTCTGAAATGTGTTTTGTGGAATGCACGTGTGTCATGGGCCTACGCTCACAGCAGAGACTTATCCTCACAGAAGTCCCAAACAGAGCTCTTTACGTTTATTTCGGCACTTTTGTCCATTACTCACAAACATGTGCATTATAATTAATGCTTTGAGTACAAAATCCACCACAACGAAAGAATACTTAGAAAGAAAGTAAGATTGTTGAAATTGAACACAGCAATGCAACTTCCCTTTACCAATGAATGAATGCATGCCACAGTATCGTCTGCGTGTGCGCTCAGTGAGAACTGGGTCAGCACCTCAGACTTTGCTGAAAGCAAGCACTGTCTGGAACTGGCCTTGTGATGAACAACACTTGCTATGTGTGGGGCAGTGGGAGAGAAGTAGGCTACACCAGCCAGGGAGTGTGCATTGCTGGTAGCTTAAGTCTAGTTGTGAGTGTAGGCCCATCACACGTGGATTGAAAAATAAGGGGAAAAGAAAGACCTTGTTTAGATGTTTTAGGGAAAAGAAATTTAATGTTATATGTATACAGAAAACCTTCATAACTGAATATGTACATGAAGCATGGCAAATAGAATGGGGAGGGGAATTATTTCTCTGTGATAGTCAAGGTATCATTCATTTCATCACAAAGGGATTTCGGTATAAAGTAACGCCTCTTTCTTTTACAAGATACGCATTTTGAGAAAAAGATGGAAGATTATGTTTTAGCGGAATGGGGATATCGTTTTTTTTTTCAAACCATACATCAAACTCAAGAGGGGTTGCAATACTGTTTAACAATAATTTCGAATTCAAAGTCAAACATGTAATGAAAGATACAATTGGAAATTATGTCATGGTATTGATTGAAATGCATAAAAGCAATTTCCTTTTTGTTAACATATATGGCCCTAACAGAGATGATCCTGAGTTTTATCATAAACTGAAAGAAAAAATTGATGGGTTTAATACTGAAAATATAATACTAGCAGGTGATTTTAATCTAGTTCTTGATCCTTCTTGAGACTATTGTAATTACAAACATACTAATAACCCTAAAGCAAAAGAGACTGTCGAAAACATTATCGATAATTTAGATTTAAACGATATTTGGTGTCAGTTAAACCCTGATTGTCTCCACTACACGTGGAGAAGAACCAATCCTTTTCAACAGGCGAGGTTCCGATTCTGTGGTTTCATTTGTAGATGACGCTGATATCGAATGCGGATATAGAACAGATCATTCCGCTGTACTTCTTAAACTGAAATTTAATGACAATGTAAAGCATAATACCTTTTGTAAGTTCAATTCATCTCTTTTAAAAGATAAAGCACATGTAGATGAAATGAATGATGAAATTAAAAACATTAAAGAAGAATATGCAGTAAACATAAATGAAAACAATTTGCGAGATGAAGACTTACAATTTTCTGTCTTTGACGACATTTTTCTGGATTTTTTATTGATGAAAATAAGATCAAAAACAATTTCTTATGCTACGATGAAAAAGAAGAAAACTATGGAAAAAGAAAAACAATTAGAGCAAGATATTTGTAGATTAGAAAAAGTTGAGAAAAAGAATGAGGATAATGTTAGAAATATAAATATGAAAAAAGAACAGCTGAAAGAAATTAGAGAAAAACGAATAGAAGGAATATTATTAAGATCACGAGCTAGATGGATAGCGGAAGGGGAAAAAGTTAGTAGTTATTTTTGCAATTTAGAAAAGCGGCATTTTGTCAGTAGGAATATGGCTAAGATCATCGATGAACAAGGTAACATTTTAACAAATCAAAAGGATATCCTTCAAGAGGTGCAGAAGTTTTACCAGTCACTCTATACAGAAGACAATGTCCAGGATTGTGAAATAAATAACTTAGTGAATAGCATCCCTTGTCTAGAAGAAACAGAAGCC
>CM065715.1:109348411-109350911 GCA_033310375.1 Conus canariensis | reverse complement strand
AGCTTGAAAATAAAAATCGTCCCTGTAGGAAAAGATGTCCAACGTGTTTTAATATTCATTATATCTCTTCTCTCTCTCTCTCTCTTCTCTTTCTCTCTCTATATTATATATATATATATATATATATATATGTATTATATATATATATATATATATATATATCCTGTACACGGGAATGAGATACCTGTGGAAAACAGACGAAGTACAAAACAACTTGTACAATACGCTGAATCTTCGATGATGACTAGATAGTTTGAAGACCAGAGGTCAGAAAAAACTCCCTTATGTACTGATGTAATCTTTTCCCCATTTCCCATCTATGGAATCGTGCTCTAACCGGTCTGTTGAATCAGGAGTCATGTATACTCTTACGATGTCGTAGAAGCATGAAGACATGGACGCGTGGTTTTATTTGATAATTTGTGTGGGTATATTATGATTCTGTGACACTGACGACAGAGATGATGGTAACATTTGTCATTCAATTGTGTTGATTTTTTTCATCAGGTGTTTCTTGACCACTCACAGTGCCGAAAATCAGAGGTCATGTCAGCAATATATGTACCAGCCTGAAAAGAGACAACAACAACGACAACAACAACAACAACAACAACAACAACAACAACAACAACAACAACAACAACACTGCGACGATGACGACAGAAATACAAAACTGTAATTTTCACAACCTGCAAGGTGTGTGTGTGTTAAATGTTTGTTTTTCTTTGGGGGGCTTTTTTGTTTTTGTTTTCACTTTTTTCCCTTTGGTGTGTGTCAGTGATGAACACCAATGAAACTGGCTAGTTTGCAAGCTCTTCAACGTCTTTTCCTACCTGTGTTCATGTGCGTTCATGTGCGCGCATATGTGAGTGTAGAGAAGTGTGTATCTGTGTTTGTGTGTGTGTGTTGTGTGTGTGTGTGTGTGTGTGTGTGTGTGTGTGTGTGTGTGTGTGTGTGTGGGTGTGTGTGGTGGAGTGAGAGATAGAGAGAGAGAGAGAGAGACAGAGAGACAGAGAGACAGAGAGAAGAGAGAAAGAGAGTGATCATGAATAGTGTGCACGATATTATATACATACATATATATGTGTGTGTGCATGCGTGCGTGCGCGCGCGCGTGTGTGCGTGTGGTGTGTGTGTGTGTGTGTGTGTGTGTGTGTGTGTGTGTGTGTGTGTGTGTGTGTGTGTGTGTGTGTGTGTGTGTGTGTGTGTGGCGCGCACTGGATTGGAATTCCCCACTTTATATTCTCTTCAGAGACTACTAGGAAAAGACGTTTGACAGCGTGGACAGAGAGGTACTGTGGAAGCCCTGGAAGCTTGCCCTTCTGATCCACGGTACCTGCCAACACATTTCATGCAGAGAGGCTCTTACCCACCAGTGATCAGATAGCTTTGTTGTCGAACCCGGAGTTTGTCAAGGGTGTTTACTGCCGCCTTTGCTCTTCCCTTCTTCATCGATTTCATTACGAAGTGCATCACAACTAGCAAGAGCAATGAAATACATGGGGAACTCTGGAATCAGCTGATGTTTATTCGTGGCATAAACTGAGTGTCTGGCTTCCTGTCCATGATGATCGCCTGTGAAGGATGGTTCTGTGTCTTCAGTCCTCTCGCTCGCAGCAGATCCTGAAACCAAAATGGCTGGGGTGATCATTCTTGTTCGTGCAGTACTGATGCTAAGCATTAACTTCTTCAGTACCACACGTTAGACCATGGCCTGTGTCTTTGACCTCTCACCCACATTGTGTGTAAGGCCATCTTCCCCAGTAGATTCTACCTGTAGCATTAGAAACTGATTCCTTTGCAGGTTCCTTTCTGATCTTGGCTTTCAGCTCTTTATAGAACTTATCATTAGCCTCAGCTGTAGAGGAGAGTGAGATGGCATAGAAGTAAGAATGTTTTTTGGTTCCGAAGAGGTCGTGAGCTGGAGAGAGAGAATTTATGCTGTCCCTTTGGAAGGTGGTTCAACTAAGAATAGGAGAGAGTTTCGCACTGCGAATCCGACACCTAGCAGTCGGTGCTCCTCTGGATCCAGTCCTTGCCAGAGGAACGTGTAGTCCTTCTCCCTGAGGCTGCCGCTGGAGGGAGTCTTGTCTCTTGCAGCGCGGCAATGTCGATGTTGAACCTCTTCAGCTCGCGGTCCATGATGGCTGTTTTCCTGGCGTCGTCAACTTGCTGAAGGTCGTCAGAAAGGCCAGGAAACATCGTTCTGGTGTTACCGGTTGCCAGCCACAAGGTGGTAGTTTGAATTTCCTTTTTATTTTATTGCCTGGTGCAGGTTTTACAGTCTGCTCTTCAGTCTTCCCCTGAGCTCGAGCACCCATTGAAGCAGGCAGACTGTGGCGGGTCAGCACCTTATTGGCTGGGGGCTGTCCTGCTTGAGGCGGACGTAGCTGACCAGTGGAACGCGATGGTCCCTCCCACCATCGGAGACAACCCATAACGCCCGGCATATGCCAATACTCTCTGGGTTTATAACTTGTAACTGCTGTATCCCGTGTTG
>CM065715.1:109338411-109340911 GCA_033310375.1 Conus canariensis | reverse complement strand
CCCCCTTCCTTGTCTTCTCTTCCTTACTGTGACTTGTTGTTATCAGTACTATAACTATCATCATTAGTATTTGTATTATAACTAATGGTAATGATAATAGTTATGGTATTTTACTCATTCGTATCTTTCAAAGAGTGAAGAAGCTCCATGGTGCATTCCATGTCATGTGCCACTCACAGTGAAACATAATCTTTCAGAGTGTTGGGACTTGCATAATAAGTGAGACACAAACATTGTACAGCAGATTCCATGCAAACCTTGTTCAGAGATGTTCCACCTGATGCGATCTTTGAATTCTTGAAAGCGATTAACATTTTTTCATCGAATCTGAGATTTCATAGTGGAACGATCATTAACAAAATTTCGGGTGGGTTTTTAAAAGATGTAATTTTTTAAGAGTTGTGTGAATGAATGACTTTTGAGTTGACTTCAACGTGGTGACAGCCCTAATATGGCCCTGTTCGGTTGCTGGGCTGTAAGCAGCATTACCTTACCTTACCTAGTGTTATAAGTGTTTTTGAACCCAGCACTGCGCCACAAATTTACAACATGTTTCTTTTTTCTTTCTGTTCTTGTAATCTAGTGTTGAATAATTGCTGTTGCTTATTTTCTTCTCCTCACCTTCTTACTTAAAGTATTTTGTAATTTTTCATGTTGTTGAGGCACGCGTATGATGATTTTCTGCATATGTTGGATAGTTGATTGTCGATGTTTATTCATGAAGGCAGAATCATGTACCTCAGAAGGATTAATAACACTAGAAGAACCATCCCAACTTTGACAAACATGAGAATGATACAAGCTCCATTTTTGTTTTCAGCTTTCTTAATGAAGGTTACCTAAAATGAGAAATGTCGGTTACACCTAAGGACTGGATTATAATTAGTATTCCGAAGGAGGTTAAAGCTGCAGAGTATTTTAAGAACTGGCGGTCAATTACGCTTTGAAACGTGGTATATGAAATTGGGTTGACTTGCATAGCTAACAGAACACAATCCGTTGAAGCGGTTATCAAAGGCAAAAGGAAAGCAAAGAGAGACATGGTTATTCCGGGGTTGAAGAAGAAAAGGATATTAAGAGGTTCCGAAGGCAGTCCAGTGTGTCCAACAAGATCAATGGAGCACGTGAAAAGTGCACTATGAAGAATATTTGTTGAAAATAAGATGTGGCAAATGGCTTCTCTGAAAACAAAAACAACAACAACAACAACAACAACAACCAAACTTTTGTGATCCAACGTACAGGAGGTACCTGATAGCTACATGGTTAAAACATCTGTGCACGGTCAGTTTTTCAAATTTGGTTGGCTCAGACCAAATAGGGTGACTGAAGGATCAATTTGAATCTTCTTATCAGAAAGCCACTCCTTCCTTGCTGACTCTATTTCATGGAAGACGCTGTTTTGCTTTCAGGTCATCCCAGAGCTTCGCTAGGCTTTGCTCCTCCAAGTATGAGGCCAACTTCATTTTTATGAGATTTCTCTTTCTTTTCTGGATGTTATCTATTATTAGCATCCAGATTTTTTAAAGTATCTCCAGCTTTGTACAGGCGTCCCTAAGTTAGCATCGGCAATACCTCCAAATGATGCTGGATATCCCTCGGTGCGTTCTTTCTTATCAATGCACTCAGTTATATATGGTTACCCTCCCGTTCCTCCTTGACGCCACTAGGTGTCGGGCTGAAGTTCGAGCGTTCTGACATCGACAGCCTTTAAAGATTCCTCGACTGAAAAGGCAGCGTGGATGTATTCAGCACTGTGACTTACATTGCGACCTTGATTTCTGATGTCTTAGTTGTTGGTGTGGTGCATGGCTCCTCATTCATCGAACTCTTTATACAGCTTTTTCTTGTCCTGCGGAACTTCTTGCTACATTCGGTCGAGGATATTCTTGAACATAGGCCAGGAATATCTACTTGACCTATATTCATAATCTGTCATAGAGAAGAAGTCGTTTATCATGTTCTCTCCTTTCAGCGAATCCTTGGAATTTTTTTTGTAAGCAGCATTGTATTCTTTAAACATATATTTGTTTCAACACTGCTGTTTGCGATCTGAAATGGTTGTTTGTTAGAAAATAAGTTCTTCATATTCGTTCTTTGCAACGTCAGAGTTCCATCCTAAAAGCTTCAATTCATTGTATACTGTGCCAGTTCAAATGTAACAGTAAATATGCTGACATACCAAGACCCAGTAGTCTTGCTAAAACCTTGTGGAACTGTTGAGAGATGGAGATGGATCGGAAAACAGAACATGATGGACTGAAAGAACCGAAGAGAGAATGTAGAAATCTTCAATAGAGACTACGGTTCTGCACACTACAGAGGCGGCAACTCTGCAGGACGTGTTTACGCCTATTCAGGCCGCCCCATTAGCAAAGTCCAAAACTACTACTTGCAAAGTGACTGTCTAAAACTACTGATGTTCGTCTAAGTTTGTGTTATGAATTTTATTCAAACTGAAGTTTCCAGCCCATCAAATTTCTACCTAAAGTATTGGCAC
>CM065715.1:109303411-109333411 GCA_033310375.1 Conus canariensis | reverse complement strand
TAGGAGTGGTGTTTGAGTTTATGGTTAATAACCACTTGATGTTCATTCGTGGCATGAACTGGGTGTCTGGCTTCCTGTCCATGATGATCGCCTGTGAGAGATGTTTATGCTCTTCAGTCCTCTACACTCACAAGAGATCCTGAAAACCAAAACGACTAGGGTGATCATCCTTGTTGGTGCCGTTCTGATGCTGGGCATGATGAACATCACTACCACATGTTGGAGCGTGGTCTGTGTCTTTGACCCTCTCACTAACGCCGTATCTAAGGCTACCTACTCCAGCCAGTTCTACCTGAAGCATCCGAAAATGGTTGATACCATTGCAGGGGTGGTGCTGGGCTTGTTGTTGCCTGGCCCGTACACATCAGGCGTGTCCACCACCACAATTCTGACTTTTGTCAAACTGAAACAAATAGTCCAGTGGAGGGAGCAGACCTCTTCAGTCACACTGTCATCACGTGAAATCCGTCTAACACGCATGCTGATCGGTGTTTCCGTTCTCTACGTGATCTGCTCTCTTCCAGTCATTCCTTTAGGTGGTTGTTTCTTATTCGTTCCTGATATCAGTGTTCAAGTCCGGTACTTCAACACCTTTAAGTTTATGCACAGCCTCTTTTGTTTGTTTTCCTATGTCAACATGTCCTTCAATTTTTTCGTCTACTGCTGTTTGGGGTCCAGGTTTAAGGAAACACTGAAAGAAATCTGTTTTCAATGCTGTGAGTCAATGACAAAAATCGAGAAAGGGAGGGCAAGGAAGAAAAAAAAAAAATAATCGGCAAAACGCTGAATAAATCTGAGGTTGACGACTAGCAGGAATGAACGCAGCTAGCTATTTTTGTCACTGCCTGCAGAGAAAGATTACCATTTGAGAGAACGACTACTGTTGATGGAACTCTGTATGTCATTGTGTGCGCGTAAATTTGGATTCTTTCTAAGATGTGTTCAATAATTTCTTATTCTCTGAGATGACGAATGACACAGACTGCAGCGCTACAGAAGACAAGGCACAGTACAAACACTTATAAAGCAAGGCACAAAGGAATGTTTATCTTATTCATTAACAATACCGAACAAGCTCGTGAAATTTCCAAAACTCGTCAATATTAAATTTTTATTACAAAAACGTCTGTCCTACAGCGTCACAGAAATTAAGGCACAATACAAATAAACACACAAAGCAAGGCACACAGTAAGTGTCTCAAACAAACCAACTCGAGAATTTTCATTAGATATGTCCCTGTCAGACAGGACAATAGGAACAACAGATATTAAATTGCATGAAGGAATACTCTCAAGTTTAGTCAGCATAGACATTCTCATCTCATCCCACTGTTGACTGTTATCTGAGTAGTGTCTTTTATGCATTTTACGTCCGTTTTTTCTGCTATCAAAAATAGTTCTCTCTCTCTCTCTCTCTCTCTCTCTCTCTCTCTCTCTCTCTCTCTCTCTCTCTCTCTCTCTCTCTCTCTCTCTCTCCAAACAACTTGGAAAGCCTGTGGCGAAATGGACATCATGCTGAACATTTTCCTCCTGATCAGGTCAGTCACCCAAAAGCCTCTGCAAGAACTTCACAACGAAGGCAATTAAATTATACCCCATTGTCACTCTCCAACTCATCGTCATTCGATCACTCTAATTTTTCAAATGTCCCATGCAGTCAGGAACGCACCAACTATCACTTAGCCTCTGAAGATTTTCCGCCAGCCTCTTCCCTTCAACATTTCCCCCCTTTACCTCAACGATCAGTTTCCAAGGGATTTCAAAGTGACCCCTTACCACCCAATCATATCCACTATCAACCCTTCCCAACACTTTCTACCCATGACCCCCGACCAGCCTATGATGTCCGCAACCCTTTCCCAATGCAAGTTGTCCATAGTAACCCCCTCCCTGCAGATAATGTTCACAACATTCCTTCACATTCTTTCTGTCAACAAAACCCCGCACGTAATCATCCACTCTCCCAACCAAACAGATCGCCTGGAATGACCAATTTCAGCACTCCAAACCCTGTTCACCCTTATGCTGAACAATTATTGAAAATGGCATCGCATCTTTTGTCTCAACAGCACTCTTTCTCTTCTTATCCTAATTAATCTGTAAAGTACATTATTTCAATGTCATCATGTTTTCTCATAACTTTTGCTGTAATGATGATTTAAAAATGTGTCATGAACTGTATATTTGTCGCTGAATGTTTTCTTTTTATTTCCCTGATGATTGTGATGTGACGAATTGTGTGCATATTCTTGTCCCTAAGTACAATGGGTAAGCGTGCTTTAATAAGTGGCCACGCGCGAGTGTGTATATTTGTTAAGGGATGGGGTTGGTGAGGGATTAGGTCCGTAATCGATGTTAGAATGAGCATGAATTGAATGGAGCACCCACAGACTTGCCGGACCAAGATGACTGTTCTTGGCTTTGTCATCATAATTCGTACGATTGCTCCTGCTGATACGACAGTTGTCAGTTGTTTTTTTGTTTTTGTTTTTGTTTGTTTGTTTGTTTGTTTTTTTGACTGCTTTCGGGATTTTTCTGTGTGTGTGTGTGTGTGTGTGTGTGTGTGTGTGTGTGTGTGTGTGTGTGTGTGTGTGTGTGTGTGTGTGTGTTTCTGTTGCTTACTTAACTGTAGACAGCTATTAGCCTTCATTGATCTTTTAATTTAAATAACTTCGCACATAATATACGTTCCATTTTCTATTGTATTTTTGATTACGTGTCTGTTGATTTTTTGACTCATTGTTGACTTGTTACTAAATTGTTTGGTATTACAATATCCCTTGTTGGTATTTGGTATTACTTTTTTCTTGCAATTTATATTCCTGCTTTGCTATTGCGTCAAGATGTTGCGAACGAAAGAAGTCTGGCCATCTGCAGATGGCCTTAAGGTTGGATTTCTGAACATTAACAGTTTGATTAATAAGTTATGCGACGTGTCTCGTGTTTTATATAATCATGGTAATTGTTTCCATTTATTTGGTTTTGCGGAACAAGATTAACACACCATATTTCTGACACAGAATTAATTTTACCTGGTTATAACTTTGTTCGAAATGACCCTTCCAGACCAAGAGAAACAGGTTTACTTGTTTATGTTCACGAATCTATTAAATTTAATCGAGCCGCTTCGCTCGAAAAATATCATATAGAATCACTATTGATAGAGTTACAGTTTAAAACTTCCAAACCGATTCTCTTAGGCTTTATTTACAGAAACCCAGCAGAACATGCTGACTGGATAGATAAATTTACTCTAATGATGGAGGAGGCGTCCTTACTCTCAAACGAAATGATTCTACTGGGTGATTTTAACACTGATCTTTTGAAAGCGAACAAATCCTGGATTCAAACCTACACTTCTTTTAATCTGACACAGTTAATCGATAAGCCAGCACGAATCACTGCTACTTCCCAAACTCTCATTGACCATGTTTACACATCTTCTGTACGTACCATAATAGAAATATGTTCACCAGTTTTTGGATGCAGTGATCACTCCCCTGTCTGTTTTACTTGGTCTAAACGAGGCGTTAAAATCCCCCTAAATCATCACAAGTATATTACGTAAAGGAACTTTTCAGGCTTTGATAAAGACTTGTTCCTTACAGATCTGATGAATTCCTCACTTTCCTCTGTGTATCAGTTCACAAATCCCGATGAAGCCTTAGAAGTTTGGTATCACACTTTTCTCAATGTTTACAATAAGCACGCTCCATTGAAAACAATTCGTGTCAAAAGTACCCCTAAAAAGCCTTGGATAACAAGTGATATAGAAAAATCCATGGATTTAAGAGACTCACTTCTAGCATCAGGTAATCGTATAGAATTTATGAAACAAAGAAATCTTGTTAACTATTTAAAACGCTCAGCCAAAAAGAAATATTTTAAAGATCTTATTTACTCTAAAACAGACAACCGATCAGTTTGGAAGGCTATCAATCAGCTTAGCAATAAAAATTCTAACGCTCGTGCTACAACACCGAAAGATGTATCAGTTGAAATGTTGAATACACACTTCTGCAATATTGCCAATTTCACCATAAAAAGAAACAGATCCTCTGATGAATTTTTGTCAATCCAAAAATATCACAACATGTCTAGATATTCCGTTGTTATGTGTACACGAAGTATGTAATGCTCTTACTCACTTAAAGCAAAGTAGTACTACTGGCCTTGATGGCATTGACGGAAAGATTATCAAACTGTCAGCCCCTGTAATTGCTGAAACACTTACTTATATATATACAATCTCTGCATTTCTAAAAATCAGTTCCCCAAGGCTTTTAAAATTGCTAGAGTAACGCCGATCTACAAAACAGGTGATCACACCGATCCGTCTAACTACAGGCCCATTTCTATTTTGTCTGTACTGTCTAAACCATTGGAAAACCATCTAAATAAACATATTCTCGATCACTTCAATTCTTTCAATTTATTTCATCAAGACCAATCCGGTTTTAGGGCTAATCACTCGTGCCAAACAGCACTGACAAACCTAGTTGATCAATGGCTTACTAATATAAATAACGACAAAATTACAGGTGTTCTCATGGTAGATTTTATGAAAGCCTTTGATGTTATTGACCGCAATCTTCTTCTTAAAAAGCTAAAGATATACAACTTATCAGAGAATTCGTTAGAACTCCTATCTTCATTTCTTTCCGATAGAAAGCAAATGGTCTCAGTAAATGAATCTGTATCTCCTACATTATCCATTAGTCATGGTGTGCCTCAAGGGTCAGTACTCGGACCTATCTTATTTTCCATATATATAAACGATTTACCTCTATTCATTGATAGTCTCTGTGAAATGTTCGCTGATGACACCACAATACACTGTAGTCATAAAAAAATGGAAAATATATTTGCAAGTTTACAAGAAAGTATAAACAAATTAATCATATGGTCTGAACTCAATCATATGTGTCTCCATCCTCAAAAAAACGAAGTACTTGATAATAACCACCAGACAAAAGCGTCAAAATATTTCTTATGATTCCCTATCTCTTAGTATAAATAATGAAATAGTTGAAGAAGTTGATCATCATAAAGTCCTTGGTGTCATTGTAGACAATAATTTGTCATGGTCTTCTCATGTCACAATGCTTTGCAAACTTCTGTCTCAAAAGATTCACCAGCTTTCAAAACTAACATATTTGTTAGACCAACATTGTCGTAAGCTGTTTTTTACTTCGTACATTGAATCTCATTTGAATTACTCTTCTACATTGTGGGATTCGGCCAGTTATAACGTATTAAAACCACTCTTCAGTCTTCATAGACGGGCTGTGAAACTCGTTCTTCTCAAATCTACAACTGTAACTCCCTCTGATTATAAACGTTTAGACATTTTGCCTCTAAAATGGAAACTCACTTATAACAAAGCAATTTTCATGTTTAAGATAATGTCCAATCATGCACCACCAACTTTGAAAAACAAATTTAAAACGAACCTGATTCGCAATGTCAGAAAGATTCAGATACCCCTACCGAGGATTGATCTTTTTAAATCTAGCCTCATTTACTCCGGTGGTTGTTTGTGGAATGACCTAGTGTCTTCATTTAATGTAATTTCTAGTTTAAACGTTTTCAAAAAACAATACTTCTCATATCTGATGCTACGCTTCCTAAACAGTGTGACTAATGATAACATCATGTAACCTTCTTTATACGTTTTCAAAATTATTGTATGGATTCAAGTACAAATGATGTTTAAATGTATTTGAATGTTCATTTGTGTTCCTTCGTTACCCCTTCTCTATATCTTGTCATGACATACTGTTCACCTGTCCACCTTTCATTGACGTCCTTCGTTTCTCTCCTTCTTCTTCTTCTTCTTCTTCTTCTTCTTCTTCTTCTTCTTCTATTTTTTGTTGTTGTTGAATGTATTTGCAAAGTTGTTTTCTCTTTCTCTTTGTGTGTGTGTGTGTGTGTGTGTGTGTGTGTGTGTGTGTGTGTGTGTGTGTGTGTGTGTGTGTGTGTGTGAAAAGTTGACTGTCATATTTTTGGATTGCCTTTTATATTTCAGGCTAATATTCTTTTCACTATCTAGATGGTTTGTTGATTTTGAAGTCACATATTGTCATTATTTTTTCTGCTTCATCGAGGGCAAGATGTAAAAAAGCCTGTATTGTGCTTATTCTTTATCCCTCATTAAAAAAGATTCGTTCGTTCGTTCGTTCGTTCTCTCTCTCTCTCTCTCTCTCTCTCTCTCTCTCTCTCTCTCTCTCTCTCTCTCTCTCTCTCTCTCTCTCTCTCTCTCTCTCTCTGACCTTGTAAAATGGACCGAACTAAATCACATGTCACTTCACCCTCAAAAAACAAAACTGATGTACATTACAACTAGGCATAAAAGACAAAATCTCACCAACGATTTCCCTCCTATACACCTCAATAATGTACTTGTGGAACAAGTCACTCATCATAAAGTATTAGGACTAATAATTGACAATAGTCTCAGCTGGAATCCCCACATAACTTTACTATGCAAAAGGCTTTCCCAGAAAGTCTATCAGCTCACCAAAATCAAACACTTTCTTGACCTTCATTCACGAAAACTTTTTTTCCATGCTCATATTCAGTCTTATGTTGATTATGCATCGACTATATGGGATTCTGCAAGTGCAAACACACTAAAACCATTGTTCAGCCTACATAAACGAGCGCTCAAATTAATCCTTCTGAAGAAAACAAGCCTCGAAAGCTCTGATTATAAACATCTTCACATTCTTCCATTCAGCCAGAGACTCAAATTCAACAAAGGGCTAACGATGCACAAGATTCTGACCGGGAATGCTCCAACAACTTTAATGAGACGATTCTCAAAAGTCTAGTCGAGAAACTCCACAAAACTCCATAACCCAATCCCCAGAACTGACCTATTTAAATAAAGTCTAACGTACTCGGGAACCTATTTGTGGAACTCCCTTCCAGAATCCATCAAACAAATCCATTGTACCACAACTTTCAAAAACACTTACCTTACCCACCTTCTGCGGTAAGAAAACAACAACAACAACAACAACAACAACCCATAAGTAATACCAACAAGTGATCTCAAAAGCATAAATCATCCCATTTTCATGTACTTAACCAATTTGTTTTTTCTATTTTTTTCTTCTTCTTTATTTTCATGTATCAAGTATTTTGATATATATATATATATATATATATATATATATATGTGTGTGTGTGTGTGTGTGTGTGTGTGTGTGTGTGTGTGTGTGTGTGGTGCGTGCGTGCGTGCGTGTGTGTGTGTGTGTGTGTGTGTGTGTGTGTGTGTGTGTGTGTGTGTGTGTGTGTGTATACCAATTTGTGTGTGTATGTATGTAGCATGTTTATATGTATGTATGTATGTGTGTGTATGTGTGCATATGTATGTGTGTGTGCGCATATATACATACATACACACATATATATATATATATATATATGTGTGTGTGTGTGTGTGTGTGTGTGTGTGTGTGTGTGTGTGTGTGTGTGTGTGTGTGTGTGTATATGTTACAGTCAAATCGGGAAATCAGGCATTCTCCGAGAATGCCTGAAAGTTTAGGCATTCACGGTAAATCCCTGGTTTGATCAGGCAATACCGGTAATGACTGAAAATTTTCAGGCATTATCGGGAAATGACTAAAAACTACTTGTGCAAATTTCCCGTTTTGCCTGACTGTTAGGCAAAACGGGTTGTTCTGAGACCTTGTCTGTTTTTACATAGCCTGCCTTGAGCATGAATTTTTAGTGAGTTTCTCTTCTAGCACATTGTCTATTCATCTTTTTCCCCATTTCACTGAGTTCGGAGTGATTGGAGTTTGTTTTTTACGGGTGCAGGTCACTACCGCGAGCGTCACTACGGCGTGTAACACTATCACGAGTGTAACACTACCCCGAGTAACGGGTGCATTTGAATTTCACGCATTTGCAAATTTTTTTCGTCTCCCCGCATTTGATTTTCCCGCATTTGGTTGCTTGAATTTCACGCATGTGAGCTTTTGAAAGTCACGCATGTGAGCTTTTGAAAATCATGCATGTAGTGTATGCGTTGGGGTGTGTGTACATGAGATAGAGTTGCTCGTGACCGATGATGAGTCTCAATTCACCTTGAAATAAGTTGAAACATTTAAGTTTTCTATTAGATGAGATGGTAATTTGTACACGAAAAAGACACTGTTTCAAATTCTTCAAGAGGTGAATGAAGAATCATTCTGACATATGTCTTCAATTCTTTCAGATACTCAAGCAATTTTTACAGTAAAACACATATACACATGTACCTCTTCACACACACACACACGCATACACACACACACACACACACACACACACACACACACACACACACACACACACACACACACATACACACATACACACACACATGCACACACATCAAGGAGAGGAAAAAATAATTCAAATAATCACAGTTTAATTGTAAATAAGAATAAAATACATGTAAGAATATAAGAATAAAATACATGTCTTCAATTCATTCACATACAAGAATAAAATACATGCGAGAATAAAATACATGTCTTCAATTCATTCACCAACAAGAATAAAATACATGCGAATGACATTCAGAGTTTTGCTGGGAGATTCTTCCAAGACATTTTTGTCACGAACTGTTTTCTCGAAATGTCATTGGCAGCGTATCGTCTCTTGATTGTTGCCATCGCATCACGCTTCAAACGGGCTTGTCGACGCAAAACCACGACCAGTTCTGATTGTATTCAGCTTTGTAGCGCTGTAAGCTTGTATGTCCTTCAGGTTGGCCATCAGCTCGAACACATTGGGGTGTGGGGATCTGAACAGGTCCGAGAAATGCCGGTGGAACGACTCACATCCATTCGTTGTCTTCACCTCATCCAGGTCATGGTTGGCCCATAGAGTTGGAGGGAAAGTAGCGTCCGGTGCAGCATACGTGGACAGGATGTAGTCAGAAAACTGCACACACCTCTCATCATCGGGAGCATCGTCCATGATATCAAAAGCCAGGCAGTCCTCAACTTCCGTTGGGTTCAGGAAGCTGAGACCGAAGAAACGCTTCAACCACAAACCAACGTCTGAATCAGGTTGTTGGTAGTCGACTGACAGTCCAAGACTGTTGATCTTTCGATACCAGGCCTGTGAAAGATGAAAGAAACATCCCCGGATCGAAGCATTCGGCCAGATCTTGAACACAGCCTTGTGGGTTGCCAGTTCGAAGTCAAGATTGATTGATGTAACATCCAGATGAAGTCCTTGCTGGACACACATGAAGTGGACTGCTTGGAACATTTTGTGGTAAATGTCCTCTGACTTCGAAGGAAGTTGGCAGAACACACATGGCACATAGACACCGTTTTTGAAAGCATGCAGGATGTATAGTTGAGTAAAAAAACCGAGGACATGTTTTGAAGGTGCCGTCCCCCAGGATTGTGACAGCAGGATCACAGAGAAGATGTAGATTTGATGGTGCTGCAAAAATAATGATTCCGTTTTCACTGTCATTGAGCTGCACCATGTCTTCTTTGTGTTCAGATAAAAGTCCATATTGGGTAACATATTCATGTGTTTCGAGTCTATTCTTCGGTTGTTTTGGCATGTGCTTCTTTCTCTCATTCCACATCGCGTATCTCATGTACACAACGTCACGCATGTCAAAGTCATTATCTTCTGGCAACTTCCCTAGCTCTCTCCTCATCAATTTTGCCGGCCTTTGAAATAGATCCTCGGCTGCACGTTTTTTGCATTGTTTTCGAAATTCGGAGACGGAAATGTCTTTCTCTGTCTTTAGTTCATGATTATGCTCATTTGAGTAAATCGGGTCCTTGAAGTCGAGACTTGTTTTCAAGCGCGCTGGACATCCACGTATCGAACAACGCCATGTCTTTGATTTCTCGGTTTCACGGTTCTTGACGTATAAACTCCCACGGCTGAGAATTGCCGGATTTCCCCTGTTGGTTGTTGTAATCGTGATATTCGTCTCTTGCTGTGCCATGGCGAAATGAGCCGTGTAGTTGAACTGAATTGTGATTTGTGAGTTGTGAGCGAAGCGTCGTGACGTATAAACTCCCACGGCCGGATTTCCCATGTTGGTTGTTGGTATTCGTGTCTTGCTGAATTGTGATTTGTATTCACGCGTCTATACACGGGACTCACTCACAAACACACCGATGCGGGGGGTGCGTGTGCATGCATGTGCGTGAAATTCAAATGACAAGTAAGGAGAGATTTTAACTGGAAACCTGCGTGAAATTCATGTGTTAATAAATCCGAGAAATTCATAGCGTGAAATTCAAAAGTGCGTGAAATTCAGCTGCACCGCGAGTAACACTACCGCGTGTAACACTTCCGCGTGTGTAACACTATCGCGTGTGTAAAACTACCGCGAGTAACACTACCGCGTGTAACACTTCCGCGTGTGTAACACTATCGCGTGTGTAAGACTACCGCGAGTAGCACTACCGCGTGTAACACTTCCGCGTGATGATGAGAGGCTGGGATAGACTGGCATGTCGGGAACCATGTGGGCTAACCTTTTTTTTTGCCCGGAGTTCGGAGTGATTGGAGTTTGTTTTTACATAGCCGGCCTTGAGCATGAATTTATTGTGAGTTTCTCTTATAGCACATTGTCTCTTTAACTTTTTCCCCTTTTCGCTGAGTTTGGAGTGATTGGAGTTCACTTTCAGTATAATGCTAGTTCCATTGTGACGTTGCTCTCAATGTTGAGGGTAGCAATGGAGGAAACAGAATCGGTAGAAGACCGATTTAATCGGTTACTCTTTCAAAAGTACGCCAAAAATGAAAAACACTTGATGCCAAAGTCAAAATATTTTCAAGTACTTGAAGAGATGATGGAAAACGGAAGTCGGAAAACTCCACGTCAGTACAAGCTGTTTTCGAAGTAAGTAGACTCCTCTCTCTCTCTCTCTCGTTCCTCCCTCTCTCTCAAATCTGTCTTTCTGTCTGTCTCTGTCTGTCTCTGTCACTTCTCTCTGTCACTGTTTGTCTGTCTCGATGTATGTATCTCTCTCTCTGCGACTGACTGACTGACTCTCTTTCTCTCTCTCTCTCTCTCTCTCTCTCTCTCTCTCTCTCTCTCTCTCTCTCTTTCTCTCTCTCTCTTCTCTCTCTCTCTCTCTCTCTCTCTCTCTCTCTCTCTCTCTCTGTCTCTGTCTCTCTCTGCGCACATGTCCCATACTTTTGTTTCCCATTTTCATGTTTGTTCTCCTTGTTCTCGCTTTTCCTTGTATCAAGAATTTTATCACTTCTCTCTAACACACACACACACGCACACACACCACACACACACACACACACACACACACACACACACACACACACACACACACACGCACACACACGCACACGCACACACGCGCAGACACAGATAATAAAATAGTGATCTCTTGATTTTGAATCAGGTATGAAATCCTTCGATGTGGGCACATGGACAAGCTGATAAAGAAACGAAAGTCACCTGCTGAAACCCCGATCTACTATGTGACAATTGAAGACACATTCGACGTGATCAGAACAGCTCATCTTGCCACAGGACACGGTGGAAGGGATAGGGTTCTAAAGGAACTTGAACAGAAATTTGCAAATGTGCACAGAGAAAGCGTTGAACTTTTCAAGTCTTTCTGCAAGGTGTGCCAAGAAAAGACAAAGCGACAAAAAACAAAAGGAGTTGTTGTGAAACCCATCCTTTCAAGTGATTTTTCTTCCAGGTGTCAAGTTGACCTGATTGACTTTCAGTCGATGGACGATGGTCAGTACAAGTGGATAATGGTTTATCAAGACCATCTTACAAAGTTCGTGGTGTTGCGACCACTGACCTCAAAAAGAGCTTGTGAGGTAGCATCTCAGTTGATGGACATCTTTGCACTACTTGGAGCTCCTGTGATCCTACAATCGGACAATGGTTCTGAATTCACTGCAGCAATTATCACAGAACTGAGAGACTTGTGGCCTGAACTGAAACTTGTCCATGGCAAGCCGAGACACTCTCAGTCCCAAGGATCTGTGGAGAGAGCAAACGGCGATATAAAGGACATGTTGATTGCCTGGATGGCCGACAACTCCACTACTCGTTGGTCAGTTGGGCTCCGATTTGTTCAGTTCATAAAAAAACAGGTCATACAGTGCTGCTATCAAGAGATCTCCATATCAGGCTCTCTTTGGATGTCAACCAAGACTGGGGCTGAGTTCAACTTCTCTACCGAAAGAAATGATTGACGAGTTTCACACTGAGGATGATTTACGTGACTTTTCGTTGCGAAATTCTGGCACTAGTGATGCTGAGATGGCCGCAGATGTCGTGGTTGCTGACGTCTACCCTGCGAACGTGGCCATGGCTGCTGACGTCCACGATGCTGCAGACGTCCACCATGCAGACGTCGTGGTTGCTGACGTCCACCGTGCAGACGTCGTGGTTGCTGACGTCCACCATACTGCTGACGTCCACCATGCTGCTGACGTCCACCGTGCAGACGCTGTGGTTGCTGACGTCCACCGTGCAGACGCTGTGGTTGCTGACGTCCACCATGCAGACGTCGTGGTTGCTGACGTCCACCATGCAGACGTCGTGGTTGCTGACGTCCACCATGCTGCTGACGTCCACCATGCAGACGTCGTGGTTGCTGACGTCCACCATGCAGACGTCGTGGTTGCTGACGTCCACCATGCTGCTGACGTCCACCATGCAGACGTCGTGGTTGCTGACGTCCACCATGCTGCTGACGTCCACCATGCAGACGTCGTGGTTGCTGACGTCCACCGTGCTGCTGACGTCCACTCAGCTGGCGAGGCAAGGTAAGTGACCACTTGTACACGCTTTTGACCTCTCTCTCTCTCTCTGTGTCTCCAGCACAGGTCCAGCGCTTGTTTTCTTTTTCTCATGCTTTAATATCTCTCTCTCTCTCTCTCTCTCTCTCTCTCTCTCTCTCTCTCTCTCTCTCTCTCTCTCTCTCTCTCTCAGGGCTGAGTGGAAAAAAGTATGTATACGCTTATCACATAAACCTGGCTTAATAAAAATTTCGTTTCGTTTCTCTGTCTTTCTCTCTCTGTTCTCTCTCTCCTTTCAATTTTCTTTCTTCTGTTTCATTCTCTTTCTTTCTCTCTCAATCTTCTTTTTCTCTTACTTTCTATCTGACCGCTATCCTTCTCGCCTCTTTCTCTTTTCTCCCTCTCACTCGCTTTTTTCCTCCCATTCTTTTTTTCTCTTTTCTTGATTCTTTTTTTCTCATTCTTTTATTGTTTGTCTTTTTTTCTTTCTCTAATAAAAAAATCTCTTATTGTTTGACTAGGTCTGAACCCCAGCGTAACACTGCCAACATCCACCCTGGAAATGCAAACCTCAGTACTGAGGAGTTGGTGACTGATGACAGTGTGGCATTGCTTGACAGACAATATAAACAAATTCACCACCACAGACAAGCTAGCAGGGTATGTCAGCTCCAGCAAGCAGAAAGAATGGTGAAGCGGAGTCGCTTGGATCTCGGTCATGGACAGAGAGGTGATAACGTCGCTATACCCATTCCCCTGGTGGATAGAGGCCGTGGAGACCCGCGGAATATCCTGGGGGTGATTCTTGACAGGAGTGAAAATGACAACTACACACTGGTGACCAAGCATGGGATTTTAAAAGGAGCCTACACCGGAAACGAGTTCGAACTGTGTCCACAAAAACTGTTGTCTTTGAGTGAAATGAACTGTGTTAAGCACGTAAGTCTTCGAGAGGCAGTCATCCTGGGCTCCCAAAGCGGAGGACAAGGATACGTCAAGTGCAACTGTTCGGGTGCAAAGAAATGCCAGAACAATCGGTGCAAATGCTTCAAAGCAAAACTGAAGTGCAACAGTCGGTGTCACCAATCCTTGACTTGTGGAAACAAATGAACTGTTGACAGAAAGTTCTGTTTTAATGTACATTTTAGTTGTTAGAATTAAACATTAAACTGATTTCATCATTATGTTCTTTAATTGAATGCCTTAAAATTAAGAGAGAGAAAGAGAGAGGAGAGAGAGAGAGAGAGAATACAGAATAGATTCCAAACTGACAGCATTGGCCCGGCACAGGCAGTTGATGGCTGGACAGCACTACCTTCCTGATGGAAAAGAGGCATGAAACCAATTACGACCCCAGCCATTCAAAGTTTTATAGTAGGCTTATGTGCTGAAATGCTTTCAGACTCTCACCAGAAACACAGATTGTGAGCGGTAGGCATTCTCTGATAATGCCTGACAGCCTATTTCAGTCAATCACCGATAATGCCTGAAAATTTTCAGTCATTACCGGTATTGCCTGATCAAACCAGGGATTTACCGTGAATGCCTAAACTTTCAGGCATTCTCGGAGAATGCCTGATTTCCCGATTTGACTCTGTGTGTGTGTGTGTGTGTGTGTGTGTGTGTGTGTGTGTGTGTGTGTGTGTGTGTGTGTATGTGTATGTGTATATATGTGTATATGTGTGTGTGTGTGGATATATATGTGTGCATATGGATATAATCTTATGAAAAATGATTATATGTTGTGCCCTTTTCTCTCACTCTCTCTCTCTCTCTCTCTCTCTCTCTCTCTCTCTCTCTCTCTCTCTCTCTCTCTCTCTCTCTCTCTCTCTCCGTCTGTGCGTGCGTGCGTGTGTATGTTCCGAATTCCATACATACTTTGTCATATTCATTTTACTGTCTGATTTTATACATGCTAATTATTGTACGTTTTAGTACATTTCCATTTCAAATCATTGCATTTCATACTGTTCCCCCTCTCCCTTCCATCCTCTCTCTCTCTCTCTCTCTCTCTCTCTCTCTCTCTCTCTCTCTCTCTCTCCTTCTTTCTTTTTTTTCTTTTTCTTTTTTTTTTAAATTAAAAAAAAAATGTCCCCCCCCCCCTAATTTCATCTCACTTTGCTTAATACCTTCTACGTATTTTCATGCCTTACGAAAAATGATTACATGTTGTGCCTTGCTCTCTCTCTCTCTCTCTCTCTCTCTCTCTCTCTCTCTCTCTCTCTCTCTCTCTCTCTCTCTCTCTCTCTCTCTCTCTCTATGCGTGCGAGCGTGCGTGTATGTATGTGCTCAAAAAGATGTACGTACTTTGTCATATTCACTTCTGTCTGTTTTCATACATGCCAATCTTGTACGTTGTAGTACATAATTTACATATGTTCTCCCAGCCCACCTCACTCCCTACCCCCACTCTCTCCTTCCTCTTCATTATTGTTATTCTCATTTTTATTTTTATTTTATTTTATTATTATTTCTTTTTTGTTTATTATTATTCTTATGTTTTGTTTTGTTTTCATTTCTCTTCTATTTTCATTTGATGTTCCTCTATGATTACATGACCGCTTTGCTTGCTTCTTTGCTTTCTTACATTAATTGATTTCACTGCATGTTGTAGTCCCTACTGAGGGCGAGGACTGGATGTAAAAATGCACGTCAGTGCTTATCTATTATCCTCGTAAATAAAGAATTTTGTCTTGTCTTGTCTTGTCTTTCTCTCTCTCTCCCTTTCTCTGTCTCTCTCTCTCTCTCTGTCTCTCTCTCTCTCTCTCTCTCTCTCTCTCTCTCTCTCTTTGTGTGTGTGTGTGTGTGTGTGTGTGTGTGTGTGTGTGTGTGTGTGTGTGTGTGTGTGTGTGTCCACACCGAAAACTGCTATTAATACATATAGATTGACAAACTGAAGAAGACAGAGGTCAGAGCTGACCAATAGAAAGACATATCAGGACAGAGGGTCGATGAGCAAAGGACAGAAGGAGCGCAAACGAAAGGTAAAAGAACATCCAGTGATGTAAGCACATACTTTGCGGAACGATGGTTGACGCCACAAACTCGATGTACCTGCTGTTGAAAATGACAGGTAGTTTGTCTGTATGTTTATCTGTTACCACATCCCTTTGTAGTTGTTTGGGTTTCAAGTTTTAGCTGGAAACAGTAAGTTGTAATACATGTTTTCAAGCTATTTACTCGAACCAGCCATTACCAATGCCATGACTTTTTGTTTGCGTCTTTTGGCTACTTCAAACTCTTTGTGTCACCTGTGTCCAGTGTCATCAACTCCGTGCCAGCTGTTTGTTATGCTAGGAGTTGTTGGCCATCGTAACATTCCTCTGGCTTAGTAAGCGACTGACATTCATAGCCTTAGATTTGCCTTGGCTTGGTCATCGCTGAACCTGAATGGGGACCGGCGGGGAACCTCTGATGACAGCTTTCACAATAACTCTCCACGTATTACAGATCTGTGTGGCCCTCTTTTACATCTCTCTGGTCTTGTATCTACTACGTTTTATTGTGTTGTACAACAAGTCATCACTCCATACCAGCTTTGCCTTGTGCTTACAATGTGTGGTGGTGTACAAGCAGAACATCTGGAACCATTCAAAACACTTGTTGGACCAGAGGACAACGGAGCTGGCCTCCCTTTACTTCCCGAAAAGACTAAAAGCAGAATTACTCAACTGCGAAAAGAAAGAACAAATCACAAAAACCGCAACGCCTTTCGACCTACTGGGTCTTCTTCAGACGAGACAAATAAGATTCAATGATAATCAAAACGAAGGACGAACAGACAGTCACATAATTCTTCGATAGGGTTTGAAAATGTAAAACTACGGAATGTAACTGACATTGAAAAGGAGACATGCTGGTTATAATAATAGAAAAGATGATATAATAATATGAATAATGATAATGCTTCTAATCGTAGTAGTAGTAGTAGTAGTAGTAGTAGTAGTAGTAGTAGTAGTAGTAGTAGTAGTAGTATAACAACAATAATACTAACAGTTATGATAATAGTAATTGTAGTGATAATGGTAATGATAGTAACAGAAGAAGGAGACGAAAGAGATGATCGAGAGGAGTGTTACATTTATATGGTTGTGGTGGGAATGGCAATGGGAAGAAGAAGAAGAAGAAGAAGAAGACCACCACCACCACCACCAAGAAGAAGAAGAAGAAGAAGAAGACCACCACCACCACCACCAAGAAGAAGAAGAAGAAGAAGACCACCACCACCACCACCACCACCACCACCACCAAGAAGAAGAAGAAGAAGAAGAAGAAGAACAACAACAACAACAACAACAACAAGGGATGACATGGGGTTGGAGAGATTCAGCACGAATTTCTGCAGCAAACAACAAAACTGAACATTTTCTGCAAAACCTTCAATGTGAGTTACTCTCGGACATAAACATGGAAAGAGGTAGGGACCAGGACAATACAATGACCAGACTCTTGACAGGGCGCCATTTTGTTTTTATTTCAGTGCCAGACAAACCACTTGACTGTTTCTTTGAAAGTGAGCATAGTTCAGGCTAAAATGTAAGACAAGGAGCAAAAACCAAGTGATAATGATCCAACTGCCTGAAGGAAGAGCATTACCACTCTTCATGCACAAGTCCAGTTGTTTGTATGGTATGCAAACAGACTGGTCATCAAAAGGTGGACCTCAAGTGTACTTTTGCCGACAGTGACAAAGATTCGGTTCAGCACAGCTATCAAAGTGAAAACAACACGAGCAATGGTTAAAAAAAGGTCTAAAGAGCAAAAAAAAACCCAAAAAACAAAACAAAAAAACCCACCAACCAAACAAACACAAAAAGCAAGTGACCAGGTTAAAGAATAGACGGAAAGGGAGATCAGGGAGGACAGTAGGGGGCGCACCAGCCAGCAGTAAAAAACTTAACTCCTCTTTTGATGTGAGCACGCAGAGAAGAAGCCACCCTGAGACCCGCAAACGACGGCGTGATAAAGACAGTCTGGCCAAGGTCACCAACAAACAGGCGTGCTTAGCCAGACAGCTTGATGATGGGGAGCCAGAGGAGTCCACAGGCAACCTTTCTGAGGAGGAGGTGACCAGTACCTGGCAATGATCCTCGTCCTGTGCATGGGAGGTCTGCTCTGGACTCTGGACTCTGACATAGTTACAGTCCCTGATCTAACGTGTATTCCACGCTGTTGGTTCGGATGAGGAATTTGCACAGGCCCTCGATGCTAGGCGCCTGAAACTCAACCTGCCACGAGCAAACGAAACTGAAGATTGGGAGAAACTGGATGCAAAAATCGTCCAAAGACTCGATGCACTGATAGGGAAAAGCACCCTGGAACACAAACTAGCCACATATGGGGACATTGTGTATGCCACATGTAGAGACGCCTATGGAGCAAAACTACCCAAAGAGAAAAACACCTCCAAAAAAATCCAGACGCCAAGAAAAGATGGACAAGATCAGGGTCCAAAAGAAAAACCTCAAGATGCAAATGAAGACCGCATTGCCAGCTGAAAAACAAGGCTTGGAAAAACTGTGGAAAGACCTGAAAGAAAAACACAGCGCCCTCAGCAAAGCGGAATCTGCGAGGAAGAGGAAGAGCAAAAAGAAGAAGACACAAGAGCGCTTCTTCAGAGACCCCTTCCAGTTTGCCAGAACACTGTTTGAGCAGCCAAAATCTGGGACCCTAAGTGTGGACAAAGGAGTTCTTGAGCAGCATCTGAGGAAAACATACTCTGACCCACAGAGCAAAGCACCACTCGACATTCAAGGTCTGGTGTGGCCAACCAACCCTGAGGAACAGTTCAATGGCAAGCCTCCAACGTTGGCGGAAATCAAGAAGGTGGTCGACAAAGTCAGAGCCAAATCATCACCAGGGCCAAACGGAATACCTTACCAGCTTTACAAGAAATGTCCCAAGGTGCTGGAGTGGCTCCACAGGCTGCTGCGATCGGCTTGGAGAAACCAGAAGATCAGCGGCCAGTGGATGACGGCAGATGGTGTGTACATCCCCAAAGAGCAAAACTCAAGTGACATCAGCCAGTTCAGGCCAATATCACTACTGAACGTCGAAGGGAAAATCTTCTTCTCTGTCATGGCAGCAAGGCTGACCAAGTACCTGATGGAAAACAAGTACTTGGATGTGTCAGTCCAGAAAGGTGGCATCCCAGGCGTGGCTGGCTGTGTAGAACACGCCACAATGATCTGGGACGCAATCCAAAAAGCAAAAACAGAAAAGAGAGACCTGGACGTAGTGTGGCTTGATCTGGCAAACGCATATGGATCTGTGCCCCATGAGATGATACAGTTGGCTCTTGAGATGTACCATGTGCCAAAGAACATCCGCGACATGCTCAAGAAGTACTTCAATGGCTTCTCAATGCGGTTCTCTACCAAGGAGTACACAACAGACTGGATCAACTTGGAAGTGGGTATTGCAATGGGCTGTGCAATTTCCCCAATACTGTTCGTGCTGGCAATGGAACTCATCTTGAAAGCAGCAACAAACAACGCGAGACAAACAGACCTTGGCGATGGATACAAGATGCCTCCTCTCAAGGCCTTCATGGATGACACTACAGTGATTTCATCCAGAGAAGACGAGACACGTCATGTGCTGGAGAGGCTGGACGACATAGTTGCCTCATCCAGAATGAAGTTCAAGCCAAAGAAATCACGGAGTCTCTCACTGAGGAAAGGAAAAGTGGCCGGATCTGTGGTCTTCAGTGTTGCCAACCAGGCCATTCCAACAGTCACAGAAGAACCAGTCAAGAGCCTTGGAAGATGGTATGATGATACGCTGAAAGACACACAAAGAGCAAAAGAAACCAAGCAGATGGCGGAGGAAGGCTTGGAGACCATTGACCAGTGTGGACTCCCTGGCAAATACAAGGTCGGGTGTCTGCAGTTCATGCTGATACCAAAGCTCCTATGGCCTCTGATGATATACGACATCTGCACCAGCATAGTGGAGGCAATGGAAGCCAAAATCAACAAGTTCACAAGGAAATGGCTTGGTGTCCCACCCTGTCTGACTGACATAGCGCTGTACTGTCGCCAAGCAAAGCTGAAACTACCACTGAAATCCATCCTGGAGGAATACAAAGCAGGGAAGATCAGACTTCAAAGCATGCTGGAGGACTCAGGAGACAAGGTGGTAGAAGCAATCAAGCCCCAGCTGAAGACAGGCAGAAAATGGAAAGTTCAAGAGGCGATGGATTCTGCAAAAGAAAGTCTCAAGATCAGAGAAATAACAGGACACACACAGACCAACAGACAAGGACTGGGGGTGACCAAAACTGAATGGTGGTCAAAGGCCAAAGGAAAAGCCAAAAGAGACATGATGACTCAGGAGATGAGAAAAGAAGAAGACCAAAAAAGACTTCAAAAAGCAGTCCAGCAGAGCCAGCAAGGGCAATGGACAACGTGGGAGAATGCACTCCAAAGAAGTCTCACTTGGAATGACATTTGGCACATGGCCCCTCTCAGGATCAGCTTCATTCTCAGATCTGCATATGACCTTCTGCCCTCAAATGCAAACCTGGTGAAGTGGGGAAAACAGACGATCCTGCATGCCCCCTCTGCCATGAAAAACAAACAGTGGAGCATGTCCTAAGCTCATGTAAAGTAGCCCTGGCTCAAGGAAGGTACACATGGAGGCACAACCAAGTGCTCAAAGAGATTGTACAAGTAGTCTGGGCTAGTACCAACACCACAAAAGGGAAAATCAGGACTCCAAAAGCACCCACAACATTCTTCACGGCAGGAGGCAGCAAATCATGGCCAAGAACAACAGTGCCACTCGGAACATGCAGGCAGAGTCTGCTGGACGGGGCAGATGACTGGGAGTGCACTGCAGACCTCCCAGAATGGAAGAGTCACCCAGAGATCATCAGCAAGAGTGGCATGAGACCAGACATAGTAGTCCACTCTAAGTCAACCAAGCAGCTGATCATGATCGAGCTCACGGTGCCATATGAGAACAGAATGGAGGCAGCTCAAATATACAAGACTGAAAAGTATGCTGATCTGGCAAACAGCCTGAGGAGAGAAGGCTATCAGGTCAAAGTCCTCACTGCAGAAATTGGAGCTAGGGGATTTGTAGGAACGTCTGCATACAGCCTCATGAAACAGCTCTCAGTTGCAGGGAAGGAAAAAACCAGAGCCCTGAAAGCAATGGCAGAAGCGGCAGAGAGGTGTTCAAGCTGGATCTGGTCAAGGAGGAACAAAAGTGAACTTCATAAGGCTTAATTTCCCTACAAATATCAGGTGTCCCTGTGGCTCAGTGGTTAAAGCGCGAGTCATTAAGTGGAAAATGAGCATGTCCAGAGGGTCATGGGTTCGAATCCCAGCCATGGCTCGTCCCAAGATGGAAAAAAAAAAAAAAAAAAAAAAAAGGGGCAGCAGAGGGACATCCGGAGTCATGAACCGGGTGTGGCCCAACCCCCCTAGAGTGTCAGGAGATAAGGGCCGAAACACTTGCTTGAAGGGGGCTTCTCTTCTGAGGACTCTCTGCTGCCACGCTCTCCACGAGTTTCTTTCTACTACTATTCTTTTCGATTATGACATGTCTGAAATGTGTTTTGTGGAATGCACGTGTGTGATGGACCTACACTCACAGCAGAGGCTTATCCTCACAGAAGTCCCAAACAGAGCTCTACGTTTATTTTCGTTGCATTTTACGTTGCATTATAATTAATGCTCTGAGCACAAAATCCACTGCAAAGAAAGAATACTCAGAAAGAAAGTAAGATTTGTGTAATTAAACACAGCAATGCAAACTGCCATTACCAATGAATGAATGTATACCACAGTATCGTCTGCTTGTGCGTTCAGTTTGAAATGGGTCAGCGCCTCAGGCTTTGCTGAAAGCAAGCACTATCCGGAACTGGCCTTGTGATGAACAACACGTACCATGCGCAGGGCGGTGTGAGAGAAGTAGGCTACACCAGCCAGGGAGTGCGCATTGCTGTTAGCTTAAGCCTAGTTGTGAGCGTAGACCCATCACACACGTGGATTGGGAAATAAGGGGAAAAGAAAGGCCTTGTTTAGATGTTTTAGGTAAAAGAAATTTATTGCTATATGCATACAGTAAACCTTCATAACTGAACATGTAGATGAAGAATGGTGAATGGAATGGGGAGGGGAGTTATTTTATCTGTGAAGGTACAAACCATAGTCAAGGTATAGTTAATTTGATCAGTAGGGGATTTCAGTATAAAGTTACAAATCTTTCAAAACAGAAAAAAGACAGAATGTGAAGTACAAAAATTGAACCTGACAATTGTCCGATTATTTCATACAACACCCTGTGAATGTGAGTAAGTGAGTGTGTGTGTGTGTGTGTGTGTGTGTGTGTGTGTGTGTGTGTGTGTGTGTGTGTGTGTGTGTATGTGTGTGTGTGTGTTTGTGTGTGCATGTCTTTGTGTGTGTGTGTGTGTGTGTGTGTGTGTGTGTGTGTGTGTGTGTGTGTGTGTGTGTGTGTGTGTGTGTGACATAATCAGGTGATCCATGGTTTTGACTCTCTCTCCGATATGTATTCCATTTCTATATGTATGATAGTAAATAAGTGAGTGATTGATTGTGTATGAGAGTGTGTGTGTGTGTGTGTGTGTGTGTGTGTGTGTGTGTGTGTGTGTGTGTGTGTGTGTGTGTGTGTGTGTGTGTGCATGTGTGCATGTGCGCGAGTGTGGGTCCATGCATGCATGCATGCATGTGTGTGTGTGTTTGTGGGTATGTGTGTGTTTGCTTATAATGCATGCGCATGCATCTGTGTGCGTGCACGCGTACGCGCGCGCGCGTGTGTGTGCATGTGCGTGTGTGATTGTTGTGTGTGCGTGTGCCAGTATGCATGAAGTACATTCGCTACCACGACTGGATTCCTCATTCCACAGCATAAATCTGCCTTGCTGCCTCATTTCCGGGAAAATACAAACTCACAAAACTGGGCGCACAGTGTCATGTAATGCAGGCCACAAAACAGATGAACATTTCGTTAACACACATCTCTTCACATGCAGACATCACATACAGCAAACATTACAAATGCAAGAAATGGTGCTTCCCACATGCTTGTCAGCAAGAGGATGGCAATATGAAATAGAAGATTAGAGGAGAGGAGATGAAGACAGTTGAGAGAACACTGAACACTGAACACTGAACACTGAAATGTTTAATGATCAGGCCATTGGCCCATATCATGGAGTGTCAACATGACTTTGTGGTTATTAGGTTACAAATATGTATATGCAAAATGTTTAACAAATACAATCAGTTTAAGATATCTAATTCGCTATAATACTGAGTGACGATATGAAGCAGTAACAAAACAACAAGAACATGATGATTGTAGTAATGAAGAAGAAGAAGAAGAAGAAGAAGAAGAAGAAGAAGAAGAAGAAGAAGAAGAAGAAAAAGACGACTAGTAATCATCCTCATCATTGTCATTATCAACATCATCATCATCATCATTATCATCATCATCATCATCACAACATTACAACTACTACTAGTACTACCACTACTACCACCACCCTTACTACTACTGCCACCACCACTAGCATTACTACTATTACAACCACCAATGCCATATATGCAAATACTACTGTAATAACTGTAATATTTGCTAATAACTCTACTGATAAGAAGCATTATAGCCCTATAATCCAGCCATCAAAAAAAGTTACAGTAAGTCAATATATAATTTGCGTATTTTGAATGCTTTTTCAAGGTACACAGACAGCCTTGTATTTAATGAATTGTTTTCAGATGAAAGGAGCATCGTAAGTTTGAACAAAGATGGCTGACTAAAATATTTAGAAGGAATATACTGTTGCCTTAAGTCCTTATATAAGGGGCATTGTAAAACAAAGTGCACTTCATTCTCAGTTAGGTCGATACAAAAAGGACAAGACAGATCATCTTCATTCAAATTTCTTCGAAAACGGAACTTGTGTACTTTTAGTGGAGATACTCCAAGTCTTAATCTAATCAAACTTATTCTGGCCTTCAAGTGATGTACATTAATCAGATAAGGAGATAGTGCTAATTCACTCTTAAACGTTCTAAAGAATTGAAAACGTTCACTTTGCAATGTGTCTGTGGACCACTTCTGTTTAAATTCGTTGATAATGGTAGTTTTTAGTGAACAGATAAATATTTTTATGTTTCCCACTCCTTGATTTTCCCATACCTCGCCAAACCCATGCCTATAAAGGAAAAAACATATTGTAGAAGCCCATGTGTTTTTATTATTATTATGATAATGTAGCAACATTTGATAAGCTTTGTATGGTAAACGATGGCTGGGCATTTGCAAAATTCTTAACCAGTATTTGATAGTCCTGATCTGGAAATTGACTTGCAATGGGTAACGTCCCAGCTCCCCGTAAACCATCAAATTTGGTGTTCTTACGCTAACGTTTAGGAATCTTTTCAATGCAAAGAGATGAATCTTTTCCAAAATATCAACATTGCTCATTAGACCCCACACCTCAGCACCATAACTAAGTATGGGCTGGATCTGGGCATCAAACAGCTTGAAAAATATAACTGGGGACTTTTCACCTAGAGACCATAGAAGCCTGAAAATTTGTATCACTTTACATTTAGCCTTGCTAGCCATATCATTAAAACTGTGCGTAAAGGACAACCTTGTAGAAAGAATAATTCCTAGGTATCTGTACATATTCAACACAGTCATCTTGGAATGACCATACAACCATTGCTCTTTATCTGATAGATAACCACCATTTCTAAATACCACTACATTTGATTTACTTAGATTAACAGTTAAACCAAGCTTTATTGCCGTATCGTGTAAAGTATTTAACTGATGTTGAAGCCCCACAACAGAGTCAGAGAATAAAATTATGTCATCTGCAAACATCAAAATAACAAGTTCTAAGAAATCTGGTAAGAGCTGAAGCCCGTGTTTCCCTTTTCTAATTATTTCTTCTGCTAACTCATTAATGAATATGGAGAACAGAACTGGACTGCAAATTTCCCCTTGCTTCAACCCAATTGGACAGCTAAATGCTTCACCTAATCTGTTGCAATTTCTCACTCTTGCTTTGACTACATTATACATGCTAGTTAAAGCTCGATACATTTTCCCATCAATTCCTTTTTTCTTCAAAACAGACCATAAATTATTACGTATAACCGAGTCAAAAGCTTTCTTAAAGTCAATAAATGCAACATACAGTTTCTTATGCAATAATAATTGTTTTTGAATGAAAGAGTATAATGTAAATATATGGTCAATTGTACTATAATTTTTCCTAAAGCCAGCTTGACAATCATTGATAACGTTATGTTCCTCTATCCACTTTGTTAACCTAGCGTTTAGTATATGGCTGTACATTCTGCTGCAGATGTTCAGTAGGGAAATTCCCCTATAGTTATCTGGTAAATTAGTGTCACCCTTTTTAAAGAGTGGTTGTATTATTGCTTCTGTCCACTGTAAAGGATACTTCCCCAAAGCAAATAAGACATTGAATAAAATAACTAAAAAGGGAGCAATAGTACAGATCGAATTTTTAAATATTTCCCCAATAATTCCGTCAGGCCCTGCTGCTTTTCCATTCTTCAAGGAGCGGACAGCTGCGTACACCTCAGATTCAGTGATTTCGCATTCAAGAGTCTCTGTGTTGAAGTGATTAAAGCATTCACTCTGCTGGGACTCGTTTTCATTGTTAGTGTTTTCTACATTGTCTATATTTACATCAGACTGAAATACGTCACAAAAATGGTTGTACCAGTCTTCTTCAGAAATAGCATTTGTAGCAGGTTTCTTATACATACAGGACTTAATTTTATTCCAAAAGCCAGAAGAGTTGTTAATATTTTCATTGAGAGATTCTAAAACTTCTTGTCGATGTTGTTTTCGCTTATATTCTAATAACCTTTTGTAATTTCTACGTTTTTGGTTGTAATCTGCCCTTAACCTCTCTTCTTTGTCAACATTTTCAATATTGTCTATGTCTTCGATATCCTTGTTTGTACGAACACAATATAACTGTCGCAGATCGTGTCTGAGCTCCTTTCTGTGCTGCCGACATTCTTTGTCAAACCATACATTTGATTTTTCTTTACCAACTACAACAGTTTTCTTCATACATTGACTAGCAGAAAGTAACGCATCATTAAAAATGTCAACGGCTTTGTTTACGTCATCGTGAACAACAAGAGTAGCATTTTCCAAGCGGAGCTTGAAATTGTCCGATTCAATATTTCCTCTAAACTCTTCAATTTTACTTCCATCCCAAATTAATTTCTCAAATGCGTACGATTTTTCTGGAAAATTATCATTAGTGGAGCTGCTAAATTGTGACTTCAATATGACTTCTACAGGCATATGTTTTGACTCTATTCTTGGTCTGACATGCAAAGATACACAGTGACTAGTTAAACGTTTTGACATTATGGCATAGTCAACAATGCTACATCCAGTCGGAGAAATGTATGTAAAGTTGCCAAGATCAATATCGCCTTTAACGGCCCCATTCAAAATGGATAACTCAAAACAATCACAAACATTCAACAAATATATACCAAATTCATTTAAAACAGTGTCTTTAGACGTGCGAAAAGACGCTTGATCATCACCCCCTTCCAAAGCGCAGCGTCGTCCCCTTCATCATCCCTCTCACAACTGTTCTCTCCCCCAGTTCGTGCGTTGAAATCGCCCAGAAGAAAAAGTGGTACATTTCCAAACGTTTCCATCAGATCTAGGATACACTGTTCTAAGAGGGCCACACCACTGGATATTTCAGTGTCCTGATAATACTGAGAATTCATGGGTGGAATATACATTCCGATCAAAATTGTAGGAGAATCTGTGTCAAACAATTCTTTAGCCATTTTCATAACTATTATATTGTCATATTCAACAAACACTTGTTCCACATAGGCTGCTAACTCCTTTTTGACAAGGAGAGTCAAACCACCCGATAATCTGGCTGTTATACCGTCGGATAGCTTAACACCAGGAATTATGAAAGATTTAAAACTAGGAAATAAATGGTCTGGAAAGTGAGTAGCAAAAGTTTCTACAAGCAAACAAAAATCAAAGCTACTTAAATAAGATCGAAGATCGTTATCAAAAACATGTGACAGTCCTTCAATGTTGTAAGTCACGAATTTAAGAGTTTTCGCGATATGGGCCTGGCCGAATCCCTATGCAGTGTCTGGATTGACAGGTAAAGAGTCTTTATTGTTCACTTCATGGATTGTGGCTTGGCGTTTACTTGCCACACTAGTGGTACACGAGGCACTTATTGGTCTATTGTCAGGTCCTCGTTGAGATGTGTTTCGTGCGGATTTGCGCCTACCATTTGTGTTTGTCCTCTTATCGTTGTTGTCTTTTTGCCTCATCTGGTCATTACACTGATGTTTTTTGTTGGCTTTGCCAGGTCTGTTTGTGTTAGACGTTTGTACTTCACTGTTCCGTTCTGAGTTAGGGTCCTGGGGGGTTATTCCAGAATCTTTATCAGAGAAGACAGTTGAGAGAGAGAGAGAGAGAGAGAGAGAGAGAGAGAGAGAGAGAGAGAGAGAGAGAGAGAGAGAGAGAGAGAGAGAACTTGTACAATATGCTGAATCTTCGATGATGACTAGATACAGTGTGAAGACTAGAGGTCAGAAAAACGCCCTTATGCACTGATGTAATCTTTTCCTTATTTCCCATCCATGGATTTGTCATCTAACGGGTCTATTGATATAAGAGTCATATATACTCTCTACGATGTCGTAGAAGCATGAAAAAAAGTACGTGGTTTAATTTGATGTTTTGTGTGGGTATATTATGATTCTGTGACACTGACGACGGAGATGATGGTAGCATTTGGCATTCAATTGTGTTGACCTTTTTTATCAGGTGTTTATTGACCACTCACAGTGCTGAATCCGTACCAGCCCTGAAGAGAGACAACACCCAACAACAACAACGACGACGACAGAAATACAAAACTAGTTTTCACAACCTGCAAGGTGTCGTGTGTGTGTGTGTGTGTGTGTGTGTGTGTGTGTGTGTGTGTGTGTGTGTGTGTGTGTGTGTGTGTTTCTTTGGAGGGCTTTTTTGTTTATATTTTTGTTTATATTGTTTTTTCCCTTTGGTGTGTGTCAATGATAAATATATCAAGTTTGCAAGCTCTTCAACGTCTTTTCCTACCTGTGTTCATGCGTGTTCATGTGCGCGTATATGTGAGTGCAGAGGAGTGTGTGTGTGTGTGTGTGTGTGTGTGTGTGTGTGTGTGTGTGTGTGTGTGTGTGTGTGTGTGTGTGCGCGCGCGCGTGTGCAAGTGTGTGTGTGTGTGTGTGTGTGGAGAGAGAGAGAGAGAGAGAGAGAGAGAGAGAGATCATGAATTGTGTGCACGACATATAATATAATGTGTGTGTGTGTGTGTGTGTGTGTGTGTGTGTGTGTGCGCGCGCGCGCGCGCGCGTGCGCGCGTGTGTATGTGTGTGTGTGTGTTTGTGCGCGCACTCTGGCTTGTAATTCCCCACTTTATATTCACTTCATAGACTACTAGGAGAAGACGTCTGACAGCGTGGACAGAGAGGCACTGTGGAAGCCCTGGAAGCTTGCCCTCCTGATCTACGGTACCTGCCAACACATTTCATGCAGAGAGGCTCTTGCCCGCCAGTGATCAGATAGCTTTGTTGTCGAACCCAGAGTTTGTCAAGGGTGCTTATTGCCGCCTTTGTTCTTCCCCTCTTCATCGATTTCGTGACAAACAGCTGTCCAATTTGAGGCGGGCGGTAGCTGACCAGTGGAATGCGATGGTTCCTCCCACCGTCGGGGACAACACATTACGCCCATGCTTATTCCAATACTCTCTGGGCTTATAAATTGTAATAATAATAATAATGAATACTTATATAGCGCCTATTCTCGGCTAGAGAACAAGCTCTAAGAGCTTTACAATCAACACTCGCTTACACAACGGGCTGCCTACCTGGGTAGTGCCGACTGAAGACCTGCCAGCTGGCGCTTCATTCAGTCGTTTCCCGTGTCATCCAGTCAATATCGTTCAATATCATTCACTCAGTTTCTTTACTTCCTTCATTCTTTCCATTTCTTATGCAGGGTGCATGCTGTGTGTAACGTGTCATCCATACCAACGGCCAAACTGGCCTACTCTTCCGAAAGTTGGTGATGGGATTTTACGTGTGTGCAAGATATTATGCGTGCGTTCACACACGGAACCTCGGTTTATAGTCTCATTCGAAGGACTGTATGGGAAATGGAGTCAGAACTAATGTTAACTCCGAGGGAAAAATCCCCCTGTACCGAAACGCCCCGGCGGAGATTCGAACCCGCAACCCCAGGATCACCAAGATTACGAGTCAGGCGCTCTACCAACTGAGCTATTCCGGCTATCTCCCGTGTTGTTTCTGTCGCTGGCATACCGGCGCTGGAGTGATCTCGCTAGGGCGCAGGCCTGGGCGAAGTTTGTGGAGATCCTGGTGTGCCAGAATCTCCTCTTAGCTTTGCTGACAGGATCCAATGGAAAGGACAAGCCAGTACAGTATAGTGCAAGAGAAGCCACAGGAGTTGCTGGAAGGTGTCATGGTGTGTAGACCAACCGCCTTAGGGCCTCAACTCCGGATTTACTTTTATGGTTTACTCTGTCAACCTTTATCTCTCCCGAGACATTCACAAGTCAGCAAAGTTATTTGTCCCATAGACAGGAGTCTGATTTCTGGGTATCAAATCGTATCCACACACCGGTGGGTCTGCATGCCACACGTCTAGGGGCCAGACTTCCTACAAGACCCTTGTAGTTTATCCTGAGTCCACAAGGTCCCAGTTGACGTGTATTGCCATGAAGACTATATAGGGCTTGCTGATGGAGAGGCTTTATACTGACAGGGAAGGAGTAACGCATTCTGCTCCGCTTTTCGCATTGTTGCAAGCAGCGGTGCTAGTCAGTGGTGGAGGCTGAAAGTGAGAGGTGACCATCACACACATTTCACTGAAACACTTGGCACATCACACCAACCATCGAGACCCATTACTCTATCCACAAAGTCACCAATTCTTGAGAAGAAAGGACAACTGCAGAAAGACACAAGATATAGGCAAGGAAAGACTGTCCCAGCAATGGAGAGGACGTCTTGCACATACCCTATCTAAGCTGTCACCGCACATTCCTTGCAAGCATTGGCTTGATCAGCCACGCGCGTATCCACTAATCGTCTCATCCCTCTCAAATCCAAGGTTACTGAAGTGGTCCTCGTCGACTAGAAG
>CM065715.1:109290911-109293411 GCA_033310375.1 Conus canariensis | reverse complement strand
ACCCTGTGCGATCAGCTGGGCTATAAGCAACATTACCTTACCTTACCTAGTGTTATAAGTGTTTTTGAACCCAGCACCGGCCACAAATTTACAACATATTTCTTTTTTCTTTCTGCTCTTGTAAAATATTTTGTAATTTTTCATGTTGTTGAGGCACGCGTATGATGATTTTCTGCACATGTTGGATAGTTGATTGTCGATGTTTATTCATGAAGGCAGAATCATGTACCTCAGAAGGATTAATAACACTAGGAGAACCATCCCAACTTTGACAAGCATGAGAATGATACAAGCTCCATTTTTGTTGTCAGCTTTCTTAATGAAGGTTACCTAAAAGGAGAAATGTCGGTTACACCTATGGACTGGATTATAATTAGTATCCCGAAGGAGGTTAAAGCTGCAGAGTATTTTAAGAACTGGCGGTCAATTACGCTTTGAAACGTGGCATATAAAATTGGGTCAACTTGCATAGCTAACAGAACAAAACCCGTTGAAGCGGTTATCAAAGGCAAAAGGAAAGCAAAGAGAGACATGGTAATGTTGGGTTGAAGAAGGAAAAGGATACTAAGAGGTTCCGAAGGCAGTCCAGCGTGTCCAACAAGATCCATGGAGCACGTGAAAAGTGCACTATGACGAATATTTGTTGAAAATAACATGTGGCAAATGGCTTCTCTGAAAGCAACAACAAAAACAACAACAACCAAACAAACTTGCGTGATGCAACGTACAGGAGGTACCTGATAGCTACGTGGTTAAAACGTCTGTGCGCTGTCTTTTTTCCAAATTTGGATGGCTCAGACCAAATACGGTGATTGAAGGATCAATTTGAATCTTCTTATCAGAAAGTCACTCCTTCCTTGCTGACTCTATTTCATGGAAGACGCTGTTTTGCTTTTAGATCATCCCAGAGCTTCTCTAGGCTTTGCTCCTCCAAGTGTGAGGCCATCTTCATTTGTATGAGATTTCTCTTTCTTTTCTGGATGTTATCTATCATTAGCATCCAGATTTTTTAAAAATATCTCCAGCTTTGTATAGGCGTCCCTAAGTTAGCATCAGCAATCCCTCCACATGATGCTGGATATCCCTCGGTGCGTTCTTTCTTATCAACGCACTCAGTTATATACGGTTTTCCTCCTGTTCCTCTTTGACGCCACTAGGTGTCAGGCTGAAGTTCCAGCGTTCTGACATCGACAGCCTTTAAACATTCCTCATCTGAAAAGGCAGGGTGGATGTCTTCAGCAATGTGGCTTACATCCTGACGTTGGTTTCTGATGTTTTATTCGCTGGTGTGGTGCATGGTTCCTCATTCATCGAACTCTTCATACAGCCATACAGCTTTTTCTTGTCCCGCGGAACTTCTTGCTACATTCGGTCGAGGATATTCTTCCACAGAGACCAGGAAAATCTACTTCACCTATATTCATAATCTGTCATGGAGTAGCAGTCGTTTATCATTTTCTCTCCATTCAGCGAATCCTTGGAATTTTTTTTTTTGTAAGCTGCATTGTATTCTTTAGACATGTATTTGTTTCAACTCTGCTGTTTGTGATCTGAAATGGTTGTTTGTTAGAAAATAAGTTCTTCATATTCGTTCTTTGCAACGTCAGAGTTCCATCCTAAAAGCTTCAATTCATTGTATACTGTGCCAGTTCAAATTTAACAGTAAATATGCTGACATACTAAGACCCAGTAGCCTTGCTAAAACCTTGTGAAACTGTTGCGAGATGAAGATGGATAGGAAAACAGAACACGATGGACAGAAAGAACCAAAGAAAGGACGTAGAAATCTTCAATAGAGACTAAGGGTCTGCACACGACAGAGGCGGCAACTCTGCAGGACGTGTTTACGTCTATTCAGGCCGCTCCATTAACAAACGTCCAAAACTACTACTTGCAAAGTGACTGTCTAAAACTACTGATGTTCGTCTAAGTTTGTGTTGTGAATGTTATTAAAACTGACGTTTCCAGCCCAGCAAATTTCTACCTAAAGTATCTGGCACCAGCTTTGCTTCTCCTGTTAACATCACGATCGTCCATTTGTTGTGAACGTATAAACTGAGCTTTTCTAGGACCAAGAAGCTCTTCTTGGAGTATTCCTTTCACCAACCTTGCTAACCCTGTTAACATCTCAATTGTCCATGAGTTACCTTATTATTCAAACAGCTGGGTATATTCTATGGCAAGAAATAGTTCTCTTTATTCCTGGTCAAAATTCAGAGATTTCTCCTCATTGAAATTGTGATTCTTTTCATCCTGATTTGTTCCTCATTTCACTCTCTTTTCTTGATGGAGGTTTCTGCTGACTTTGATCCTGGGTTAAAAGAAAATAAACAAAACAAAGCAAGATACAAACGAACGAACAAGCAGACAAATACAAACACTTTGGTTTAATTATTCAAAGCAAGAGTTTGACTGGCATCTGACAGTGGGAATCCTTTGACAATAAAGGACAAAACTTTCTTCAATTCAAAGAACTTGGCATCAGCTGATTCGCATACAA
>CM065715.1:109264824-109290811 GCA_033310375.1 Conus canariensis | reverse complement strand
CATCTTCCTCATTTACGAAGATTTTATTGTGAAAAACGTTTTTGAGGTCTCCTTTCCCCCCTTTTGAGATTCTTCGCTTTCCTGGATGGTTTGCTTTGCAGGATGCTAGGTCAGCCATCTCTTCGCCACCCACCAAGGCCACCCACAGGGACTTTCCATGCCCGCTTTCGAGGTTCAAATGCCTTGCCCGCCAAGTAGGGTTTTGCGTGATCAGAAGGCCGTAATTTTACATAAATTTTTTTCCTGTACTATACAAAAGAAAAGAATGACAGCCCAGAAGACACAAAACAAACAGAACCAGAAAATTTTCTCTCCTTCTGATTGTATATTTACTCCGGTGGATTTCAATAATCAAAATTTTTTAGTTTTGAAAGCTACGTTAACATTTCTTGTAATCTACTTTAACATTTAACCCCCTTTATACATTCGCTTTCTTTTTGTTTATATAAATCCCCCTGAACTTTTGTTTGTATCAAATAATCTTGTTCTGCCTTTTCTAAGTCCAAAGTTCCAATTTCTATTCTTTCTTTTGTAGAAAAAAAGTTTATTATTGTTTGGCTTTCCAAGGAATGTATTTTCCTTTAAACAAATCACTTTCTTTCCACCATAGTGCAGCTGTTAAGCTGCACACGTGCCATTGAGGCAACAAAATCATGACGGCTTTTTAAAAGATTCAGAAAATTATACTTGTGGCTCTGCAGGGCCCTTTTGCAACAGAAAATTTTCCCGGGGAAACAGAAAGTCTATGAGGTATTTTAAGTACGTTACAATGACATTGCTACATTGTGCATTAAAAAAAACTACCTAAGACACATCACGCCCATTTTGTGTTTAACCTTTTCATGTTTTTCAACGTTTTAAAAATTATTACTACGGGTTTACCACCTGTGGTTTTTAAACCCTTGGGAAACAAAATACTTCCTGCATATCAATCATTTTTTCCCATGGCTACCACTGTTTCAATCCCAATGTGGAATGCAAATGTTGAAAACCAGGGTAGAAATTTTGTGATGCTTTAAAGCTGTGGGTTCCAAAAAATAAAACTTGAAAACGGAACAAACATGTAACCTTTTTGTTTTTAAATTTTCCCTTAGTAAACGTAGATTTCTGCCCCAGTATTTTGCAAGTCTGACGAAAAAACTTTGGGTGGAAGGGGTTTTCCCCGCAAGTTTATGTTAATATTTCCCCTTTGCGTTGTTTCTCATTTCATTTTCTTTTGGGAAAGGTACGTTAGCCAGTTTGGTAGAAACGAAAATCCGCGTTTACACGCTTATGCCAATTTTTAAAAAGTGAAAAAAAAAATCTTGATGCTTAAAGGAGTTATCACCATTTTTACAAATCTATTTGACAAAAAAAACACGGTTTTGGTATGTGGTCGTATTGCGTAACCCAGGCCCCCAATCACAGCACTGTGCTTCATCTTGCAGTGAGAAAAGCATTTTCCCGCGGATTGGAAGCAGGGTTGTAACGGAACGAGGCCTCCCCATTTCGTTTTAAAAAGGGGGGGTTTCCCCCTTGATGACGTAGAAAAGGGCCCAAATCGCTTTTCGTGTTGGGCTGAGTGGATGGGGCGAAGGGGTGCTGTGTCTGGTTTTCGGATTCATCAAAGGGAAAAAAAAGGGAAGAGTAAGGTTCGCTTTTCAGGTTTCCTCCAGCCTGTTTTTGGCGATTGTGGATAAAATTTTTTCACCACCGGGAAAGATTTTGTTTTTTTTGGGGACGTTATCATGGATATTTGCGGGCGGGCACTTCAAAGAGCAAAGTTTTTCCCAAAACCCACAACCTGGAAAGGTAAAAGGGGGGGTTTGGGGCTGGAATTGGGTTTCCAAAGACAGCTGAAAGAAAGGGTGCTGTTTCCACTATTTTAAAAGAAAAATGTATTAAAGCACTCTCTGTTCATTCGCAGCTGCAAATGAAGCCTCAAAAGCAACAGTGACACTGTTTTTGTAAAGGGGCCCAAGAGAGCCAAACTCAGAGACGTAAGAAGGTTAAGGTTTGTGGAATGGTGGTTGTTCCTTTTTGTGTTTCATTTCATTTTTTGTGTATGGTTGGTTGTAAAGATAGTTGTGGTTTTTGGGGTTGAGTGTTGGCAACAAACGAACATACTTTGTTACTGTAAATTGTGGCGTCAGTCAGTCCCCTTTTGCCGGGCTGCCACTAAACTTGCATGTTTTTGATTGTTTTTTTCCCCCCCGCTGTTACGGGTTTCCAACAAATCTGAAGTTCATTCTTTTTTAAGGAAGTGTCCATGTCCACAAAATAAAACTTGTTGGACTCCAAACCAGCCGCGTGGCGGTTTTCGGCGTCGGGGTTTTCCGGCTGGGAGGTGGGTGGGGTTCTTTTTCCCATCGAGTCTTTGGGGGGGGTTTTTCTGCCTCGACGGCCCTCTACCAGAGTTGAGTTTTGCTGGGACTCATTGGGAAGAGGGGGACCAACACAGTGAATAATTTGTTTGGGTTTTTTTTTTTTCAGGACATGCTGAACATTAGCCCCCATAAAGTTCAAGTTTCCGAAAAAACCATATGCTTTAGTAGTAAAATTATTTATCAGATTTGGATTAGTGTGCATTTTAAGATTTATGAGGTAGGTTGTATGTATGTTACACTGCCCTGGGGTAACAGAAAAATTTGGCTTAGATCTGCGTTGTTTGGGTTTGTACGGAACGTCATGCAAGTTTTTAAATAAGACCAGAATCTTTGACTGCAATATTTATAAAGACCCCTCGATTCTATTTGTAATTTGTGGAACTTCAGAAAATTTAAGTGGAGGAATGAGATTGAAATTGGGAATGTAAAAAAGGGTATGGGTTGTTTTTTGTGTGTGTGTGTTTTGGTGTGGGGTTTGTGTGTGGGGAGGGGGGAGGGGGGGACTGAAGTGAACAGCAATGAAAAGATTTCTACGCAGGGAAGTGAATTTGTGATGTTGGCGTAGTGAAAATTCCTGTGCAGAGAAAAGGCTTATCTCATAGTTCAAAAAACTGAAAGAAAATGTGGTTAATTTTAAAAAATCATTTTAAAGTTATTTATTACTCGGTAATGTTTGTGTGTGTGTTGTGTGTGTGTGTGTGTGTGTGTGTGTGTGTGTAAGATGTATGTAGTGCATGTTTAATCATGTACTATCTGTGTCGGGTATGTGTGTACAAAGTCATAAAATTTGGGCAACCTGTAAAAAAATAATTTTCGAATGCTGGGGAAAGGGAAAACAAGGTTGATGGCGAGGGAGGTGGTATGTACAGGAGCGTTGGTTCAAATGGCAAGGTGAAAATCCAAACACTTCAAATGAAAATTTCACGTTCGATGTCCTCTTGTTGGAACTTGACTCGTGCTGGGGCATCTGCTTTATGGCCGGGAAAAAAAATTGTTTTTTACGTCCTCATAGCGAAGCTTTTAGGGACATGTCTTTCATTCACGATGGGCTTGGAATTTATACGTTCACTTTCGAATTCCCGACTCTCGTCTCTTTCCGTATGTGCTCGGCAATCTCAGTGGCGAGTCACGTTTTTTGGGTACTTGCAGAAACCCCAAACACGGTAGGGAAATGAGTTTTTGAAGAAAAGACACGTACATTTGAAAAAACGCTCGTTTATATTTTGAACAACCCAAAGTGTATTTATGGGGAAGCCCCTTTAAGTTTTTGGTAAATTTTTAAAATGTGATTTTTGTTTCCTTTGGTTTTAGGATATTACTAGGGTTGATTAAAAGATTTTTTTTATTTTTTTAAACCCCTTGCCCTTTAGTAAGTAGATTACATGTTTTTGACGAACAATGGTAAAAAAAATTTGTTTTGTTTCTGTATCAATGGGTGGCAGCATCAAGTTTACCCTTTAGGAAAAATACAGCCACCAAGCTTTTTTTTGAGGCAAAAGCACCCTTTTGGTAGAAATTTTAAGGCCCTCAAGGTGTATTTGGGAAAAAAAAAAAAAACCTCTTTGGCGACCCTGCAATTTTTGACAATTTTATCTCAATTAAGAGTCCTGTGAGAGTAACCTTTCTTCCCGATGCCTGATAGGCGTTCATAACAAACATTACAGTATAATTTTGTTTTGTGTGGTAGCATTCAATTTGACTCCAATAAGTGGTAGGTCAAAAAAACAGACGCGCCTTTTAACATCTTTCTCTAGAAAACAATCTGCTTATAAGAAAAAAAAAACCTGAGTTTTTGAAGAAATCGGGATTAGTATCACATATGGTTTCGACTATACAATTCTTATTTATTTCCACACATTTTTGTGAATCTTGCTTTACTTTTTAAGTACTAAAATTTCAAAAGTCTCTTTATTCGAAGGGGCTAAGGGAACCTGCTTTAATAAGAGCCATAGATTATTCTTCATTCCCCCTTAAGCTTTCTTTTGTTATTCTTCTTCTGCCCTTTTTGAATAGCATTATTAAAGTAATTCGAATATTTTTCCCTTTAAAAAAAAAGCGCTTAGCTTTTTTGTTTTTTTTGGTTTTTCAACTTAAAAGAAAATTTTTAAAGTGGGGCCCAGGAAGCGAAAAAAAAAAAATTTTAAAAAAACACGTACAGTCCTCTGCTCCGTATGAACTAAATCCAGCCCTTCATTGAAAGGGAAAATAATTACAAAGAAATCAAGTTGTAGGTCAACCAACGACCAGCAACCGGGGGGGGGACGCACATGCATTCTTTGCGGAACGCACAAGCGTGCATGCACGTTTCAGGGGGGGGGGGGGGGGGGGGGTCGGGGGAGCGTGTACTCTGCATTATCTTCACTTCCCAAAAAAAAAAGGAAAATCGAAAAACACACACCCCCCGCCCCAACAAAAAACACACCCCACCCCCACAACTAAACACAAACACCCCACACACACCCCCCCACACCCCTCTTTTCTCTCTCTCTCTCTCTCCCTCTCAAAACCCTCACACAAAAAAACCCCCAAACAGAGGAAAAAATTTTACAGAGAAAAATGGCGTTGCCCCCGGGTTTTCGGGCAAAGAGCTTGAGGTTGACCTTTTCCCCATTGGACGAGGTGTTATTTCTTGACAAAGTAGTCGTCCTCCTCCGGTGGAAAAAGAAATTTGGGAGAGAAACCAGCGGGAACAAGATCTCGCAGTTAGTGTAGTCTGAAATTTTAGGAAAAGACGAGATCAAACGGGGAGGCGGGTGCGACCACGTTTTTGGGCCCCCCGAGGAGAAAAAACAAAAAAAAAGCAAGAAAACCAAAACATTCTCTTTTTGAAAATTCTTCTTTTTTTTTTCTTTTTTTTCTTTTTTTCTTGAAAAACCTTCAGTTTTTCTTTGTCCTCTTTTTTTAAATTTTCCTTTTATTTTTCTGTTAAAAATTCATTTTTTACGTCTTTGTACCTTTTTGTAGTTGTTTGTCGTATTTTTTCTTTCTCCTTTCTTTCTTTCTTTCTTTCTTTTTTTTTCTTTTTTTATTTATTTTGTTTTTGGGTGTTGTTTTGCTTGTTTCTTTTGTTTCTTTTGTTTGAAAACTTGCTCGTGTCCGTCTTTCATTTTTTTGTACTAATTGACCATTTCTATGTTTATTCTCAATTTTGCTTTTTTTTGTTGTCTATTTTTTCTTTCTTTGAAAAAAACATGCTATCGTTCTATTCTTCTTTTTTCTTTTCTTCTTGTTGTGTTATTGGAAAATTCTGTTTTTTTGTCTTGGGCAACCTCGACCGCAAAAACTGGAGCAGCAGTTTCCCAGCCCGGGGTTTCGGGTTTGGCGGTCCCCCCTTTCAAGGCCGGCATCAAGCAAGCAGAGCAGAGCAGAGGAGAGAGGGGCCCCGTGGGAAGAACGGAGGACCGCAGACGGGCAAGGATCAGGCTCTTCAGCCAAGGGGGCCCCTTTCAAATCCACAAACCCGATGATCCAAAAGGCGCAACACCATTTTTTTCCCAGACGCGGATGCAAAATTTGCGTCATTTGTGCCTTGTTTGGTGTGCATTTCTTTCTTTTTTGTTTGTTGATGTCTGTCTTTTTTATTATCTATCGATCTTTCCTTCTTTCTTTCTCTTTCCAGTCTTCTGTTTTCTCCCTTTCTTTCATTCTATGTTCTTCTTTTGTACCTTCTTTTCTCTCCTTTTTTCTTTTTTTTTTCCCATTTCAATCGCAGACAGACAAAAAGCAACAAATGGACATTTTAACTCTTTATTCAGAATTCTAACTCATTTCCTTGGCAGTACAAAATTTGTTTTGTTTTGGTTTTTTTGCGCCCAATCAGCGAATTGATTAGAAAGACAAAAGAAAACTTTTCTATTCAACAAAATGCTGAACTTTTCGACAAGGGGGGGTAAATTAAATTTTGGGTTTAGATCATCTAATTCCTTAATTGGCTTTGAAACTTTAAAATTTTTTTGCGTGAACTGACTTCAAAGGATTCAAATTTTGGGGCCCATTGTTACACGAAAAGGAGTGGCTGATTGCTCGCTCTTGTTTCGAATTGTCCCTAAGTGTTGGTTTTTAAACTTGCCCCGAAGAAGAAAAGGGCCAAAAAAGGTCTGAAAACGCGTGTGTTTTGTTTTTTCTTTTCTTGCCCCTATCTTTTTTTTTCTTTTCCATCGTAAGAAAAGTCCTTTCCTGTTAGGTTGTGTCAGTTCCCCTGCAGTCATCTTTACTGTCAGTTTTGTTTTCTTCCTTTTTTGCGCGCTTGTCACACAAAAATTCACAACCCCTAAAGAGTTCATTTTAACCCCACGTAGTTAAAGGGGTGAAATATGTGGCCCGGACAATGCCACTAATGCTTGGAGCGGATTTAACGGAAGGGATGATCTCAGGAATTCATTACAAAATGAAACACTTTCTATCGAAAAAAAAAAAATTGAACATTTTAAAGGAGAAGTAGGGGTTTTTTTTATTAATAACTTCAGATCTTCTTTGCTGTATAAAGAATGTTTTCTACACGTAAAATGAATTTTTTAAGGAAAGAATATAGATTTTGCCAGTCCTTTTTTTTAATAAATTTTTTGTTGTTGTTGTTTTTTGCTGTTTTAAAATAAAGGGCCCGCTTCAAATCACCTGTGGATGAGAGTCCCGCAGATATGAGTTGGGGCCCCAGAAAGGGAAATAACTACAAAGAAATTTTAGTAGTACGCTCCGGGCGTACGGACAGGCACAAATTACGCAGCTACGTACGCATGCATGTATGCACACACCACCACAACCCACCACCACACACACACAACACACACACCCACACACACCACACACATACACACACACGCTTGTTTTGATTAAACGGGACTGGGGCTTTTGTTTTGGAAAATGGACCCCACTAGACAAGACAACTGACGTAAATCCCCCAGTTTCAAAAAACTTTTGGTGGGATGGTTTACTACAGACAATGGAGATCAAGTGTCCCCAACTCAAGCCTGGATCACCAAGGACCTGAAACAGCTGCTAAAAGGGGAGAAAGTCAGCTCTGAAGAAAAGGACCCCAGGAATATGAGCTAACCTGGGAAGATCGACAAGAGGATGGGGAGGAGAGAAGTACTCTGCAAAACTCGGGGAAACAACTTCCGCCAGGCGACTCAGGAAGTGCTGGCAGAAATCTCGCCATAACAGGGTACGGCACAGAAGCTGAATTTGGAGCAGTTGATGAGAGGAGATTGGCCAATTTTAACTGATGTGTTCTCCCACACGTTTTGCCCGCAGGACTTCAGAAATTGAGCAGCGCGGCCATGGACCGGTGCCCCAGCTCCCTGGATCCCCAGGGGAACCATCGGGTGGAGAGGAAGTCCGCGGGCTGTTCAGGAAGCTAAATGTCTTTAAGTGCCTCTGGCCCGGATGATCAGCTTTTGGGATCTGAAACCGGCACAATCTTGGCCCATGTTTCCCAAAGAGTGTTCCAGCGACATTTCAGGAAGCCATGTTCGCGTTTATGGAGGTCATCCAAAATCATTCCTGTGCAAGAAGAAAGTGATCAGTCACCCAAAGGGACTACGACCGTGGGCTAACATCAGTCCCCAAAAAAATGAAATTGAGGAAATTTTTCCTCAAGCTCTCAGGGGGGACTGAGCCCATCAAGTCCACGGGCATTTCCCGCCTACACCAGGGTAGAAGAACAGAAGATCCCATCCTGACAATGTGCACCCCTCATCCAACCTGATAGGTAGGGACTTTTGCCGGGTTCGTCTGTGGATTTTCAAGTCCCCCAACACCATTCTCCCCCTCTCCTCGTCGGGAAATACTGGCCATGGCTGTTTAACCTATATATCAATGGATCTTCGCTTCCGGGCTGACAGCCCAACAGCAAGTGTATTTTGGCCCAAGGGTTTTGTCTCTGATGTCCTGGTGCCCAATGCAGGAGCCACACAGGGGTGTGTTCTGTCGATGCCTATTAAACCATCTACATAGCGGGGAATCCCCGCCCCAAAGGAAAGGCAGCAATCTGCAGACAAGTTGCATAGACACGTCGCTTTCAGGGTGATGCACGATCTGATGAAAACCTGACGGAGGCAAATCGCAAGTTGGTGGACTGGTTTCGACAGGGAAAATTCTCAGTCAATGTCACCATGACAGAGGGGGAAAGGTCATCGACTTCTGCAGGAACCCAGCGCTCCCAAACCCCCCTTGTCATCAGGAAGAGGAAGTGCGCCCTTGTGCGCACTTTTTTGTACTTCGAACAAATCTTGACAAGTTGGAAGTGGACCCCTAACATCGCATGTGCTGCCAGAGGCCACAGCCCTCTTTTTTTCTGCGGAAGGGTCCCCAAAATTCAGGGTCAACGCACCTCCTGAAAATTTTTTTCTATCAGTAGTGATCCGTCATCTTTTTCCAAACCCTCTGTGCCTTTCCCTCAATCCTCCTTACAACCCCTCTGGTGTGTGTTTATGTTGTGTGTGTGTGTGTGTTTGTGTGTGTGTGGTTTGTTGTGGCGCGCGGGGCGCGCGCGCGCGTGAGTGTGTGCGTTGTGTTGTGTGCGTGTGGTGTGTGTGTGTGTGTGTGTTGTGTTGTGTTGTGAGGAACAAACTCAGAAATAAATAGAAAAAAAAATATGTTGTGACGTCTTTAACAAATAAAATAGTTTTTTTTTTGTTGTTATTTCCTTGTATCTGGTTTATTTGGGGATAAACTCAAGTAAAGTCCCTGTTTCCGTTTACCCAAAGAACTGCCTTTGTCGTTGCAACTAAACTAAACATTCAATGTCAGACAACATGTCTTCGGCAAGATCGGGAACAACGGCAGCAGGCATTGAAAAAGGTTTCAGCAAGAGATTAAACTCTGATCGATCCAGCTTTCAAGCGGATTGGGAAGATCTAAAATGAAGAAGGCTACAGCACGCTAGCCGTGGAGAATTGGTTCAGTTATCTGGCGAAGAGAAAAGACGGCCGCGCCCAAAGGGGACTGGGGCCATTGTGCGATCCACAACAAAAAGGGACTGGAGGCTGGAGTACCTTTGTTTGGTGCCCTTGGTCTGGAGGGTGGGGAAACTCCCCGCCTCTGGGGGGAAATTTTTTTGACTTGGTTTTCTAGAAAGCTTATGATTTGGGGGGAAAACATTTAAACCCATGTTTCCTTTTGGGTAAACGGTTTTTGGCATTGAGGAGTTTGCATTAATGGGGTGTGTTTTTTCCTCTTTGCCCCTTGTTTTTTGCTTTTGGGGGGTTGGGGTGTTTACTTCTGTTTGTCACTTTAATCTGCTGATTTCTCTTGGTTTTCGTGAATGAATTTTAAAACAATTTCCCCGTTTTAACCATATTCGCTGGGATTTTACAAAAAGAGTACAGTGTGATGTTTGTGCTGGGATCCGAATGATGCAGCTGAATTTCTGTCGTCCCCACTCAAACCCCAGCTGGCGGGGTTCGTTCCCCGTGCAAGTGGAGAAACCCCGACCCCTTTACCCAAACGCGTTTCTTGTAGTTTTGTCTCCCAGTTCGGGTTTTGTTTTCAAAAAACAGGTATGTTCATTTGGCTAGAAAAAGTTTTGTTATTGTGTCTTTGATTTTCTACGAAAATAAGTACTGTAACATTCTTTTTTAACGTCACACGGTTTTGGCACTAAAGTAATGCGTTTACGACAGCGCGTTTGGCAATGTTCTCTGGGGGTGGTGGGATTAAATTACATAAACCCAAGTGATTTGGGGGAAAACGGGGTTAAAAATTTAAAAATAAAAATGCCATGAGTTTCTTGTTCTCAGTCACCCCTTTCTTACGAGGCGCTTGTGTATTTTCTTCTTCTTGTCGCAAATTGTTGTCTTTGTAAAAAAAATAAAAACATACAAGCGTCATGTGTGCTTGCCTTTGTGTGCTTTACTGTGTTTCCTCTGTCTGAAAAGCATCACGTAGAATGTCCTTATTTAACCCCACCTAACCCCCTCCCACCTCTGTGTGTGTTGTGTGTGTGTGTGTGTGGTGTGTGTGTGTATAAAGCGTTCATGCACACTTTCCTACACACCTCTCCCCCATCCCTTTATACTGGGGGTGTTTTCCATTATTTCGGCCAGACCCTTTTGTTAGAAATGTGTACCCCTAGATTAGTACAGCAGATGGTACTCGCTGTCACAGCGAAAAAAGATACACTTTTCTGATTGGGTGCTGGGGGTAACCTCTGACATGCGTTTTCCGTGCTTTGGAAAAACGCTGCTTGAGTTGGGTTGCTATTTTTTAGTTCTGCGTACTTCACCACAAATTTTTGACAAAGTGTAGGGATAGGGCAAACCGCTTTGCCATTTTATATCCATTTTTTTTTAAAAACCGTCTTGTTTCGATATTGGGAATGGGCAGGTGTGCAGCCTCTAACTACCTGTTTTTTAAAAAAATCGTCTTCTTCTCCTGTGTGAATTCGATTTGCACCATGGCAGATGAACAACCAGTGACCTTTAAAAGCACACCCAATGCAAAGGAAAATGTTCAAGAAGGGGGAGAACATGTGAAAATTCATTTAAAAAAAAACAGAAAAAAAGAAGACATAACCCCAACTATGAAAAAAAAAAGTAAAAAAAAACAAAACAAAAAAAAACCTATCCAGAGTTCTCCTTTGAGAGTGCTTCAATGTTGCTTTTCATAGACTAGATTTAGATTTGTGATTGCATTCCAGAAAGTATTTGGGCTTTACTCGCCATGGGTTTTCACAGAAGCTGTTTGCAAGGTTTACAATGTGAAATTTGCCAGGAAAAGGGAAACATGAGACAGAGAGTGAAGAAGTTTTTAGGACCATCTAAACCAAAGGGGACTGCCCGTTGACATCAGGCCCACTGCTTCCAAAAACCCCCCGATGTATCTTTTGGGAACAAAAAATTCAGGAATCATTCACTAAATTTCACAATAAAAATCTCCCTCTAAATATACCTCCCTAACCTCCTACCCTTCTCTCACGCACATAATTGTCTACCTATATCCCTGAGTAGTGAGCCTAAGTCCGTTACTCTATGCTTCCCCTAATAAATTTTGTGTTAATATTGTGTTTCAAAAAAAAAAAATTCTTAATTACTGCTTTATATACGCTTAATTGTCTCGCCTTTGAATGACGATAGTGTGTCTCGCTAGAATGTGTCTGCTCGCCCACCACCCTCTACCCAACCTTTTATCGATGTACTGTACCTCTATTCGCATCGACAATGTATATCCCAACTGTCCCCACCTCCTGTCCTAAAAACAGCCCCCCCCCATCATACATGTTCCCCTACTCACAATGAATTATTCTCCCTCCCCCAGTCATCTACCCCCCTCTTTACTAGTGTATATCAGCCTCCTGTCCCAGATAATTCGATCGCACTGTATGACCCTCTGTTGTGTGTGTATATTCCTCGTGAGTACTGATGCTTGTCAATCCCTTTTGTATCGCGTGTTAGTGTGCCGTCTTGATCCGCCATACGTACACTGCATGACATGATAATGTCAAATTCCATACAAAGTACCCGTCGTTGCCCACTGTGTGCCCAGTGTGAATATGTCCAATGATCTCCTACTTGAAGTAGTGTTGACCTAGTGCCTTGTCGTATATTGTGTGTGTCCCACTCGCATTTGCTAGAGTGTGTATACATATGTTCAATGTGTTTGTGCATACTCATACTCACACCACATCCAATACTGGCCAAGCGATGTCACCAATACTACTAATTTAATATATAAAATGTTGTTCACTCATTAACAATGTTTGCTTGGTCGTATATCCGACCTAGACCAGGATTCCCAAGTGTGTATGCTTTATGTGATCATAAATTCACCCTCCCCCCTCTCTACACTGTGTGTGTCTGATCCTAGTAGATAAAACCGTTAATTTATCATCAGCCAGTTAGTACTATCTCCATATCTACATGCTCTGACCACCCCGCCTGAAACCGTGTTGTCTCGTATCTCCGTCACCACCCCACCACCCCACATGTGTACTCCCCAATCTAATACAATACCGTATCCATAATTGTATATACCTAGTTGTGTCTGTGATCGTCCTCTGCTACGTATCTATATGACTACATAGTAGATCTACATTGTTATTATCCCCATATAATTACTCTTTCACGTACACACAGAGTCTCACGAGATGTTCTACCACCACTGCACACCTCACCTCGCATTCACCCCGCTAAAATATGCGTACAGACATATATCTCACTGTAGTGTCACACTCTCCTTGTGCATATATCACCTCCATTCTCAGTGTGTTCTACAGTCTCCCGTGCATGTACACCTCTGTTCACACTCTCGTGTTATATCCCAATACGTATCCTGTCATCCATAAAACTCCCACCATGTATGTCCGACCACTGCCTCCCTCCACAACGCTCTTGCCATCTCGCACACCGCCCTGCCTCTCATCCATATTTTTAGAAGTTCCCGAGAAAGTGAGTGTTGTTGTAGTGTAATTAGATAGATGATGAATCCCCTAAAATATTCCCCCTCATTCTCCGTACTAAGCCAGGGGTGAGTCCTTGTCTCATTGTGTGCTTTTGTATAGATATGTTATTATACTATTACCACTCCCTCTATTACAGCCATCCGTGATGTAATTAATATCACCTACTATGTGTTTGTGGTAGCATGCACCTGAAACTTGCAGTGTAATGTATCTAGATAAGCCTCGTGTGTTTCAGACATCCTCATATAACCGCCTCCCCCCGCTGCTCTCACAGTCGCTTCTACGCGATCAACCCCGCTCCCTTATCTCTTGTTCATGGACCACACACACTCCATATTACTGCCATTGTCTTTTAGTGCTACGCCTGTCCCCACTCCGCCTTAGTGTTGTGCCCTCATAAGTTGTCTATCTCGACACCCCCCCATATCTTTGTGTGCACACAAATATGTCGCAAATTTACACTGTGTATTCTCCTAGAGTGTCCCCCTGTTCTCATATGTTGTGCACAGCGTACCCCATATTTGTGATATACATTACCTTGCATAACGACTCATACAGTAAAATACAACTCAGACGTTCGCAATCTGTAATAAGATAGAGAGATACCTCTGTGTGTGTAACTGAGTTGTTTGTGAAATTCACATAAACTCTCCATATCCAAGTGTTCACTCTCTATACACTCTACAATACATGATGTTCTCTTTTACATTAAAATTTTAATTCCCCCTCTTCATATCTTCAAGTCTTGTGTTTCACATTGATTACAATCTATTGTCTAAGAGTTATCCTGTAATCACATCTAACCAGTTAAAGTTTCTGCTATTTTGTTAGAGTCCCGTCCATATTTTGTCCTCTATGAACAAATCTCGTATCGCTCCTAATTACAACTGTAACTACCGCTCTCTGCATCTTAATGTATGAGTAACTATTCGTCTACCCCCCCCACTACCCCACCTCAATTTATTTGTTTATGTTTCAATTTGTTTCAGTTCTTTAATCATATGACGGAGTAACACCTATGTCATATTCACAATGATAATGTACTAACTATAACCTATCATCTATACTGCATATAACTTATTTGTATATATGTTGCACGTAAGTATAGAGTACTGAGTGTATAGTGTAAACAAGCCTAAAATCGTCTATAAGGTTATCGATACCGTACAAATTCATTGTCCCCGCTAGTAGTATATATTAATAATAACGCATATTAAACGTGCTTCCGCACATCCCAGAGAAAAAAGATCACCAGAATATAAGTACCTGAAGGTGTCAAAGTATAAGCTGTAACTTCCCACCCTCTCAATAGACCTGTGTCGAGAAATATAATAAACGTATTGAATATTGATTGTCTAAATAACAGCAAAACCCCTTTCATTGAGTAGTATGTCCCTAACTCACTGCCCAAAACCCTACAACAAAACTAAATTACCCCCCACAATATCACCCCCCACCAACCTCCTCCCAAATAAAAACTCTCACCAACCACAAACCCCCCCCCCCCCATCCACCAACCCCCAACTTACTTTAACCACACTATACCCCTCACTTACACACCATCCCACCACCATTTAAACCTTGTTCATTTCTTACAAATAATCTTTTACCAAATCTTATTAACAACTATCCTCACTACCATTTTTTAGTCTGTAATCTCATTTACTCACCCCGTTGACCGATTTACATACCAAGTGATCATCCTGCTTTCCTTCAATCATATCGTACCCCAAACCCACAACACATTTTTTAATTTTATGTATTTGTGTGTTTATGTAGTTGTAGTCTAGTTTATATTGTAAGAAATGCATATGTTGTCTAATACGCGTATGACCCCTTCCCCTTACTGACTGAATATACTTATAGTGTCTCGCATGAGTACACCCTCTCTCTCCCCTCATTCTTTACCATTCCCTCCAACCACACCAAAACCTTTCTCAATCCATCCTTACTTCCCTCATAAATTCAAATACTTCACTACCAACAAACACTCAATAACCATATAATCCTAACCAAAAATACCCAATTCCCATCATAACTAACCCACCCCTCCAAAAACAACAACCAAAAAAACAATCTCAAATGTACATTACATCCATATATACATAACCAACATAAAATACCACTTTTGCACCCGATCGCTCGAGCCAATAGACTAACTCCTCAAGTGTATAACAAATCTCCAGTAGTCTACACAATCTTATTAGTCCCCCTCATGAAACCCTGACATCCTATACATCCTCACTCCAGAATTTAAATAAAACATTATCCTCATCATCATCAAATCCTGTGTGACAAAATACTCACAAGAGAAGCACTAGTTATGATATGTATGATACAGTTGTGTACAGATATGTCCCAGTTATATAGTGTCATCTAGAGTGCCTATACATATGATACTCCACAATTTCCAACGTTAACAAGTGTATTCTTAATAAATTAGTCTGTGTAACGCTCTATGTGAAAGTGATCTCTACAGTTGTCGTGTAACTTATAAATGACACTCGCACACACCCATATAATGTATCCTACATTACACTTCCCACTCAATATATCGTCTCCCTAGTAGAAATACACCCCTGTATTAAAAACTGTGACCACTACTCCCACTGATGTGTAATATCCAGACTAGCTATATAGTAGTTTAAAACACGCCATCACGCGCGTGATCAGTACTCGTAATAAGATTATATCAATCTGCACACTGCCCAGTGTGTAGCAGAAGTACCCTCAGAATTACAACCCCCCGATAACTGCGTAGATCCATATGCCCCCAAAAATCAAATAATATAATCCATACCCATCAGATCACTTCTATCTAATACAGTCCTCCTAAGTGTATCCATCATATCAAACCACACACACTCTCTGTACTAACACAGGTGTCTGTTCTGTGTACCACGCAACAAACAAACACTATAATCTCTATAGTCGTACACACCTACCCTCGCTAACCATAACCCCCAAATTGTTACTCTACTGAGCTCATCCCTAATCACTTCTCACACCCCCCCTCACATTCCACACTCTGTACATCGCATTGCTATATCTTTTCTACTGTGTATCGGCTGTAACACATCTGTAGTCACATGTCCAAAAATCTGTTTATTTCCACTTGTCCATGACCTTAGTAGTAAATCAATCCCAAAAAACACTATTCAGCCTCCAGATTCCTCTCACAGTCCACTGTATCCCAGCTATGTCATACCAAGATCAACATACAAGACTTCCAACGCGATATGTCTCTGCTATCATCCAAAATCAAAACATTATAATACTCACAATTTCTTATTTTATATATATATTACCATATTGTCTGTCTATGTACTGTCTCATCACCCTCGTCTCGTATATATCTGCCTTTCATATGATGTCAGTGCTTCTTAGTTATTTGTTGTTCTTGTGTTTTGTTGTATTCATCCCATATATATATTTTCTTGTCTCGTTATAATGTACGAGTATAGTGTCTTATTATATATTCTATTTTATCTCTGTCATGTCCTGTTCTTTGTACTGTTGTGTCTTATCTGTTTCCCTCATCCCCCCCCCCCTCTCTCTCTCCCCCCTCTCACCCCCCAAACATCTCTCTCTTCTCTCACCCCCCCACCCCCTCTATCTCATATCACCCCCCCCACCCTAATATATATTTATATTTCTATCTATCTATATTCTTTTATATATATAATATATAATATATTATATATATTTCTTATATTAATATATATATTAATCTTTTTATCTATATATATATATATTATTATATATATATATCTCTTTCTCTTACCCTCTCTCAACACCCCCCCACCCTTCTCTTCTTTCTCTCTACCCTATATGATCTGTTAACCCGAGTTGTGTGTGCTGTGTATGCTATATATCTGTCGATTTTCTCTATGTGTCTTTATTTTTACCGTCTGTCTGTGTTTGATTGTTCACACGCCCCTCCTCGCGCCCACTCTGTGCTTAATATATATATATTGTGTTGCTAATAGTTTTTTATGTAAATGTCTGTCTCACTCTACGCCTCGTACGTGATACGCATCCGATCTTCTATCTTCCCTCTCATGTAGCATACCCTCGCTCCCTATACGCTATTCTATTCTCGTGTCTTTTACCTCTCTTCCCCTGACATGGTGTGACTGTCCATGCTGCTCGTATCTTTATGTATCGTGATAAGTCCGTGTTCTATGAAGCTCCCGTACCTAGTGTTATAAGTATAGCCTCCCAGAACACTCTATCAACAACAATGCATATGTGTACGTCACCTGTGCCCTGTTCCGCCATGACTAGACCTAGCACCTACACCATGCAACTGACGCTCATCTGTTACTTCTTGCTTGTGTGACTCATACCAAAACCAGTCATATGAACTCGTCTCTCTCTTGTCTTGTCACCTCGTCTTGACTTGTACTCTATCTCGTCCCACACACCCCACTACACCCACATTGTGTCTACTCTGTCATTGAGTTCTCTTTGACCATGGTTCTGTCTTATCTCGTGTGTTTTTTTGTCACAAATGTCACATTGTATCCTTGTTACTATATGTCAACACATATATCTCAATTGAATATCATACTCTTGACATGTCTGTCTGTACTATTGTGTAATGTGTGCTCATCCCTCATTCCTCTTCTTCTTCTATACTGGTATTGTGTATTGTCAGTATATGTAGCAATCGTCACGTTACATTGTCATCTATATTTGCCTGTCATCATAGCCTAACCTGTATCAGTATCCTACTGTCCTCAGTTGTACTCATGTCCTCCACCCTCCACAACTCCATGCACCCAATAGACTGTTATGCATGTGTGCGACCTATCTGTCACTATGACTGTCAATGTGCTCACCCTCACTCAGTTGTCCTCCCTACTGACATCTGTATCTACGTCTTCTGTCCTGGCTCCCTCCTGTTACTGTTCGTGCGCCCTACCCAAGATGTCACCTCCATGTCATGTCTTGACTCTCTTTCTCTTCTGATACTACCCTTATCCAACCCCACTGAACTTACCTCTGTCTGTTTCTATTGTATGTCTAACACTCCTGTTGACAGACCTTCTGTTCAGACTCACTACCTCTTGCAACGATGTATGTCTACGGTGCTGTAGTATTGTCCCTCTATGTGCTTTATACTTGTACATCTAGTATCAATCACAACCGCAATTTCCATTGCACTCTGAATTCTAAGTCACACACACTTCAAAACCCATCCCACGCCTACCTCCATCCTCTAGTCGTCTCCATTCACGCCAGTCTGATAGTGACACTGCCGTATGCCTGTTCATCTGTATGCCCTATGTGTCCACTCTAATCCACCTCTATCACCAACTCCTGCACTGATCGTGCTGATATCTATTTGATCGTCCTATGTCTGTGTCTTAGATCTTGTAGCAAGTGTTATGACTCTACTCCAGGACCTCTGTCCTATTCTACTAAGTCAATGCGTATGTCTAGATGTCATGTTACGTAAATGTGTCAATGTAAGTCAATATCAAAAGAGTGTTACCCATGCAAAAAACACTTCTATGCAAAAAAGTAATCGTTCACCTTCTGCATATTAAGTACTTTAAGACTTATGCGTGCCTTAGAGCCATGTAGTATACCTGTCCATACCAATCTTATACAATCTTCACATATAACTAAACTGTGTTGCTGTCGTGAATATACAGTTGTGTTCTTTGTGTCATTCTGTTGAGAACCCTCACTGTCATGTCAATACACGTGTGTCTGTGTTGTCACTCGCGCCACCAACAATTTGTCTGTGCCTCTCTTTGTGTCGTATCTGTCTGCCTAGATAGAACATCGTCCATTGACTCTTAATGTTGTTTTAACCCACGTATCCCTGTGACGTGTCTTGTGTCTGTGTATCCGTGTTTGTAATTATGATAAAGTCTTACTCTAGTAGATTCTCGTACACATCTCCATTTGTCTGTCTGCCTTCAGATTTGTCACTCTATACCCCCTAACGTTATGTTGTCTTGTATGAACCCAACAGAGAGGACAGATCGTGACTCACAGCTCTCTGTTTCCACCATCTCCTCACTCAGCGTTCTCACCTATATGCCACTGATTTGAACTCTCATAGATAAGTTTTCACCCACCCAGCTACTCATAAAGACTGTGTCCACATCACCATGTTCCATCAGCTTGATTTAGACTATATACACTCCTCCTCAGATGTATAAATGGAACCACACAATAGAAACATCGTGTGTAAGTTGTCATCATATTATAGCTGAGCCTACCTCTGTGTGTCTCACGACTTCTATATCTGTACTGACTCCTTATCCAGCCCTCACTCAGACCCATGAGTGTCTGACGTCACAGTCACAACTCAATACTGGTGCTCTAGACAGTTATCTCTCAGTGACACCCCACAACAAGCCACCCCCTGCGCGCACACAGCCCACTGCCCGAGTCCAACTCACTAATTCACACACTCTTGCAACTCAATAACCATCACGCATCCCCACTCACCATCTGTCCACACTCCGCACGCCGCCCCCCTGCGTCTACCTCACACATCTACACCTCGTTAACCCCCTCACCATTATGCAACCCATACACAAATCCAACCCATATTTAAGCCAGAGCACTACACACATGTCTAACTATTAGTGATAATCTGTCAACACTCTTTACCCCAGACAGAATACACACACGTCCCTGTGTGCATCTACTCCCTAGACAGATAGAGAGACAATAACCACGTCCACCAAACTCGTGTATAATTAGAGTGACAACAGTACGCACACGTGTAAATAAACCATATAGAGTGTGTCATCATATGCTCTTCTTGTGTGGTGTCGCAGAACACCTCAAAACTCCAGAATATCAAACCAGTGCACTAACACAATCTGTCCCCTATAACACAACTGCATAACTGTGTATTCTCAACTCCATATCTTTTACCCAGTACCATTAAGTGTGTGCCACCCAGTAAGAAGAACAAACCAGTTAGAATCACAAACCCCAGTCAGACTCATACTCTGTCTGTCTCTCAATTGAGTTATAATATATATGACTTCTCATATGTCAGATATTGTCGCCTGTCTAATATAATATGGTATGCATGTACATAATGTGTCATGAATACAAACCAGTGTTTGTGTCTATACAATAGTGTGTACACATCTCAAATTAAACCTGAGCTAGTACCCCCAATGTTCTCAATACACTATTCTTTGATCCATATCAACTTAAAGAACAACAAATATTTACATGTATAGTCAAAGAAATCAAATAGAATGTCTAAGAGTTAACTCGCTCCTGTAAATCTGAACATACCACAGTAAGTGCGCATGTAGTGAACTGTATTCGTTGCAAACACTAAGATACCTCTCCTTTGACTACTGTGTGTATGGCTTCTGAGCAGAATCTCTCTAATACTGTCTCCTTGAATTCTGTTGCACACAATACCACATATACACTAGTAGTGTGCGAAATCAACACTTTTTCAGTAACCTAGCATGAGTGAAGTTAAGTATGATACGTGCGCAGTCGAACTACACTTAATCTATATGTTAGTCGACTCAAGCATTAATTATTCTTATCTTGTTTGAAAAGTGTCTTGTAAATGTCTCCGCGAATTGGTAGATAACGCGACACAGACAATAGATGGTGATCAGAGAATAAAAGACGCGTCTTGCGGGCTATGGCTAGACTCGCCGCTGAGATGGTGATAGGTGCTACTTCGTGTGTGTGTTAACAGATGTCATAGTGAACTGTCACTGTCAATAGTGCTTCTGTAGTTTCTGTAGCTGTCTGTGCATGTTATTGTTGGATAGTGAGAGATATAATACTGTTATGTGGCTTTAATCAGATAAATAGCATATGCACTGAATGTGACAGTTTATATCTAAGATGTGCGGCCAGAGTGTAACATGATAGAGACTGTCTACTCAGTTACTGTGTCGCACGGCCTTGGTGTCCATATAGAAGTCACTCACTAGCTGATATGCGTGAGTGACACCTCAGTCGAATCAATCTCGATGTCATTGCCCAGCGCACATAGTGAGCGCCTTGTGAAGGGAGATAAGTTCGCATAGTCGGAGGCGTGATCGATTAGGATGTAGAGACCTGTGTGAGTGCTGCTGATCAGCAGATGGTGATTGTGTGAAATGGAGAGGTAGGCGTCCATGTTCCGGTACTGGTGTGTGAGGTGACTACAAATACTTGTTCGCAACTAGTATGCGCGGGAACTCATGCGATCTACTAGAGAGCAGTTCCTGTGTAGCTAGAGAGAATCTGTTGCTTCTATGTGTTCTCAGACGGATTTATATCTGGTATCGTATCTTTCTGTTACTGTGGGTTTTTTCTGTGTTCCAGATTGTGTGCATGCTAATGTGAAGTATATGCCATGTAACGAATCTAGTGCTACTGTGTGACTCGAACAGTGACAAATGTCCGTACAATTGTTTCTATCTTGTTCTCGCTGCTGTGTGTTCCGCCTTAGTCATCAACTTGCGCTGTGCCTGATGTTGCATGGCGTACGTTCTCTGTCCTCTGCTGTGTGACAGGTGGTGGTGTGCTATTACGTCACCGCCTCGTAATGATAAGAGACGTAAGTTAGAGTTGGCTGCCGTGCTGTGTGTGCCGCGTGGTGACACCTTGGGCTTATGTATAGCGGAACTTGTATATCAGAGAAGGTCACTTAGTGAGTGCTATCAGTTTTCTGTGTGTAGGTCACCTGTCTCGTTCGTGCTTCTCATTGTTGCTTGCTCTGTCTTCTTGTCTGCATTCCGTGTCTGCTGTGTTTGTTCGTCGTAGCCGTCTTGCTGTTTGTATGACTTCCTCGAACATCGGCGTCTCTCTAGAAGTAGTAATCTCAGCATAGTGAAATACATAATTAGCGCTACGATGGGAAAGTGTAACCCATGGCATGAGTGTTGCGCGCTTGTGGACGGGGATGGTGTTTTTTTTCCTATTTTATGTTTTATTATAAGTTGAAACCATACTTCAAGTTATCAGAAAATGTGAGTGCGCACAGTCGGTTGGTGCTTGCTTGCGAACTTGGATTAGGTGAAGTTGGTGGGGGGGTGGGCGGGAAGATTCTTCCCCTCCCCTCACCTCCCATTAACATTGGGCTTATTCGTTGGTCTGACAACTGCTAAGTCGTTAGCCACGATACCCTCTTCATTAATTCTCTCATCTAAGTTGTTAAGTCATCATATTCATTCAGCTTAAAATCTTTGCGCAGTGTCGGTTTGAAAACTTAGACGATGTGGTGTAGCCTGTATGGACTAGTCCGCACGCAGTGACACCTCCTTGGTTGAAAATCTGAAACTCTGTGTGTGTGTGTGGTCGTGTGTGGTGTGTGTGTGTGTGTGTGTGTGTGTGTGTTGTGTGTTTCTTCGCTTAAACTGGACAGGCCCGTTTAGAGGAAGTATCTGTGCTGAGGGGGGGGGGAGAGAATTGGGAGGGGAATGAGGGTGCAGAGATAGACGAGGACAGAAAACCGATGTACCTAGATGAGCTGAAAGATTCTTTTTTATTTCAATACTATATTGTGACAAGCGAGGTTAGCATTAGAAAATTATGGCCGCCTGTGTGTTTCTGTCGTGTGTGTGTGTGGTGTGTGTGTGCTGTGACTGTGTGTGTGTGTGTGTGTGTGTGTGTGTGTGTGTAGTTGAGTGTGTGTGTGTGTGTGTGTGCGTGCGTGCAGTTGCCGTGCGGGATGCATGCGTGCGTGCGTGCGTGCGTGCGCGCGTGCGTGTGTGTTAGCTCTGTGTGTGTGTGTGTGTGTGTGTGTGTGTGTGTGTGTGTGTGTGTGTGTGTGTGGTGTGTGTGTATTCCACCTTTTTTTGACTTCCTTTCTGTCCCCTTCCTTGTCTTCTCTTCCTTGCTGTGACTTGTTGTTATCAGTACTATAACTATCATCATTAGTATTAATATTATAACTAATGGTAATGATAATAGTTATGGTATTTTACTCATTCATATCTTTTAAAGAGTGAAGAAGCTCCATGGTGCATTCCATGTCATGTACTACTCACAATGAAACATAATTTTTTAGTGTTGGGACTTGCATGATGTGAGACACAAACATTTTACAGCAGATGCCATCAAAACCTTGTTCAGAGATGTTCCACCTGATGCGATCTTTGAATTCTTGAAAGCGATTAACTTTTTTCATCGGATCTGAGATTTCATAGAGGAACGATCATTAACAAAATTTCGGGTGAGTTTTTAAGAGGATGTATTTTTAAGAGTTGTGTGAATTAATGACTTGTGAGTTGACTTCAACGCGGTGACAGCCCAAATATGGCCCTGTGCGGTCGGCTGGGCTATAAGCAACATTACCTTACCTTACCTAGTGTTATAAGTGTTTTTGAACCCAGCACTGCGCCACAGATTTACAACATGTTTCTTTTTTCTTTCTGTTCTTGTAATCTAGTGTTGAATAATTGCTGTTGCTTATTTTCTTCTCCTCACCTTCTTACTTAAAGTATTTTGTAATTTTTCATGTTGTTGAGGCACGCGTATGATGATTTTCTGCACATGTTGGATAGTTGATTGTCGATGTTTATTCATGAAGACAGAATCATGTACCTCAGAAGGATTAATAACACTAGAAGAACCATCCCAACTTTGACAAACATGAGAATGATACAAGCTCCATTTTTGTTGTCAGCTTTCTTAATGTCATGTACCTCAGAAGGAGTAATAACACTAGAAGAACCATCCCAACTTTGACAACATGAGAATGATACAAGCTCCATTTTTGTTGTCAGCTTTCTTAATGAAGGTTACCTAAAAGGAGAAATGTCGGTTACACCTAAGGAATGGATTATAATTAGTATTCCGAAGGAGGATAAAGCTGCAGAGTATTTTAAGAACTGGCGGTCAGTTACGCTTTGAAAAGTGACATATGAAATTGGGTCAACTTGCATAGCTAACAGAACAAAATCCGTTGAAGCGGTTATCAAAGGCAAAAGGAAAGCAAAGAGAGACATGGTTATGCTGGGGTTGAAGAAGGAAAAGGATATTAAGAGGTTCCGAAGGCAGTCCAGCGTGCCCAACAAGATCAATGGAGCACGTGAAAAAGTGCAGTATTAAGAATATTTGTTGAAAATAAGATGTGGCAAATGGCTTCTCTGAAAACAAAAACAACAACAACAACAACAACAACAACAACAACAACCAAACAAACAAACTTGCGTGATCCAACGTACAGGAGGTACCTGATAGCTACGTGGTTAAAACGTCTATGCACTGACAGTTTTCCAAATTTGGTTTGCTCAGACCAAATAGGGTGACTGAAGGATCAGTTTGAATCTTCTTATCAGAAAGCCACTCCTTCCTTGCTGACTCTATTTCATGGAAGACGCTGTTTTGCTTTCAGATCATCCCAGAGCTTCTCTAGGCTTTGCTCCTCCAAGTACGAGGCCATCTTCATTTGTATGAGATTTCTCTTTCTTTTCTGGATGTTATCTATCATTAGCATCCAGATTTTTTAAAAATATCTCCAGCTTTTTATAGGTGTCCCTAAGTTTGCATCAGCAATACCTCCAAATGGTGTTGGATATCCCTCGGTGCGTTCTTTCTTATCAATGCACTCAGTTATATATGGTTATCCTCCCGTTCCTCCTTGACGCCACTAGGTGTCAGGCTGAAGTTCGAGCGTCCTGACATCGACAGCCTTTAAAGATTCCTCGTCTGAAAAGTCAGCGTGGATGTCTTCGGCACTGTGACTTACATTGTGACCTTGATTTCTGGTGTCTTATTTGCTGGTGTGGTGCATGGCTCCTCATTCATCGAACTCTTCATATAGCTTTTTCTTGTCGTGTGGAACTTCTTGCTACATTCGGTCGAGGATATTCTTGAGCATAGACCAGGAAAATCCTCTTGACCTATATTCGTAATCTATCATAGAGAAGCAGTCGTTTATCATGTTCTCTCCTTTCAGCGAATCCTTGGAATTTTTTTTGTAAGCAGCATTGTATTCTTTAAACATGTGTTTGTTTCAACTCTGCTGTTTGCAATCTAAAATGGTTGTTTCTTAGAAAATAAGTTCTTCATATTCGTTCTTTGCAACGTCAGAGTTCCATCCTAAAAGCTTTAATTCATTGTATACTGTGCCAGTTCAAATGTAACAGTAAATATGCTGACATACCAAGACCCAGTACCCTTGCTAAAACCTTGTGGAACTATTGAGAGATGGAGATGGATCGGAAAACAGAACACGATGGACTGAAAGAACCGAAGAGAGGATGTAGAAATCTTCAATAGAGACTAAGGGTCTGCACACGACAGAGGCGGCAACTCTGCAGGACGTGTTTACGTCTATTCAGGCCGCCCCATTAGCAAAGTCCAAAACTACTACTTGCAAAGTGACTGTCTAAAACTACTGATGTTCGTCTAAGTTTGTGTTATGAATTTTATTCAAACTGAAGTTTCCAGCCCAGCAAATTTCTACCTAAAGTATTTGGCACCACCTTTGCTTCTCCTGTTAACATCTGGATCGTCCATTTGTTGTGAACGTATGAACTGAGCTTTTCTAGGACCAAGAAGCTCTTCTTAGAGTATTCCTTTCACCACCCTTGCTAACCCTGTTAACATCTCAATTGTCCATGAGTTACCTTATTATTCAAACAGCTGGGTATATTCTATGGCAAGAAATAGTTCTCTTTCTTCCTGGTCAAAATTGAGCGATTTCTCCTCATTGAAATTGTGATTCTTTTCATCCTTATTTGTTCCTCATTTCACTCTCTTTTCTTGATGGAGGTTTCTGCTGACTTTGATCCTAGGTTAAAAGGAAATAAAGAAAACAAAGCCAGATACAAACGAACGAACAAACAGACAAATACAAACACTTTGCTTTAATTATTCAAGGCAAGAGTTCGACTGGCGTCTGTCAGTGAGAATCCTTTGACAATAAAGGACAAAACTTTTGTTAATTTGCAGAACATGGCATCGGCTGATTCGCATACAATTTCCGACAACATGGACATAATTATTTCTGATGGCTCTACTTGGTCGCCTGTCGATACTCAAAATTCGATAACAAAGAACGTGACAGTGTCTGAAGAGCCCCCTGAGGGATGTGTGGTGCTGTTAGCAAAACCTGGAGCCTTCATTCCTTGGAACAACCCAGACAACCTCATCAGCCAACAAGTGCAAATGGCGATGGAGGCAGCTGTGGCTCTCGTTTTCTTTCCCATCCTCTTCTCCATCAGCCTTCCCTGCAACATACTCAACATAATCGTGTTCTGTAAACAGGGGCTGAAAG
>CM065715.1:109247324-109259824 GCA_033310375.1 Conus canariensis | reverse complement strand
CAGAAAATAATTCCAACAATTTTTACTTTTTCTTTAAATCTTATATCATATAGATTTTCTTTATGTGTTTTCATTCTGCCAAGCCACATTGCCTCTGTTTTGTTTTTATTAATTACTAGATTAGTAAATTCAGAGAATTTATCTATCATATGAAGAACTCTTTTCATTTCATCTTTATCACGAATAAATAGTGTGATATCGTCTGCATAGAGTATTATCTTTAGAAGAGGGGTAGGGGATACCTCAGTGGCTGCGATGGGCATTTCAAGGCCCTTAAGCTGATTATCGTCTCTTATTTTGATGGCCAGCATTTCTAAGGCTATTATGAAGGCAAGTGGAGAGAATGGACATCCTTGTCGTATGCCTGTATTAACTGGAAAACTCTCTGATAACCAACCTAAGTAACTGATACTACTCTCGGTATTTGTACCTAATACTTGTACCCATCTGACAAAGTATTCCCCAAAGCCAAATTGTTGGAAAGCCCAAACAATAAATTCCTTTGACACTGAGTCAAAAGCGCGGCGGTAATCAACTGCCAACAGAATACCTGGCTTATCTAGTGTGTTCATCATATCTATAACATCATCAATTAGTCTAACCATTGTACTGATTTTTCTTCCTTTTATAAACCCAACCTGGTTTTCATTGATAATACAGGTGATTATCTTTGTTAGGCGTAAAGCAAAACACTTAGCAATTATTTTATCATCTGTATTTGTGAGAAATATTGCGCGCCAATTGGCCAGTTCATCACGTGGAAGTATTTTACCTTTGTGTAGGAGGGTAATTACAGCTTGTTTTTGCATAGCTGACATCTCACCTTTGAGATAAGCCATATTGAAAGATTCATATATCATATTGCTCAATTTAGACCAAAAGAACTTTAGGAAACTGGTTGTAATTCCATCTGGTCCAGGTGCTGAGTTATTCTTCATTGCTTGTAGGGAAATTGCAATCTCCGCAAGCGAGAGTTCTGAGTCAAGGTTCCACTTTTGTTCTTCTGATAATTTAGGGATTCGGGTTCCATTCATGAAACCGTTTGCTATATTAGCATCGAATTGTCTAGCTGTGCTATACATTTCTCTGTAGAACCGTGTTTGTTCTCTCATAATTCCTTCCTGTGATGTTATAATATCTCCCTGAGGAGTTTTTAAGGTGTCCATTATTTTTGCACTGGCTCTTGCCTTTTCCAGATTGAGAAAGTATTTAGTATTTTCCCCCCTCTTCTATGAATTTAATTCTAGATCTTATTTGTGCACTTCTGGCTTCTTGACAAGCAAATGTTTCTAAGGTTCGTTTTAGCAATTCTATTTTATTCATAAATTGTAGGTTACCGGGGTCTGCAGACAAAGCCTTTTCAGCATCATTCAATTGAAGCTCTACTTCTTTGAGGTAGTTTCTCTGTTTTTTTTTTTCTTTTTTCTGTGCTGTATGCAATACAGAACTCCCGTATTTTGATTTTACACAAGTCCCATTTTATCTGAGCGTCTGAATAGTTGCATTCTTCAGTGTATTGTTCAATCATTGAATTCATATCTTGAATAAATTGTGCATCATGTAATAAACTATCGTTAAATTTCCAATAGGAAGGGCCTATATTGATATGTGACACTCTGTATTTTAATTCAACTAGTCTGTGATCAGTATGTGGCACCGAAACGATGTCACATGACAAAACTTTGTCAAAAATACTGCCTGTTGCCTGAATGTAATCCAGTCTCCTGGCAGTAAACGGATTTCTGCAACTCCAACTATATTCTTTTCCATCAGGGTGATGTAGCCGCCATACATCATTCAGAGCAGTTAAAAACCATGCTCTGAAAAACTTCAACATCTCTCACCCCGTGTGGCTGTCCACTAACGATGTCTACGTCATTATTCAACACGCAGTTAAAGTCGCCACAGAGAATATGTTCACCCTCTAGTGATTCAATATATTTAGTTAATTCATCATAAAAGGTTTTCTTTTCTTTTGAAGCATTCGGTGCATATGCATTGATTATATTTACTTCACGTTGGTCGTCATTATAAGTTACCGTGACAATTCGTTCTGTTTTGTGTATACACTGTACTTGATGGGGGAAACACTTTCTGATCAAAGTGATCTGACCTTTGCTTTGATTGGAGGAGGGAGAACAAAATAATGTACCACCCCATTCCTTTTCCCGCAAGTCTCTATCTTTATCTAGAATAAAAGATTCTTGCAAACAGATGATATCATACTTATTTTGCTTTAAGTATCTAGATACTTTTTCTTTTCAAGTTATTACGAAGGCCGTTCACATTGAGTGAGCAAATTGTTATCGAGTTCATTTTCAGTTAATCTTGATATTGTCACCATCTTTTAGCCTGTGAGGCGTTTATAAAAAAAAAAAATAAATAAATAAAAAGAAATTAAAAAGAGGGGGGGGGGGGGGAGGGGGCGAGGGGAAATCTAGGTGAAGTTCCATAATCGTTGTCCATAAACAAAGCATTACCAATCCCATGGGAGGCATCTGAGTTTCTGCTGTCCCACTCATGTGAGCGAATTATCCGCTGTCTGAGTGTGGTTGGCTTTGGTGGTGGTTTGTCCATCATCAATGAGCGCCAGGTTATCTTTGTGGAAATCTTTCCAGGCTGAAGATTTCCGCGAGTTGGTGACCTTCTTTGACAGTTTACCTGGGCTGTCTGAGGATGACGGGGAATTTAGTCTTTTTCTTGAAGCTGGAGTGCCAGATCTTGTCCGCACTTCGTGAGCAGTTGTGACTCGTAGAGATCTGGGTCTGCTCCTGTCGGGTTGTTCTGGCTGCTCCCCTGTTGTGGTTGCAGTGGTGGCTGTAGGGGATGTAGTGCTGTCACCTTCCTCGTCGTGATGCACATCTAGTTCTTTGCTGGATGGGGGTTCAGTGATGGACTCCGCCGATAGTGAAACAGAGGCTTCTTTTTCAGGCTGAGTCAGGTCACACTGAGGAGACCCTTTCTTCTGTCCTGGTTTTCTACAGTTCATGCAGACGATGTCGTTTGGGCAGTTACTGGCAGAATGACCTTTTTGAAGACATTTTCTGCAGTCTGATTGCTCCCGTTTCTGCATTTCCTTCTGCTCAAAGTGAAACAGAGTGGCTTTAAAGGGGCCCATTTCGAGGCGCTTTGGCAGAGGTTTCTCAGGAACTTCAATGTAGATGAATCTACGTCCTGTGAGCCAACGCGTGAGTGCCCCAGAACGGTCCCTGTCACGCTCCATGCGGAGCGCTGAGCGTGCGTTAATCCCCAGTTTCTTAAGTGCATCATGAATCTCCTTGTTTGCGAATGAGAGGGGAAGATTTCCTATCGTCAGTTTGGTTGTTTTTATTTCTCTGTCGCCGTCTTTAGTGGACACAATGAGTGGGTTTTTATCGCACACAGTCACTAGCATCCCTCGCAATGCAATACCTTGGAGGATGAGTTTTGTGCGGGCATCCATTGAGTTTGGATAAATTTCTCCATACCCCAAGTTTCTGGGCTCCGAGAATCGTGCCATCACCTGTTCTTTTTTCACACGCACCACAAATGTCAGACACACTGTATGTGTTATCAGCTTCACCCGGAAGGCTTTTTGAATGGATGAAAACCGGCAAAATATTCGTATTTGATGCGATTGAGTTAGCCATGATTGACATCTTTTTTTTTCAAAGTCAGCTATCGGCGATAATGCGGGAAAAAGAAGAAAAAGAACACACATACACACAAAAAACTGTAGTGGAAAAAAGGCTGTACCGTAACACTGTAGGCCAAACTGCGATGAGAAGGGAAAAGCCCTCCGAAAAAAAGACAAGACAGTGTGTGAACTGTCAAGGAAGGGAAAAGAAACCTAGCACTGAACACAGAAGAAGCAAAAGCACGCAAACGCAGAGCTCACGAAAAACCCAACCGACTTCGGTGGATGTCAGCTGTGAACTCTCTGCGCAGCAATGTCGATTTCAAACCTCTTCAGCTCGCGGGCCATGATGGCTGTTTTCCTGGCGTCGTCAACTTGCTAAAAGTCGTCAGAAAGGCCAGGAAACATCGTTCTGGCGTTCCCGGTTGCCAGCTGCAAGGCTGGTAGTTTGTATTTCCTTTTTATGTTATTGCCTGGTGCAGGGTTTACAGTCTGCTCTTCAGTCTTCCCCTGAGCTCCGAGCACCCATTGAAGCAGGCAGACTGTGGCGGGTTAGCACCTTATTGGCTGGGGGCTGTCCAGCTTGAGGCAGACGGTAGCTGACCAGTGGAACGCGATGGTCCCTCCCACCATTGGAGAGAACCCATAACGCCCGTGCTTATGCCAATACTCTCTGGGCTTATAACTTGTAACTGCTATCTCCCGTGTTGTTTATGTCACTGGCATACCGGCACTGGAGTGATTTCTCTAGGGCGCAGGCCTGGGCGAAGTTTGTGGAGATCCTGGGGTGCCCAATCGCCAGAATCCCCCTCTTGGCTTTGCTGACAGGATCCATCGGAAAGGACAAGCCAGTACAGTATGGTGCCAGAGCAGCCGCAGGAGTTGCCGGAAGGTGTCACGGTGTGTAGACCAACTGCCTTAAGGGCTCAACTCCGGATTTTTTTAGGGTTTACTCCCTCAGCTTTTGTCTCTCCCGAGACATGCACAAAGCAGCAAAATTATTTGACCCATTGCCAGAAGTCTGATTTGTGGGCATCAGATTGTATCCACACACCGGCGGGTCTGCATGCCACACGTCTTGGAGCCAGACTTCCTCCAAGTCCCTTGTAGTTTATCCGAAGTCCATAAGGTCCCAGTTGACATGTATTGCCATGAAGACTATATAGGGCTTGCTGGTGGGGAGGCTTTACACTGACAGGCAAAGACTGACGCATTCTGCTCCCCTTTTCGCATTGTTGCAAGCAGTGGTGCTAGTCACCGGTGGAGACTGAAAGTGAGAGGTGACCATCAAACACACATTTCGCTGAAACATGAGGCATTTTACACCAGCCATGGAGACCTACTACTCTATCCACAAAGGCACTAATTCTTGAGAAGAAAGGACAGCTGCAGTGAGACAAAAGATATAGGCAAGGAAAGACTGTGCCAGCAATCGAGAGGTCGTCTCGCACATACCCTATCTAAGCTGTCATCGCACATTCCTTGCAAGCATTGGCTTAATTAGCCACCTGCGTATCCACTAATCGTCTCATCCTTCTCAACTCCAAGGTTACTGAACTGGTCCGCGTGAACTAGACAGACGAACAACATATGATAATTATGCTGAAAGAGTACGTACACCATTTCTTTTTTCAAAGATCGGTAGTCAAAACACGTGCACAATTTAATTTCTGCGGTTATGACATACTGCAAGAACAGATCTCCTCTATTCCTCACTTCCCCATCCCTTCCTCCACCTCCACCCCTGCGGAAACACGCTCTACTGCACTGCACGTTTTTTTTTTTTTTTTTTAAATATGGCAAGACAGAGTTACTTCGGTTCAGGGCCATGCAGATGAATTGCAGACTTCGATAGCTTTTGTAGGACTGTACACAACCATTTAATACTGCTTGAGTTTCACTTTCATTATGCAGGCGTCACTGCGTGAAGACAAATCCAAACACGCAACATTACGTTTAGTATATTACGAGGACTTACGAGGACAAAGGTTTACAACTACATAAGGAAAGGATTGGTGAGAGGTTATGTGCGTATTTAAGCAAGCAAGCGCGCGTGCATGTGTGTGTGTGTGTGTGTGCGTGTGTGTGTGTGTGTGTGTGTGTGTGTGTGTGTGTGTGTGTGTGTGTGTGAGTGTGTGTGTGTGTGTGTGTGTGTGTGTGTGTGTGTGTGTGTGTTGGGCAAGGGAAGGAAGTGGGGTATTTGCGTTGATATGAAAGCAGGGATATTTGCAAAGTCTGCATGCACGTATTATAGTGCATATATTTATGCATATTTTGTGCGCACAGGCAATGCATGCATGAAATCACCTGTACGTACAAGTGTAAAGGAAGTAGCGTACATTTTTGAGCTTATGTTGAGACACTGATTAAGTGATAATGAAAAAAGAGCGAAAGGATCCAAATTTTCAAAAAAGACCACACACACACACACACACACACACACACACACACACACACACACGCACACACACACACACACATACACACACGCGCGCGCGCGCGCAGACAGACAGACAGACACACACACACACACAAGATGGCGGAAACAGTAAACAACTGAAGACCAGAGTCTGCTGACGTTTTGAAAGACTGCCCAAGAAAATGACGAGACTGACAAGATCAAGAAGTCGGGGAGGCCAAACTAACACCACGGGAAGTAAAAATATTACAGTGAGTCAAAAAAAAGTCTTCATGTTATGAGTTTTCGAAAAAAGAAGATTCCATTCGTGAGGAGGAGAATGATCGGCGTGACAAATATGGCGAACGGGATGAAGTACGTTCGCGCCAAGACCAAGATCCTGAGCAAGAACAAGCAACTGTACGTGAAACAAAAGACCTTCACGCAGTTATTTCAAATTTGTGTAAATGGTTCTCTCTGCTTGAAAGCAGAACGATCTGTTGCTTAAATTTACCTGCACGGAAAAGTCAATTGAGACCACTGCTGTCAACGCTCAAACCCAGACAGCTTTTATGAATAATTCAGAATATTCTGGGTCACGTAGTTATACCAAGGCAATCAAGTTCAATCCGTCAAATACTGACGAGAAAACATCGGTGAAAAAAAGTCAAAACAGACGTAAAAGACATATGAAACAAAAAACAGAGAAAAATCAATAAGGCAGTTGAGAAAAAGAAAGATGACGCAAATATCAAACTTGACGTCAAATCTCACCCTGACAAAGTTCGTCATGCCTTGGAACACGAAGAAAATAAACATAATCTTCCTAAGAACGTGATGCTGCATGACTCCATTATGAAAGGTATCAACGGGAACCGATTGGGGCGTTCCTACGGCTTCAGTGCAGATCTACACAAGACCTTTTCCATAAAGGACATCCCAGCGGTGCTTGAAGTGGCCTTGTCCTCAACAAAGGAATCAGTGGACGTGATGATTGTTCACTGTGGAGTAAATGATGTGAAGAAATCAGACACAAAAGTGTGCAGCAAAGCTTTCGTTCAGTGCATTCAAGATATTTCCAGCAAACAACCAAAGACGAAGATCGTGATAAGTAAATCGCTCCTGTTCAGGATCCTGATAATGAAGTTAGTCGTCAGCTCTTCAATGCCCTGATCACCAATGCCTTGTTCAAAATAGAGAATGTATCCTTCATAGGTCACGACAATCTTCAGATCACAACACTGAAGGACGGTCTACACCCCAACACCAGAGGAGCCAGCGTCCTAGCAGGCAACCTGGGCAGACACGTCCAGCACTTCTTTTGGAGCAGACCCAGGAAAACAGCCAGACGACCCCTGGCTCCACCACCCATGCAGCGTTACCTGCCCCCTTCAGGACAGCCCATCTTTGCTGAAAGTCGACAGGGATGGTGGTGGAATATGTACGACTGCTTAAGAGACTGGTACTGACACAGAACAAATAAACTGTGCAGTCTTTACATTACCGTCAGCCAGATACTTTTGTTGAACACCTAGTAGTGTGGACTGTTGTACGCCTATTGACAATTTTGATTTTGTTTATATCTGATATTGTTCTAAACAACCATTTGTTATTATTTTGTTCTTTCCTCATCTTTCTCCTTTGCATACAGGTTTTTTTGTATAGTTAGTTATTTAGTTATATTAGTTTAATTGGTGTTGTTTGAAGACATGCCTGATAGATCACCTGATATGATTACCATTTTACAGTGGAATGCCAAATCAATAATTACAAATGAATCATATCTTATTCAGCATCTTGCAAAATTTAAGTATCACATTTTAATATTGCAGTCTCTAAATGTGTGCAAAACAAAATTACCCAGACTGCCTAACTTTTATTATCCACCAGTACATAATCAAGTTTCTGATGTAAAAGAAAGAATAAGCAGTGCTATTTACATCCAGCAAGGTTTTGATTATTCTTTATGCCCATCACCAGTTCCATCAGATCACCCAGACTTGTATTCTTGCGCGGCAAGTGTTAGAATTAATAATAAGAGTGTTCTCAACGTTGTCTCCGTTCATTTGCCAAAAGGACCGAATGATCGACACACTGAATGGCTACATTCGTTTAAAAATTCTAATGAAAAATGGCTGGTTGGTGGAGACTTCAATGCCCACTCTCCATTCTGGGATAAAGACTGCTCAACTATAACCAGCAATCGCTTCGTTGAAAATGTGGTTGACTCATCTTTGTGTTTGCTAAATGATGGCAGCATCACTCGAATACCAGATATTTCTACCCACAGAGCAAGTGCCATTGACTTGTCCTTGATTTCTCCACAATTAGCTTTTGACTGCATCTGGCAAACATATCAAGACACTCTTGGAAGTGATCACTTTCCACTAAAGATTGAATTAGATAAAAAAAATTCTGAAATAACAAATTTTCCAGAAGACAAAATACCCAAATACAATTATAAGTTCGCAGACTGGAAGAAATTTTCATCTCTTCTTTCTCACGTTGATGTGGATGATATTTTTGACAAAAAAGATGATATAAATGTTTTATTTTGTAAATTCAGTGAAGTGATTCTCTCTGCCGCAAATGAAACTATTCCTAAGTGTAGAATTAACAGAAATAGAAATCATGCTGGAAGTGTATGGTGGACAAAAGAGTGCGAAGAAGCCGTGAATGAAAAATAAGAGGAATATAAAGCATACCTTAAAATTAAGTCTGAGGAAGTAAAAAAACAAAAACATAAAATGTGGAATGATTCAAGTGCACATTCCTATAGAATAGAAAAGGCACACGAAGAAATGAAGGGAGCCAAAGCATATTCTAACAGAGTTGTAGCCAAAGCTAAACGTTTATATTGGTCATCCTTCTGTGACAAAGGGGTTTCTCAGCATAAAGATTTTCAGAAAGTGTGGAAAAAATTTCGGGACATGAAACATGGATTAAATCTTCCTCGATGTCCCATTGAACTGGATAATAACAAATTTCCAACTTCAGCAGAAAAGGCAGAAGCATTTGCTGATATGCTCTCAAGGGCAATGCGAACGGAAAGTCTTTCACCAGAATGTAGACAGCTTCGAGAAGAGGAAGAAAAGAAACACCCCTACGATGAGCCACATGCAATTAGTGATCTTTTTGTCAGTGCACCTTTAACAATACATGAGGTGAATGATGCTATTTTTTGATTAACTAACAATACATCATCTGTAGGGCTAGACGCAATTTCAAATTCTATGTTGAAACACTTACAAATAATTTCATAAAATTTTTGCAAACAATATTTCAACAGATTTGGTCAGAGGGTATTATGCCAGGAATATGGAAGCAGTCAGTAACAATTCCCATGTTAAAACAAAGTAAATCTGCAACAAATGTAAGTAGTTATCGACCAACAGCTTTAACCTCTCATGTCTCTAAACTAATGGAAAAAATAGTTCTGAATAGATTGACATATTATTGTGATGAATATGACGTAATACCAAACAATCAAGCCGGTTTTCGAAAAGGAAGATCAGTCATTGATCATATAGTTAAAATAACCGCACAAATTAAAAACCAATTTGCAAAACGAAAAAGCGTTTTGGCTACATTGTTTGATATTAAAAGAGCTTTCGATAGTGTCTGGCATGCCAGATTGTTATTCAAATTAAGAAACATAGGTCTCTCTGGCAATCTTTATTATTATATCAGACAATTTGTTCAAGACAGAAAGCTACAAGTTAAAGTAGAAAATACGTACTCTGAATTTAAATCATTACAAATGGGAATTCCACAAGTCTCTGATAGCTCCAATGTTGTTTAACATTTTACTCTGTGATCTTCCAAAACATATAAGCAAAAATATCACAGCTGTGCAGTATGCTGACGATATGTGCATATGGATGAATACTTTAATAAGGAAAAATTGTCCTAAAAGAACACTTAATTACTACAAAAAAACTTTACCAGAATGAATTAGACAGTCTTGGTAGATACATGTTTGCGAATGGTCTAATGTTTTCTTGTGAGAAAACATATATAGTGTTATTTAAAAATGGTGCTGATACAAGCGATTTGCCCTCTTTTAGAATGGATGCAGTCACACTTGACTACAAACCTTTAGTGAGTATATTTAACATCTAAATTAACATGGAATTTTCATATTCAGTACCTTCTGAACAAAGCTAGAAAAACACTACACTTTTTGAAAATTATCAGTAAACAAAGCTGGTGTCAGGATATATGCACTTTAAAACATTTAGCTACATCACTGATCCAATCAAAATTATGTTATGCACAAGAGGCTTTCTTCAGTGCCCCTAAACACCTGTTACAAAAGCTGCAAAGCATAGATAGTAAAGCCTACAAATTATGTCTTGGTCTTCCGTTCCATGCTTCAACTTACCGAACTTATAAGGAAATCAATATTTTACAATTAGATGAAAATAGAAATCTGACTCTTGCATAATATGTAATGAAATGTTCAATGCTCACAGATGTGAACGAAAACGAGATTGCCATAAAACGTGAATCTCATTATCCAAAAAGAGCTCAGACTATTTCATCACATTCTACCATTGGTTCTTGTACTGAAAACCTTTTGAAAGAGTCAACAGTCAGTTCTGAGACATTAGTGAAGGTGGCCTTGATTTCTCCTCCAGCTTGGGAAAGAAACAGGGCACATTTTGATCTTGATCACACTGATGTGAGCAAAACTGACCAGCCAAACATTTTATCTTATTCTGTAAAGATGCATTTACAAGAGAAATATCCTCAACATCTAAAAGTTTACACAGATGGTTCACTATTGCCTAATAATCAGTCAGGGTCTGCTTTTGTTATACCATCACAAAAGGTTGAAAAAATATACTCCATCGGAAAAGGCAGGTCAATATTTGTCGCCGAAATGATAGCTATTAATATGGCATTGTCATATTTAATTGACTTGCCACAATCAATATTTAAAGTAGTTATTTGTGTGGATTCAATATCTGTTCTGCAAACCATACAATTTCCAAATACCGTATCGAACAACTTGCTTGTAAATGAAATATGTCATCTTATTCAAGTCTTGATATGTAAAGGAACTGATGTCACCTTCTGTTGGATTCCATCGCATTGTGGTATTTGGGGTAATGAGCTAGCTGATATATGTGCAAAGAGAGGAGCCAGAAATGAAAAGTGCGCCACAGTATTGAATATACCCTTTTCTTTATCTGAAGTCAATCAAATATTAAAGCAAACCGTCTGGTGCCGATTCAGAAAACATTACAAACATACGTTGCTTGGCGTGGCTGATAAAAAACACTCATTTAATTAATTATGAACATGTAAACAGCATTCCTCATTTACAAGTGAAAAACATGTACCAGTACAGCAATTTCATTTCAATATTTTATAAATTAAAACGTGATGCCTTAAAAACTAAATACACAAACGAAGCAAAATGTATTTGTGGAGAACGAAGAATAACCAGCAAGCATCTGCTGTTTGACTTTACCTGTTCAACCTCATTTACCACCATTATCAGGCATGTCTTTGTGTGATGTCTTTTCAGATTTAAAGCTTGCTTTCAATGTTGTTTTCTCTTTAATTTGTAGTCCAGTTAAGCATTTGCTTTAAGATTATTTGCAGATATGTTGTAGGGATGCTTAGAGGGACATATATATGCACTTAAATAACCACATTATGCATACACGTATATAGTCACAGACATTTATGCATCTCTCTCTCTCTCTCTCTCTCCTCTCTCTCTCTCTCTCTCTCTCTCTCTCTCTCTCTCCCCTCTTCTTCGTCTAATATCACATATGTGAAAAGACGTAAAACTGAAGTACTACACACACACACACACACACACACACACACACACACACACACACACACACACACGCACGCACGCACGCACGCACGCACGCACGCACGCACGCACGCACGCGCACGCACGCACGCACGCACACACACACAGGCGCGCGCGCGCGCGCGCGCGCACGCACACAAAGAGTAAAAAAAAAAAAGGCGTTGCAATATAGTGTAAAAACAGCTGTTAAATATTGCCTTTCATCAATGAATACATGCAAAATGTTCTTCTATCACATAGTATACAAATAATTCTCTTGTATTCCCGATGGCTCAAATTATGATTGTCTTCTTACACCAAAAACACTATCAACTATCATATGTCACCGTGTACCCAGACAAGGCTTCTATCACTATGCACACAATCAAATCTCCGAAAACATCGTGTATACTAACAGTTACATTCTGTCTCTTATTACTTTAATTTTTGTTTTCTGTCACGAAATGCACACATAAAGTTCCACAACGCACGTAAAGCTGCAGTCTCACAACCGTTTCGTATAAAACCACCATGATGTTGACAAACTACATCCTATCTGGCAGCAGTTGTAGTTCCAAGCTCTACACTGTGGGCAGAAAGGGATAACGAACACTTGGTCCAAGACCCATCTGTATGACTGTAGAACGCTGATAACCTGACGACAGTTACTG
>CM065715.1:109222324-109242324 GCA_033310375.1 Conus canariensis | reverse complement strand
TTGTTGGTGCAAGCATATGATGTTTTTCTGCACAGGTTGGATAGCTGATGGTCGAATTTTCACATTCTGTGCCTCTTCATGCCCAGCGATCATGGTGACCTTAGTTTCGATGTCCTCTCGACGTCTGTGGCCTTGTTTTAGTTCCGTCTGGGTCATCGGTATCGGCGAGTCCATGGGGGCTGTCGCTGGACGGACGTGGTGGTGCCCTCTGGAGTGAGAGCTCACTCACGCCGGCTCTGCGACTAAGCAATTATTGTCGTCAGTAGGGGGGGCTAGTAGGTGGTGTCCTGCATGTGTTGGATCAGAACAGGCGCCACTGAACACCACCGAAGTGACTCGACAGCAGTGCAGTGTCTCCTCCGCTTGGTTGCCTCTTGACGACTTGACATTGACTGCTCCCAGCGTTCTGCCGGTGGCGGGGCTGCGGCGGAACCGACTGGGCTGTGGCTGTGGACGGGGTGTCTGAATGAGTGGCTAGGGTGCACTGCCACTGAAGTGGCACAGAAATTGGGACAGCAAAAAAAAACTGTCCTTTTTTCTGGAAACAGCTAGACGTGTTTGTTATCCGCTCTCTTAATGTAGGTTACCTAAAAGGGGAAATGTTGGTTACACAAAAGGAAGAGATTGTAATTAGTATTCCGAAAGGGGATAACGCTGGAGAGTGTTTTAAGAACTGGCGGTCAATTACACTTTGAAACGTGGTATATGAAAGTGGGTCAACTTTCATAGCTAACAGAACAAAATCCGTTGAAGCGGTTTTCAAAGGCAAAAGGAAAGCAAAGAGAGACATGGTGATGTTGGGGTGAAGAAGGAAAAGGATATTAAGAAGTCCCAAAGGCAGTCCAGCATGTCCAACAAGATCAATGGAGCACGTGAAAAAGTGCACTATGAAGAAGTTTTGTTGAAAATAAAATGTGGAATACGGCTTCTCTGAAAAAACAACAAACAAACAAACAAACTTGCATGACCCAACGTACATATTGTACCTGACAGCTACGTGGTTGAAACGTCTGTCTACTGTAAGTTTTCCAAATTTGGGTGGCTCAGACATCTCCTGGCACCAAATAGGATGACTGAAGGATCAATTTGAATCTTCTTATCCGTAGCCCCCCCCCCCCCCCCCCTCCCCCTTCTTTGCTGACTCTGTCTTATGGAGACATCTGCTTCCAGATAATCTCAGAGCTTCTTTAGGCCTTGCTTCTCTAAGTATGAAGCCAGCTTCATCTTTATGAGATTTTTCTTTCTTTTCTGGATGTTATCTATGATTAGCATTTATATTGTTCAAAGTATCTCCGGCTTTGTATAGGCGTCCCTAAGTTAGCATCAGCAATCCCTCCACATGATGCTGGATATCCCTCGGTGCGTTCTTTCTTATCAACGCACTCAGTTTATATACGGTTTATCTCCCGTTCCTCTTTGACGCCACTAGGTCTCAGGCTGAAGTTCGAGCGTTCTGACGTCGACAGCCTTTGAAGATTCCTCGTCTGAAAAGACAGGGTGGGTGTGCTTGGCACCGTGGCTTACACCCTGACCTTGGTTTCTGATGTCTTATTTGCTAGCGTGGTGCACGGCTGCAGAGACAAATAATATGCGGGCACTAACTCACCATCTTTGTTTTGCCCGAAACCCTCCATTTCACAAACAATCTCGTCCATCTCATGCTACTTTTTGCCAAAACTAGCACCTTTCTACAACCAAAATTAACATGCAAACCCCTCCAAAATTGACGTAATCGTTATTTTAAAATGGGGTTTTCGGGCAAAACAAAGATGTGCAATTTAGAGGCCCGCATATTATTTGTCTCTCTCCTCTTCTGATTAATCGTCTACTTCCAGCACTACCAACAAATCAGAACAAACAACCGGCCTTCCATCTTAATTAGTTATTTTTACACACACTGAATTTATAGACCCTTCAACTAATTCTTTAAATTGACTGTCTTCACCAAATGTGCTTTACTGATAATCGCAAAACCCCGCCTTAATTGATGGTAGTACTCCTAGAACTGTAGATGGATTGCCATCAAATAAATTAGTACTTGTTTTTAACTCTCGTAAATGGACATACAACATCGGGTTAACGAGAAAATCACATGGTTCATTACCTTCAAATTGATAGATGTTTTCTCTTGTACTAAATTTATAAGATCTGCTAGTACTGTGGAAACCCAAGATTCTAGCAAGGCCTTTAGGAAAAGTGTATTCTCTTTTTTCTTCTAGTGGAAAATGCATAGTAATTCTGAGGTTTGCTTCGTTAATTTGTAGCAATATGCCTAATTCGTTAAATACTTCTTTTAAAGAACAAAAGCTGTAATAGCCTTCTGGTATTTTTTCATGAGTTATTTGATTGCCCTCTTCATTACTAATATTAATCCAGTTATTCTGAGCTTCTTCAGATATATTAAACCACTTAACTTTAAAACCAATTTTTCTAAGAGCAACCCTACTATTACCGCGCCTATTGTTAATTGGATACTTTAAGAACACACTTGTGTTTTGTTTAGTTATATAAATGTACATCCTTTTTAAATCCTTTTTAAAAACTATTTAAAAATGGAACCTTTTAAATATAATGAAAGTGCCACTTACGACGTAGGAGGGGTTTATGAGCCCAAATCTTTGGACTTTAGTAGCCTAAACATCACAGTGGATGAATCATATGGCTTTCTAGTCAGACTTGTAAACCCACTAACTAGATATTTAAATCCTCCAATAAAGAGTGATAGAGTGCCATCAGCATGGTCAACTCATCCTATGGCTTTTTACCAGAATCAGTTAAATTTTGCCATTTACTGCTCAACTACTGGCTGCGGTGTTTCATATGCAAACCATTTATACCACCCCAATCTCGTAGTAAGGTCAGTATATAACTTTCATGTTTATTATCAGTATAGACGCATACTAACTGAACTACAAGTACCCCTCCCCAACGACAACGCGTTTAATCCATTTAACAGCCCAATGGACAAGAATGCATATGAAAGAATCTGCAACGAATTTAACATTAACCCTTCAAATAACTTTAGACAAAAGTTAGACCGCAATCACGGGTTAGGCACATTGTATTTGTGGGGCACGCATAGAGAATATAATTTTGACTACTGGCCCGGCCACACCTCTTTTAAGCCAAACTCTCAAGTTAGATTGGGATCAATAGAACAAAAACACCCCAATGCTTGGGCAACATTTATCTTGGATGAAAGTAAAGGCCTAACAATGCCAGGAGTGCAAAGACTTAATGACTCCATACGCACGTACGTTTGGTGTCTATTAGGAGCGCAAGCACAGACCAAGTCTAGCATAGTGGATCAATCTACAGGCTTTGACGCCAGAAAACAATTTCTAGCCAATTTAGAAGATGCTATTAACTCTGCTGTTGATTTGCCTTCCAGCATACAAAGGTACCAAAACGTTCTTTCACATGCTAGGTCAAAGGTTGACTTGGTTGTGGGTCATGGATTATACATGCTGCCTTCTGACCTTAGACTACAGATTGGCATGATACAGAATTATAATAATGAAATCCTCATAGCCGGAGACGACCAAAACTTAGGGCACAATCAAGGCTTAAACACAAGGCCCGCGCCAGCCATTTTAAAAAAAGTATCTAGCCCAGAACCTGCAGAAAGCGACCCGCCGCCACCAGTTATAAGCAGCCCACAGCCAGAAAGCGACCCACCGCCACCAGTATAAGCAGCCCAGAAAGCAGTCCACCGCCTGTTGATGTACCTCACCCCGACAGACACACTAGCGAAAAGACAGCCCTTGTTGTGTTTTTAACTTTTACTGGATTAGCCATACTTTATTTCACTAAAAATTAAACCGGCAGCCAGCACTCCTAACGTCCACAGATGGTCAGCCATATATAACCAGCCACTTTGCCTATGGTAGACAAAACCCAGCTAACAACACTGCCTATTATGCCAGGCAGAGCATCAAGCGCTTTGGCAGCTAACTTCTTTAATAGGTTTGCCAGATGGTGCAATTGTTTTCTAATCCAACTTTTACCAGGCTGAGGCGTTGGAGGAGCTACTGACCCTGTTGGCGCACCGCCAGTTAATGCATAAACCAGTGTAGAGATAGCAAGCCCAACGGCTGTTAATATACTAACTATTGTAATCCCCTGCTCTCTGAACAGAATTCTTATTCTTTCTGCTAACGTAGTATTTTCATGAAGTATTCTGTTTATAGTTTCTCTGATTCTGTTTGTTTGGGACGCTATTTTTTCTCTGTTAGTAGACAGCGCTTCTAACCTGGCCGCTCTTTCTAGCATTAAATCTTGTATTTTCTGCTGTATTCTAGCCTTTTCCTCTCGCCCTAAATTGTTATCATCTGCATCGGCCAGTTTATTTCTTTCTTCTTCTATCTCTCTATCTAGCTCACCAAGTTTTGCCAAATTGTTTGTTAGTTCACCCCTTATAGTCTTTAGAGCAGTATTAAGACCCATGATTTCACGCATAGGCAATGGAGAATCATCAATTGTTTTTAATTGTGTCTCCTCATTAAAACTCGTCTCAATTTCTGCTATTAGTTCATCTGCTGTTCGATTTAATTCTTGAAGAGGTATGTTTTGCATTTCAGATCGTGTTGGCAGCCTTTGCCCCAAGTTCTGTAAAGCACTAACAGCCTCAGGCCTTAGATTGCCAATAAAGTTTAACTGCCTTTGGTCAGAAATAGGGAGCTCTCTAAGAATTGTGCTCCTGCTTAAAAACTGGGTTGGGTCTGGTTTTGTAGTAAGCCGTACAAGCTTTCCTTTACTAGTTCTTACAAACAAATGATTATTTTCATCTGTTAAAAAATTAGAAACATTAAGCGCTTCTGGCGGCTCTCGCCCTATACTGCCATATAACGATTCAATTCTATCTAACAATCGTATTTGGCTTAATCCTGCTCCTTCAAGTTCTTCTTGCAATGAAGGACTCGGCTCTCTTTCTTCATCTTCTTCTTCAATAGGATCAACCGCGTCAAAATCTTCATCAGCCATATTTATATATTTATTATTTTTTGTTTTATAAAAAATGAACCCATACGGCTGCGACCTCGATCCATTCAGAAAAGCGAAGGAGCCCCATGGCATAAAAGGCATAAGACAGACTGTGCGCGTTGTAAATAATCCATCAACAATTGAGCCCAATGAAATGTTAACAGTAAGATTTAGTGACCTCGGGCCTGACGATGTTATAATGCCAGGCACTGCCAGGCTGTCATTCAAAATAGATATTGAGTCGGCGGATCCTAATGCTACTGTCGTTGCTAACCTGGGCAGAGCCATCATTAAAAATATGGTAATCAAACTGGAAGGTAGAGAAGTCTTCTCACTGAGTAGCGCAGACATTTTTAATCTCTATTCGGACCTGTGGCTGCCTAGAACAGAAAGGAAAGACAAAATCTTTCAGGGGATCCAGAGCCCAAACGGTCTTAAGCACAGGCTTAATACTGCAGATGCAAAGGAGGACGAGGGAGACCAGGCAATAGCGCGAGCATTTAAGAACAGATTTTGCATCCCTCTAGATTTTGAACTGTTAAAAACCCATCAGCCATATTACCAAGGCGCACTAAGAGACAAACTTACTTACGAACTGACATTCAATGACAGCGGGTCTGTTATTCTTTCAGATGACCCTCAAGCCAAGTACACAGTCAGTAACATCTCTCTTAATTTTGACGTTGTTACTAACCCCGAACTGGCTAGAATAATCTTAAACCAGTATAAAAGTAGGGCGGTTGTTTACTTTGAAAGAGTTTTACACCACAGTCTAGCGATTAAAAACAAGCAAGACACTGTCTGGGAAATAGCTATAAGCAATTCTTTAAGGTCCCTAAGGGGGTTCTCTTGCTATTTACTGAACCCCCGACCCCTTTTCAGAGAGAATCTGAGGTGTTTTACAACCCAAAAATTGAGCAGTTGTCTTGCACAGTAGATGGCAAGCCTTTTCAGTTGTATTCGGCCGGACTTTTGCCCGACCAACACTTTGATGAAATAAGAAAATTGTTTGCTGGAGGCAGACAGACAAGCCCCACAGCCGATCATGTGTGTAAAAAACTTCACCTTCACGATGTAAGACTCGAAGATTATCTAACAGACAAATATGGACTATGGCTGGATTTTAGATCCACGTATGACAACAGACTGCACGGGAGTGGAAGAAGGGTAGGGTCAGATGGCATACTCATACAGATTAATAAGGAAGAAGAGGAGAATGGCCAGATACAAATGCACGTTTTTGTGGTTTATGACGCCCAGCTGAACATTGAAGAAAATAGACTGAAAGAAATAGCCTATTAAAACAGATGGATAGTTTGAACTTTTTGCCTAAAGACCCGCACTGTTCGCTTATTTGTGGGATTACTGGGTGTGGGAAAACTGTCTTCGTACTTGATTTGTTACAAACAATCTACAGGTTTCATTACGAGTACATTGTTATATTCTGCACAACCATTAAGCACAACAAGTCTTACAAAGAAAGGCAGTTTGTTTGGACAGACGAGAATATATTTTTAGTTGATCCTACTGACAAGCTAAGCGACTGTTTAGAACATTACTATAGGCTATTTGAGGGAACCGAAACGCTGTTTATTATTGATGACTGTTCAGCCGAACAAGACATTGTTAAAAAAAGAAGGACTCTGTCTAAGCTAGCCTTTAGCGGAAGACACGCATTAGTTTCTGTTTGGCTCTTAACTCAAAAATACAATGCTGTCTTAAAAGACTTTAGATCGCAGTTAAAATCAGTCATCTTATTCTATACTAAGGACAAGGACAGTTTTGAAGAATGTTTAAGTGAAAATTATATAATCAGGGACAAGGATGAACTAAAAAAAAATAAAAGAGCAGCTAGAAAAATCTAAGCACGCTAAACTATGCTTACGGACTGACCCGCCAGTTCAATACGTTTGCTTATAATAAATTGTTTATTACAGATTGTTTATTACAGATTGTTTATTACAGATTGCTCATTATAGATTGTTTATAATAAATTGTTTATATTAAAAAGAATGTCTCGAGGGCCAGAATCAAAAGCGGAGTTAGCTCCTAAATGCGTTGCAGTAGAGATAAAAGATCTAGCAGATACAACTGACTTTGATCTGATAGGAGTGCCAGGAAATGTTTATGGATTTGAGTACACCGACGAGGGGGTTTACAAACGAATAGAAATTGAAGATAAAAAACGACAGCAATATCCTACCCTGGAAGAGATAAGAAATCTAAGGGCAAACGATTTTGGCAAACATGAATACAAACTTCATAAACGAGAGAATGCTTGGGCGTTGCTTCCTGACATTAACTGGGATTTAAAGTTTGAACTACGAAGCCCCTATGTATACTTTGATAAGAAAAACAATTTTAGAAAAGCTTTGAATGAAGGACGCCTTCTTGCTAGCCTAGTCCCAGGAACACAACAGAAAAAGCAGATTGAAATAACTAAGCAGGGCTCTGAATATATGCTGCGGAGAAAGAAGTCCTTAGCTGAAGTGGGGGGTGACACCGTCGGCTTAGAGTTTAACCCAAAACTAGAATCACTGCCTAGAAAAATGACGATGCTTTTTCGCTTATTTATTACTCCAAGGGAGTCTGATCCTAGTTTGCCAGAGCATACGTTAATCAGAGGTGTACAAATAAAGTCTGAAAACTTGGACGGGCCTCTTAGGCTTGTTATTGTTATTACTAAAAACGGGGATGAAATAAAGACTTTTGTATCTTCTGACAAAGTCACTGTGATGGTTGACAATACTAAACTAACAGTACTCGATTTTATTTTCATTAAGTATGTTGATTTTATTGCGTTTTACTCTGCTGATGAAGTGCTGCCAGAAGGGTTAATAAGAAGATATGTACAAGATTAACCTTAATTAAAAAATTAATCTTAATTAAAAAATGGATGATCAGGCTCAAAAGTTTAGGTTAGAGCAAATAACTGAACTTCAAGAAGAAATAGAAAGTGACTTGAATAAGTATAGGGTTACTAGAAAGAAATATGCTAAAGTTTTAAATACTCTTTCTTATATAATCACCGGCTCATCAGCTGTAGCGAGCGTAAGTACTGGGTCCGGCGTTGCTCTTTTAGCTACTGGGGCCGGAGCGCCAGCCTCTTTAGCATTAGGGAGCATTGGTTTGGGTTTAGGTGCTATGTCTATGATTGTGAGTGCTGTTTTAAAAAAATTAACGCCTAAACTACAAAAGCACACTGCCATTGTAGCCCTAGCATCAGCAAAACTTTGTTCATTAAGGCTGAGAATAAGCAAAGCATTGCAGGACGAAAACATTACAGCTGAAGAATTTGAGCATCTTATGGCTGATGGTGAGGATTACAGGCGGCAAAAAACTGAACTTCAAAGGGAGTGGAGAAAGACTTTTACTTCGCAACAGGTAGACACTGAGACAATCAAACAGAACATTGAAAAGCAAGCAAACAATCAGTTAAACCCAAAATAGACTAAAAAAAAAAAAAAAGGATGTAAACTAAAATAAATAAATCATAAGTTTAACCAAAAAAATAAATCATAAGTTTAACAAAAAAAAATAAATAAATCATAAGTTTAACAAAAAAATAAATACTATTTTTTTTTAACTAATCGGCACTGTGTTTGGTGGGACAACTTGCGACTCTTCACGAACAAACGATCTTTTAGGGGCAGGCTTTTTAGACGTGGAAGAAAGAGTCTCTCTTAAATAATATACGGGAGGGGCTGTTTTCATAATTCTTTCAACTTCATATACATCTACGCTCCATATGGGGTTTGTGGCTCTAATTCTAACATCGCCTTCTGCCTCTCCAGGAGCATACAAGTATCTTACTTTTAATCCAAAAGGCAAGAGTTTCTGATTACCTTGGATGTCTTCAGTAATACTTATTTTTTTTAATTTGATCGCGTTCACTGGCTTAAGGCCCGTTGCTTTAGATTCTTCATTGTTCATGGCGCGTAAGACTGCTGGCAACCTTCTAACCCATTCTGTGTTGCGCGCCCTGTCCATAAGGTCTCTATGATATTGATAGGTAAACAGACGCTCAGCTAGATTCTTATTAAAGTTTTCTACTAGAGCCTGGGAGCGATGGTTGCCTGGAATCCCTCTCTTAACTGTAACCCGATGTCTTAAAAACAGTTGGTTTACAGCTCCTTTAAACTCTTTTCCATCATCAACCTGAATCAACCTAGGATACTTTAATGGACCTCGCATGTATATTTGTTGTAAAGCCACAGCCACAGCAGTTGAGTTTTTATCCGTTAAAGGCTCAGCGTCTTTATATCTTGAAGCCGTGTCAACAACTGTAAGAGCATACTTAAACTTTTTTCTTCTAACTTTGTCATGTGGAAGGTACAACAAGTCCATCTGGTGGGTGTCATTAGGAACTGAGTTAACAAATCGAGGCCTTATTATTCTTTTTGGGGCGGGCAGATATATTTGCCAGATCGCTTGTTTTGAAAGCCAGTCTTTCGCTTCTGATTCAGACACCCTAGCAGCTTTACTCAGTTTATCAATAGCGGCCTTTCCTTTCCAATACCCTCTAGGAGAATAATATATTTTGTACTTCGTATCGTCCATAAGAAGGGACTGTTTTTTATTACATTTTTAACTATGTTTTTTAGATTGAATATGCAAGAAGAAAGATTGCTCCCATAGCGCCTATAATAAAGCCTATTTCTACCATTTTCTGATCCTCAGATGGTTCATAAAAGTCAGACAGTTCTGGCGGTGACGATGTTAGAAACTTCTTTCCTGTCACTAAGTAATATTCATTCATTGCTTCATCAACGTCTGTAAATGTGTGCTCTGCATGTCCCTGCTTTCTTAACTTTTTATTAATAAAGTCTAAGTGAGCAATTCTCCTTTTCTCGTAAGCGTCTCTTGCCTTAGCTAAATCTTCCATTGCCTTGTTATGGCGTTCTCTCTCTTCATCAGAACGCAATTTACTAAACATATAATTGCTGCCAGAGAAAGCCAATGCATTAACAATAGCTCCTCCCGCCATCAGAACTAATCCAGACATCTTTTTATAAATGAATGAATCTTTTTTTAGAATGAATCTTTTTTTTAAAAATCAATCTGCCTAAATGCATTAATCTTTCTATGCATTGATGTTTTCTGGGATAATCCCCTGTGCAACAAGAAAGTCTTTTGAGGCAATCCCCGCCGTTATTACAGCTATAACCTTAACAACATCCTCAATGTCTAACCTTCCTAGATCAGCCGGCCTCATTTTAAACATGTTTTTTGCTAACGTGCTATATCCTATACTAAGACCGCTGATTACAGCAGAGTGGTAAATAGCATTGATGATCTTTTTTTCGCTCATGTTTTTTATTAACTAAAAAAATAATTAAAATAATCATAATATGAAAGACTGTCTATGTGCTTTTTAATTAGATAATCTTTTGTTGCCAGAGCTAAAAATAAGGTTGTAACTAGTTTCGGCAAATCTTCTATCTTTCCCATGTTGGGTGGTTTTATTCTTAACAAACATTTTGCTAGGGTTGAATAAACTATAACACCAACAATGGGCACTGCATAATTAACCAGCGTTAAACTCATGGTTTTATTTTTTTTATTTATTTAATTTTAGATTTAAAAATGACGGCCAAACACAGCGAATCTGATCTAATGATTTTAATAGAAAATTGTAATGAACTATTTGACGAAACGATGAAAGTGTTAAACATTGATTTTAGTAAATCTGGGTTTGAGAATGATGTAAACAATTTAATCAAAAGTCATAGTGAACTCTTTGGCGAAGCAATCAAAGAGTTAAACATTGACTGTAGTGATTCAGAAAAAGCTAAAGTATTAGCAGACGTTCTTGTAAGATTAGGGTGTCTTGAAGTATTGCAACGCTTGGGTGAAGAATAAAAGAGCATTTACTTACTTTTACTTACTTTTATTTTTTTTAATTTACGTAAATATTGTGAGTTAAAAATGCCCCTTACAAGTGAGTCCGAGTTTGAAATACTACCTTCCAACAGTACGTTGGGCAGTAACAAATCATTAGGCAATATGTTCATTGAATTAGACATGGACATCATTAACCCCACAAACGTTCAGGAAAGCGTAACACATGCTATTTCTAAAATCCCAGGGTCTCTTCAAATTAACCCGCCAGCAAAAGTGTTGTTGGCCATTCTGATTGAATATATAACCCTCGATGATAGTAGTATGCAAGTCTGGGTTTCAACTAGACAGAAAGAAGTAATCAGCTATTACGACTTTACACCTGGCTGGGCTGATTACATGCTTACACAGTTTAACCATGCAAGTGAAGAAGCGAAATTGCGCGGCTCTGGCTGGTCTGAAGGAACAGTCCTCGAAATCAAATTAAGACAAACCAAATACTCTCCTATAATCGGCAATTCTTACATCCCTCTCCCAAAAGAGTTAGTTTTTAAACGAGCAGTCCTAAACATACATAATTCAGATAACTTATGTTTCATGTGGTGTGTTTTGGCGCACTTACACCCAGTTAAAAATAATGCAGAGAGAGTTTCCAATTATAGGCAGTATATAAATGAGCTGAACTTAAATAACATAAACTTCCCAGTGAGTATAGAAAGTATCGACCAGTTTGAAGAACAAAACAACCCAATAACTGTAAGCGTATACACCTGGGATCCAGTAGACAATCTAGTCCCTCTAAGGATCTCTCCCGAAGCCCCTACTTTAGACGAATCACTTATCAATCATGTAGACTTGATGCTGTTTGCAGACGGCCTAAAGAGTCACTATGTATTAATCAGATCGATTAGCAGACTGTTAGAATATACATCAAAGCATAAATCTAAACAAGAGCTCTGTAGAAGGTGTTTAGTCAGGATCCCAACTATAGAAGCAGCTGCCAGCCATAAGAAGCATTGTAAAAGTTTTGTAGACTGTAAAATCGAACTTCTTACACCCAAACCAGGGTCTAAGGTTGGGTTTAAGAATGTACACAAAATGCAGATGAGCCCATACGTAGTTTATGCTGACTTTGAAGCGATCTTACCGCAGTACTACGGCCCTCAAGAACGGACACAACAAAAAACAACCCTATTATCCCGTCATCAGATCTGTTCTTATGCGTTTGTTGCTGTTAGGTCAGATGGCGGACACACACAACCGGAGATTTACAGAGGCCCCGACGCAGCTGGTCGATTTTTGGAGCAGATGAAACACCTTCGCAATCAATTCTCCAATCAGCTAAATCTCTCAGGCATTAAGATGACCCCCTAAGATGAAGAACGTTATAAATCAGCCATCCACTGCTGGATATGCAAATGCAAGTTATTAGGCGACACTGTAAGAGACCACGATCACATTACTGGCAAATTCAGAGGGGCAGCACACAACAGCTGCAATCTTCAACTCAAGGTTAACCCCGAAAAATGGAAACTGCCAATCTTCTTTCATAACTTGCGGGGCTACGATTCTCACTTTATCATGCAAGCAATAACTTCTGAATGTAAGAGGGTTAGCTGTATTGCACAGTCATCAGAAAAGTACATGACCTTTACTGTAGACTGTTTTTCCTTCTATGACTCTGCCCAGCATCTGATGGGGAGTTTGGATAAATTAGCAGAATCTCTACAAGACTGCCCAATCACTAAAAAAATATTTCGACTCATCTTTAGTCCGTAAAGGCGTCTATCCTTATGAATACATGGACTCGTGGGAGAGGTTTGACGAGCCGGCGCTGCCGCTTAAGGAAGACTTTTACAGCCGTCTTAGAGGCGGGGGCATATCTGACGCCGACTATGAATACGCGCAGAAAGCCTGGACAGAATTACACTGTCGAACGATGGGCGATTATCACGATCAATATTTATTGGCCGACGTGTGTTTATTAGCTGACGTCTTTCAGAATTACAGAGCTACTTGCATGAAACATTACGGCCTGGATTCATCACAGTACATCTCTGCCCCCGGCCTTTCTTGGGACGCATTCTTGAAGTCTACAAACATTGAGATTGACTTAATTTCGGATCTGGATACACTTCAGGTGATTGAGGATGGGCTGAGAGGAGGCATTAGCATGGCCTGTCATCCTTACCGCAGAGCCAACAACAAGTATTTAGACGATTATGACCCCACCAAGCCATCCCACTATCTGATGTACTTAGACGCCAACAATCTGTATGGGTGGGCCATGAGTCAGGCACTGCCATTAAGAAACTTTAAAATGTTCGCAGGACCTCATGAGGTTGATCGGGTGGTAGGGCTATTGTCAAATCTTACACCCGATAATCCAATAGGACTAATCCTAGAGGTAGACTTAGATTATCCCGCAGAGTTGCACGACCCCCATAACGATTTCCCCTTAGCCGCAGAAAAATTAAAGATGAGCCCCGCAGAGCCGCCCAAACTCGTGCCCAATCTTCGACACAAGAGAAAGTACGTTTGTCATTACCGGCTGTTACAGTTTTACTTAAGACACGGACTGAAACTTACTGCCGTTCACAGAATAATTACTTTCGACCAAGGGCCTTTCATGAGGCCATACATCATGAAGAGCACCGACCTTAGAACCAAGGCCACGGACGCTTCAGAAAAAAGACTTTTTTAAACTAATGAACAACAGCTGTTTTGGCAAGACGATGGAGAACGTACACAATCGTAAAGATGTAAGATTAGTTACGAAAGAAAAACAAGCAATTAAGCTGGTCTCTAAACCTAACTACCAAGACTTTAGACGGTTTAGTGACAGCCTGGTTGGCATTATGATGAAGAAACAGAATGTGAAGTTGGACAAGCCGGTGTTTATCGGCTTTGCCGTGCTAGAGTTGTCAAAGTTATTAATGCTTGAATTTCTATACGACTACTTTAAACCGCTATACCCAGAATCAAATGTCCTTTACACAGACACTGATAGTTTTATTCTAGACATCCCAACAGAAGACTTTTACAAAGACATGGAGATAGAAGTGGCCAAAGGAGCTGATGGGTGGTACGACACATGCGACTACCCAAAAGATTCGCCTTTACATTCAACCGTGAATAAGAAAGTGATTGGGAAGATGAAGGATGAACTTAATGGGACGGTTATACTAGAATATGTTGGCTTACGGGCAAAGATGTATAGTATTGCTACCCAGACTTCTGTAATGAAGAAAGCTAAGGGCATAGGTAAAGAAGTTGTAAAAAAATATATAAGTCACGACAACTACAAGCAGGCTCTCTTTGAACGCAAAGTATTTTATCACACAAACGTTAATCTGCGCTCTACTCTTCATCAAGTAAACACAACCGCTGTTAATAAGAAATCACTAGACTCTAACAATAGCAAGCGAACTTCCGTTAATCCCGAGTTTACATACGCTATAGACCACCGGAGAACCAACTTGACTGACTTAAATTAAGATCTTAACTAGTACTTAACTAGTACTTAACTAGTACTTAACTTAAGATCTTAACTAGTACTTAACTAGTACTTAACTTAAGATCTTAACTAGTACTTAACTTAAGATCTTAACGAGTACTTAACTTAAGATCTTAACGAGTACTTAACTTGACTTGCACTTTACTTGCACTTAACTTACACTTAACTTGCTATAACTGACTTAACCAGTACTTAGCTTGTACTTAACCAGTACTTAACAACACATTAAAAAAACTAATTTATTAAAAATGGGTCTACCGCAGGAGGCTGTACTTTTTTTGCAGGAGCTGGTTCTTTTACTGTTTTTGTGGGGGGTTGTGACTTTGTTGCTAAGTATGGCTTTAGGCGCTTGTATGCTAAAAGCCCTCCACCAACAACAACACTCCCCAGTACATAATAATACATCTTATAGTTTGATTGTGTTGTTGTTGGCGGCGGCGGCGGTGCTGGTGTTAATGCTGTATTACTATCTAATAATTTTTGTTTTGCTGCTTGGTTTGCTTTTTGCAGTCTGTTCCATTCAGCTAGTTTACGGCCGGCCTCAACACGGCCAGCACTTTTAGACTTAGTAACACTACTCACCTGCGGGACACTCAGTTGCGGATTCACTTGTGGGGCACTCGCCTGTAAATTCACTTGTGGAGAATTCACTTGTGGGACACTCGCCTGTGGGACATTCTTCTCCTGCTCGCTCATTTTTTTTAGTCTGATTAAAATTAATATGATTAAAATTAATATGATTGAAAGTAATTAATCCCATGATGAATGGACATAGCAACGTCCCAAATCTATAGTACATGTCACATGCAAGAGATTCTAGGGACTTGGTTAAAACCGGATCTTGTGTTAAGTCATATTTTAAATCTTCTTCTGAATCAATCGGCGCTATCTTGCCTACTAACTTTGCATATAAACTAATTATTGTCTGCCCCACCGATCTAACCATTTTTGACCCTAGCTGTGCTTCGTACCTGGCGTAATACTTCTCAACGTCTGAAGTAGACAATTGCTGAATCTGTTCAATACTTAGTTCAACGCCTAAATACTGCCTGGTTTTTCCACATGCAGCCAGCGAGTATAATCTTTCTTTATGACAGAGGTCTGCTGCCTCCTCACACTTTAATAGCTCGTCGCAATCCATTTTTTAAAGCCCTTTTTAAAAGCAATAAAAAAAATAATTGTAAATTCAGCTGTTATTTATTACTCATAGTCTTTTACTAATCTTAAAAACTGTCCAGGTTTAAAGGTAACAGTTACTCCTTCAGGGTCAGTAGAAGCAGTCAGATTAAAATCTTCAGGAGCTATTTGATCAATTAAAATGGCAAACAACTTTATAACCGGTTGGGGCCAAGAATCTGGTATTTTACTGATGGAGTGCTTCACGCTTTCTCGCATATTTATGCGCTCAAACAGATCAGTAATTAATTCTTCAAACATATTCTTTATCTCTTCTCTATTGGCTTCCCCATCCATCTTCCACTCCAACTCCTCAAATATATTACTAAGCTCTCTAACTACTCCGAGCTTCATTTTTTAAATCAGATTATAAACGCCAATTAAAAAAATTAAGTAAGTCGTTCCTATTGTTTTTTGCGCAAGAATCAGAAGAGCGTACTGTAAACCATTAGATTTTTATGCTATGGAGAGAGACAAATAATATGCGGGCCTCTAAATCACCATCTTTATTTTGCCCGAAAACCCCATTTTAAAATAACGATTACGTCAATTTTGGAGGGGTTTGCATGTTAATTTTGGTTGTAGAAAGGTGCTAGTTTTGGCAAAAAGTAGCATGAGATGGACAAGATTGTTTGTGAAATGGAGGGTTTCGGGCAAAACAAAGATGGTGAGTTAGTGCCCGCATATTATTTGTCTCTGCTGCTCACTCATCGAAGTCTTCATACAGCTTTTTCTTGTCCCGCGGAACTTCTTGCTACATTCGGTCGAGGATATTCTTCCACAGAGACCAGGAAAATCTACTTGACCTGTATTCATAATATGTCATGGAGTAGCAGTCGTTTATCATTTTCTCTCCTTTCAGCGAATCCTTAGAATTTTTTCCTTAGCAGCAAATTCTTTAAACATGTATTTGTTTCAACTGTGCTGTTTGTAAAAAAAAAAAACACCAACAAACAAACAAACAAAACACTGTGTTGTTTGTGATCTAAAATGGTTGTTTTTGAGAAAATAAGTTCTTCGTATTAGTTTTTTGCTACGTCAGACTTCCATCCTAAAAGCTTTCATTCATTGTACACTGTGCCAATTAAAATGTAACAGTAAGAATGCCACATGTGTGAAGTGAAGCCAACAACACATTTGACCTGTGAAAGGCTCCATCACGATCTATTTGCCAGAGATACGCCAGAGATGACGGAAAATATGCTGACATACCAAGACCCAGTAGCCTTGCTAAAACTCTGTGGAACTGTTGAGAGATGAAGATGGAGAGGAAAACAGAACACGATGGACTGAAAGCACCGAAGAAAGGATGTAGAAATCTTCTACAGAGACTAAGGGTCTGCACACGACAGAGGCGGCAACTCTAAAGGACGTGTTTTCATCTATTCAGGCCGCCCGATTAGCAAACGTCCAAAACTACTACTTGCAAGGTGACTGTCTAAAACTACTGTTGTTCATCTAAGTTATTCAAACTGAAGTATCCAGCCCAGCAAATTTCCACCTATTTGGCACCAGCTTTGAATCTCCTGTTAACATCTGGATCGTACATGTGCTGTGAATGTATAAAACTGAGCTTTTCCAGGACCAAGAATTTCTTCTTGATGTATTCCTTTCACCAACCTTGCTAACCCTGTTAACATCTCAATTGTCCATGAGTTGCCTTATTATTCAAACAGCTGGGTATATTCTATGGCAAGAAATAGTTCTCTTTCTTCCTGGTCAAAATTGAGCGTTATCTCTTCATAAAGATTGTAATTCTTTTTAATCCTCAATTGATCCTCATTTCACTCTCTTTTCTTGATGGAGGTTTCTGCTGACTTTGATCCTGGGTTAAAAGGAAATAAAGAAAACAAAGCAAAATACAAACAAACGAACAAACAAACTGACAAATACAAAACCCTTTTCATTTAACTATTCAAGGCAAGAGTTCAACTGGCGTTTGTCAGTGGGAATCCTTTGACAATAAAGGACAAAACGTTTGTTAATTTACAGAACTTGGCTTCGGCTGATTCGAAATTTCCGACAACATGGACACAATTATTTCTGACAGGTCTACTTGGTCGCCTGTCGATACTCAAAAGGCGATAACAAAGAACGTGACAGTGTCTGAAAAGCCCCTGAGGGATGTGTGGTGCTGTTAGCAAAACCTGGAGCCTTCATTCCTTGGAACAACCCAGACAACCTCATCAGTCAACAAGTGCAAATGGCAATGGACACGGCTGTGGCTGTCGTTTTCTTTCCCATCCTCTTCTCCATCAGCCTTCCCTGCAACATCCTCAACATGATCGTGTTCTGTAAACAGGGGCTGAAAGAACGTATCAACCTGTGCCTCTTTGCTCTGTCCTTGGACGATTCACTGTACATGCTATACTCCTTTGTCTACAACTTTGATACAATCCACTCCCGGTTTACCAAGGTGTCAGGAGTAGGAGTGGTGTTTGAGTTTATGGTCAACAACAATTTGCTATTCATCCGTGGCATGACCTTTGTGTCTGGCTTTCTGTCCATGATGATCGCCTGCGAGAGATGTTTCTGTGTCTTCAGTCCTCTACGCTCACAAGAGATCCTGAAAACCAAAACGACTGGGGTGATCATCCTTGTTGGTGCCGTTCTGATGCTGGGCGTTATGTACATCACTGCTACACGTTGGAGCGTGGTCTGTGTCTTTGACCCTCTCACTAACGCCGTATCTAAGGCTACCTACCCCAGCCAGTTCTACCTGAAGCATCAGAAAATGGTTGATACCATTGCAGGGGTGGTGCTGGGCTTGTTGTTGCCTTGCCTGTACACATCAGTTGTGTCCACGTGCACAATTCTAACTTTTGTCAAACTGAGAAAAATAGTCCAGTGGAGGGAGCAGACCTCTTCAGTCACACTGTCATCACGTGAAATCCTTCTTACACGCATGCTGATCGGAATTTCCGTTCTCTATGTCATCTGCTCTATTCCAGTCATTCCTTTAGGTGTGTGTTTCTTATTCGTTCCTGATATGAGTCTTCAAGGCCGGTACTTCAACACCTTTAAATTTATGCACAGCCTCTTTGATTTGTTTTCCTATATCAACATGTCCTTCAATTTTTTCGTCTACTGCTGTTTGGGGTCCAAGTTTAAGGAAACACTGAAAGAAATCTGTTTTCAATGCTGTAAATCGAGAAAGGGAGGGCATGGAGGAAAAAAGAACTAATCGGCAAAACGTTGAATAAATGTGAGGTTCATGACTAGCAGGAATGAACGCAGCTAGCTATTGTTGTCACTGCTTGCAGAAAAAGATTGCCAGTTGAGATAACGACCACTGTCAATAGAACTCTCTATTTCATTGTGTGCGCGTAAATTTGGATTCTTTCTAAGATGTGTTCACTAATTTCTTATTCTCTGAGATGAAGAATGACACAGACTGCAGCGCTACGGAAGACAAGGCACAATACAAACACCCACAAAGCAAGGTACAAAGCAACGTTTTTCTTATTCATTAACAATACCGAACAAGCTCATGAAATTTGCAACGAATAATTATTTAATTCTATAGAAAACGAGGCTTAATACAAATACACACACAAAACAAAATACGAAATAAAGTTTCTTTTATTCTGAGAAGTCAGAAACAAAATCGTTAACATTTATTACAAAAACGTCTGTCCTACAGTGTCACAGAAATTAAGGCACAATACAAATAAACACACAACACAAGGCACAAAGTAAGTGTCTGAAACAAACCAACTCGAGAATTTTCATCAGATATGTCCCTATCAGACGGGACAATGTAAACAAACAGACATTAAACTGCATGAAGCAATACTCTCCAGACTACAGTCAGCATAAGACATTCTCATCTCATTTTCCTGTTGACCGTTATCTGAGTAGTGTCTTTTATGCATTTTACGTCTGTTTTTTTTTCTGCTATCAAAAATAGTTCTCTGGCTTTCTTTCTCTCTCTCTCTCTCTTTCTCTCTCTCTCTCTCTCTCTCTCTCTCTCTCTCTCTCTCTCTCTCTCTCTCTCTTTATGTGTGTGCGTGTGTGTGTGTGTGTGTGTGTGTGTGTGTGTGTGTGTGTGTGTGTGTGTGTGTGTGTGTGTCCATACCGAAAACTGCTATTAATACATATAGGTTGACAAACTCAAGAAGACAGAGGTCAGAGCTGAGAAATAGAAAAACAATCAGGACAGAGGGACGATGAGCAAAGGACAGAAGGAGCGCAAACGAAAGGTAAAAGACATACACTGATGGAGGCGTAAGCTTTGCGGAACCATGGTTGACGCCACAAACTCGATGTACCTGCTGTTGAAAATGACAGGTAGTATGTTTGTTTATCTGTTACCACATCCCTTTGTAGTTGCTTGTGTGTCAAGTTTTAGCTGCAAACAGTAAGTTGTAATACATGTTTTCAAGCTACTTACTAGAACCAGCCATTACAATGCCATGAATTTTTTGCTTGCGCCTTTGGCTACTTTAAAATCTTTGTGCCTCCTGTTTCCAGTGTCATCAAC
>CM065715.1:109207324-109217324 GCA_033310375.1 Conus canariensis | reverse complement strand
ATTCATTCATAAACAACGAAAATAAAACAGGACTACAAACATCCCCTTGTTTAACCCCTTGCGTACACATAATGAAATCACTGAACCTAGCCCCACTCTTTATTTTGACTTTCACGTTTTCATACATACTTCTCACACAACTATAAAGCTTACCCTTTATGCCATTTTTTATAAGAATTGGCCATAACAGTTTCCGTGAAGTCGAATCAAAAGCTTTCTTGAAATCAACAAAAGCAACATACAATTTTCTGTTATTAGCAAACTGTTTCTGAACCGCCGCCAGCAGAGTAAACATATGGTCTATTGTGCTGTAATCCTTTTTGAAGCCAGCTTGAAATTCACTGGTAATATTGTTAACTTCTACCCACTCTGCTAGTCTTTTATTAATTATAGAACCGTACAGTTTACTAGCTATATTACATAATGAGATACCCCTGTAATTGTTTGGATCATTTACATCTCCCTTTTTGTACAAAGGAAGAATGATCGACTCTGTCCAGCTTTCAGGATAGATCCCCTTATCAAACAAAGCATTAAATAATTTTACAAGAAAATTTATAGCATTGTTCCCTAAATGTTTAAAAAAAAACTCACCTATAAGTCCATCAGGCCCTGCAGCTTTACCAATTTTTAACTTTTTTATTGCAGATAATACGTCATGTTTTGTGATGGACCGATCTAAATAGTTGCTATACTCGTCATCTTCTGATAACTGACCGACATAAACGATAGAATCATCGGTGATATCTTTTTCCAAAATATACTTAAAGTGATCATGCCATTCTTGTATTGAGATATTATTCTGATTCTGTGTACTCTTTTTTAATACAAATTTAACATTATCCCAAAATTCCTGCTGTTTATTGATAGAATTAAGAACTTTTTGAAACAATGAATCGTTATATGACCTTTTCTTTCTATCTAATAAATTCTTATATTCTCTTCTGCTGACGCAGTATACATGACGGTCGATAATGTCTAATGTTCTGTTACATGTTCTCAATAACTTTCTTACATTTAATCTTGTAGTTTTACATTCTGAATCAAACCATTTATTATGTTGTCTTCTAGAACGGACGGAAATTTTCTGTTTCATAGAATCTGCAGCACACTTTACAGCATCGTTAAATATTTCGAGTGCGACATTCGCATTCACATCTAACATGTCTGACGCATTCAACAATCGCTCATGGGCATCGTCTGAATTAATTGCATCACAAAAAACAGTAGCATGCTCATTTTTCCACACAAATTTTTCCACATATTCTCTCTTATTAGGATATCCATGTTCAGATATGCCTTTTACATTCATGCTAAACTCTAATGGCATGTGATCAGATTCGATCCGTTCACTCACACAAAATGCGCAGGAAGTATTCACAATATCATAAAGATCGCATGATGCAACAAAATAATCATTCACACTGCTGCCAGAGTCACAAATATATGTACATAACCCCTCCTTATCCCCATTACATACACCGTTGAATAGGAATAACCCCAAAGCTACACACATATTCAACAAACACTTACCATACATATTTATACCCTTATCTTTGAGCATCGTTTAATTTTGACTTGATTAAATTTATCAAAGCATGAAAACTGTGCAAATTCATCAGTAATATCTACAGAAACATCAGCAGTTCTTCCATTGAAATCACCACACATCAAAACTGACATATCATTATGTAAACTAAGCACATCAATCAAACTATCTTCAATCTGACTAATTCCATTATTAATATTAGAAAAAGCATAGTATGGTGATCCTGAGAGAGAGAGAGAGAGAGAGAGAGAGAGAGAGAGAGAGAGAGACAGAGAGACAGAGAGAGACAGAGACAGAGACAGAAACAGAGACAGAGAGACAGAGAGAGTTAGACAAAAATGTAAGAGAGAGAGAGAGAGAGAGAGAGAGAGAGAGAGAGGAGAGAGAGAGAGAGAGAGAGAGAGAAGTTTGACGAAATTGTAAGAGAGAGAGAGAGAGAGAGAGAGAGAGAGAGAGAGAGAGAGAGAGAGAGAGAGAGAGAGAGAGAGAGAGAGAGAGATTTCAGTCATAGAAGAAACATCAACTGTTTGTTAATTTTGTAAACACCATAAGACTTTTTCGCTTCCAGGATGATTTTGTAATTTTTCCTATGGTGTTGTGCGATGCAGTACCACCATACTACATTTAACTGGTATTATTTTGTGCGAGACATCTACACTTACTTTTTGTTTTGGGGTGCATTGCAGGGTAAACTGTCAAGCAGCCGCCGCTGTGCAAACTGCTCATATGCCCGTCACGTGACAGTCACAGTGTAAAGTACATGCACGCCCGTCACGTGACCTGTCACACAGCAGAACGCACGCAAAAGTGAATGCCCATGTTGGCTTAGACGAGTCACAATGAAGTACACAGAATCCGGCAAATCACGTAACCTCATGTATCTATCTATCTATCTGTCTATCTATCTATCTATCTATCTATCTATCTATCTATATATCTATCTATCTATCTATCTATATATGCATAGATATAATATATGTATAATATATACAACTAATAATGTATAATATATACAACTTACAATGTATAATATATACAACCATTAGTTGTAACTGCTGAGGAGTAATTATGTTCTAAGCACTGGACTTTTTATGAAGTGTTTTATTCCTGATGAAGCCCTTGTGGCGAAAGCTCGAAAATAAAAATCGTCCCTGTGCGAAAAGATGTCCAACTAGTTTTGGTATTCATTATATCTCTTATCTCTCTCTCTCTCTCTCTCTCTCTCTCTCTCTCTATATATATATATATATATATATATATATATATATATATATATATATATATGTGTGTGTGTGTGTGTGTGTGTGTGTGTGTGTGTGTGTGTGTGTGTGTGTGTGTATATATATATACTTTGCTGTATTAAAAAGCAAGTTAAAATCAAGCTTAAAACCTACAGATCTGTTTCGCGCTGTCAGTGCGGTCGTCAGGGTGTAGTCTACACCCTGACGACCGCACTGACAGCGCGAAACAGATCTGTAGGTTTTAAGCTTGATTTTAACTTGCTTTTTAATACAGCAAATGCCGCTCCCACTCTGGTCGAGCACTCTTTTTAACATAACGCTGATCCTCAGTACTACCCTCTCTCTCTATATATATATATATCTATATCTATATCTATATATATATATATATATATATATATATATATATCATAAACAGTATTAAAACGTCCTTAAGAAATCTGAAAGGGCTCACCCCTTGGGGAGCAACATTTGTTAAAAAATATTTTTAAAAACAATGAACAATAATTCAAGAACTATAGAAAACAAGAAAAAGAATTATGTAAAATCTTCAAAAACCACAATTTAAAAATCACAATAGAAGCAAATAAAAAAAGTAGTGAATTACCTAGATATAACATTAGACCTCAATGACAATGTGTACAAACCATACAAAAAAACCCAATGACACACCAATCTATGTAAACATCAAAAGCAACCACCCACCATCTATATTAAAAACAATACCCAATGGGATAAACAAGAGACTATCCAACCTATCATGCAATGAAAATGCACTCAATGATGCAGCAACAGAATACCAAGAAGCATTACAAAAAAGTGGTTACAATTACAAACTACAATACAGCCCAGACAATACCACGAAAAGAAATAAGAAAAACAGAAAAAGGAAGATCATATGGTACAACCCACCATATGATGGACAAGTAAAAACAAATGTAGGAAAAGAATTCTTTAAAATCTTGACAACATCATTTCCAAAAGAACACAAACTGTCCAAAATATTCAACAAAAACACCATTAAACTATCATACTCATGTATGCCCAACCTCAAAAACATAATTGACTCATCTAACAAAATGAAAAGCAACACAAAAGAGAAGGGTGCTGAAAGGACATCTTGCAATTGCACCAAAAAAGAACAGTACCCTCTAAGGCTCCAGCTTTGTGTGGATAAAATTCATCAGTGGGCGGATGAAAACGGCTTCACTTTTTCTCCTACAAAGACACAGTGCATTCACTTCCATAATTTCCGTCAGTTTTTTCCAGATCCTGTAATTCAAATAGGGAAATCTCCCATTCCAGCTGTCAAAGAGGCCAAATTCTTAGGAGTTATTTTTGACCAGAAACTCAACTTTCTCAGCCACATTAAAAACCTCAAAACTTCTTGCCAGAAAGCTCTGAATATTCTGCGGGTTGTAGCACACACTGACTGGGGCACTGATAAGAAAACTTTGCTGCACCTCTACAGAGCCCTGGTCCGTTCCAAACTGGACTATGGTTGTGCTGTGTACGGCTCTGCAAGACCGTCTTACCTAAAACTCTTGGACCCTATCCATCATCAAGGGCTTCGTCTCTGTCTTGGAGCATTCTGCACCACCCCTGTGTACAGCCTGTACGCAGAGGCAGGTGAACCCTCACTGTCCAACCGCAGGCTGAAACTGTCTCTGAATTATTATATCAGACTGTTCTCGGAACCAGAAAACTCTGCCTATGACTGTGTTTTTGACCCTCCGTTCCAAAGTAAATTTGAAAACAACCCTAACTGTATTCCGCCGTTTGGTCTTCGTATGCAGCCTCACGTGCGGAATGCAGGTCTAGACTTAGGAGTTGTGTCCGATTTTTCCAAGTTTCCAGATGAGCCTCCGTGGACCTTTTTCACACCAGAGATTCGTTTTGATCTTGCAGCTTTTCGTAAAGAGTCTACCAGCTCTCTAGCATACAAGGCATTGTATTCTGACCTCTGTTCAAAATTTCCATCTTATCAGAAAATTTTCACTGACGGTTCCAAGTCTGAGGATGGAGTGGCCTGTGCAGCCTACTGCCCTGGGGCTCCTTCTCAGATACTGTTAGAACATATACCTCCAGATGCTTCTGTCTATTCCGCTGAACTTACTGCTCTGGTTCTGGCATTAGAGATAATCTCACAATCTAAGAAGAGGGACTTTCTGGTTCTGTCAGATTCACTGTCAGCGTTGGAGGCCATAGCTGGCCGCAACCTTCAGCACCCAGAACTTTTACACTTTTTTGAACTTTTGACCAAGTTGAAAGTGGATGGTTACAACATTATTTTGGCTTGGATTCCTGGTCATGTTGGCATTGGAGGGAACGAAATGGTTGATCGTTTAGCCAAGAATGCTACAAGAGAGAAACTGTCCAACATATATATCCCCTGCTCAGATCTGAAACCCAAAATTAACGATTATGTGAGAGACCTCTGGCAGGAGGATTGGAATACACAGACGGATAACAAACTCTTTCAGATCCGTCCAAACCTTAAAGAGTTCCTCCCATCTACGTCTGGTGGTCGTAAAGAAGAAACAGTTCTGTGCCGGCTGCACACCGGCCATTCGTATTTTACCCATTCATACCTTTTAAAGAGTGAAGAAGCGCTGTGGTGCATTCCATGTCATGTGCCATTCACAATGAAACATATTCTTTTAGAGTGTTGGGACTTGCACGATGTGAGACACAAACATTTTACAGCCGAGTCCATGAAAATCCTGTTCAGAGATGTCCCGCCTGACGTGATCTTTGAGTTTTTGAGAGAGATTAACATTTTTCATCTGATTTAAGATTTTACGGAAGAAAGATTTTTAACGAAGTTTCTGTTGCGTTTTAGAAGATGTCATTTAAAGAGATGTATGAAAGTTTTTCTTTTTTTCTTTTTTTTTTTAATGACTTGTGAGTTGATTTTAACGTGGCGACAGCCCTGATGTGGCCCTTTGCGGTCGGCTGGGCTATAAGCAACATTATCTTATCTTATCTTATCCCCTAAGCAACAAATGTCTTCACAGCAATATTGTATACCAAGCTACGGTAACATCAGAAAATGAAAAAGAAACATACATAGGGATTACTGAAAACACTTTCAAAACCAGATACGCAAACCATAAACAATCATTCAAAAATGAAAAATACAAAAATCAAACAGAACTGAGTAAATACATCTGGAAACTCGAAGATAAAAAATAGACCACAGCATATCATGGAAAATCATAAAAAGAGCAACACCATACAACAATATTTCAAAAACATGCAATCTATGCTCCACAGAAAAATGGTTAATATTATACAAACCATACTTAGCAACTCTGAACACAAAAGTAGAAATAGTGAATAATTGCAGGCACAAGTGGAAATCTTTGCTGGCACATTCCCCCTGAACAGGCTCTAACAAAAACCACAGGCCTCACGTGCAGCAAATGAGATCGGCACGAACACACTGAGATGAAATCAGGTCTCGCACGCCATAAAAGATCGTTGGCGTGCCACAAAAAAAGACATCCTGAGGAGAGATATATATCTTATATCTTGAAACAAGCTTGTCGATTGATTTTAGCACTCCATTTTTTAAAAATATTTTTTAACAAATATATATATATATATATATGTATGTATGTATATCCTGTACACAGGAATAAGATACCTATGGAAAACAGACGAAGTACAAAACAACTTGTACAATACGCTGAATCTTCGATGATGACTAGATACAATTTGAAGACCAGAGGTCACATAAACGCCCGTATGTACTGGTGTAATCTTTTCCCCATTTCCCATTCATGGAATCGTCCTCTAACCAGTCTGCTGAATCAGGAGTCGTGTATACTCTCTACGATGTCGTAGAAGTATGAAGACATGGACGCGTGGTTTTATTTGATGATTTGTGTGGGTATATTATGATTCTGTGACACTGACGACAGAGATGATGGTAACATTTGGCATTCAATTGTGTTGATTTTTTTTTTCATCAGGTGTTTATTGACCACTCACAGTGCCGAAAATCAGAGGTCATGTCAGCAATATATGTACCAGCACTGAAGAGAGACAACAATAACGACAACAACAACAACAACAACAACAACAACGACTGCGACGATGACGACAGAAATACAAAACTGTAATTTTCACAACCTGCAAGGTGTCGTGTGTGTGTGTTAAATTTTTGTTTTTCTTTGGGGGGCTTTTTTGTTTTTGTTTTCGCTTTTTTCCCCTTTGGTGTGTGTCAGTGATGAATACCAATGAAACTCGCTAGTTTGCAAGCTCTTCAACGTCTTTTCCTACCTGTGTTCATGTGTGTTCATGTGCGCGCATATGTGAGTGTAGAGGAGTGTGTATGTGTGTTTGTGTGTGTGTGTGTGTGTGTGTGTGTGTGTGTGTGTGTGTGTGTGTGTGTGTGTGTGAGTGAGAGAGAGAGAGAGATAGAGAGAGACAGAGACAGAGACAGAGACACAGAGACAGAGAGACACAGAGAGAGATCATGAATAGTGTGCACGATATATATACATACATATATATGTGTGGGTGAGCGTGCGTGCGTGGACGCGTGTGTACGTGTGTGTGTGTGTGTGTGTGTGTGTGTGTGTGTGTGTGTGTGTGTGTGTGCGTGTGTGTGTGCACTGGATTGGAATTCCCCACTTTATATTCTCTTCAGAGACTGCTAGGAGAAGACGTCTGACAGCGTGGACAGGGAGGCACTGTGGAAGCCCTGGTAGCTTGCCTTCCTGATCCACGGTACCTGCCAACACATTTCATGCAGAGAGGCTCTTGCCCACCAGTGATCAGATAGATTTGTTGTCGAACCCGGAGTTTGTCAAGGGTGTTTACTGCCGCCTTTGCTCTTCCCCTCTTCATCGATTTCATTACGAAGAGCATCACAACTACCAAGAGCAATGGAATATATGGGGAACTCTGAAATCAGCTGATGTTTATTCGTGGCATAAACTGAGTGTCTGGCTTCCTGTCCATGATGATCGCCTGTGAAGGATGATTCTGTGTCTTCAGTCCTCTCCACTCGCAGCAGATCCTGAAAACCAAAATGTCTGTGGCGATCATTCTTGTTGGTGCAGTTCTGATGCTAAGCATTAACTTCTTCAGTACCACACGTTAGAGCGTGGCCTGCGTCTTTGACCTCTCACCCACATTGTGTGTAAGGCCATCTTCCCCAGTGCAGTAGATTCTACCTGTAGCATTAGAAACTGATTCCTTTGCAGGTACCTTTCTGATCTTGGCTTTCAGCTCTTTATAGAACTTATCCTTAGCCTCGGCTATAGAGGAGAGTGAGGAGGCATAGAAGTAAGGATGGTTTTTTGTTCCAAAGAGGTCGTGAGCTGGAGAGAGAGAGAATTTATGCTGTCCCTTTGGAAGGCAGTTCAACTAAGAATAGGAGAGAGTTTCGTGTGCCAGGCAGTCGGTACTCCTCTGCATCCAGTCCTTGCCAGAGGAACGTGTAGTCCTTCTCCCTGAGGCTGCCGCTGGAGGGGAGTCTTGTCTCTTGCAGCGCGGCAATGTCGATGTTGAACCTCTTCAGCTCGCGGTCCATGATGGCTGTTTTCCTGGCGTCGTCAACTTGCTGAAGGTCGTCAGTAAGGCCAGGAATCATCGTTCCGGTGTTACCGGTTGCAAGCCGCAAGGTTGGTAGTTTGAATTTCCTTTTTATTTTATTGCCTGGTGCAGGTTTTACAGTCTGCTCTTCAGTCTTCCCCTGAGCTCCGAGCACCCACTGAAGCAGGCAGACTGTGGCGGGTCAGCACCTTATTGGCTGGGGGCTGTCCTGCTTGAGGCGGGTGTTAGCTGACCAGCGGAACGCGATGGTCCCTCCCACCATTGGAGACAACCCATAACGCCCGTGCATATGCCAATACTCTCCGGGCTTATAACTTGTGACTGCTATCTCCCGTGTTGTTTCTGTCGCTGGCATACTGGAACTGGAGTGATCTCTCTAGGGCGCAGGCCTGGGCGAAGTTTGTGGAGATCCTGGGGTGCCAAATCGCCAGAATCCCCACCTTGGCTTTGCTGACAGGATCCAATGGAAAGGACAAGCCAGTACGGTATGGTGCCAGAGCAGCTGCAGGAGTTGCCGGAAGTTGTCACAGTGTATAGACCAACTGCCTTAGGGGCTCAGCTCCGGATTTTTTTTTAGGGTTTACTCGCTCAGATTTTGTTTCTCCCAAGACAACCACAAAGCAGCAAAGTTATTTGATCCGTAGCCAGGAGTCTGATTTGTGGGCACCACACACTGGTGGGTCTGCTTGCCACACGTCTTGGGGCCAGACTTCCTCCAATTCAGTTGTAGTTTATCTTGAGTCCATAAGGTCCCAGTTGACGTGTATTGCCATGAAGACTATGTAGGCATTGGTGGTGGGGAGGCTTTGTACTGACAGGGAAAGACTGACGCATTCTGCTCCCCTTTTCGCATTGTTGCAAGCAGTGGTGCTAGTCAGCTGTGGAGACTGAAAGTGAGAGGTGACCATCAAACACACATTTCGCTGAAACACTAGGCATTTTACACCAACCATGGAGACCTACTACTCTATCCACAAAGGCACTAATTCTTGAGTAGAAAGGACAATTGCAGAAAGACACAAGATATAGGCAAGAAACGACTGTCCCAGCAATCGAGAGGTCGTCTCGCACATACCCTATCCAAGCTGTCATCGCACATTCCTTGCAAGGGCTTGATCAGCCACTTGTGTATCCACTAATCGTCTCATCCCTCTCAACTCCAAGGTTACTGAAGTGGTCCTCGTCGACTAGACGGACGAACAGCATATGATAATTATGCTGAAAGTGTACGTACACCATTGTTTTCAAAGATCGGTAGTCAAAACACGTGCACAGTTTAATTTCTGTGGTTATGACATACAACTAGAACAGATCTCCTCTATTCCTCACGTCCCCATCCCTTCCTCCACCCACATCCCTGCGGAAACACGCTCTACTGCACTGCACGTGTTTTAAAGAAACATGACAGGACAGAGAGACTTCGGTTCAGAGCCATGCAGATGAATTGCAGACTTCATAGCTTTAGTAGGACTGTACACAGCCATTTAATACTGCTTCAGTTTCACTTTCATTATGCAGGCGTCACTGCGTGAAGACAAATCCAAACACGCAACACTACGTTTGGTATATTACGAGGACTTACGAGGACAAAGGTTTACAACTAATAAGGAAAGGATTGGTGAGAGACTATGTGCGTATGTAC